>OU342429.1:2002500-3202500 GCA_910589575.2 Carcina quercana
CTATTACTAAACCTCCACTGTCCGTCCATCCGTCTGTCTGTCAGTGGGCTATATCTCATGATCCTTAATAGATGGACAGTGGAAATCTTCACAGAATGTGTATTTTTGGTGCCGGCCGGGGTTATCCTCAGCCCTGGAAACTCCACGATCCCTCAAGTACTCCTCTCGTGCTTTGCTTCTAACCTTGCTTTGAGCGTACTTTGCTTCTAACCTTGCTTTGAGCGTAAAGGACACACTATAAAATTAAGTAGTTCTTGTAAGATAATGTATGAAGTCCAAGCAGATGAAGCCACAGGCACAAGTAATACTAGCTATATAATCTTCAGCGTCGCCTGTGCCATTTGATTCTGGCTGCTAAGAATAATTAATCCTTCCAAAAAAAACGTAACGTTATTTAAAAAATACAAAAAGCTTGATCCGAAATTTTTGTTGCGAAAGGACAATAAAATATGAATATTGCTTTGTCGGTGTTTCCTTCCTCGTTTGTGGTGTAACTCATAAGAGCAAGAGAGTAGACTAGATTTTACCATCATCAGTTCATCATCCTGAATTTTTTTAATGTAGGCATCCTACCTGATGGTACGTGACGATAAGGTCGTTGGATGGGAAGCGTGCGAATCCAGACGCCTCAAGCTAATGAGACACAACAGTGCTATTTACACTGCAGTTTGACAGCAGTCCTAGAAAATACCTCTCCACCAACCATGCCACGTACCGACAGATACCCCCACTAGGGATAGAATCAAAGACGCGACGGTGAAAGGGCTTTTAAGAGGCTATGCTGTTGTCAAAGCGCCCATACAAACGTAGTCCAGTCATATTTTGAGTATTAAGCTATGAAAATTTATGAAATTTTCAAGACACAATCTAGAAACAAATATCTGTGTCGGTGGTGAGTCAGATTTTCGTTTAAATATATACTTCCAGAGTTACAGGGCGTCAAAGTATTGTATTTTTCGGTAATAAAAAGCCCCAACTTTGAACCTGATTTACAAGAGTATGAATCAATTTAGAACAATTTGGAAAAACCACCGACATCTGAAATTTTATCAGTATACTGTATTAAAAAAAAGGTTACATAATATACTGTATCCTTCAAATGATCCCTGGACTACGAAACATCCAAATAACGGGTGGACAACATCGCATAATGTATGCTGTCTCACCGTACGCGCTCGGGTAGGATAGGGCTCGGAGAGGGACAGCTACAAAACAATTTAACCTTGAAAACGACCACGTGGTCTTACCAACATAGCCTCTTAATGAGGAGAACTCGGTAGGTGAATTGGTGATCGCTGTGAGATGTCGTTAATTTTGATGTTGTCCATCTCACTCTCTCTTGCGACTATACCGCTCGCCCGCGGATAGTACATAACGTAGAACTAGGGGTACCTTTATTTGCATAAAGACAACTCTAAATGGCAACTTCTCATTGAGGCAACTCACACATAACTGCTTAAATGTCGGATAAGAACCATTTTCATACATTTGCACAGAAATAGCGCTTCTCTAAGAATAATGTGTGTCTAGCTTATCTCCTTAGTAGTCTTTAAAGACCCCCACCACGGGGCAATCGATGTTAGTCGCGAAGTAGGAAGAATTTCGTACAATGATCCGCGCACAGTTGCACTGTCCTTGCCATTTGTGTGCAAGCGAGAGAGACAGAAATTATTTGTGAGTCGCACGCTTCACATACTCCGTCTCAAATCAGTGACGCGTGTCAAATGCTCGCTTGATCACTTTACTTGCCCCACGGCTTCCCTCCGGATTTATTAGCCGAGAAGCAGGTCAAAAGGTAAAAAATAAATAAATAAGCGCCCTCCCTGCAGGTTTAATTGTTCTGCTGATTGCGGATCATTCTGTTAAACATCCGGACTTCATTATTCAGCACCTTCTATAGCCCTGGATGATACATACATTTTGTAAGGTCCAAACACACCAGTGAATAAATTAGAGTATGTACTTTTCGTTTTATTTTTTCGAATGTTTGTTTGTAAATAATATCTGTCTAGCTAATGAGGCGGTAGCTCAGCTATCCTTCTTACCGGAACTTCCGCTGTGTACTGCTATTTAGCGGCAGGCTTAAGTAGCATGGTGGTAGCTAGCCCGGCGGACATAAAAAACGGCCCAACACCAACCAAACCGGTTGTCTAATTACCTATCGGTGCCCACACTGGGAATCGAACCCAGTACCTCCAAATTGTTACTTAAAGCATGTAGCGATTAGGTTACCACTACATGTCTACAGGCTCTCCAAGAGTTGATTCGCGTGCTGATTACCACGCATGACAGGTGGGTTGTTGATCGTAATAAGATATTAACGGATAGAAAGGTGACACGTCCATCTCCGAATAAGAGGGTATGCTGATGTCAAAGCGCCCATACCAACGTAGTCCAGTCATATTTTGAGTATTAAGCTATGAAAATCTATGAAATTTTCAAAACACAATCTAGAAACAAATATCTGTGTCGATGGTGAGTCAGATTTTCGTTTAAATATATACTTCCAGAGTTACAGGGCATCAAAGAATTGTATTTTACGGTAGTAAAAAGCCCCAACTTTGAACCTGATTTACAAGAGTATGAATCAATTTAGAACAATTTGGAAAAACCACCGACATCTGAAATTTCATTAGTATACTGTATTAAAATATGGTTACATAATATACTGTATCCTTCAAATGATCACTGGACTACGAAACATCCAAATAACGGGTGGATAACTTCGCGTAGTGTATGCTGTCTCACCGTACGCGCTCGGGTAAGAAACAATGCAACCTTGAACGCGGCCACGTGGTCTAACCAACATAGCCTCTTAATCGCCTTTTACGATTCTCGCGGGCCGACATGGGAATGACATCAAGTAGGCACTTGAATTTTCAGGTTGGCGTCTTTTGTGTGAAAAATCCAATCGACAAAAAAGTCATGTTAATATTACTGTTTTGTATCAAAGAAGAATCTATGACGTAACAAAACTAAGCTCTTATGTACATGTTGAACCCTGAATACCTATACTTACGTAATTATGTAAAATAATACAGAATCAAATCCCAATTTATACGCCATATCTACTTAAAATAGCGTGTAAATCTCGTGAACCTAATTAAATATGTTCGTTGATTAAGTTTCGCTAGAAAACTAAATTAGGATCAGTATAATAAATTCATTTAATACTAATTAACTAAGTAAGTTATTGTTTTCGTAATTTGATATTTATTATATAGAATGTGACTTGTTTTAGATATGAAATGAAATATTTGGTGTGCTGTTTGCCCCAAGCATTCGAATTTTGAATGCTATTTATACTTTGCTTTACTATAGCATATTTAATATAAGTTATATATCTCTGTACTCATATTATAAACGCTAAAGATTTTTGTCCTTCCTTCGCATTGTCGGGGTAACGGTGAGTCAGAATGACTAGAATTTTTGTGGACGGTTCTTTGAAGGGCCGTAAAACGACATAGATAGATTGATAAAAATCTTTATTTCCAGAAAATTTACAAAAAACACATAGGTTATTTTTAATCACGATCTAGAACGCAGTACACGAGACGAAGTCGCCAGCAAAAGCTAATTCTTCACAATTGTCTATATAAGTCTACTGTTAGCTGAAACCCCTTATAGATCGTCAAATCAGATTTTCTTGAGGGAATTTGCTATAACCACCACAGTCGACAAACTTACTGGTGTTCGGGGTTACATATTAACGAGGTAAAATATTAAGATATTAATGGTGCTTTGAATTAAGCGAAATTAAATTATATGCTGATGCTGTATTGTTAAGGTTAAAAAGAAAAATAAATACTTTTTCATTTTCATTTACATGTTCTTGATACAATAGACTGATAAATTGATCTTGATTTTCTTCACTTAATCCGACTCCCACGGGATGATATAGGGTGATCCTACGGACCATAGTATGTGGAAGAGAAAAAGTAGTAAAACTGAGGCATACTTATGTACACCTTGCAAGTTTATGTTTTGTAAGAGTTATCAGAAAACCCTATGAAGATTTAATTTGAATTTAGAATATTAACATTAGGATTTGAAAACCTCATATTATTCACTATTAAACGACATTTGACATATATTCCTAAACTAGCTTCCGCCCGCGACTTTGTCCGCGTGTACTTCAGGATGTTCTTGTTCTACTTGTTCGATAGGCACAGGTGACGTATATGACAAATTATTATACAGCATAAGGTACAAATTAGTGTTTATTCTGTTACGTAGTCTAATAGTTTAAAGAAACAAAATAAAATTCAATATCTGACGTAGTACATTCAAATAGTCTTCACACCAATATTATAAACGCGAAAGTTTGTATATACGAATTTACATATTCTATGGTCGGTTGCTAGGCAACGCGTTTTTGTTATGCCAAAATTGCCCATGTAATCCCGCTAATATTATAAGTGTGATTTTGGACAATTTACACAATATGTCTTTATAAATTATAGCCTATATGTTATTCTGAAGTATAAGGTATATTGTTGTAAAGTTTCATTCAAATCCATTCAGTGGTTTTTCCTAAACATCTAAACTTTCACACTTATAATATTAGTAGGATATACACATTTTTCTGATAATCCTTACGAAACATAAACTTGTAAGGTGTTTCGATTTTCCTAATGAGAAGTATACTTTACCAACTTGGTTTGAATTTTAGTGACTATTTACAGAAATATGCATTAAAATATTTCTATTATAATTATTTTATAATGAAGAAACGGGAGACGGACGTAGGAACTCCAAAGACAATTATAATGAACCCGTCGTGTTTGGGTATTTTTTGTCTTGATGCAGTAATATAGTGCCGTCAATAAAAAAGCTATTTTACAATGTTTTTTTTTAAAACTTATTTCATTCTGTGGTTTGAAACCCTGATAATAATCTAAGCAAAGCACGTTATTATATCTAACGTTTTAATAAATTTCTTGTTAAGGTCGAAGGAGCTGTAAGACTTAATTGTAAAAGTTCACCTCGAGGTTTTGCTTTGTCGAAAAACTCCGAACATTTTATATTAAAGCCGTGGAAATATCGATAAAGCCTTCATAAAGTTTCGCCTCACTATGCTTTTTGCCTTGAGTAATATTTAATATTAAATTTCTAATAAGTTAAATTACGTTGAACAAAACAAATATGGCTGTCAAATTTTTAGGTTATTAAGTATGCTATTCATCAAAAGTAAGTCAGTTCTTTTCATTTTATATTATTACAAGAAGATTTGAGAAAGCATAATCTTTTGAAACCACAGAAATCGAAGGGTAAGTAATATCCGTAGATTAAAAAGTACGCTCAACTATAAATAAATCTATAATTTAGCATAAACCTGCGTCTGTAAATCTACGCTGCTTTCGCACATGTAATACGACCAATGAGAAAACAAGACACATGTTAAATAACAAATTATTTGATTATTTTTTTAAATGTATGATGGGTTTGCACCTGGCCTTCATCTCACCTGATGGTAAGTGACGATAAGGCCTCAACCTAACGAGGCGATCGCTATGCTAACCTTTCATAGCAGAACACAACAGTGCTATTAACATTGCTGTTTGGCGGCAGACTTAGGTAACATGGTGGTAGCAAACCAGGCGGACATAGAAAATAGGCTACCACCTACTAAACCGAGCACCTATAGGTCACTGGGAATCGAACCCGGCACCTCCGGATTGTGAATGCAACATTAGCCATTAGGCCACGGAGGCGGATATAGAAGTCGTGCAGAAGACTGTCCCTTTTTGATTTAAAAAAAGTATAACTAAATAATAATTTAAATAAATAGCTATGGGCTTTATTCCCCGACAAAAAATTAATTAACAATCATAATAGTAAGAAAGGGTAACAAATACGTCATCATAAGTCATAAACATAATTAATGACGAAGGCTATACAGTTTTCTTAATCCTAGACCAGGGACCGCGACCAAATTATTGCTCTCATCTCGTAGCGGTACTGAATATGAATATAATTAATTAAAAGAGCTGTGTAACTTGGAGCACGTATCATCATAACATAATGACATGTGCTATATTTTTATTAATACAATACACGCTGTATGTATGAGTTATAAAACAAAATAAGTTTATACTTAAATTTTTGCCGTCTCCGTGACATAGAAAGTCATTGAGATTTGGGCTTACAATTCAGAGGGCAATAGTTCAATTCACAGTGCAGTGCTATCTCTATAGATAGTTTGTTTGATACCAGTGTATTTTTATGCCCTTCTGGCTGGTTTACGACCACGTGGTAAAGAGGTAAGTCTGCCGCCAGTAAGTCGGTTACGCTGTGTTTAAAAGATAAACGCCTCACCAACTTGAGTTATGTTGATTATTATTTCCTCTCTCCTTTTACTGTTGATGGTGCTTTTGATGAAACGATTTATATAGAATAGAAATTATAATGGATAGCTCGTTCATTGTAGCTTCTTTGACTCTTATTCCGACTTTTCTAGCTAACAAAGTATATAAAAATACAAACTATGACACACGTTCCTAAAAATTTGCAAAACACTTTGTTTGTCGTGTGTCCTCAACGTGCAAAGTGCTGATAAAGTGATGTCACGTGCGATGTGGTCGCAAAAGTGCACAGCTTATGGGATGAAGCTTTACATTCAATAATTTTATAATTTAGCAAAAAAAACATATCATTTAGAAGGGGCATTGGCCACTTACAATTAAATAAATAGAAAGTTGACTATGAATTCGGAAAATTGAACACCCTGGGAACGTTAATTTTTAACTTGCAAGATTTTTTTACTTCATTGTAGCGTCTTTTTGAAAATGTTGTCCAACAATTGCAATAAATTGTACTGGAAAAATTTTTGCGCAATTTTCTACGAATTTCATCTTGGCTTCATTTATTAATGTATTTTATTGGCAGTCAGTAAGAAAATTTCAGAGACTTCAATCTGCATTTGGTGGTTAATGAATCTCATAGCTATTTGTAAAGGTTCAGTGAGGTTAGACGTAAAAGTAATCATTTAAATTTTGTACTGTTTAAATTTCGGAATTCTAATGAGTCAAGGGCAAAATATTTTATACAACACCTCGCTCGGAAAGTACCTCCTTACTTATTTTAAAACGAGGCAGAATGTATCTAATTACTCACATTAAAAAAAGTAAGTAGAGGGGGAGTAAATGAAAACCCATTGTTAATGTATTAGTTTGTTAAAATTGTTTGATAAGTTTAGTCAGTAAATGTCAAGAGACAAAAAGGGTATGTCGAAATGATTTATTATTATCAAATCCATACCTTTAAACGAGTTATTCTTTATTCTTATAGATTTCTTGTATATATATATATATATATTAAAAATATACACAAGAAATCTAGAGATCTAGGAAACAGCTTCAGCGATTTCGCTGAAATTTGGTATTTGGGGGTATTCGGGGGCGAAAAATCGATCTAGATTAGTCTCATGACTGGGAAAATGCGCGTTTTCCAATTTTCATGCGTTTTTCCCTTCGCATTATTCGACGCAAAATATGATGGGAAATTTCACGCTGTCAAACATAATCACTTTAGCCGAATGGTTCACAATTCGTGTCATTTCGTCCGAGATATCCGCGTTCAAATCCCGGTTGGAAAATTGCTTTTATTTTTGTTTTTTGTGTGTTTTTATTTATTTATTCAAGTTTGCAAAAAAAAATTGTGGCAAATTGTTCCACTCTTTATGGCTAACCAGGGGCAGAAATAAAGTTTTTGTTTGTTTTTAAAGCTCGGTACCGCTCAGACATTTCAGCTTTAACAGCGCACTCCTGTAAGAAGAAACACCTTCCCCAGCTCACCGGCAAGAATGAAATATGTTAGGTTGGCGACCGGAGCGCTAGATCCTCACTTCCCCGAGACCCCGTCCATCACCGCGGATAAAAAATAATACTTCGTAATAATTTTCGTCATTCTCTCACTGTTGGATCGGTTGGTATATGGCGCGCGTGTCGAGACTGCATAAATATTAGCTCAGGGGTCGGGTAATGGAAAGGTATTTCATTTAGTGCTGTACACTCTAGTAAAAAAACATACGAATATACCCACTTTTGTATCGAGTTCCATCTCCCTTCTTGCTGCCAGTGTGCTGAGGAGAGTGCCAGATAAAGGTGAATATGACATGGTGAAAAAACGGGGAGTTACACGTACATACTCATTTTTTTATTCGAGTGTACGATGTGTGTGTTTAAATAAATAAATAAAATAGGTATGTCTTTCGTCCCGGAAACTCTATTCTTGTCCTTTGTAAAGCAAAAGTATTTGACATGTTATGTCAAGATGTAAATCTTTCCACTTTGTTAAAAAAAACTTAACCAAGAGATAAGAGCACCATATAGTTTATCTATTTGCAATATGAAAAATCATGAATTCAGAGTTAGCAGCATGAAAATGAACAAGGATCAAACAAAATTACAAACGTAATACTTCCTTTGATCAATCCCAACAATAATCATCACTCGAACTAATTACGGCAGCCGGCCCCCGGCCCATTCGCTCTCTGTCTTCATCTTCCCGACATTAATCTAGCTATGTGTGCAATATTTCTCGCCGCCATGTTTTATTCCCGCGCAAAATATATAAATCGTTTCTTTACCTTTGTTCTGTTTTCTTAGGGCCTCTGACAGAGCTTTAAATAATGTTCTCGGCTTAATATTTTGTTGGTTCGGTGTCTAGGTCTAAATTAACTAAGGCTGTCTGTAAATTTAATCGTACAAAATGTATTATACTAATTAATTAAGCGTCTTACTTCTATCACCAGATCCCACTTGAGATAATCGTGTTGATTTGTCACACGATAAGGTATTTCTTAGTAATATATAGGCGTGTTGGGCATTGACATTTTGTATACAGATTTGAGGTGTGATAAAATGTATGCCCAACGTCTTCGAGTGGTTTAAAAGTGTAAGTCTTCGACTTGAATGACTGAATGACTTCGAATGGTCATCAATATTAAAGCGAACGTGAGTTTGCTTATTGGTTGGTTCTTATCGCAACGGAAAGATAGAATGTCTTGGTATAAAGATAGTTGATGGATTTTCGAATAAAAAGATTTTAAAAACGGACTCGCGCACGAAGATACCATTATCTTTAAAAACGGCAAAAAAATCACGTTTGTTTTAGGAGCCCCTGAAACACTTTGTTTGTCGTGTGTCCTCAACGTGCAAAGTGCTGATAAAGTGATGTCACGTGCGATGTGGTCGCAAAAGTGCACAGCTTATGGGATGAAGCTTTACATTCAATAATTTTATAATTTAGCAAAAAAAACATATCATTTAGAAGGGGCATTGGCCACTTACAATTAAATAAATAGAAAGTTGACTATGAATTCGGAAAATTGAACACCCTGGGAACGTTAATTTTTAACTTGCAAGATTTTTTTACTTCATTGTAGCGTCTTTTTGAAAATGTTGTCCAACAATTGCAATAAATTGTACTGGAAAAATTTTTGCGCAATTTTCTACGAATTTCATCTTGGCTTCATTTATTAATGTATTTTATTGGCAGTCAGTAAGAAAATTTCAGAGACTTCAATCTGCATTTGGTGGTTAATGAATCTCATAGCTATTTGTAAAGGTTCAGTGAGGTTAGACGTAAAAGTAATCATTTAAATTTTGTACTGTTTAAATTTCGGAATTCTAATGAGTCAAGGGCAAAATATTTTATACAACACCTCGCTCGGAAAGTACCTCCTTACTTATTTTAAAACGAGGCAGAATGTATCTAATTACTCACATTAAAAAAAGTAAGTAGAGGGGGAGTAAATGAAAACCCATTGTTAATGTATTAGTTTGTTAAAATTGTTTGATAAGTTTAGTCAGTAAATGTCAAGAGACAAAAAGGGTATGTCGAAATGATTTATTATTATCAAATCCATACCTTTAAACGAGTTATTCTTTATTCTTATAGATTTCTTGTATATATATATATATATTAAAAATATACACAAGAAATCTAGAGATCTAGGAAACAGCTTCAGCGATTTCGCTGAAATTTGGTATTTGGGGGTATTCGGGGGCGAAAAATCGATCTAGATTAGTCTCATGACTGGGAAAATGCGCGTTTTCCAATTTTCATGCGTTTTTCCCTTCGCATTATTCGACGCAAAATATGATGGGAAATTTCACGCTGTCAAACATAATCACTTTAGCCGAATGGTTCACAATTCGTGTCATTTCGTCCGAGATATCCGCGTTCAAATCCCGGTTGGAAAATTGCTTTTATTTTTGTTTTTTGTGTGTTTTTATTTATTTATTCAAGTTTGCAAAAAAAAATTGTGGCAAATTGTTCCACTCTTTATGGCTAACCAGGGGCAGAAATAAAGTTTTTGTTTGTTTTTAAAGCTCGGTACCGCTCAGACATTTCAGCTTTAACAGCGCACTCCTGTAAGAAGAAACACCTTCCCCAGCTCACCGGCAAGAATGAAATATGTTAGGTTGGCGACCGGAGCGCTAGATCCTCACTTCCCCGAGACCCCGTCCATCACCGCGGATAAAAAATAATACTTCGTAATAATTTTCGTCATTCTCTCACTGTTGGATCGGTTGGTATATGGCGCGCGTGTCGAGACTGCATAAATATTAGCTCAGGGGTCGGGTAATGGAAAGGTATTTCATTTAGTGCTGTACACTCTAGTAAAAAAACATACGAATATACCCACTTTTGTATCGAGTTCCATCTCCCTTCTTGCTGCCAGTGTGCTGAGGAGAGTGCCAGATAAAGGTGAATATGACATGGTGAAAAAACGGGGAGTTACACGTACATACTCATTTTTTTATTCGAGTGTACGATGTGTGTGTTTAAATAAATAAATAAAATAGGTATGTCTTTCGTCCCGGAAACTCTATTCTTGTCCTTTGTAAAGCAAAAGTATTTGACATGTTATGTCAAGATGTAAATCTTTCCACTTTGTTAAAAAAAACTTAACCAAGAGATAAGAGCACCATATAGTTTATCTATTTGCAATATGAAAAATCATGAATTCAGAGTTAGCAGCATGAAAATGAACAAGGATCAAACAAAATTACAAACGTAATACTTCCTTTGATCAATCCCAACAATAATCATCACTCGAACTAATTACGGCAGCCGGCCCCCGGCCCATTCGCTCTCTGTCTTCATCTTCCCGACATTAATCTAGCTATGTGTGCAATATTTCTCGCCGCCATGTTTTATTCCCGCGCAAAATATATAAATCGTTTCTTTACCTTTGTTCTGTTTTCTTAGGGCCTCTGACAGAGCTTTAAATAATGTTCTCGGCTTAATATTTTGTTGGTTCGGTGTCTAGGTCTAAATTAACTAAGGCTGTCTGTAAATTTAATCGTACAAAATGTATTATACTAATTAATTAAGCGTCTTACTTCTATCACCAGATCCCACTTGAGATAATCGTGTTGATTTGTCACACGATAAGGTATTTCTTAGTAATATATAGGCGTGTTGGGCATTGACATTTTGTATACAGATTTGAGGTGTGATAAAATGTATGCCCAACGTCTTCGAGTGGTTTAAAAGTGTAAGTCTTCGACTTGAATGACTGAATGACTTCGAATGGTCATCAATATTAAAGCGAACGTGAGTTTGCTTATTGGTTGGTTCTTATCGCAACGGAAAGATAGAATGTCTTGGTATAAAGATAGTTGATGGATTTTCGAATAAAAAGATTTTAAAAACGGACTCGCGCACGAAGATACCATTATCTTTAAAAACGGCAAAAAAATCACGTTTGTTTTAGGAGCCCCTGAAATAGTTATTCTATTTTTTAGTATTTGTTGTTATAGCGGCAACAGAAATAATTCATCTATGAAAATTTCAACTGTCTATCACGGTTCATGAGATACAGCAGGTGACAGACGGACAGCGGTCTTAGTAATAGGATCCTTTTGCCCTTTGGGTACGGAGTCCTAAAATGATGTTTATTGTTTATTTATCACACTTTCTTACCTCAACTGTTAAACATCGAATATATGAAGGATGAGTGTGCTAATAACTTAGCATTTGTCTAGGAGGTCCAAGACCAGGAAGACGCTGTCATTCTGCTATTGGATGTATGATACTTTATTTATTGAATATATAAGGACATGTGATAATTTGTATCCCGAACAAGTTGTTGTAGTGGGTTAGTGTCTGAAATTCACGCAGATAAAGACACGGACCAATCTCGTAAAAGTAAGGACTTCGTCTTATCAAAAAAATGTAAGCACATTGTAAAAGTCAGCGACAATCTGCGTGATGTGATGTTTTTGCAGACGATATCTCTAATTTTTCTAGGCAACAAGAATCTATATCGAATGACGTCGCCAAAGACTTGAAGTTGTACGGACTCAGTAAGCACAAGGGAATGGAAAGGAGATCCGTGACCGGAAGTACCGTGTGATATTATGGGGCTAATTACATAAGAGACAAAATGAGCGGTCTCACAAACGCTGTCCAGACTGAACCCTTTAGCTGCGGTTCATTAAACAAGCCCTCAACAGTTCGTATGCAAAATAAGCGGCTTGTGCAGACGAGTGCCGAGTAAGTTTTAATAGTCTGGCTTTGGTCAACGTTGGGTTTAGACTGCTTTTACATGTAGATGGATAAACGCTGCGGTTTAAAATTAAGTTACAGCTTTCTAAAGAGTGTTACGAGTATGGTTTTAGCATGCTATGTATTTAAGTAATGTAAGAAAAAGTCAAACTTCAGCTCAGCTTTACATAAAGGCGGCTTGTAGTTCTTATCTACGGCACAGATGGCGCTGGTTGTTATTGTTGCTTCGTGCACATACAGTATTTGTGCATGGGGACTTCGAGTCTCCTGTGCATGGAGGGCGCGCGGCCGACGTCAAAACTTCCCGCGCTGCCCGCGCACTTTCCAACGGATTGTTACAGCTCTTAGTAAATGAATGTGTGCTAGTGTTAATATTGTCTGTAACTCTAAATGTACTGAAATATAGTTGTGTTTATAGTAATTAATAAGTTCATTGCTTATATGTTCCTTCATTTCTACGATACTACTCGTTATACTTTGACAAAATGAGGTATCATTGTAAGGTCGTATTCTCTGGCTGCTTATTTCGTCATAGGTTCCAATGAAATGCATTGACGAGTTGCGTTGAAAATAAACAGGTCACTGATTTGTTCCGTCTATGATGGAAAAGTTACAATAACTGTAAAGTTACTTTCACTCTTTCTTCTCTGTAGGACAGCCTGACGAATGAATAGCCCTGGTACGCGTATAATAGTCCGCAGCGTTAATCGTGGCAGTGTGAAAGCCACGTCCGTCGCTCGCAGGCCACTTTGTGAGATCATCCGTCAGCAGTCCGGTACATATGAGTTTGGTGAATGCGCCTGAACGGACACTGTGCTCCGGTCCGGGTTGATGCATATTGGAATATATCGAGCCGCGTGACAGTTGCCAGTTGGTAGGATATTGCTTGATACTTAGCGTTGTCGTTCGTGATACTGCGAGTAGCTAGATGAACCTCGGATTTGATTCTAAATTATCAAAATTTTCTAGGAAAGTCGTTGAACTCAAATCTCGGCGGTTGCGGGTTCGATTCCCAGAACATCCGTTCTCTGATAATCGGTTTGGTTGATGGTATGTATTTTTCTATATCCGCTTATAAACTGACTTTTTGGTGTAATGTTACAGGACGCTGAATGATCCTGATAATCTCTAAGGAGTATATTTCTTCATATATTTACCTTAACTCTAGTGATGCAACGAATACCACTTTTACGAATACGAATACGAATAATGACTTTAATATTCGGCGAATACGAATACGAATAAATGAAAATGTTATAAGCAAAGCAATAAAAAACCATATCCAATCAACGTAGAATGTAGAGCTTTATTCAGTAATTAAAATTCACATTAGACAAATTTTTATTTAAAAAACAAAGTTTCTGTAAAGTGTTGGGCTGCAGACGGTTTTGTCGGTTTGAATATTTCCAGCTGTAGAAAAAATTCGTTCTGAGGCCACACTGGATGGTTTAATCGAAAAAAAAATTCTGCGCATATTTTTTTAAAATTGGGAATGTGTTCGGATACACAAACGAAAGTTTAAATTCATTAATCGAGTAGGTTCGACGTTCCGATTGCTAACCATGCTATTTCAAAAGTAGAAAAGTAGCTTTACGAATATCATCACGATATTTGGCGAATACGAATATTCGTTAATAAGTTGATATTCGGCGAATACGAATATTCCTATTCGTATTCGTTGCATCACTACTTAACTCGTCAAGAACCAGAAACTTAATTCGAAGATTTTGCCTCGATATATTTTAATTTCAAAATGACCCCTTAAAATTATAAATGTTAAGATTTTATTATTAACAATTGGCACGCAAGTCGAAATTACTTTAATAAATAGATGACTTCAATATTCAAAATCGTAAAGAAGCATTTTTCTACTTTGTCACGATGTTTTTTTAGTGAATCAATCGTACATTATGATGCAAGTACGGTAAACTGGATATTATAGTCGAGGTATTTATAGGCACGAGGCGAAGCCGAGTGCTCATAATTAACCGATGACTTTAATGCTACGGCCACATTACCTTACCGTCTACCGGGCTGCTACCGCAATAATTATTGCATTAAATTACCGTTTAAATTACTGCGTGAAGTGGTGAAATCTAGAGTTTACCTAGATATGTCAATAAATTAGACGGTAAAAATATTATTTTTCAAGATGGAGGTTGAAGCTGCAGCTGTGTGTATTATAAGTGCCAGTTATTTTCACATGAATCGTTTACATTTTTACAAAGCTAAAAAAAACAGTTGTAAGGTTTCCGGTAACACGGTGACTGGTAGGGTAATCCAGGGATTCCCAAACTGAGGGCGTCGTATTTCGATGAGAAGTTTTGAGAGGAAATGCTCAGAAAAGCAAGCAGATTCAGCCAACAGTACAATAAACATCTACATCCGTTATCATTTATACTTATGTTCTTATTTTCTAATAATGTCCAAATACATAGTTTTTCTGATAACCGGTTAGTATTAAACTGGCCTACTACTACTTTCTGGGTTGAGGAGCATCGTCAAAAACTGCTAAATTCTCAAGGGCGTCACAGTACAAATAGGTTTGGGAATCATTGAAAGAAATTAAAGCAAAACTATTGGTGCACGTTATCTGACGGTGGCAGTCCTAAATAAACAAGTACTGTATTGTAAACAGCCCCAGAGTTCATGACACCTCAATATTTATCGCAATACCAAAACGTTTCGTCGCCAATTATAAGCTGATAACCGAAATAAATTAGGCGGCGCCTGAATGGCATCGCGGAGCATAATCGCTGCTTCCAATAATGGAACCCGGATTTCTATTCAGAATTAATAAGAACGTGATCCGGACCCGCGCAGGTGTTGTCACTACAGGATGGTCTGATTTTTCGATGTTCTATTCGAAAAAAAATTAAAGTGCTTTTGTTACGAACTATTTTCTCAAATTTTGGTGAATACTCATCTTTTCAGGAATATCAGCGCTGTCAAGGCCAGAAACACTGGTGGCGTTTTCAACCATAATTCTAATGATATAGATGCCTATCCATGCGTGTAGTCTTCAGCATGAAAAAGGACTGTGTCACCTTTTTATACTAAGCCAGTCCACGCAGACTATGTCGCGGTCAAAAATATATCTACTGTTAAAGAAAATAAGTCTCTCCACTGTTGAAGAACGTGCGCTACTCCTTTCCAGTCTTACTTCTTCAGTATTACTCGTCTTCTCATTCCCCACTATCTTCTTCGTCGTCATAACGTCCGGCTATCCCACCCCGCGTCTCCCGGTCCGAGGTCTATTGGGCTGGGTGGTGATAATCTATGTGACCTCACATATTTAGGAAAATGTGAATATTTGTATTTGTAGTATAGATATTTGGATGTTTACAACAAACACTTTCAGACGGCTTACTCCGGACATTTGTGCCGAAGACATAATTTTTAAAGTCAATTCAAACGCAGCCGCGAAGATTAAACGCAACGAAAAAAAAGTCATACTAAATTTCTTTAGGTATAATCTTTTAAAATGCTAGCTATTTTTTGTCAGTTTCTGTCATTCAATTGTAATGTCGAAAAATGAATAATATTAAACTTTATCGTTGTAGCACACTTTTCCCCACTTATAACCCAATTTGATATTTTCAGGTAATTATTTTCAAATTATTACCACTAACATAGTATGTAAAATGACTTATTGTAACTAGACATCTTACTTATTATAAAGAGACATCCGAAATAAATTATTTGATAATATAAACATCCTATTTGTATTCATTTTAATAATATTATTTAAAGCTTGCTTCAATAGGTATTTGCAAATAAAATCAACATTCTGTTCATAAACACCCTTTCCCGATTAGGAAATAATTTTATATCAAAACAACACTTTTTTACCTGCCGACCCAAAAATAGCAATATAAAATTAAATAGACAAATATTTGAAAAGAAAATTAGAAGGAATTCAATTTAGCAAAAACAGGGATCTCGACCGAGCGAATGAAATGTAAACACGGAAAACTGTTTCGAAATACTGTTTCTTACGCAAAGACGGATGGTTTGATTCTCTCTGTATGGATGCGATGATATTATACTAGTTGATGAAAGACACAGTACAAATTTTAAAACTACTAAAACACGCCGCGAACTTTATCATAGACCAGACTGTCAATCTCTGATTTGAAATACTACTCGTACGTAATTTAATTCACTTTGGACAAACAATAAATATTATTAGATACTAAACTCTAATAAATTTTACCATTTCAAAATGAAACATCCTGTAGACAACACTAACCATTTCAGACAGATATAGTATTTGATTTCGAAATGGAATCTGGAATCCTATGCCGACGCTCCGAAATAAATGGTTTAACAGTTTTAAAATTGGTCGCAACGGATATGCTTGCGTTTGAATTCAAATTTTAACCGCGACTTCATCTGCGTTTTTTTCTTCTTCAGAAATTATCACCAGGGAACACGTTACTTCAACGCCATCAGTCGAGAAGCGTCCACTGCTGAATATCGCCACAACGAAACCTCCCGAGCCACTTGCATCCAGCGACTCCCCGTGACCTTTAGTAGAGAGACGTACCGTAACACGTTTTCCGGTACGTGGTTGCCACTCGAGAGCTCTTACTACGCAACGGTTAAATGTTCTTCAAGCGATGTGTCCTGCCCATTGCCACTTCAGCTCACTAACTCGAGCTACTTTTATTACACAATTTGAAAATTACGTCTCGGACGGAGAGATAGTGGAGCTTAGTTATTTGGTACATAATGGTACACGCAACAATCCTAAATGTCATCCACAATCTCGTCTATTTTTCACCCCTCCTTATCTTTGTACTTCTCTCTCCTTATCGTCACAGTTGCCAGGTGCCTACACAGCTACCCACATTTAACCCTTGCGTGCTGAGGTAAAACAACACAGGTTAAGGGTTAACGTTTATGCGGGGACCCGGCCGCCATGACTTTTTCATTGTTTGGGTTATGGCGCGAAGGGAGACCAAATTTTGGAGTGAGGAAATGCTATTGGAGAAAGCCTAGCAACCAAATATATTTTAAGTCCACTACACTTACACCGCTGTTTGTTTCAAGTTCAAATGAGTCATACAATCTTTTCAGCAATGATATAAAGGTTCTCGGGTATGGAAACCTAATGGATATCATTAACGTACAACTTTTTAGTTAGCTACAATAGCCGTTACGCAGCTAATGGTCCCTAGATGGCGTTTTGAACAATAATAATCGAAAAACAGTGAGTAAAAATGAAACTTATTTTTCTCAGCTATAAAGTTGGATGTTATAGATTAGTTTGTTAAGATACTCATTTCGTGACATTACAATCCGATAACCTATTTTTAGAAGAAATAATTATTACTGCACAAAGCCAGCTTTCCTATCTTGAAAGATTATGGTGAAAGAAATTTAGTAGGTAACTTTTCTGTATCTAAGGAGGCGCTAGCTTTGCTACCTTTCATATCAGTACACAACAGTGCCATTCACATTGCTGCTTGGCGGCAGACTTAGGTAACATAGTGGTAGCTAGCTAAGCGGAAGTCAACTAAACGAAATAATAGATAGGAACCCACTGGGAACCCAACCTGGAACCTGGGGATTTTAAGCGTGTAGCCGCCTCCGTGGCCTTTTTTTACGGAGTGGAAATCTTCAAATAAAGAAGAAATATGAAACTTTTACATTTTTTTCAACAAAGGCAACTCCATTTACGGTTTCTACAGCTCCACGGACGTCGGTTGAATGGGCCACTGGACGCGCCCGCAACAAAAGTGTGAAATGACATAAACAATTCGTTTTTACGAGGAAAATGAATGAACGAGGCCCCTGACTGAGTTCATACCGACAGACATGAGGACTGACGACAGACGCAGTGAGATATTTAATGTATTAATAGCTACAATTCATTATTAAGTAATGAAATTCATAATGACGGTACTTTATCCGTGTGATTAAAACAGGAGATTGGTAGCGGCATCTATCTCTGTTCAAAAATATTATTATTCGGTAGCCAAACTGACTTCCATGAGCAGTGATTACAGTGAATCCGTTCATTGAAAGTCCGTTCATCGTATCAATGTATATTCGGCTGTAAGTCAGTATGATGACGACATAGCAAAGATGGTTTGGTAATGACCTCCAAGCGATGCAAGCAAAGACGTATCGGAGACGAGCGGAGAAGAAATAAAATCAATAGCATTTGAAGTTGAGTGGAGTCTGGCGAAATATGAATTACTTGTATATGAAGTTTTAGCTCCGCCTCAGTTGAAACGCACCCTGAGTTTGTTAACCCATTGTGTATACAAAAAAATGTTGTCTGTAAAGTCGGTTTACGAACGATAACTTAGACATAGACATAGACACAACTTTATTTAAGAACACACACAACACAATACACATTGAAAAAACACATTAAGAAATATATTAAAACAAAACTACAAAAAACAAAACTAATTAAACAAAAACAAAAAATTGAAGCTATATAACATACATAAAATTTGGTTGTGTTGTAGTGTGTTGCTAAAATGGACTCGTCTCAGCATGTGCTGCAGTGAGGCCGCAGCGCTGGTATTCTGACGAGGCCAGAGAGTGTGTGACGTGCCTGCTCGTGACTTCATAAGAAACGATGCGTCACAAGCCGAACCGTAACGCTTAGGCCTACAGAGCCTCTCTAGCACTTGTTCCGCGCTCTCGCCTGCACTCTCGGTTCAGGCGGAACGTGACACTTATAAGACGTTATCAAGTCAAAAACCAGTGCAAATTTCGATAAAATAATACATAAAGATCCTATAGTGAAAAGCCTTCTTGAAGTGATGCTCTATGAGCAACTCATGTTAGAAGCAACCTTTGCTTGGCTAATAAAATATCTAGAAAGAAGATGGCGGAGGCAAGCGGGATGCAGTGAATATTTTACACAGACCTGAAAATTGTAACACGAAGTGGAAAAATGCAATAAATATGAAGCCTTGGCCCAGGCATGACATTTATTACAATAATAACGTCTTCTGCAACAATATCACTCGACTGAGCTAGCCGCATGAAACATCGGGAGGTGAAACTTATGTTATGTAGAAAATTTAAAATGTAAAAAAGGTATATGTTATATTCGTATGTACCTGCCCAGAGATCGTGGCAATCCGGTCGGCAAGTCCAGTCCAGAGCAGAGCAGATCTCAATAAGGCAACCGTCGTAGCGGTGATGCTGAAGAACAAATCACCAAGGAGATTGGTCTCCTCCTATGGAACGGTGATTGTTCAGGAGGAGAAAGCGGGAGCGTGAACGCGTCGATCCCACTCGCCCTGTAGTCTCTCCAATACATTCCCAGGGGTAGTGGGCTAGGGACCGGAGACAGTCAGAGTATGGGATATAGCTGCCCTATCGATCGACTCCGAAAGGGCAGCTGAAAAGACGTGGCCTACATTCCGCTGTGGAGTATTCGAAACGAGAGTTGAAGGGCTGGCACATCATCCCAGGAAGTGTGGCATGCATAGCGCTAGTGAAGCACTGGGGGTGTGTTACTAGAGGACTAGAGGAGGGTAAGAATCCCACAAAGCCTTAATCTTCCCCTAAGGGGTCCGTGTATCTTTCGAATTGTCCCCTTCATAACAAATAAAAAGGAATCGGTATGTGTAATAATACTACAATACATACCTCATTTTTGAAGTCGGTTAAAAACGACAGTATTGTAGGTTGTTCATCCAAATATTTTCAATAAGAAGAAAGCCTACCAACAGAAATAAGACTTTGAAATCTCACATAATACGTGACAAATTCCATTAAAAATATCAAAAGCAAAGTCTCCCCAAAAACTCAATTGTACGAAGTATTAACATAAACAAATAAACGAAATAAATCCGGAAAAAACGTTACAATAAAAAACAAATATGTTAATGCGGAATTGAATTTGCAGTTCGAGTAGAACTTGGTCCGAGAAGTTCTCGAAAAACGTTATTAACTCGGAATAATTATTCCAAACGTGGAGACGACTCCGATCCGAGTGGTTTTAAAGGGATTTGCTCATTGTTACACTCGAACGATAATGTGGCAAGTGTAAAACTTTTGTAAGGGACGCTGCAGTAATGAATCAGATATAAGCAGTTAATTCTATGGTTTTAAGATCATCGCATAGTTTTAAATGGGCCACCATACAAAATTATGCGTCCCCTAAAAATCATACGAAAATACGAAAAAAATCAAGCCGAAAATGCCTAACTTCAGCTGATACTCTTCAAACTGGTGAATCGATTTTTACTAAATATATTTAAGAACCACCGCAAGTAGACTACTCGTAGCTTTCACGTTAAAAAATGCACCAAAATCGGTCCATTCGTTCGAGCGCTACGATGCCGCATATAGACACACAGACATTGGCGTCAAACTTATAGCACCCCTCTTTTTGCGTCAGGGGCAAGAATGAAATTAGATTGTTTTGGATATTTTACGAGACTACTCAAATATTGATTAAATCTTCGTATATTTCAATGGTGCAATGCAAACAGTTACGTCACAAGTTCCACTGGTTTGTACCCGTGCCTTGAACAATACTCAATACTCAAATTTTTATTGCATGCCACAGGTTTACACAGTAGTTGTTACAGAATCGGAGTCTCTCTGATGGACCGCATTCGGAACGAAGTGATCCGTCAGAGAACCAAAGTGACCGACATAGCTCACCGTATTAGCAAACTGAAGTGGCAGTGGGCTGGTCATATTTCCCGAAGGACAGACAGTCGCTGGAGCAGACGAGTTCTCGAGTGAAGACCACGCCTAGGCAAACGTAGTGTAGGACGTCCACCGGCGAGGTGGAAAGACGACTTACGTAGGGTAGCCGGACGTGAATGGATGCGGAGAGCAGAGGACCGAATCGAGTGGCGCACTCTGGGAGAGGCATATGTCCAGCAGTGGACTGCCGCAGGCTATACATGATGTTACAGAATGATATGACCCATTTATGAGCCTGTCTTAAGGCACAAGTTATTAGTAAAATAATGTTGAAATACGTATTATTTTAATTAAAATTAAATAACCTCAACATAAAATTTAGAGCAGAAGTTGTGTTAAATAAATTTAAAATGTAAATATAATTGAATGAGACAAAGCTACATTTAATTGTCAATCTCTCTCGGGACCATCCCAAGCGTGAGAATTCACGCATCTCCACGCAATCTTCCGCATGGAGACACAAGTTGGGACGTTTGAAGCTCCTCTGATCCATCTCCATTCAAATAATTCGGTAACTTTTGACGGGCCTCATTAGAAAGCTTCATCCGTCATTTCGTCGCTTTACAATCCAACTTCAAATCCAGCGGTGGTCAACTTTTGGTCCCCTGAGAGTGCTCTGCGATTATTGCTAAGGCAGGCTTATTCATTTTGGGAATCGATATCATCGTCACCGTTATCGATACGAATATTTAATCAAATTTATTTTATTCAGATGGTTAATTGTATTTTACTGTCTTAAAAAGAATTTGGAATGTTTATAATTGGCATATATATTTGGTGATGATACGAGTATTTCATTCAAAGTTTTTTTTTTCCTAATAACTTCTGAAATGAAGTTTCCGTCTGGATGAAATGGTTGGGTAGCTCTGTCTCTAAATTGCTTTAAAAGCATCTCGGGTACGTTTTGACGCATCCTCCGAGCTGAAAACTCGCTGTATCCTGTCTGTCGCTTCTGCGGAATGTTTTAATTTGCGGCAACTCTACAAAATTTGTTACACAACGACTTTGTCATATAAATTAACTAAAAAATTCCAGATATGTTTAATTAATTTTTGGGCTTCGTCTGCGTGAACTTCGAAAAGTATCCCAAGGTACATGCTCGATCGGGGTAAAAAGAAGCCTACGTCGATATCCGGCCCTTCAACTATTCCTATACAAACATCAAGTCAGTCCTACCCTCTATTACGACGAGAAGGAAGGACAAACAAATAAACAAACAAACTCACTTTTATAATATTAGTATAGATTATGGATATGAATGCTTACGTTGCCTTCAAATCACTTTATGGCAGGTAACGAAAAGGGCTCGGATACCTAAAATCTTTTATAAGTTTCATAATCTATTTTCTTCTTCTAATTCTTGTTCTTAGAAAAATTCAATTGAAATCGTCATGATACTACTACTAAAAAAATTCATACAATATTCATTTTTTGTATGTTTATGTAATATACATAATCAACTATGCACCATTCTATGATTTAAAACAAACCATATTACGACTCTGTAAAATTCGAGCTGGTAAAATCGAAATGTAATAATTTCCTTTATTACATGCCAAACATTCATTACAACACACGAGTCTATTATGCGCCATGCCAAGGAATGCAACTACCAGACGGCTTTCATGTTTCCTCTGAATAGACGACTTACAGACAGGCATGTAGCTTCTTCCAAAGTCACTTAACATTAGGCGAGACTGGCCAAACACGACCCTATTTCTCAAGTAATTGACATAATAACAGAATAAATAAGTGTTGTGCTTATTTCATCAGGTAATATGATAAACAAACAAAAGCAAGTAAAAATAGCATTCCCAAGAAACGTTATTTTTTGCTTGAGCACCAGTTCATAAAGAAAATAATATTGTTTGCATTACAACCGTCTAGGGGGTCATTTATCTCAAGGGTGAATCCCAGCGAAGCCCTACATTTAATCATGCAGGCAATTTAGGGCTCCGGGTCGCTCGAAAGTGTCACCTTCTCTCGATTAATATGAGGACGGCATTCAAAGGTTTAACGTGATTTTTAAGGTACCGTAGGCAACAAGGCACCCTTATAATTTCACCTTGTTATTGAACTGTCATGATATGACGTGTAAAAAGAACCGTAAAATTGTCGATAACTTTAGATGTAATTAATAGATTGCATGCTCAATTATTTTGTATGAACAAAAAATACACAATTAATTAAAGAAATTTATGTAAATGTGTTGTTTAGGACCAACACTAATTGCCATCAAATATACACGCTGTATACATATTTTGAAATGAACTTATGAACTTTCATCTAAGGACATGAACAAGTTTCAGCGTCACTTGAATGCTTTTGACGTTCCATTTCACCGCAATCTGACACTGACAAGTATTTAGTGTATCCCTTTTCTCTCAATGAACTGATCACCTGCTTCATAAGTTCGAGATTCGGACGGTAATGAGCGGAACAATTGGTTATTGTCTTAATAACTCCCCTGTCCACCACTAGTTCGCCTGCCGCTGCTGCTGGTTCACCAGCGAGGAAGCTAGACTCTTGGAACTGGTACATAGCATGAGTATTGCTTGCATAAATTCTACCAGTTGGATCCATAACAAATATAGCCCTTCTTCCTGAATGTGATACATCTGCGTTCTTAGTATCAAACAGATCACCGTTACTGTTGTAAATTTTGTCATCTTCCACAAAGAGCTCAAACACAGAACGCCGTTCTGAGTTGTAGTACACAACATTTGGTTCGCATTTAGTTTTACTCCGCCAAGTGCACTCAACATCTTTTCCTCTAAATCCCTGATCCATTTCTTTGCTTCTATAAGTTATCACAATACTAAATATATTACTTTTATATGATGTCACAACTTCACAGACACTTGACTCAGTGTGACATCTTCTAACCTCGTAGAGTCTTTGATAGCTCCATAGTTCAGTCGTACCAGCGTATATATAGTCTCCATGTGCAGCTAAACTATAAATTGCTTTCTTAGTTTTATAAAAATCTGCACAGGTTAGATTTTTTCCCTGAAGATCGCATCGCATTATTGTTCCAGAAAGTAGTGCCACGAATAAATACTTTCTAGAAACAGCCAATCCGTAGGCATGTTTCTGGTCGTACGCGTCACTGTTAGTTCGATTAAAAAACAGAGTCCAGCAAGGTTCACTTTTGTCTATGTAGCAGGCTCTTAGCTCCCCGGTGTCTAATGCAAAGTAGAAGATCTCGTTAGATGCAGTCATTGAACAAACAGAGGGTGTAGAGTAGAATCTGTTCAGACCAACGTGAATGTTTTTGTAAGCCTTACATACATGTGGTTCTCGCAGACGACAGCGCCAAACTACACCTGACTCAGATACTGTATATACAGAATCCTTAACGATTTTAAGAACTTCTATATTCTTGTTAGTATTCATAATGATTTCACAAGAATTCATCATATCCATTTGACACTTATGTAGTGAACCAAATCGAAGTCCGGCGAAAATGTTTCCGTCAAAAATATCTAAAGCCATTACGGATTCGTTTGTCTGGTTTAATGTTGTACATACTTCTGGTTTCTCCAATAGGCAATTCGTTATATTGCCATCATCGACGCCAGTTATAATCATTGCGGGTATCTCTGAACTTGCCGATAACATCGTAACCAAAGACGCCATTGAAAAAGCGAGACGTGGCTTTAACATCATACCTTTATATCATCGATGCTGAAATAAATATATTAAAAATTATTACAGTTTGACGTGAGGCATAGCATGGAGGAGGCCTATATCCAGCAGTGGACGTTTCCCGGCTGTTGATCGTGATGATTACATAGAAATGAATGATTTTTAGAAGTATAATGGGCCTGCTCTTGGCCTTGTCAAATCTGCTAAGAATACTTCTGTTTGGTGGCAGACTTCACTAGCATGGTAACATGGTGGTAGCTAGCCAGACGGAAATATAAAATGTCGTACCACCAACCAAACCAAGAACCGATAAATAACCCCACTGGGATTCGAACCCGGTATTCCTCTTCCGGATTGTGAATCCAACCGTGTAGCAATTAGGCCAAGTAGGTGGTTTAATACAAGCCAATATAAAAGACTGATGAATCACTTTTTACCCCCATCCAAGCTTTTTCTAGAAGCTTTTTTCAACCGATTTCAAAAAAGGAGGACGTTCTCAATTCGACTTGATGTTGTTTTTTGTATGTAAGTTACGCGATAACTCTGACAGCTATGAAGCTATTTTGATAATTCTTTTTATGTTTGATAGAGCATACTTCAGTAAAGGTCCCATATAAATTTTGACGAAAATGATTCAGCGGTTTTATAGAAAATCAGCAAAAACCAAATCTCTAAGGGTGATAATTTTAGGAGATGAATGCTGTAGACTTTTAGGGCAGTTGAAGTCGGTTTATAGTTCTTTTTGAACGCGTTATTGGTTAAGTCCCGTTGTAATATGATTGATAATTTTCGAGAAAGTCAATGTCTTACAGCGGTAAAAAAACACCTATCACGCGTGGTGATAATGTGAAATCCCTAATGGAAAACCCAAACGATGTAACCTATGAGCTAGGCTAATTAAGAGTACGTCCAACAACGGACCTGCTTGGAATTGGAGCTTACCTGCTTATCTGCAGCAACTCTTGGTATTTAAAATTAGCGCGTGATTTGATTCTAATAAACTATTTGCGTCCACCTCTCACTATGAACACCGTGAAACTATTTGCTATTTTTAGAGAAGTGTAAGTTTGACTTGCATTATCCCCTTGTCATTCACATTCTATCACTGCATTGTTTATAATAAAGGCTATCTTGAAGCATTTTCTTTGTTAACAAATATTTTACTGAATTCTGCTTGCAGTTCTGCTCAGTAAATATTATCATACTAGCTAATGTGTTAGTTTGTTTGTTTCTTACCATATAGTGCCTCAATGGCACATCACGAACACAAGCATGATTAAAGAAATAGGCTTCTATTTATCCCGTTCCTCTGTCTTGGTTTTCGAGGGATGAAAACTGAAGTTTACGCGGACAAGATCGCGGGCTGAAATACTAGTATAATAATGTTATTTTTCTTTTTTCTTTTGTCCTGTTAAAAAGTAGGCATTTCATTATCTAAGCAGCGAGATAAAATCGCATTTCCTTCCCTAGGGAAGAATTTTTTTTCGTTAGTTGCGTTCAGGCTCAGATTAAAAACAAAGAGTTTTTAATATGAGCATGAGTTTTTTATGTGTAAAAACGTATAAAAACGTCAACAACTTCAAATACAGCCCTATTAACTAGCACTGTTGGTTTACAGTATGAAAGGTGGAAGAGCCCGAAGCGACACATTAGCTTGAGGCTTCAGGGAGAGCACGCTTTAAGAGGCTATGTTGGTAAGACCACGTGGTCGCGTTCAAGGTTGCATTGTTTTGTAGCTGTTCCTCTCCGAGCCCTATCCTACCCGAGCGCGTACAGTGAGACAGCATACACTACGCGAAGTTATCCACCCGTTATTTGGATGTTTCGTAGTCCAGGGATCATTTGAAGGATACAGTATATTATGTAACCATTTTTTCAATACAGTATATTAATGAAATTTCAGATGTCGGTGGTTTTTCCAAATTGTTCTAAATTGATTCATACTCTTGTAAAACAGGTTCAAAATTGGGGCTTTTTATTACCGGAAAATACAATTCTTTGACGCCCTGTAACTCTGGAAGTATATATTTAAACGAAAATCTGACTCACCACCGACCCAGATATTTGTTTCTAGATTGTGTCTTGAAAATTTCATAGATTTTCATAGCTTAATACTCAAAATATGACTGGACTACGTTTGTAAGGGCGCTTTGACAACAGCATACCCTCTTAACTTTACGTCACTTACCATCAGGTGACATGAAGGCCAAGTGTGAATCCGTTTAAAATAATCTAGTAAATTGTTTAAAAATCATTGACTTGCATTTCATATTTTATTATCATTTCTTCGATAGACAATGGATGCAAAGCACATAATTAAGATATCGAGGGAACATTTGTTGTTTTTCATTCTCTATTTATTGTGATGCTCTACAGATACATTTACAAGCTTAAATATCGTTATAATTCAAATCAATTTGTAGCTCAAGTTCACTACAATCTGTCACAGTCAAGTGTTCCTTGTATCCCTTTATTTTCAATACACTGATAACTTGTTCCATCAAGTCAAGACTAGGTCGATAATGTCCGGAACAGTTCGTTATTGTCTTAATAACTCCCCTGTCCACCACTAGTTCGCCTGCCGCTGCCGCTGGTCCACCAGCGAGGAAGCTAGACTCATGGAACTGGTACACAGCATGAGTATTGCTTGCATAAATTCTACCAGTTGGATCCATAACAAATATAGCCCTTTTGCCTGAATGTGATACATCCGCGTTCTTAGTATCAAACAGATCACCGTTTCTGTTGTAAATTTTGCCATCTTTCACAAAGAGCTCAAACACAGAACGCCTTTCAGAGTCGTAATAGTCAACATGAGAACATGTAGTTCTATTCTGCCGAATGCAGGCAATCTCTTCGCCTTTAAAACTCGGATCCATTTCCTTGCTTTCATAAGTCATGGCAATGGTAAAAACAGGACTTTGAAATGCAGTTATTACAGAACAGTTATCCTTAGCATCTATAGGACATCGCCTCATCTCATAGTTCTTACGATTAGTGTCCATACCAGCATATATGTAATCTCCATGTGCAACTAAACTGTATATGCCAGTGGGTGCTCGGTAGTAAATTTCATATTCCTTCTCTTGTTTTTCTAGATCATAACGCAGTATAATCCCATACAATAATCCGATGAATAGGTAGTTACCAGACACCGCCAGGCCAGTAGCGCGAGAAGAAGTCTGAAACAATTCCCAACAAGGATCACTGCCTTCAAAGTGACAGACCATAATACGACCATTATCCAAGCCAAAGTAAAAATACTCATGAGTTGCAATCATTGACGAAACTGCAGACCGTTCATAGGTAAATAAAGATCCAAAGCCGAAACTGTAAAAGTTGTCATCTGTGTTTCCATCAGAATATATATATTTGTACTCTGAACAGTTGCAAGGTTTATTTAACCCACAGCGATATACTTTGCCTGTGTCTTCGGCGACATATACGAAGTTATTTATAACGGAAACGCCACGTATGACGGCTATGCTATATTCTACACGAGACTTCATAATTTGTTCACATGATTCTGGAACATCTAACTTGCATTTGTAAAAGTCTCCATATCGTAGACCTGCGTATACGTGGCCATCGAAAATGTCCATCCTCATAACAGATTGGTCAGAATGGTTCAAGGCTGTACAGACTTCGAGGCTGTTTAGAAGACAGCTATTGATTTGTCCATTGTTGAGTCCGACCACAATCTTTGCAGGTATGACGGATCCAGATGTGCCCGTTCTTATCAACGTTATAATTGAAAATAACAGACACAAGTAAATCATCATCGTTCTTTCGTTAGTCATCAATCACGGAACGATCTGAAACAATAAAGAAGAAAGAAAGTGTAAACATAGACAATTTTCTGATGACGCTGAGCCCAATAAATTTTGAATGTTCGGTAATTTCGAAGATAATCTCGGAGGAATCCGGTTTAGTGACGTGTCATATATGGAGTATATGACCAAGATAATAATAATAGTCACGAAAGTTTTAAAGCTTTGTCATTCATTTAAATCTGTGTGCTTCATTTAAATATGCTGAAAACTGACTTTTAAATAAAGTGACATTAAAATAATATTTAATACGAGTATACAATGTCTGGTTTGCAAACAATTATAACTCGAGAACGGCTGGACCGATTTTCATGGTTTTTGATTTGTTGTATTTGTCTCTGTCCCAAATAGCAGAACAATTGTTAAAACATGGGATAAATTCACACAATAAATTCATTTTTTCATTTATTCGCGACCTAACAGAAAGTTTTAAATGACTTGAATTACTTGTAGAGAGATAGTTGAAAGGCAAAGGAAGGACATATGCTACAATTTATCGCGATCGAACAAGCAGTTCCCACGGATTACATTATAATGTCCACGCAGGCGAAGCTGCGGGCAGAAGCTAGTTTTAATTAATATTAAAGAAGTCAACCTGCCAATTCTGAGATATTCCTCAATTCTTCTAATAACAATAAATCACTTCCACTTATAAGTCATATCCACTTCTGTTTTATTATATTATTGTGCTCGACTGATTGTTATATACATCGTTAAATGTTTTACAAAAACTTAGTTCATTTCGTCTATAAAACAGGGTAGAATTCAGGAGTGAGTTAATAACGTAACCTTCAAGTCAAAGCGCTGCTATGGGACATCCGTTTATATATATGTCGCATGAAACATCAGTGTCGCCGACTGAAGTACATAACCTATGGTCGGTGTGCGCTACGACAGAGTCTAGGACCGGAGACTGGAGGCGGCGGGAGAGCCGAACAGTCGCCCTGTGGGCCTGGGAACTGTCACACGTTTCATGTAGTCGCGTGCGCATTGTGAAATAGTATTACGTCACCAGTGTTCAATAGAGTATTGCCTATCTATGTGTGTGATATACAACCGAGACATTACAATCTATTGTGAATCCCAATTGTCATTTCATTGCCTGATAGCCCACGTGTAAGCCCACAAGATAATCACAGCCCACGTGATGTCGGATGACGAATAATCTCATCCCCTTCGCTCTGAACACGACAAACACCCACCCATCCTGATGATGACGACGACATCAGAAGTGGGATACAATCAGGCAAGTAGAAATTCAAATTGTGACGTTAATGGTGATATCTATAGGAGGCTACTACTAGAAATGCAGAAACAGGAAAGACAAACCTTGAAATCCTAGAGTGAGTACCAAAAGAGTATCTGTATGCCCAACTATGGAATCAGCTCATAGTGGTGATCAACAATGCCCTAAAGAGATCTTCATCTGCTACCCAGAGAATTCAAAGATTGTTTAGATCAATATACGAGTCGAGTGTAACAAAACTATGGCAGCCACTCTCATAAAAACTGCGCGATAACGAAAGCTGGGCCGCATACTCAAGTCGTAAGATGACGTCACAAATGAATAGCTTCCAGAAAGCGACGATAGAACAAGTGGGCTTTGTCAACTGTACTTGTGTGACTCGTGCACATGTAGGAATCACAATATGTACAATCTGATAAACGAATACAAAGATTAGTGCAACTGAGAGTGCGACGCGACTGAAAGTTGAAGTCATTTACTTGTTTGAATAGAAAATTGTTTGTAAAGACGAGATAAAAATCGTTGACATATCAGAAAAAAAAGGAGAAATTACAAAGAAGTTTAAGTGACTGTGGAAGTCTAGACTAACCAAATAACCGGATTGCTACGAGTATGCAAGATGATTACAGAACCAGAAAGAAAACCATCAGAAGTCTACAAACATCTTAACGACGAAGATTGCCCAGGAACGTTCACATTCGAATGGATTCTTGAATGAAGTATTCTGTCAGTGAGAAGAGATGAGTCACATATCCATATAGTACCTCAGCCTATAGCGATGTATTTGCACTTCTATCAGCACAATGTTGCTGCTAAGCAGTAACTTGCCCAATGCTACTCGTATTGATGAGCATAAGTGGATCCGCAAGATCCTTAGTATGAGATATAATATGATGATGATGACGTGTGGTGAAAACTATAGTTACCCGGTGAGTCATACTCATTTTATTGTTCCCTCGTTAAAGTATTCGATACTTTCATTTGAATAAGCTATTAATAATACAGATGGTAGTTAATGCTGTATTTTGTAATGAAAAGAATTGAAAATCTGTATTGATAAACCTACTAATACACCAAATTAAATTTCATCTGAAATATCTGAATAGTAGAGTTAAGTCTTTGTTCTCGTAACCAAATCAGTTTTAGAACTATTTTTAAACGAGATTAACTTTACCCATGTGTCGTATCCACTTGAGACCTCAAGGAAGAAAGTTGATATTATTAACACCCGAGTTTATTGACTATTTTGGGTTAACTCTCTAGACCACTTATTTTAATTTTAACATTTTGTCACGGTTATGTTTTTCTATGAACATTAAGTTATCAAATTTTGTGAGATGATGCACTAAAGCAAAACAGAGTCGTTTGCATATTTATTTCCTTTCTATACCTCTAATAGAAATTTGTGTAGCTGGTATTGCTTTTCGTTGTTTATGTTTTCAGGTCTATGTATTCTGAGCATATGATGTCCTGATGATGTGGTGGGGCAGCAGCGGCTGTGTAGCAGTTGTACTACAACACCGACATGAAGACTGTCCAGACGAGACACGATTAGCAACGATACGTCATCGCTACAAATGATCTTCTACTTTGGAGTACTTGAACCCATTATTGATGTGTGTATCAAGTGTCCCGTGGAAGCGATTGGATTGTGGAATTTTGTGAGTCATTTTCAGTTTGTTTGAATTAGCAGTACGGTATCCCTTTTCATTATACGGGAAAAGGTAGCACCAGGCAAAGGGAAAATTGCGCATTCTAATAGTTATTGATGATTGCAGAAAATGACAGAACTAGATGTAGTTTATAGCTTTATATGTAGTGACAAAAATCGAGAAGAACCTGCAACAGTCTTGCAATAGTATTTTTTAAATTAAATTTTGTGATGTTGTTTTGATATAAAACATGGAATGTAATCAGTCTAAGCTAGACTAGATCCTATTGTCATTTTAAAGTGATAGTAACACTACCGGATGATCGTTATAGATGGATGGCATTCGATTGAAAACGTAACTTCAAGTATGTTCATGCTAGAGTTAGAGAAATGCCAACGAGCCCAAAGTATCATTGAAGAGATGGAATGATGATAACGCAGATATCAGATAAATCTTTTGGTTGGTTGATTGATTGCGCGAGTCCGGGACCTCGAGGGTCCGTCCAGAGTTCACGATTGGCCATGGCAGAGGTCACGCAGGAGTCGTAGTCCGTTAGAAGTCGGCATGTCCCACTCGCTGGGTACACCGTGGATGTGCGACACTGCTGACTCTGGCCAGGGGTCGGGTCATGCATGGGTATGACCGTAGAGTCATGAGACGACTCGGCGTTCCTCGGAGCAGGTTCGCGTAAGCAATGTGGAAATTGCTGGGCTATGCCACTAGCCGTCATGTCTTGAACTAATTTGCGATATTCATCATTGGACCCGTATCAATTGGCTTAGTGGTTTTATAGTGTTGCCATCGAATGGCTAAGTTTTATTAAGTACTCGTACCATCGTGAATTCAGTTTTATTGTTTGATCAATTCAGCGGTACTTTGGTGTATTCAGCGATATTTTGGTTATATCCTGTATGAACGAAATTAAAAGTAACTATGTCAAGTTCAGATACTAAGTATCCCATTTGTGGCCAGGAGTGGCCGAGCGTGATCGTGAAGTACTGTGCTGTGGAAAAATTGTTTCAGGATTAACACACGAGGACGTGTGTCACGCAGGATGGCCGTGTCGCATGAAACATCAGTGTCGCCGACTGAAGTACATAACCTATGGTCGGTGTGCGCTACGACAGAGTCTAGGACCGGAGACTGGAGGCGGCGGGAGAGCCGAACAGTCGCCCTGTGGGCCTGGGAACTGTCACACGTTTCATGTAGTCGCGTGCGCATTGTGAAATAGTATTACGTCACCAGTGTTCAATAGAGTATTGCCTATCTATGTGTGTGATATACAACCGAGACATTACAATCTATTGTGAATCCCAATTGTCATTTCATTGCCTGATAGCCCACGTGTAAGCCCACAAGATAATCACAGCCCACGTGATGTCGGATGACGAATAATCTCATCCCCTTCGCTCTGAACACGACAAACACCCACCCATCCTGATGATGACGACGACATATATATATCTACACTAATATTATAAAGAGGAAAGATTTGTACCTATTTTGGTATGTTTGTAATGAATAGGCTCAAAAAGTACAGGGCCGATTTAAAAAAATTCTTTCACCAATAGAATGCTACATTCTTCCAATTTGACATAGGCTACATTTCATTTTGAAAAAAATTAGGGATCCTTGGTAAAATTTGAACAATGTAACCGAAGGTGTAGAAAAATGAGTCTTAAAATGTCTTTCGTCGAATGCGCTGCCGAAACTATTAGCGATAGAACAAAATAATGTACAACAATATTGAAGAACATCATAATGTCTACAAAAATCTCCGCGGTAGCATATGTCCAACTATTGTAGTTATGTCACTACAACAACTTTTTTCATTTTAAACATTAATGAAAATGCTAACCAAATTCAAACCATGCTATTTATGTGTTTATATTAATCCTTATCCAAATAAATTATTCTATGGTCAAGACCATTTAACTACCTATAAAATAGTTTTTAAATTATTTAAATTGGACTTTCCATTCAAAAGATATTATGAATTAAAAAATTCAAACAGTAAACAAAACCGCCATAGCGCCGTGGCCGTTGTTTGCGATGCAGTCTGAAAAGCGCGCCGGGCATCGCGGCGGGCGGGGTGGAGGGGGCACTGAAATACAGGAGTGGGGCGTGCACGTCTGTAAGATAGGTATAACTGTGGGATTTTTTTAAATAAATAATTAATAAATAATAATTTTTTAATAAATAAAAATATTTGTGAAAAAAAGTGTTTTATATCCAAATTTCCAAAAATAAATAATTGTCTACCCCGTGCGAAGCCGGGACGGGCTGCTAGTATATATATATATATAAAAGCAAAGTCATCATTTGTCGAAGAATTTAAACTTGGAACGCACTATAACAGCGATAATATTAGCGGAACCAATTCCCTTTGTTGGACACTCGATACCTCCTCCATTCGTATACGTTTATTTAAAAATCAAAAACTGTTGACATTATCTTCAATGTGCATAATATAAATTGTAAAATTAGTTCCAGACATCGTAAACCTAATCGACAAACCGGAAAATGATTCAAGACTCAGACGAAGAGACCCAACACATCGGTTTGTATCTACATGTAGAGCTGCGCTGTATAAAAATAATTGCTATATTAAGATTCCAAGGTATATTAGAGAACTTCTGAGAACTTTTCTCAAGCTTTTGCGTTTATCTTTTAGGAATAAGTTTCTATACAGTTAAAGAATCATATATATGGCATATAAAAATAATTTAATTCAGAGAAAAGTAGTAGTTGTGTTTGAATAATGTTGTTAAAATGTTTAACAATTTAAAAAGTAATGTAAGAGAAACTAAAATTTTCTAACTGTTATCATCTTTGGTTATCATCATCACATCACCAGCCTTATATATTATGTCCCCACTGCAGGGGCTCAGGCCTACTCTCCTATAGAGAGTGTATGGACCATAGTCCACCACGCGGGACCAGTGCGGATTGGTAGACTCCTCCACACACACAACTTCGCATTTCTCAGAAGTGTGCAGGTTTCGTCACGAGGTTTTCCGTCACTGAAAATCCAATGTTAATGATTTTTATCATTCGTTTCAATTCAAAATAACAAATTGGAACTCATTTTCACCAAACACGATCGAACCCAGACCTCGATTGGTTCAAGTACTGACGCTCTAACTGAGCTACACTGTTCGATGCAAATAAACTTACGTAGTAACCACAATTTAGGTCTGCTAGCTCTGATAAGTCATGGATATTTTAAAAGAGCTACTGGACGTCAAGTATATTGTCGAGCAATAAACACTGAATTAATATTTCCCTAAATTCGTAACATATCTGTTTCAAATAAGATAATGGTATCTCGCCAGAGGTCATGTCAGATACACTACTTATATTATACAAAAAGTTTATTTATAAAAAACTCGATCTGGTTACGTAACGAACTTGTTTAGTAAAATAGTTTTACTCATGCTAAGAATAATGATTTAAAATTATTTTATAAGATTTAGCAAATCGGTATAATGCAAAGTAATTTTATATTATGCCTATAATCACTAATATATGTCCCTCCCATTAAAATCGAGACAAGTTAGATATAATATCGAAACACAATCTCAAAGAGATTTCACTTACAAAGAATTTGGTACTTGTAAAAGACTCGTTTGAAATTCTGTAACCGTTTCTGTAACATTGGAATTGGTATGTAGAAACGCTGCGGTGATTCATATACAGATTCTAGAAGGTGTAATAACAAGTGATCGTGATGGGTCTATCACTTTGCCAGGCTTGTTTCAGCATTTTTTGCTGACGTCTTTGCATAAGAAATACAGCAGTACCTTTGAGCTCTTAGAGTAAGAAAATATATCTATTTTAGGTTCAGCTCATTTAAATCAATGTCGAAAGATTGATTTGGTGCTTTGAGCTGATTGACGCATACGGTCGATAAAGAATCGATAAAAAATCGAGAAATCTAGGCAATAGATTCACTGTAGTTTTATTATTATGACATTGATTGGGTGGATGTAGTAGCAGAAAGTAACAATCCTGACTGACTTGTTGACTGACGGTGGGAATAAATATTCTGAAGTTCCTGGGTTCGATTCCCAACGGGGTACCGTTTGGTGCTTTGTTTAGCTGGTGGTAGGGCACTTTCTTTATCCACCTGGCTAGCTACCACCATGTTACCGAAATCTGACGCCAAACAGCAGTGTAAGTAGCACTGTTTTGTTCTGATATCAAAGATAGCAGAGTCAGCGCGTCATTAGTTTGATACTTCTGAATGCGCACGCCTACCGTACAACGGTGCTATCGTCACTTACTATCAGGTGAAATAAAAGGCAAGTGGAAACCAATTATCCTTTTTTTGAAAGTATTCCCCAAAATAAGTTAGATGCTATCGGAATTCCACCCTGCGTTGTGCGCTTTGAACGGCAGCATGTCCCAAACACTTCCAGTTTTCTAAAGCCTTGTAAGTTTTCCGACTGCCACCCATTAATGGGATCCTTTCCAATAAATTAGAGAGATAAAGAACATATTGGGAACGAATATCCAAACGTATCCACGTTGCTATCGACCTGAATGTTTTATTAAACGAATTCCGGTTTAATCCGGTAAATATATAGTGATGTTATGGCACTGTCATATCGAGCATTTAGTTAATAATTATAGAAAGAAAGAAAAAGAAAAAGATTTTTTTTGCCAAGTACATAGTTTTTTTACACGGTGTTAAGATAGTAATGTCAATTGGTTCGATGTATACGAGAACTTATCCCAAAAAGAAATCCTTGTTAACAAATATATCACGTGTAAGAACGCTAAAATTAAACATTTATTTATGAATTGTCACCTACAGTAATTCTTATAGCTAGGTGACCCTTCTTTAAACGTATGTCTGTGACATATTTTCGATAAGATTTTTTACAGTTGGGGTAAACAATTGGGGCTATTTTACTACTACACAAATTTGGAGTCTTAGTGACTTTCAGTCTTACCACAAAAAAGATAAACAAGCTTTAGACACACGTTTCACAAGTGTTTTGAAAAAATGTTACCACAAATGCATATTTAGCCGATGTCTTAGCTTAGACACTGCTTAAGAGGCTATATGTTGTCAAAGCGCCCATACAAACGTAGTCCAGTCATATTTTGAGTATTAAGCTATGAAAATCTATGAAATTTTCAAGACACAATCTAGAAACAAATATCTGTGTCGGTGGTGAGTCAGATTTTCGTTTAAATATATACTTCCAGAGTTACAGGGCGTCAAAGTATTGTATTTTTCGGTAATAAAAAGCCCCAACTTTGAACCTGTTGATGTCTAGATAGTTTCGTAAAAAAATATAGTGAATTTATTAAAAAATGGTTTCGTGTCGGAGAAAAACATTCTAATCTTTAGCAGGTCTAAGTTTAGCTACAAATTAATATAAAATGTAATCGTAAATCTCTTTATGTATGTTTTTTTATGTGTGTTACCGCCAATAGTGAACTGATTTTGATCATTCTTTTTTGGTAGAACACACTTGAGAGGTGGTCCCTTAAAAAAGTTATTGAAATTGATTGAGCGCTCTTTGAGAAAATCCACAAAAAAATTTAAGGCAATTGAAGTCGGTTTGTAGGTCTTTTTGAATGCGTTAATTATTATCATTGTTGAAATTTCATTCGTGTAGCTTCCATAAAAGATGAGAAAACACAGGCCAAATTTAACGTACATTCTTATAACTAACTTATTTTACTTATGATTGTTTAATCGACACATTTGCCTCCAGACGAGTTCCCTAAATATGTCCTTAATTTAGTCGCTTTTTCGAAACCACCTTCCCCTTATTCGCCTAAAATGTTGTTATCTATGGCATCTTTCACGGAACCTCCTTCTGCCTATATATAGGATGTTTCGAAGGAAACAGCCTTTATCAATTTTTCGATTGTTACATTTCGGTTCTCAGCGTTCCAGGATCATTTCCCAACTCTATATCAGTCCCTTTGTGGTGGATGTAATAAGGATTTTTTGCTTCAACCTCGAACGTGACGCTCCCTTTGTTGTATTACACAAATATTGCCGTTGGTTTGCCGCCAAAATATATATTTACTTAACATATACAATTGGGAATGTGCCGGTTTATTTTTAAAACCCGTCCTCATTTTGACTATTCGCGGAAAACAGCCTGTTCCATATTATGTATCAACCATGGTGCAATAAATGTATATTGACGCTTGAATAAGGCAGACGCCTGAGTAAGTGCCAAGCTCAAACCTACTGCTAGTGACAAGAGGAAACTTTCCTCTTATGGTGAAGACACCAGTGGTGATAGCATGGTATTAGTGGATCAGCCCGAAAATAAACTAAATGTGAGTCGGAATTGTTCTCACGTTGAGGTGACGAGTGTATGGTACATGTATATGGAGAAATATGTTCTATTTACAGTTGTTACATTTTGATTCTTACGTGTTTTTTTTAAATTGTAATAAATGGTAATAAAAATGTATCCAGCTGTCTGATAATTTTTTTAAAAATAAATTTCAGTATATTTTTTGAAAGCTCCAGTGTGAGTGCCGTGAGAAATATCTCGTTAGGGATAGGCAACTCTAATTGTACAATTTTAGATATAATTGTTGTAAATATTATATGTACAATAAACAATAAATAATAATAATATCAACAAAGATTACCTAGTCAAATTGGGAACGTCGGGTATTACTTTTTAAAAAGCAATTTATTTCACAAAACTAATACTATGGTTACATTTAACTTTATAACTAATGTGAGACGTCCAGCAGAGTTGGATGCTCAGAACAATCTGACTAGGGCATCCCGTCTCTTCACCGTGCTCCTGCGCTCTCTCCCACGCAATATCCCAGTCAGCAGACCACCCAGGGATGCTGATGCTGCGTTTCAACTACCCCTGCGTAGTCCGTACAAACATAACTCCTCCCTCCTCAAGAGCGGAATTATCGGGTGCATGTGTACTGGCACTACGAGAATTTCGCCATTGGATACATACGGGTTTACATTTTAAAAAGATAATACTAATTAAAACTAAGGTTACAAGGGTATATAAAACTAAAGTAGCTAAGCTAACGCTTTCCACGTTCACTACACTTTTGGCACTTTCACTTTCACTGATCTTGATTGTCTTCTTCAATTCATGGTTCATGAATTTCAACTCGTGTAGGTCTATTCCTCTCATCTGAACGGCTTCTGCTGCAGTAGTATTTTCCAACTGTATCTCGGGTAACTTTATGATAGGGGTAACTCTGAACTGGAAGCTCTTAACATAGTGTCGGTTAGAGTTTAGTCGAACCTCTCCAATATAGATGTCGCAGTTCTCTTCGATGACCAGATGGTAAGTTCCTAGCATTGAATCTCTAGCGACGTCGTTATCACATTTCTTTGTAAGTACCATAGCTTTTCTAGTGTAAATTATCCAACTTGTAGGTCCAATTCTCTGTATTTTGAGGTTTTCAATATCGACGGTACGAACAGTACAGGTGGTGGGGTTCGTCTCGAACTTCATCAGCTGCTCCACACAGGTTGGCTCTGGATAGGGAACAATGTTATCTCCGGTACACAGGAACTGTCCAGCTGTTACTTCATCACAAGGTTTGGCTATTGGCAAGTACTCCTCATTTTTCACCATAAGGTAAGGGTATTTTGGAATAATGACAGTGGTGACATTTTGGGGTATCTTAAGGATAGGTAGGGGATAGACTTTGTAGTAATTGTAATTATTAATATCTACTGTAGGTATTTCCATTATGAATGTTACTTGGTATTCCTTTGTATACGTTCTTACTACAATTGTTCTTTCTATTTTAACTAAATTATCATCATTAACAGGATACATTAAATTATCAGTTTCGGTTATACATTTTAAAATTGACAGTAACTCAGTAGAATTAACTACGGAGTTATGCAGTACAGAAAGCTTACTGAAGGCTAAAGCTGTCTCTACTTCACTTAACGATACATACGTAGCGCGAAATGTACCAATGAATGTATTAAACATACTTAAAACGTAAGTGGTATATACGGCATTATTTTCCTTTGTTGCTGCCAATTTAATCATATTTTCTATTCTTTTTAATCGCTCATCCAAAAGTAAGGTGTTATTATGTAAGGTGTCTGTACTGTTACAAAGGGTATCCAACATTTCGGAGATTAATTTAATTTTTCGTTCGGAGTCACTTTGCTTTCCTTTTAAATTAGAAATTTCCTGATCGTATTTGATTGCATCGTCATAGTCAAGATTTCCTGTCACGATTTTTATGATTGATCCGAGGCCATCTACGATTCCTCTTTTAAACCTAGAAGTCGGTACTAACTGTCTAAACTTATCTATTATATCAGAAATTATCAAATCTGCTTGAATTTTAATACTACTAAATTCGTGTACGTACGGCTTATGTATGTTTACTATCCTAATAAATTCCTTATATTTAACTATATTTAATTCTATTGTTTCGTAAATATTACTTAAATCTAGTATCTTAATTATCGTCCACCTATCTTTCTGTTTGAAGGCCTGCCCTTCCTTAACCGGTAGAAGTCCCGGGTTTTCCTTTATCTTTTGGAGTTGGAGGCCTTGTCCCAGGTCTAGAGTCAGGACCATCATGGCCAGACACCACCTGCGAAGGACGTTTTATGTTTTTCAATGGCATTTTTGTAATTCGATCACCTATTTTAACAGGGACAACATTTCTTTCTGTTTCACCAACCACTACTGCCTTACGGTATCGCGGCTTGTCTTTACTTTTTCTGATGTTGATGTCTTTTACGAATATCGTTTCTCCTTCGGTGAGGCATGTCTCAGGCTCACCGTCTTTCTTTTCTCTAATCCTTTCTTTTTTTTCAATCATTTTATTGGCTATATGTTGGTATAAGTATTTTGTTCTTTTGACGTGGTCTTTGATAAGTTGTTGTGTGTAATTTTTTTCAAAGTTTAGGTCAAAGATTTTGTTTGCATCTGTGTGTCCAAAGACTACTTCGAAGGGTGTTAATTCTGTGATGGAGTGTATGGTGTGGTTATATGCCATAATACAATACGACATAATTGATGCTGCATCAGTACATTTTTGTTCATATTTTGCAAGACGGTATATCTCTATTAAGGTAGAGTGAAATCTTTCAACTATGCCTGTCGAATTGGGATTATTAGGTGTGGTGATATGGAGATTTATTTTATATAGAGTTACTAGTTCTTTCATTAGTTCATTGTTAAATTCGGTTCCGGGGTCACATGAGATTTTTCTTGGTGTGCCATAAAATGCGAAATACTTGATTAGTGCACGGACAACTTCCGGAGTTGATCTATTTGCAATTTCTATAGCCTGTCCTAGTTTACTGAATGCATCTACTAATGTTAGGTAATATTTGCCTTCTATTGTAAAAAGATCTATAAAGATTTCTTGGAAAGGGGCTTGTTGAGTCTGTGTTAGTTGTAATCTTGGTTTGATAGGTTTCCTGTCGTACTTCATCCGTTTCACATTTCACGTTTCACATGAGTTGAGCACAGCCGACACTGTCTCTTGCATATTATGCCAGAAATAGTTACGCCTAATGCTCATCATCGTTTCCTTAATACCTCGGTGGCATGTCTTTCCTTCATGATGTTTTAATATGACGGCCTTTTGTTCTTTTTCGTCTTCTATGAAGATTACGCGTTCGGTACATTCCAGAAATTTTACGGAATCTCTTTTGAACAGTTCAATTATTATTTTACTAAAATTTCTACGCAGATTTTTGTTTTCAAAATAAATGAAGTATTTAGTGTTGTGTCTTATGTATTCTTTTAGAAATTGTTTTATTAAATTTTCATCATCTTCAGGGAGAAATACCTCTAGAATTTTTTGATTTTTTCTTGAAAGGTTGTTCACACTGATTTCCTTTTTAAACCAGGTGAAAACTAAAATTTGATTTGGTTTTGTGTCTATGGCTTCCCTTAGGATGGGAATTCCTACTGACTCTAGTTCATCACTGGAATGTACAGTATCAGATTTACTCAACACGGATGGAACCGGGTATTCTGTTTCAAATTGATCTAGGGGATCTGTCAAACTCACAGTCTCGGATGAATCTGAGATTGTTATAGTGTCGGAGTTATCTGGGGCTTTATCTTGTGATAGTCTGGTAATTTTATTTGTCAACTCGTCCAAATATTTTTTTAATTCCTTCTCATTTTCTTTGTCACCTAGGTTAACTATCATGGATCGATCGTCGTCTGAGTCTAGCGCGTTAACTTTGATTCTAGATAAGGCATCAGCATTAAGATTTTGTTTGCCGTTCTTGTAAATGATGTCGAAATCATATTCTTGTAAGCGTAGACGCCATCTTGTTAATTTACTATTCGGTTCTTTTAACGAATAAAGCCAGACCAATGGTCTGTGATCGGTGTATATAGAGAATTTACGTCCATACAAATAAGGACGAAAGTGTTTCACGGCCCAAATGACAGCCAAGAGTTCTCGCTCGATTGTGCTGTATCTAGATTCGGTGTCACTAAGTGTTCTGCTTGCGTATGCTACAGGTTTATCTGATCCTATAGGTCCTTGAGACAGAACGGCTCCCAAAGCTACTGCGGAGGCGTCCGTGGTTAGTACGAAGGGTTTTTCATGATCTGGATATTGCAATAAGGGTGCTGATGTTAATAATTGTTTACAGGTTTCAAATGACTCTATATATTTTTTGTCTACCACTATTCTGTTTCTTTTCTTAAGACAATTTGTTAACGGCTGTGTAATTTTGGCAAAGTCTTTTATAAAACGGCGATAGTAACCAATAAGTCCTAAAAAGCTCTTTATTTCGGTGACAGTACGGGGAAGGGGATAGTTTAATACTGCTCTAATCTTGTCATCGTTAGGTTTTAGTCCATCCTTGGTAATAGTGTGTCCTAAGTACAACACTTCCTTTTTCAGGAATTCAGACTTATCAAGTTGTACCTTGAGGTTAGTTGCTCTCAGTCTGTCAAAAATGGTTCGTAATTTTTCTACGTGTTCCTGCAGGCTTGATGAGAAGATTATGATATCGTCAAGATATACCATACAATGTATCCCTTGAAGACCTCTTAAGATGTTATCCATGGCCCTTTGAAACGTTGCCGGGGCAGTTTTTAACCCGAACGGCATCCTAAGGAATTCAAAATGCCCAAATTGCGTGCTGAAGGCAGTTTTTTGTTGATCACGTGTCTCTACTTCTATCTGATGGTATCCACTAGCTAGATCTAACGTGGTAAAATACGTGCTTTTACCTAATTTGTCAAAAAGGTCTGTTATATTCGGTAGAGGATATTTATCGTCCACTGTCAATTCATTAAGTCGTCGATAGTCTACTACCATGCGGTACTTTACTTCACCAGACGCGTCAAGTTTTTTTGGGACCAAATGTACCGGGGAACTCCACGGAGAATGTGATTCTTGTATGATGTTATCATTTAAAAGCTTATCGACTTGTCTTTTTATCTCTTCAGCCTGAGCTGGGGCTTGCCTATATGGTTTGGTATATATGGGGTCTTCGTTTTTTGTATTTATGGAATGTTTCACTTTATTCGTAAACGACAAGGGAATTTGGTCACAATAGAAAATGTCTTTGTATTCTTCACATAGATTTTTTATAGTTTGTTTTTCTTCGTCGTTCATATGGTCTAATCTAAGCTTCGCTAAGTTGTCGAGCAGTAATTCCTCAATCTCTAAGTCTGTATTGTCAGTAGTGTAATTAGCTTCACATTTATTAGGAATGTATTTATCTATTTCGAATGGTCCGTTTATTTTAATGGTTTTATCTTCTTTTGTTGTATTTTGAATAACCGTTGTAGCATAACCATTAATGCATGTAACGATTGCACTTGGCATTCTTACGCCTTCACAAAACTCAGTAAAGTGTAAGATTCCTTGTCCAGAATGTAAATTAGTCGGAAGTTTTACTTTCATTTCAGTTCTTGCGGGAAGTTTTATTTTATATCCGGACTGATCGTTAACAATAGGTATTTTCGTATTAGTGGTATTTAAAACATTTCGTTTAAGGTCAATGACAGCTCCAAGCTGTTGTAACAGGTCATTTCCAATGAGTCCATCATAGCTGGGGTCTACTTCATACACATAGAATTTATGATTTTCTGCGCATTGGAATGTGGGTTGAAGGGCTATTTCTATGACTTCACCATGGCTACTTTTAGCGTGAGTGCTAATCACTTCGAAAGGCTCTCTACGTATTGCATTTCCATAGTATAGGTATGCTTTACGGGGGCTTATGAATGATCGCGTACTTCCTGTATCTATCATGAAATTTGAGTCTATTTCCGGAATATAAATGTGTGGCAGTTTTAAGGTGTTGTTGTAATTTAACTCTATTTTTTCTTTGAACTGGTTGAGGCTTCTATCTGAAAATTTGCTGTCTTTGACTGTTCTGGGTTGATGGTCTCTACCGGGGTCTCTTCCTCTACTACTTGTTCATAGTACTGTTCATCACTCAAATAATGCTCATGCACGTCATAGTCATTGTTATATTCATTGTCATCGTCGTAATAGTAGTCATAGTAAGTATGTGTGTCTGGTTCGTCTAGTTCCAGTTCATTGAGTTGTACAGCCTGTCTCGGAATACGATTTTGTGGCGCCGTGCGCATCGAGACGTCGTTCGAATAGTTAGGTCTATAGTGTGGTCTTTGTTGAGCTCCGAACTGCTCAGGGCGCATCGGGGGTTGAATAGGGAGATTGGGTCTGTAACCCATACGAGGCGCGTTATTCCACCCTATTTGCAATTGTTGCGGTCTGGGACCTTGGAAGGTATTATTCGGGTGTCTATATCCAAATTGTTGTTGGGGAACATTATTATTTTGTTTAAAATAGGGTTTTGCAAATTGATTTTGAAAGTTTGGTTTAGGAAAGTTATGGGGGAACGATGGATTATTTCCAAAGTTAAATTTGAATTGGTTTTGGTTACTTGGTCCAGGTTGCGGCGGTTTTGGTAAATTTATTGAGTTTAATTTGTTCCTCATCTGGTATTGGTCCAGGAAGTTGGTTTCTTCTAACACAATGCCTTAAGCTTCCTCTAAGTTACGGGGGTTTTGTAGCCTTACGGCTCGTACCATCTTTTCCGGTAAATTGTATAAAAATACGTTGAGGGATTTATCGTCATAGATTATTTTTTTGCTATTGCGCATTTGTACGTTATCAATTTGATTAACCTTCGACAATAATGCCGATTTCACCGATTGTATTCTTTTACAAAAATCCGAAAAACTTTCGTTCGTTCGAATCTTTAAAGTTTCTAACTCTATCGCAATACACTCTTCCGTTCGCGGATCTCCAAAATGTTGGGTAATGAGTTCCTTGAAATCGTCCCACGTTAATATCGAGTCGTCGCGCTCGCTTATCAGTGCTGACGCGTCGCCCGTGAGGCGGCTAGTTATAGCATGCATTATATATTCGTTTTGTGCATGGTTACCTTGGAACCTTTCTATCACGTATTCACATTTCTTTATAAATAAATTTAGTTGTCTTTTATCTCCATCAAATAATGGGATTAATTTTAGGATTTCTCCGGGTACTACCCTTATTTGTTCCATTTTATTTATTTAAAATATCTCTTTTTACTACAATTAATTGGTAACTGTTAAAATGGAAGATTTTATTCCAAGTTAACTTTTTATTACAAATATAACTTTTTACTTAACTAGCTGTTAAAATGAAAGATTTTTATTTCAAGTTAACTTACTAATACTATTTATTACTACAATTAGTTGGTAACTGTTAAAATGGAAGATTTTATTCCAAGTTAACTTTTTATTACAAATATAACTTTTTACTTAACTAGCTGTTAAAATGAAAGATTTTTATTTCAAGTTAACTTACTAATACTATTTATTAAAACTATCGTTTAAACGGGAAAAGTCTATCCCAGGGAAAACGGAGGAAAACACGGACAGAGAGGAGGTGAAAAAGTCTTACTCACCAACCACCTGTTCTCATGTTGCTCTGGTCGTTCTTCTTTGACGAATTTATTTGGTTCGGCGGATAGTCCTGCGCACTCGCGATTTTCACTTTTCGGATTTTGACGATGATGAAAACTCGCGGAAAACACAGTTTTTTACTATCCGTTCCGGCTGCGCCAGTCAAATTGGGAACGTCGGGTATTACTTTTTAAAAAGCAATTTATTTCACAAAACTAATACTATGGTTACATTTAACTTTATAACTAATGTGAGACGTCCAGCAGAGTTGGATGCTCAGAACAATCTGACTAGGGCATCCCGTCTCTTCACCGTGCTCCTGCGCTCTCTCCCACGCAATATCCCAGTCAGCAGACCACCCAGGGATGCTGATGCTGCGTTTCAACTACCCCTGCGTAGTCCGTACAAACATAACTACCTAAACATTGTTTTCAATTGCAGGATAAATATAAGCTCGATTCAAACCAATAAACAACTCAGATTGTACTCGAAAAGAAGTGAAATTCGATTAGTAGAAAGAAAACTAACTTTTGCCCGCAACTTCTTAGGGTCAGAATGACTAAATTTTTGGTAAAAGAGGACGTTAAAGGGCCGGAAAATAACATGGTTTGCTGTTTATCTCGATGGAGCTAGTAGTTCTTATGGGATAATTACTGAAGCTCATGCAGTTTATGTCTCAAAAATATACATAGACAAATACTAAGTTAAAGACACACACAATTACATACAAAAAACTGCAGCCAACTACAAGTGGAAACTACTACTACTAAAGTTGATTATAGACTAAAACCACCCCAAGTATACCTAGATGTCGTAGAATGCGACTAATTGATGATTTTTCTCATCAACATCCTACAGCGATCACCAAACCAAAGCCGACAAATCCCCTCATGGAGATGTGACGCTTTGTTCAAATGTAGATGTTTGATTCCGGCAACAACGGCGTCTGCACAGGTATTAGAAACAAATTTTGAATGCATACCAAATACGTCTGTATAAACAAGTCACATGCAGCCGAACCCAGTGAGGAGGTTTCTTATAACTTGGTTTATTTTCGCGGTGTGCGCGTAAAGCCGCATTTCCCTTGAGTTCATAGAGATCTCGCGAGGCCTGTTCGTCATGGGTTAGTAGCTTGCCTTGATTTTACAAACGTACTTTCCTAAGTACGCCATAAGTGATGAGATCATATGGTTGATAAACATTTTACAACCAGTTGACCGGTAAAGAACAAATTGTGAAATGTTAGCTCGTCAGTTACGCATCAAAATTGCTTACATTTTCTAAGTAACGTTAAACGGTTACAATACGGTGCAAAATTATTTGTGTTGATATCCATACTAATTTATGAATGCAATAGTGAGATCTTTAGTTTCATTTTTTTTATTACTTTAAGTCTTAGCGGAAAGTCAAAATGACTTGATTTTTGGTATAGACATGGTTGAAGGCCCTTGAAGCTACTTTCATCCTGATCAAACAAAGAATTAATGTTGTCCAAACGGTTGCACACTGTACCTATGCGTCGCAGTTACATCATAGATGCCAGCTTCAAACTTACATACTAGTTGTTCAAGCAACTAGCCCGGTTTGAACGAGCGAAGCGACGATGTATGCAATTTTGAATTTTCCCCAACATTCGCGGGTCGGGCCGCCGTCGCCGCCGTGCTAGCTTCAGTATATGAATGTAATACATTTTAGTTTCGAATAATTAAAATGGGAGCCTGAAACAAAACATTTACAGTGTGTTAATAGCGTTCTGTGTATATAACTGTATGTCTGTATGTATATATTTTTATGTAGCACTGCGTGCCAGTGTCAATATGAAATTGATAGAATAGGGGCTGGATGAAAATCAGTGTTGTGCATCTTGCTGAATGACGGATACTGAGACAGCTCCTGACACATAACTTTTTAACATCTTATTAATTTTTGTAACGTTTAATGTAGTAATACTTTTTCTATTGACGTCATAACCTCTTATAAATCGATCTTATAAAACGCCGTCTGCACGCACGAAAAAGTGTCACGTTCCACTTGAGCCGAGAGCGCGGAACAAGCCATAGAGAGGCACGATCGGCCTAAGCGTTTGACTTGTGACGCATATTTTCTTATAACGTAATCACGTAAAAACCGTTTTCTCGTGAGGCTCCAAAACGCTTGGACACGCCACCTGGAGGTCCTGGGTTCGATATCCGGTGTGGTTGCCTATACGTACACAGTTTGTTTAGTAGTAGGGTATTTTCTGTCTCCTTGGCTAATTACAACCATATTAACTAAGTCTGCTGACAAACAGCAGTGTTAATACCACTTTAGTGTTCTGGTATGAAAGGTAGCAGAGACAGCGCCTCATTAGGTTGAAGTTTCTGGGTAGTAGAAAAAAAAATATTTTTCTATTGTTTAATCTAAAAAAATCAGAATCTACTCATTCAGACCTTTCATTTGATACCAAACAATATATTTTTATTTTTAATTAGGTTTTTAGTCGCTCATGTATGTATATCCCCTACAAGCCGCCGTTTCGTGTGACTTCATAACCTATAACCCGCGGACAAACACGGCGCTTCTAATGACACCTCATTAGCAAAAATAAGATGAGTAGTATAGTCTATATGGGGGAACATATATACATACAAGGGTTGCTAAAATCATAGCCCTTTTGGCTTCGCTTAGTCGGTCAAAAAGCATCACTCGAATTCTAATAACAAGTCACTTGGTATTCACACATATACACCCTCCCATTGGTACAGTCAGCGTCAAATGTATCGACGCAACTTTGTAACGGATAATATTTACCCTGGCTTGCTATTATTCAGAGTATCCAGAGCTTCGTACTTCTTCTTATTGTGTAGGTTACAGACCAGATATACCTACTAACTTTGGAGCGCGTGCTCCCCTTTACAGAATGTGTCACACCTTTAAGAGGGTATGCTGTTGTCAAAGCGCCCATACAAACGTAGTCCTGTCATATTTTGAGTATTAAGCTATGAAAATCTATGAAATTTTCAAGACACAATCTAGAAACAAATATCTGTGTCGGTGGTGAGTTAGATTTTCGTTTAAATATATACTTCCAGAGTTACAGGGCGTCAAAGTATTGTATTTTTCGGTAATAAAAAGCTCCAACTTTGAACCTAATTTACAAGAGTATGAATCAATTTAGAACAATTTGGAAAAACCACCGACATCTGAAATTTTATTAATATACTGTATTTAAAAAATGGTTACATAATATACTGTATCCTTCAAATGATCCCTGGACTACGAAACATCCAAATAACAGGTGGATAACATCGCGTAATGTATGCTGTCTCACCGTACGCGCTCGGGTAGGATAGGGCTCGGAGAGGGACAGCTACAAAACAATGCAACCTTGAAACTGACCACGTGGTCTTACCAACATAGCCTCTTAACGGGAGCTTCAATGATGTAGACATCTTCCACGAATCTCGTGGAAGTTTCCACCAGAAACTGCTCAACATACTAGTCAGTTATTAATCCCATAACCTTCCTCAAACTGTTGATACAAATCTCTGCCACATGCTCTTTAATATTTATTATTATTCATTTATCATTATTCATGTTTCGTATATAATCTCACTCAAAGACTTTCGCTCTGTCGTATCCACGTATCTATTTATTAATATATATAATCATTCAAACTGTATTTATATTTGCTCATTTGAACGTGCTGCTTGTTAATATTGTAAAACCTTTATCTTGCCCTTGCATAATTTAAATGTATATATTAGCGAGAATGGTTTTGGCGGCAGATTTATTTATTTTTGTATAATTTAATTTATTTAAGTTTAAAATAAACTGTTCACTGTTATTTCTCCATAACTGAAAATAAAAAAAATAGTTGTCAGAGCTATTGATCCGCCATAGTCCTCTGACATGTCTCATGTAGCTACTACCTGTCGTAGATAGTAACCGGTGACAACGGATTAACGTGCCTAACTAAGTACGGAATCATATCACTGTTCAGACAATCAGATGATTCAGCCTGCAATGTCCAAGCAAAATTAAGAAAAGTCCTACAAGAGATTTTTGACTATGCAATATAACTCGAGACCTGGTGCGCGTCTGAATCTAAAGCTCAGACAACTGCGCCACGAAGACCCTTAGCAATGTAATTTAAAAGTTAATATGACTGACACAAAGTTGCGGATACATATGATGCTGACTGTAGCATTAGCTTCAACTTACCACGGCATTTAGAAACGAGCCTGTACAAGCAGAATACCTAATTAATCCTCATAGACCGGGTAATACCCCGAATTGGATATAACGGTCCCAGTCTGTACCCGTTATGGGTATTAGAGCATATAAGATACAAAGTTTAAACTGAGGGTGGGCATGATACTCGAGATTAAACGGGTAGATTTCGCCAATTAAAATTAGAGGGCAAGTAATTTAGCTTTAAGGAAGAACTTAACGTCAGAGTAAATAAGGTAGATTTTATATAAGCCCTTGTTTGGTTTGCAAGGGCTAAGTTCTATCATATGACGTTGTTTAACGGACCTTAAGCTTTAGGGACTAGCCATCAAAACTTGTATGAATTTATATGCATCGAATTACATCAAGCGCCTCCGTCCGTAGTGCACACGTCATACGCTGCATTCTGGGCGCGCGCCTCGAGTGCCTGTTATGACTAGTCCCTAACTAAAAGATATTTCCAAGACTTACTGCGTCATCCGTCAGTCTAGGAAGTCAACAAAGTCATTACTCAGAGATGCCCAGTTTCAGCCAGGGCACTTCGTGCGTATTGTATAGTTTCAGATAATTTAAAGTAAGACCGGATAAATTATTATTTTTAATATTATTTTCTTTATTATCAGGTAACATATTATATATAAAGTACAATACAATTATTACACATAAAAAAATAATTATAAAAACCTATATTCTACTATTGTTTATTATGGCACGTTGGTGCCGCTCTGGTGGTGTTGGTCGCTATCCTCCCTCTGAAGCGACGGTACACCACTTCGTCCATTTTAACGGGCTCAATACAAACTACTTTCCTATGAAGTGAGTTAGTGCTAAATACATACAAATTAGTACTATAAGAACAGGCACATAAAATTGCTACTCACGTAGCAAACTAGATACTGAAACTCAATTTAGAGAAATAGCTTCTAAAATTGAAATTTTCATTTGAAGGCCAGACTGGCAGCAATTGTGAACGGGCATTTAGGTACCGAACAAACGTACAAACAGGCGAGACACAATAGTCCATTATAATACAATATTCGGGCTCCGGCCGCGGCGCGGGCGCGGGTCGGGCCGCATCATTAGAGGGAGCTCCGCTCAGCCGCATCTGCAAAAAGTTTGCCTTTCAAAGGACAGCGCTGGCTGTGGAGACTTCATTGCATCTGTTTATTCGTCTACATGGGGCACATCACAAGTAACTAGTGACCTCGGATCCATGAGTACATTCTAGATAATCCTCGGTGACTATATATTTTTTTGCTTTATTTATATATTGCGAAGCCTATAGCTTCACATAGCCAGTGATATATCGAGAGGAGGAATAAATCTATTTTTGTAGACTGCATATTCAGTATTCATTTAAGGGCTTTAATAAAAAATAACACTTCCTTTTAGAATTTAAGGAAATGTAACTGGGCTTTTATTTGCTTTTAAAAATCAATTTACCAAACGTTCCCACCACTGCAAAGCCTGCACAGGTGTTGGAGACAACCGGTAATAATTTTTTATAAAAAAAACTCAGTTGGAATCTAAAACTAAATTTAACATTGTGCAGAATCGTAAATACAAGTAGATTTGTATTGTAATCACGCTCACTTGCTCATTTATTAATTAGCATTTAATTATAATTTATGTATTCTCCAACGGTCGTAAAATAAGACCTACGAAAGCGTGACATAATAAACCAATATTTTTGTGTTTCTTTTGTCAATACTTTCACACGTCACGTGCTACGCCTACGTAGAGCACATCTGGCTATTCAAATCAACGTCAAAAGCTAGACAAACAAATTTGAAATCTAAATTGACTCTACGGCGTTCGATGTGAGCGAAACAAACGCTTTCATTTCAGCAGGTTTTCGCTCGCTGTCGAAACTTATTTGCATAAGTAAAACTGGGAAATGGACCGAAAAATGTACGGAATCCAACTGATTCATTTGCAGCGCCCTGTGGCACCGGGGCTCCGTTCGCGACCGGCGCTGCCAGGGTAATGATCGCTCATTACCCGGTCGAAGTCCAAAGTGCGACCTGAATGCCAGGGGAAATGATGCAGTGAATGTCGAACGATTTTTAGCATTCTAAAAACAAACACCGAGTAGTATTGCCAGTCATATGGAATTTGTAATATTCTCCTTTACTTTTGCCTATCGTGTAATTAGATGTACCAAGGATTGAACCGATTTAAAAACTGTCTACCAGAATCTAAATTTATACGCAAATGGAAAGGGATCACGGTCCCTTATGTTAATCCGATCAATAAACATTTTACATTTACGAATTCGTAAGCTTCAGTTAATTTCATAATAATTTTCTCTCCTCATTAATTCTATTCTGATCGGGGTTGTACAACAAAATTTACCAACTTAAAAGTTTTGACGTTGAGAAATTTGTTTCTGGATTCCTTTTTTACGAATTTTTTGATGAGGAGCCTCTTTTCTTTTTCATTGTTCAGTAATTTGATTAATTGACCTTGTTTCACTAATTCCGAGAACTCTTGTTCAGTTGAACTGATGGACATTGCCGGTACTTGAAAAATGCAAAAAAATATATACAAAATTAGCAACCTGGGAAATGAATATCATAAACACAAAATACAATTTATATGAATTACAGCAGACTTTTTTTATTTTAAATTTTGGATGTCAATGAAACTACTCTTGTGATTTACCAGGGAACATCCTGGTTAGTTAGTTACCTGGTACCATAGTGAAATAATTTTATGTATTATCTTTACACTACAAAGTCAGGTATCAAAACATAGTACATAATACAACTATGTGTACAAACCACACATTATTATTGTTTATTGTACACTTTTAAAAATAACAAAAAACATTTTTTTTAACTTATAATGGACAAGTAAACGCATTCAAAATTAACTAGAAACCGACTTTAACTGCCCTAAAAGTCTACAACAAATTTAAGACTTATATGGTTTTCTCATGCATGTCAAAACTGGACCAAATTGAAATGGGACCACTCGGAAAGCACTAGCTTTCAAATAAAAAAAACATCAAAATCGAAAGTTTTGGGGTACTGTCCTCCTTTTTTGAAGTCGGTTGAAAAGTTAAATACAGTATTCACTAATGTCTAAAAAGGTATATGCTCTGATTTCAGCATACAGTTATAATGAATAAAAGAAAAAAATATATATACATGTTAATACCGCCTAGTCATTTACGTCTAAGTTAGAGTTCAATAATGCCCTACAAAAATCTGATAGTCTCAGATTTGCTGCAATGGATATTATAATTATCATCATCAGCCGGGAAACGTCCACTGCTGGACATAGGCCTCCTTCATGGTACGACACAGCGACCGGTCCCGAGTCACCTGCATCCAGCGACTCCCTGCGACTCTAACCAGGTCGTCGGTCCATCTTGTAGGGGGACGGCCTGGTAGACGTTTCCCGGTACGTGGTAGACACTCGAGAACCTCTTCTCCCCACCGGTTATCGGTTCTACGAGCGATGTGGCCTGCCCAATGCCACTTCAGCTCACTGACTCATCGAGCTATGTCGGTGACCTTCGTTCGTCTACGGTTTTATTTATTATAATTATGTTTATAATAAAAATATTCCATATCATATCAATGCCTAATGTTGAACCCAAACTGCTGCTGCTTGCAACTTCCTGTGTAGGACACTTGCCATTTGTAAAATCGATCCTTTCATTATATAAAACCAATAAAACACACAAATTGACAGGTGTTCTAGTAGTTTAAAGCTAAATTTTGTGTGCTTCCAATTTTTATTTTCTCGAACAATTCTCATCTAATGACAAGTGAATGTAAGGACGTAAGACGAAAGTGTCATCTCGACTTCAACACGATATTTCAACCAAGCCTTATGTAAAAGGCAAACTTTATGAATATAGCACATTCTAACAATTTTCGAGGGCGAATTCCGGAGGTTTTGAGAAGAATTTCAATATACACCGCACAGTGGTGCCACGCGAAAACTATTTGAATAAAATCTCTTTTGTTGCAACGTGCTAGGAGGACAAAGTGTCTCGGAAGCCATTATTTGAAACTAGCGGAGTTTTGCCCTGAACAGGGTCGCGGCTAGGGCAGAACTAGTAGGCGGTTATTATATCATATTTAGAAAATGTTTCGAAGTATTTTCTGTTTATTCTTATTTGTTATCTCGAGAAATCTATCAATATCAGAGATTGCCTCTATGTATGAGCTTTCAATCGACTAAGCAAGCATACATTCAAGTTAGAAAGTCCGGAACGAGGAAATCGGTAGTCGAACTATGGTCACCGACATAGCTCAAAGAGTCAGCAATGGGGCATGCCACATCGCTCGAAGAACAGGATAACCGGTGGGATGTGAGAGTTTTCGAATTGCGGTCACGTGACCGAAAAAGTGTACCAAACCGTCCACTTACTAGATTCTGACACAAGCGGAGCGTGATGATAAATTCAAGGCAGCTGAAGCTAAATGGCTAACAGTGGATTTTACAGCTTGATAATAAGCAAAGGCCTCCGTCATAATCTTACAATTCCCCATTAATGTGCCTTTTCCGAACAGTCAACAATAAGATAAGATAAATATTTATTTTTCGACACACTTGTTTATAATTGTAAAATTTATGTAATGCACATTCAAACAAAGGCCATGGAGCCGTGTGTGGAACTGGTGCCTGAGAAGGTTGCTCCGTGTTTCAGGACACCAGGTTCTCACCTCACAGTAAGATTGATTATATTAGCATATGTATGGTGTGGTAAGCATTGTATAGTAAACACTAAATAAAATATATATAAATAGATTTTAAATGACAATGAACTATTAATTTTAGGGACTCTTTGTCAGGGGACACTCATGTAAAGTCATTTCGAAAACGATCATCCCTCTGTCACCCGCAGTGCACCCATATTGCAAAATTTATTTTCAATATGCAGGATTTTGTTAAAATTATTCAGTAGTTCCATAAAACAGGTACAACTATAAGTTAGACGGAGGGAGGGAGGAGGGAAAAGGTTTAAACGAGAGAGTAATATTTGCACTCCAAGCTTTTCAGCTCTGACTGCGCCTCTGGGTTGGTCCTGCGGAACGTGGTGGAATTACTTTTATTACCCACTATTCAATTCAGTTATAAGACGAGCTAGTGGAACAGGTTGCACTAATCACATTAGTTTGAAACCGTCTACAGTTTTTATTGAGACAGAAATTTTCTCAACATTTTTATGATTTTAGCTTTAGTGTGACTCTCCTGTATTTTATTTCACATTCATTTAATAAAAACAAATTTTGACAACAATTATCACATATTTCGCAAACTAAATCTAAATCGAAAAGTGGTGTTCACATAACTTCAATGTTTTTTGAAAGACCTTTGCAACGATATCCCACACAATGGGATAGACGCGAAAAAATAGTCATCCCCAAGTTACGTGTATACTCTTTCAAAAACTATTTTTCAACATTTTATTCTACCACTTTGTCGGCGTGATTAATATTTATACTTGTACTAAATTACAGCTTTCTAGTAGTAAACGTCTCTGAGCTAGGCCGCGGAAACTATACGGTTCCATGTTTGACTATGGAACCCTAAAAAGCCGTATTAAAATCGGTCCTCACGTTAAGATGCTGTCAGAGACAGAAAAGCTTTTCAAGCTAATACTCTTAGCGCCCCTACTTCTGCGTCGTTGTATAATAAACAGTGTAGTTTTGTTGTTAGTGAATAGAAAGAGTGACAGCTAAGGGACGACGGGAAATTCCGAAGACACCAGACGTGTCTTGGAGACAAGAGGACATTTTTCAATCGAGCTCCGTATCGGGAACACACCCGCCGCTACAGAAGTGTCGACTCACTGCCTTTCTCATTTGGAGCGGAATGTTGCTGCGACGCTGAGCGATCACCGAATTCCTTTTGTTTTTAACAGAATTCAAAAGAATTCTAAATTCAATATTATTGAACCGGTCATTATGGCGTACCATGGGGTATGACTTCGTTCAGCAGTTGATGATTTCCAGTTGATGATGATGTATCTACTCTAAAGTGGAAACCACACACCCGTAGCGTGTTAAACAGAGCATCTTCGACTACAAACTTGCTGTGGCAACACATAAGCCTCTTTGCATAGTTACAGCACGAACTTTTCCAATTAAAAAGGTTTTATACAACCGCGAATCGCGTTCATAACAAGATACGGAACAATCTACCGGCCATTTTGCATAATAGCCGGTTTCGTTGGACAAAAGTCGTGACTTTAAAATTATTTCATAAATGAGGCCATGTGACCTGGGCTGCTGTGTAGGAACACCCTATGTCGTCTAAAGGTTTTCAAATATAGAATAGGGTTAATGTGCTCTGCGACAAATTTCAGGATAGGAAGTTCCAATGTTCCAAATTTAAAGTTTTTAGTTGGAACGGAATTCCTATTAAAAACTTTTTTGCGTCTTTCAGCTCTTTAGGGTCAGTTCACACGAAGACGACGTGCGACGTAGCGTGAAGTCGCTGGCAACGCAACGTCTCGCCGCGTACCGGACACCGCGCGGTGGAATGTGTCTTCGTTCAGCGTGGGAGCTCACGGGAGCCCCGCCGCGTCCGCCTGCATTCTACAATTTATAAGCGGCTTCAATGCCTCTAGTGTAATAAGTTTTTTACCGATATCAGATTTGTATGAAGAAATGTGTAGCGCCTCTAGCGGCACGTTTACGACACTTCGATTCTTCAAACGTAACGCCAACGCGATAGTATCGGTTGGAAACTCACACTAGAGGTACAGGCTGCGCCTCATAGCGTCTTGATGCGTCACGCGGCTCGCCGTGCGCAGTGGCACTCTTACTCGCCGCCGCCTGTGCCGGCCAAGCACCGCTGCGTAGCACGACTTCAATAAACAACTTTTTATTTGCAAGCCAGTTCGAAATTTAAATAAAACCTTTGATTAGTTACCTCCTTGGTTGCCATGATTCGGAGTAATAGATCGTTCCATTTTTAAATACACGAGAGAAATTGATTTTCATACAACTTATTTAAGCCAGTACTGCTATTTCGATTTATCTCGAAGGAGGTTGTCAAAATAATGCTCACCAAGCATGTTTGTATGACTATCTTCAGTCTTGGTGTGAACTGTGTGAAAAATTATTTTTATGTGATACTTTTTTTTCAAAGGATTCGATGTCCCAAATTTTCAGTTTCCGCTCAAGTGATTTGGATGGGGCGTTAATGTCTTTTACACCAATGTTGCCTACTTATAATACAACATTAATTTCAGTCCTGACATCGCAGCCCTATTAGTTGCTGTCAAAGCATTTTGCGGCACCAATTTGACCAATTCATTGCCTCAAATTATACGTCTTCATATAAGATGCACAAAGGGTACAATCCTAATTGCCTCTACACATGTATCTATGTGTGTTGGGGAGCAATGTGTTTGTTTTAGCATATAATTTGCATAAGACAACATCTAAGAAATAGGGGTTAGCCAGCGTGCAGTTCCCGCGGTTTGGTTATACTCGGGACATCGTGTGATGGCCGGGACAAAGGTAGTTTTGCGTTATCAACCGACTTCAAAAAACAAGGTTTTCAGTTGGATGGGTATGTTTTTTCTTCTTTTTTATGTTTGTTGCATCTGCATTTTTGACTGAGTGAACCGATCTGAGTGATTCTTTTTTTATTTGAAAGGTGGTGCTTCCTGTGTAGTTCCATTTTAATTTGATCCAGTTCTGACAATGTCATCCATGAGAAAACGAAATAAGTCTTACATTTGCTGTATAGTAGACTTTCAGGGCAGTTGAAGTCGGTTTCTAGTTCTTTTTGAATGCGTTAACTTATTTTATAAACCAAGTAGTGGTCATTTTATCGGCTTCGACTGCTGCACATTTTAAGCTGACTTCAGAAAAATAGAAGGTTTTAAATTATATTTTATGCGTGATTTTGACGATGTTTTTATCCAATGATATAAGAAATATTTGAAGGAAGACGCTAAGGGTGTAAAATAAGGGATGGACACCATCGATCATTGGCCGTTGGCAATTGAAGTTAGTTATTTTTGAAGTATACATTAAATTTAGCTATATCTTTACGCTGGTAGTGATTCGGAACCCGATGGTGTATATGTCTAATGGGATTTTGTATAAAACAGATTTTGGAGAAAAAAATCGATGAGCTGAGTGTTCCCACTTAAGCATTTTCAGATTCCGCAGATTTACGGGACTCTTCGCAGCGCAGCCCTATTGCGAGACGAGTGTATGTAGAAGCTCAGACGCTTTCTCCTAGACTCGAGAACGGAGTAATTTATAAGGACCTAAATTGTAAGGCTCTCACTGTCTTAAGTAACTCACTTACCAGCTATTTTCAATTAAGAGGCATCGTGTGGCATGGCAGGCATTATAAACTGGGGTTGTATCTTTACAAGCTATATAATATTAATTATGTTGTTTATTATTAAAAACTTATTCCAAGACATATAACTGAAAATAGAAAGTTATTTACAATTACAAACTTAAGAAATAATAATAATAAACGTATATTTACAAAGTGAACACTTCGTCTAGGGCTAGTCCGTGCGGCATGGTGCCCAGTACACTGGCGCTGTTGCCGCGCTGTACGGCGAGGATAAGCCGCTGTGCAAAAAAGGCGCCGGCTCTTGGTTCACCCGCGGCCAGCACCAGTCTCACGGACACGTCTTTCACGAACTTCTTCGTGTCCGTGGACCATGGCCCCATGGTGTTTATTTTTGTGAAATAATTTGTTAAATAATCACTAACAATAAACAAAACAAAATTGCTAATGTGAGCCTAATAGACAATGAAATATGGCATACATGTTTGTAACCTAAAACCGTGAAAAAATATTTGTATACTCATAAATTTCACACCCAAAATAGAAAAAATATATACAAAAATTGCTTTGAGAGAAATAATGTATTTTTTTAAAACAATAGAAGCTATGGTAGCGTACCTGTGAATTTGTGTGTGTATAAGGCGCGGACTTTCAATCTGAGGGATCCGGGTTCAAATCCAGCCGTGTACCTATGAGTTATTTTTCAAGTAAAGTACATTATCCGATTGCTTAACGGTGAAGGAAAACATCGCGAGGAAACCTGCACACTCCTGAGAAGAAATTCAAAGGTGTGTGTGAAGTCTACCAATCCGCACTGGGCCCGCATGATGGACAGCCGTACACTCTCTGTAGAAGAGTAGGCCTGAGCCCCTGCAGTGGGGGACATATAGGCTGATGATGAAGGCCCTGAGACCGCGTGTTTTATTACTCCGACCACGCGGAGTTTTTTTCCGCATGGTCCGACAGGGAAGCTATGGGAATATTTTTAAATAACAATATCTTGCGCAAGAAAAAGCAGAAGTTTAAAGTAGGGTAGAACAATACACATACAATGTGCACCACTGCGCGTCGAACAGCCGGTGTGACCCACGACATCAGATGATTCACAACAAAAATGAGCTTAAAGAGGTAAAATGTAGAAATGCATGGAGTTCTGAAGGCACGTTTGCGACGTCCCAGTTAACGATTACTTAAATCTTAAGAGGCACTCTCCGAATAATGACGTAGCGTCGTCTAGGGCCCTCGGCATGTCCCGCCCTTGAAGCGTACTCAACACGAAATATTACTGTGAGAAGTGGGGAGGAGGGGTTCTTTGACATTCGACTTTCCTATAGTCAAGGGGTTAATTTCGGGCGAAATGTCTTCCAAACGTTAAATGATACCGGTAGCCGCTCACACCCCTACCAATTCTGTTCTATTCTGATATAAGTAGAATTGAAACCGGAAGGCTATAACAGAGGTTCCGATGAAGCAAGAAAGGATCCGGGCCATTTTGTAGTACCAATAGACATCACCACTAGGAATCGAGCTCTGAAGTTAGCCCAAGCGTGTACCTATTAGGCCATGAAAGCGGTTAAAATATGGCTACCGTTCTTAATCCAAATTTTAGCGCTGCGGTGGAAAAACACAAACTCCGACAGAGAATTCCACTGCTTACGAGTATAGTGACAATTAAACAAAGAATGATAAAGCAAAGATGTTATACCTTACTTTGAATTAAGTAGTTTGAGATATGCGGCTCATGACAGACACAGCACATACTTAATGAACCCACCAGCGCCAGTTTGAGCGCCTCTGCTTCGACTAGATAACATTGATTTATTATTATTACACGGCCGAAACGTACATTAGTGCGCTGTAGACAACCATCAATCACTCTCACGCCATTGCAAATCGGAAGGATAATAGTTGTTTTGTACACGGTGGAGTGAATTCGAACGTCCGGATTCGACGTTTGAATCGTTCGTTAAATAATACTGTTTTTACTTATGGTTTCTTCCTAAAGCGCTTATTTATCTTTTGCGACTAATATAAAGTCTCAAGAGTAATGATTTTCCGGATAAATTTTAATTAGTATATTATACTATTATAGTATATTGATACTGGTTAATTATTGTAAACTTGAATTTGGGACGCTGTCTGGAATTTAGCACTTTCATTTCGTTATACCTCCTAAAGTGAATAACTAAATAATAACTAAAACTAAATACTTATTGGTACCCCCACCAGGAATCGAACCCAGACCTGTGAAGAGAGTCACCAGTGGACTAACCAAACGGGTCAAATTAAATAGCACACAAAAAAGAAGGTATAGCTCACTTTAATTTTTGTCGCAATGAAAAATTGAAATTAATAACCAAACAATTTGTGAGTTCACCTCCACAGAAGTTGTCGCGGCGCACGAGTCGGCTTCTCGAAGTTATTCCGGAGCTGCGAGCCTCGGAGCGGCGATAAATTTGCGTAAGATAGTTGCGGAATGAAGACATTAGGGCAAGCTGTCGAGGGCGGCGCTCGCCTGCTAATGAGTGCGGCCGGAGCGTGTGAACACGCCTTTACACCGCCTAGAGATATAAATATCCTTTTTATTTTAAGGTAGTTCAATTAGCAAATGTGCAATTAAAATAGTTTTACTGGTGATGTGAGCGGTTTCCGCGCTTAGTTGAAATGGAGCTGGTTTTTCGAAACAGCCTATTTCTCCCTTGAAGTGTGAGAGGTTCCCTCCACCCCCTAACACGACTTGAAGTTTTTGCGCCTTAATAAGTGTAACAAAAAAGTTTTGCGACATTCTTCGAAATGGCCAGGTCCTGGATGTTGATATTAATTTCTAATGATAGCATAGCTAGGATCACACAATGTGGTTACGATTTAGGTTTAATTTAGTATTGTTCACTATAGCGACTTGTGAGCTTATAAGAATGAAAAAATTAAATGACATTCTGAAATTTTGAAAAATTTCGAACCCCCTCACTAAATTTTACGAGAATCGGTTGAAAAATGCGACCTGTAGCGGAGAACATCCGGATATCCACCGGACATAGGAAAGCATTTTGCCCGCTTTGAAAGTGGACAATGAAGGAGCCATACATACGCCTTGCTAACAATCCAGAATTTCATAAACGGACGAAGCACCCTGACGTGTTTTCGGCATTCGAAGCATTTCTTTGGTCGTTCGACGATCAACTTGTGATATTTTGACGAAAACTGTCCCAAGGCTGAGATAATCAGATTAGAGCTGACCTGATACTAGAGCTTTCTTATAGTGAGGGAAATTGTTTAAAAAAGAGTTTGGAGATACTTGAAAAAAGAACGCCTATATGTAACGAATTTTTTTCTTTTCGTCTCGCGAATAAAAATGACCCGCGCTACAAATTTTTCCATTAAAACCTATAACTGTTCCAAATTTAATTTCAATAGCATTTGCGGATGATGAGATAATCAGCTGCGATAGACAGACAGACACCAGCAAAGAGTATGTAATGTACGTATACTACGTAATAAGAGACGGGACTCCATACAACGAAAATAAACCTACCAAATCTCAAACGGGTCAAAATCAACATCCATTCTGTACCATACATAATGTAGGGACAGTGGCGCCAACAATGCGCTAGTAGCGCCTTTGATGCTTTGCCATGTTTCATACAATTTATCGTGAAGTAATTTGGAACTAAGTTGCGTCAGACTGGACACCAGCGTTATTTTACAAGGGTTCCGTTTTTACGCTAAAAACTACTTAACGCTAAAAATACACATTATAACGAACATTTATTCTAGTGCATTCCATTCCCGTGGAGCTATAATTACCACGACAGTGTTGAATATCCTGTAATAACAGTGTAGGCGTGTAATAAATCCATGGAGCGTCGTTGAAACTACGCAGCCCTAAGATCATTTACATTAAATTGCAGACTAGATTCTGATTTAGTGTGGATGATTATTAAAGTGGATAATAGTACTGAAGGCGGCATTTGATCTTCTACAGTATGTGAACCACCTCTCGAGCGTTATCGTCTGAAGTTAAATACACTTATATACGCTCGAGTACTAAATGTGTATCCACTTTTGAACCATGTCACATTCACTCTTGCTTATCCCTACGTATTGTGTTAAAGGAAAAGTCATTAAAAGCGAATGTGACATGGTTCAAAGGTATACAGACGGCGGTACTCGCATCGTACGAAATTAAATACACTTGTGTGCCAATATGAAATGTATAAAAAATAGTGTAGTGTGTAAAAGACGACTAAGGGAACAATGAAAGAGAACGAGAATCAACGTCTTCCTACGATCACCAACATCTTGCCGCGGTCACGAATTCGACTGCTAAATCAAATACACGAAACAAAAAACATACATAATCTTCTGCATCATCAACAGCCATTAGAACTCGGGTCCAACTTCGACGAAGAGGTCAACTGATCTTCTGTATAAATAAAACGAAATCAGGTTAGTTACACCAATTATAACTCAAGAAAAGCTACACCGATTTTTATAATATTTGTTTTTTTTTTAATTTGTTGCCGCACATACAGCCGAATAACTATTAAAACATGAGAGCAATTCACATAAAAAATATTTAATTCAGAATGACTTCATTTTTGTAAAAAAAGATAGTTAAAAGGCAAAAGAATATATTGATGGTAGATAATGGAATAGGGCCTTAGCTACTTTGTATCCCAACCGAACAAGTAGTTCCCAAGGGATAAATAATAATAAATAATAATAATAATAAGTTTATTCATTAATCATCTTATACATATTTTAACTTAGATCGAACAAAACTAATTTATTTATACATTACTAAATATTCAACGACCTCTGCTGTAGGCAAAGCCTGTGTCACCTTCCTGTTGCACAAATAATTTTTATAAATGTTCCTGCAGACACATCTAATATATATAAACAAAAAAGATTATGAGATAAATATTATTTAACTATTTCTATGGCGGCGTGTAAATCCTAAAGTCAACGCGAGCAAAGCTGCGGGCAGAAGCTAACTATGAATATTATACTGCTAGAAGTAATTTATTCCAAGCAACCTTAAAGTAAATTGCTTTTTATCTTGACAACAATTAACCATAACTTTAGCATTGGAAAGAGGTAGTAACGATAAAATATAAACTAAAATGTTTACAGAACTGTCACAGTTAAATGTCGCGAAACTCTCGAACTATCGTCCTCACTCGCAGTTATACTAACGACGACGTTGAAAGCTCGTGCTTTTAACAAAGTTCCGGCGTCGAATTGAACTCGAGAATTCTATTAGATTATCGTTTGTGACGCAGTTTGGAACTAATGTACCTGTTTTAGTCGTTTAGAATAGAAACAGACGTGCAACGACGCTTAATTATCTACTGTGTGTTCAACATGAAAGTTTTAGAGAAGGGATACTATACAGTTCTTGCATCATAACGCGTCCCCACTGCAGGGGCTCAGGCCTACTCTCCTACAGAGTGTATGGGACATAGTCCACCACGCGAGCCCAGTGCGGTTAGGGTATAGTTCACACACACCTCTGCATTTCTTCTCAGTAGTGTGCAGGTTTCTCACGATGTTTTCCTTCACCAAAAAGCCAATGGTAATGAATTTTAATCATTCGTACATAAATAACAAATTTGAACTCATTTGTACGAGCCAGGATCGAGCCCAGACCTCGATTGTTCAGTGACGGAAGCTCTACTCAACTGAGCTACCATGTCTTGCCTGATAAGTGACGGAAAGGCCGAAAGCGTGCTCACTCAGAAGCGTCAATGAGACACTGGGTGTGCTACCTTTCATACCGGAACACAACAGTGCTATCAACAATGTTGTTTGGCGGCAGACTCATGTAACATGACGGTAGCTAGCCAGATACTAAATTCCGTTCACATTTCCTGTTTCGAAAACCTAATGGCCGAGTTGCGCCTGTTTAAAAAGCAACCTAAAACAGCATGATCTACGAGCAATATTCTTTCACTAGTGCTTTTCCAAAAGCGTTGCTAAAAAGAATAATGGCGCAATTCACATGAAATGTTGCCCCGTTGACATTTACCCTATGTTGTTACTAAGTGGTGCAGTGCACTTGCGGCGGAAATTTAAAATGTTCTAACTTATTACAATAAAAGCTGTTAGTGAATTTTTAAAATGTTTTGAGCGGGTGTAAGCACCATGATGTTATAAAATATACCAGCAAACAAAATAAGCACTGTTCCCACAATACATCCCAGAATTCTGGGTGCACTTACAATGTTTCGGTCTGTTAATGTATCTGCCATCTAAAGATCCATCTGATTTACTGCAAACTTGCTTAATGCTTTCACTGTACATACAAACACACGAAGCTATATGTTAACACGTCCATATACACTTACACATACACTTCTTTTACACATACATTTGACATATTTTATATATTAGAGGGCTTATCTGAAAACCTGCGCTATGGCTCCTGCCACAGCAGATGCTGAGATTAGTCCTGTTTGACGACACATTACAACACAATGCCCATGTATGTGCATTAATGTCTCACATCTAATTGTAAGTAATTTATATGTCAATTGTGTTTTTGTATTGTGTTGTGTGTGTGTGTTAGTTAAATAAATATTTTTCTGTTCTGTTCTGATTGCGTGACAAATTGACCACTTTCCAGACCTGGTTCAACAAAAATCACACAGATGTCGTTGTTTATAGACATACAAAACATTAGAACTTGGAACGATAAGGAACCGTAAACCTAGCACTTATATAGCCATAAGCAGCATAGACTGCGCTATTTTCGTGATGTCACGTGAGAGAGAGATAAAAAATTCCCTACAGTCTTGTTAGAAGTAAAGCACGTCACTGATATTTGCTGTCCTTATCAGCTCAACTATTTCGCAGCACTTTATTCATATTAGCATCAGACAAGGAAAAACAGTCCACTATCAATGTTTTCGTTCATATTTGAACGATGACGTTAATACAAAAAGAATGTATCCAATAGTTTGATCCACAAGGTGAACCCAAATATTTTTGGGATGTGGAAAAAAGATGAATTTACGTGGTGACACAGTTCCTATGATGCTCTGTTCACGCAGATAAGAGAAGACCAAAAATAAAATCTCATTTAACCATTAAAACTGGATCAAACACTTCTTTTAGATCTTGATAAAAGTTATTGCACATGCACAGCGCCATCTTTTTGACTTTTGCTGTACTATGTCTGGAAAGATGTCTAATTGACATCAAACGGATATTCAAATATTTTTATAACTGTCGTTAGTCCATCAGTGTGATATCATTCTAGTTTGATGGTTAAGAGACAGACTAAGAGTGTAGCCCCAGTCTCACGAAGCTATTAAGGCGCTACATTAAAACTCTAATGGGCGTGGCTTGAGCGAGAAGCTGGAACTCTAATATTAGACCTATAGGGTCGGGAATGTCATCGCTCCGCGTGGGCCCTGCGTTTACAAACGCGAAAAAACACATTTAAAATGCAAGTTAAGAACTAACAGTATTAATATTTTTGCCATACCTTATGTTGTTTAACAATAATTTGAGGAAATATTATTTTTAAGAGGTATTTTCAGAAATAAATTCTATCGAGCTGAAATCATGGAATCGCGTTTCTGGTACTTGCAAAGTGAAGATAAAGCCGTAAAGAAATACTTACCTAACGTAAAGATAATTAGGATCTTTCAGCATCCTATAGCATTACACACACAAAAATCAGTTTATTTCAGAAAATCGCCCCAAATAGTCCCATGATAATATCCTGTATAAGTAGGTACCGGTTTTATAGTACTCTGTGATACCACTAACGATCAATAGGGAACATTTACCTGCCCATCTGTTACCGGTCCCGGGCAATCCCTCCGGGGACCGAGGTGTACGCAATTTTTTATAAAACTCGCTCATATTTCATATGTAGGAAGCCTTGTATGACCAATAAATCAATACAGGAGGTAAAGAGTTTTTTAATTCGGTTTTTATCCGCTGCTTTAGTAACAACAAACACTTGTGCGGATACTTCGCAAGATCTGTCTGTAACTACAGTTGACGCGTTTGTAAAAGGATTGAAGTACATAAAAAAGGACTTTAGACGATATATTAGCAAAAACAGCCTGGCTATAGTAGGGTCGTGGTACGAAATAACAATACAGCTGAATATAAGCCTTGCTCTAAGAGCTTGTAGTTGGCCTCCTGTTTAGATTTACGTTAATCGTTTTAAAATACTACTGTTTGTTCCTTCTGCAGTCAAATTGGTGACTGAGGATCGAATTTGTGACATTTCACCTTAAGACTCAATTTACATACTATTTACGACTGCGTTACGGTTTATCGCTATTTATTACTATGAGGTAAGCTAATGTCCAACAGTGGACTTGTCAAAATTACACTAAATTATAATACAGCCCGTTCCAGAATCACCACCAGCATTTGCAATTTGAGGCAATAAATACGAAGTTCCACTAAATCGCGTCTTTCGCATAATCTCCCGTCCCAAAACAATTTCTTTGGCTAACATTTAAAGAAACCCATTTGTTACAAATGACGACCGCAGAACAGTCGTTTTATCTCGCAAAAAGCAGCTCAACAACACTAAATCACGTCCTGTGCTAAAAAGAGTTATCAAGATGTAACGGTAAAAAAATCGTCCCGACGAAACGAAAAGTTTTGTCCTCGACGCCTGCTTCCTTAATTGGGGCTATGAAACGAGCGACAACGCAGGCTAACGAGTGAATTAGCAGTTCGCTAGAATACATCACATTTACTCAAAACATAACTTAGCAATACCACTGTCCAAAAATGTCTTCAAACGCACCAGCACAATTTGGCTTTCCATTGACTTTTTTTCCACCAAATATGTATCCTGCTAATATTTATTTTGAAGCTTTTTTTCAAGTAGTATTAGAAAAAGTAACTACATTTAGTGGTTGTATGCACAGTCGGCTAGTAGTTCTTAGCAAGGAGACTGCGAGTTTATGTGCTGGCTGGAGGCGCGCGGAACTCCCCGCGCTACCGCCGCACTTCCCCGCAGATTGCGTCAGCTCTTCGAGCAAGGAGCGTGCGCTGGTGTTTTGTGTCTGTCTAGGCTTTGCTAGGCTACCACTCCACCCTATTTCTACCACTCCACCCTATTTCTTTATTCTAAACGAGTCTGGGGTCCCAAGATAGCTTTAGAGTCCGTAGGAAATTCATCCACTTTACACATTTAGAAAAAACTGAAAAAAAACTCCTAATATATTGTACTACGTACACAATTTGAAAAGGACCTCTTCTCTGCCATCGCCAATTTCGTGGCCCAACGTTATGTAATGGCCGCCAAGCTCTTAAATGTATTTGTATCTTAATGTGCTGATGGTAAATGAACAGTTCTATTTTCTTTTCAAAATGAAATCTGGCATGAGGAAATCTGTAGACTAACGGAGGTCACCGACATAGCTCGACGAGACAGTGAGCTGAAGTGGAAACGGGCAGGCCACATCGCTCGAAGAAGCGATAACCGTTGGGGAGTAAAAGTTCGTAGTTCCACGTACCGGGAAGCGTCTACCGGGCCCTCCCCCTGCTAGATGAAACGACGACCTGTTTAAGGTCGCGGGGAGTCACTGGATGCAAGTGGCTAGGGACCGGTCAATGTGACATATCATGAAGGAAGCGAATGTTCAGCGGTGGATGAATGATGATGATTTTCTTTTCGCCTTTCACTGTCATATTCTCACATCTTATTGTACACAAAAATATATGACAAAAAATACATATATATGTGTACTCTTTGTATGGATATCTCAAGCCTTGTGGAACCCTTTTTTAGAGCTCATTGGTTCTGAGTGCGAATGGATTTCACCGCAACCATCGACAAATGGACGTAAAGTCATGTTTTTAGAAAAGGACACTATGTCTTACTTTGGGCGTCGTTAAATGTGTCCATAACAATGGTACTTAGCAGCCGCTAAATATCGTCGAATAACGTCCCTAACATGTGTTGTATGTAAAACAATATGTTATGGTTGCTCTGAGACTGTTTTTACGAATCGTAAGGATTCAGTTGGAGCCCTAATTGTTGAGGCAACGCAACGTGTGTCAAAATCTACTAGTTCTAATTAGACATAGATATATAATGTACTTATGAAGCCCAACGCTTTTTTCTATGTATGATGGGTTTGCACTTGGCCTTCATCTCACCTGATGGTAAGTGACGATAAGGCTGTTGGATTGTAAGTGTGCGCACCCAGATACCTAAACCTAATGACTCGGCGCTGACTCTTCTATCTTTTAACACAGCGGCAGACTTAGGTACGAGTAATATGTTTGTAGCTAGCCAGGCTGACTAACCAAACCAAATAGCGATCGGAACCCCAACTAGTAAATTCTGAATCTAACATAAGATTGAAGGCAATTAAACTTTTTCAAAAAGTATATTAAATTATATTTCAAGGAACATACATGGAATTTGGCATCAATAAATTAACAATTAACAATAAATTACCTAGGCTTGTGTAGCGCCGTTGAATAGAGCTTTTTAATTACTTTAGGAAAAATTCCAATCAGTTAATAGCGGTTTAGTGATCCATAAGACAAAAATATTACATGATGAACGCACTGAAGCAGCTCTGTATTTTTCCCAATGTTATCTTTTACGCTACACGCTAGGGAAAACATGGCTCTTAATGGTATAACCGATATCCTGTGGCTCGGTATACGTAAAAACCAATTCAATTCCGCACCATAGCAACAACAAGAGACAATAAAAAGAAATGCTGTTAAAACATTAACTTAATTTAACTCTAAATGAGGAAGAGTACACTCCAAACCGCTTAATGGTACGAATGGAAAAACTTTGTTACGGCATAATAGAATACGCCTGGAAAACTTCCGCTTCAGCGCCAAATTGTTTCTTTTTATTTGTTCGTCAATGAATTTGTAAGGTGTAGGGAAATAGGAGGTACCTACAAGTGAGGGGCTTTATTTTAATGTGAATTTGGAGGCTTCTTTGTTGGGTGCTGAAGAAAACACAATTCTGAATCATCCAATTCTTACAGTAGAACTTTTTGCATATATATGTTTGGGAGGTCCATTGGTTGCTGATTGATTATTGGTATTTTCTAAGTCCTCCTAACTTCTTACCTAAGTCTACCACCTCTGTATCTGTACCGTATCTACGACAGTGATTATAGAACTGTTGTGCTCCGATATGAAAGCCAGCGCCTCATTGGGTTAAGGCTTCTACTGCCGTCCTATCGAAAAGGGCCGCTAAGTGCAAAATGTAGTTTTTGAGAAAACAGCAAAAAACATGGAAAACCAGTTTTCTAGACTTCTATGACAGCTATAAAATATCTGTAAATTTTGTTTGAAAGGTTACGTTTTGTAGTACCTGATGACATATATTTGTTTAGAAAATAGTTAAGTTTAGTATTTTAAAAACCGAAATTGTAAGTTTAGCTTGGTATATCCAAATATGTTTTTACAACAATGCTAGACTAAAAAGTGACTTCGTTACCCTTAGCCGCCTTTAAGCATAGTTGCCCTCAAAGTGTTAAACCGAAACTAGGCTAAAAGGCTGCTATATTACCTTAACTGCCTTTTTGTCATGGAATAATGATTGAAACTAGAATAATCAATAAGCCGTAAAGTGACATAGCTGCTTTTAGGCTTAGTCATCCTCATTATTTAAGTAAAATTTAGCCGTCTAACTAGACAAAAAAGCAGTTAAATACACATCTCCATCACAAAACCACTTTCTAGTTTAGCACTGTTCATAAGAATCCTTATATTCATTCAAATTAAAATAGCGTTAAATGTTTTCTAATGTAGCGTAACTGGTAGCAATTTTAGTAAATTTATAAAATTTGGGCTGAGAAGTGTTGTCAGGGTACTAGTTTTTTCCCGTGAAGTCGATGATAACAAATTCAGGCGAAAAAATCAAAGAATTCAAGATAAAATAAATAAATAAAAACTTTTATATTGCATAAATACTAATATTTTATAGTAATGAATTTTTCTTACAAAATTAGTAATGTTCAAGTTTAAAATCAATTCAATTTGACGGTTCGATGTAAAATTTATAATTTTTATTAAGGAAGAAACAGTAATATTTCATGTATGGTGACTTTGGTTGAGTTTAGTAAGGGGTGAGGTAGGTGAGATACTATTTATTAACCTTGGGCATAACACAAAATATTCAAATTGAACTAACCAGGGCAGCATAATTGTTTCAAAATTGGAACAGAAATAGATATTTTATCTCAATCATTTGTTTTTGTGGTCATCATAAAGTTTTTACCAGCTCAAATTTTTGGTTGCGTCTGTTCTTCACAAAGTTGACAATCATTTGGAGCATTTCTTGCACAATTGCCTTTTTTCGGCACCTTTTCACATTCTTCATGACCTAAGCGTATGAATTAGTATCCCATAGATGGCAAAAGTACTTCACTCCATACACAATCAGAATTGAACTCAGTATATAACAAAAGGCTCAAGAGAGGTGATAGCTAGAAGTAGTTTTTTTGGACGCAGCTTTAGCTATGTACACAATGTAGCTCCCAAAATTGAGCTAAGAAAAAATACCCACCCCGAAAAGCTCAAGACGGTTCCTTGTCGGTATTGATATATTTTGAAAGGATTGAGCGAGGTAAAATAGACTGTTTTCGCTGTCAAAAGTCACATCTGTGTCTTCAACGCATTGAATCGGACTGTATTGGTATCGCCATCGCTAGACACAATCTTCGTCGTCAGTTTCACACGTTTTACTATTGATTCTCTGAGAAAATGGGTATCATTACTGGCCTGTGCAGTTAATACATAGCCCTACGTGACTGTGATGTCATCTGAGCACTGAAAGATAACAAGTATTAAAAGCAGGCCATTGATATGCTGTAGAAATATTTTATATGGAAAGAACATATCCCCAAGGTACATAGCCCTTATTGTGTTGCAAATGCTTTATATTGATTGACACGTCTGGTTTTTTAAAGTTCGGGTTGCTCAGTGGCTTTCCCAGCTAAACAAAACTTTTTGTTTGAGTTTTCATTTCCTTCTGTTTCTTATATTAGCATGTATATTTCAATATTCTCTGATAGTGGTGGTAGTATTTTTCTATATTACTTTCCTAATTAATATTAATAACAACGGCTTCTAATATTGTGTCATCTGTATTACATTTACGACATGATTTTAAAGATTATATTTTATATATCTCATTTAATATATTTTTTCTAAATCGGACTAGTATCTAAATAATTAGCTTCAACAGGTTTGATGGTCATACAATTAACAGAATGGGTTTGACTACGTTTGGATAAATTAATTTCATGTCACAGGCCCCAATCGATACCATGATTGATAAAAATTTAACTGCCTTTAAGCGTAGTGAGTCATTTAACTGCAGTTTTCGGATATAAATAATTTATTTACGTATAGGTTATCCTACGCTACAGGGCCGTGACTTCGTTTTTGGTAGCACGTTTTAGTTTTCAATGTAGCTTTTTCTAGACAAAAAAGCGGTTAAACGAACTTTGCCCTTGTTAAGTGTAGGATTAGTGACGATGCCACTTTATAGCTTAGGTTTTCTATAAAATTAATATATAGCACTAATGAGTCAGATTACCGTTAACGTAACTTAACGTCTATATAGACTATAAAAATAGAAAAACAGCCTTTTAGGTTAGTAAACCTTTAAAAATGGTGCAATTAGCCGCCAAAATGCTTAACGTATCTCGAAAACTAATAAAGATAGAAATATACCGACCAGATACGTCGACGCAGAATTGTCTGATTTGCACAGATAGTAATACAGTTCAAAATTGACAAAATGTCACTTAACGGCCTTTTTCGGTAGGACGGCAGTCTAGGTAAGCACGCTTTTAATCCAACGGCCCTATACTTACGATCTGGTGAAATGAAGGACAATTACAAATATTAAAATAATTTAAAAAATTGCTGATTCAAAAATATCAGTGAAATCATGAAATTAACTAACGCTAGCCCTGAAATTTTTCCTTAGTTTACTTCTACGACATTCACGAGAAGGTGAATCTACACAGATACACAAAAATATAAAAAAAGAGATTGAGAACTAATATCATAAATCCGGAAGTAAGTTTATCTGTTTTTTTGTCCTTCTTATTCATCATCGCTATAACGGAGAATCAGAACCCACCTGCCAATCAGATGAAAACATTCGTGGCAACAAATGGAGGCCTCTTGCCCAGAAGAGTAGTGTTCAAGCTATATTGTTAAAGCCATACCTTTCCTACCGCATAACAGATGGCGTTACTAATCATATAACTCGCGGGTACGATCTGTCTTGTTGCAACATAATAATATTTAAGAACTTGTATAACTGGTACAATAAATTGAGTTTGGATAACAGCAGTGACGTTTTCCTAAGTACAGAATATAAAGTGGTCCTTCGTGCCGGATTATGCAACTGAATATAATTCAAGACTAATTAAAGCAGGCTGTTTACTCGTCTAAAACGAAGGTATATAGTACTTAATTTTATACCGTTTAGCCAAATTAAGACGGCTCATTTCTCCGGGTAAGCATGCACATTCCCTTGAATTGCCCAGATGTCGTTATTGCTATGAATTGGCCCGCGCAAACAACTTGCCCTAATTGCATATAACAGGGGATTTGAAAGTATCTCTATAATTAAGCGTCTTAGCCGTGTGCTCCCGCCCATAGAATAGGATTATGGTTTGTCAACGTTGTTAAAAGATATTTATGAAGATGGGTAGTAACGTCTACCTGTCTGCCATTGATAGATTACTGCGATCAAGCCGCCAGCCAAGCGTTGACATAATGACAAATCATCTTATAGGAAGTTTGTATAATAATAATAGTTACGCGGTGCAAAAACGCTCCATACAAATTGGTCCAAAACTTGTAAAGGTTAGCGTTCATAAAGCTTTAAATATTTGTTGTCTAGATAGGATTCAGATTCCATCAACCCCTTTTCACAAGCGGTCAACCGGAAGAACGGCTGGGTTATACCCTTGATCAATTGACATTGCACCACTTCGCACGAAGAATTTCGCTAGTTCATGTATCTATGTATATGCGCTCGGCTAAGGAATCGAATTCTCTGACGACTTCTGTGCTTCTCGAGCACTGCAACCTAGATGTCTTCAAGGCCAGAGTAAATAGTCTATTTATAGGTGACCCTGAACCATCCTATACCACCTAGATAAAAAAATTCAAAATCGCAACCCTAAGTCTTACATTAATTTACAATTACGTCCAATGTCAATTAATAGCCCATCGATCTTAGCAAACCCCTCAATTCAGCAAAACATTACAATATTCATCGGGCGCAATAGCGAAGTCCTTATAAAATATATTACTCGGAACGGTTGAAACGAGAACACTGTTTTAAACTTGCTCCGTAAAAACTAGATAGATTTTTGGTAAAACTTGCACTTTTAACACAGCAATTTACATGACTTTGAAGCCCTAACCTAGTTCAGTGAAATAGTGAAAACAGTTCATGAAAATACAAATGTTTTAGTGAATAAAATAGATAATTATTGCTAAAGTTGACCGTTTAAAATCCTGTACCTGACCTACGACAACCCGCGCTATCGAGGCGAGCTCAGCAGCGCAGCGGTGAGTCACAACATTGTCACTGTATTGTTGCTCGCTGGATCTACACTACCTACACATATCTTCACTGCAGTATTGATTGGATTGTAAGGCAGATCAAAATATACTCAAAGATGTCACAAAATGAAATATCTTGCTGTCGTTGCCTTCTACAAATAGAGTCGCGAGCCTACTTACGCTGTTGTTTGTGCTCTCAACATTACGACTTGTTGTGTGCCAATGTATCAGAAAAGCGATTTAATAATACTATGACAAAAGAGCACAAGAAAAAATGGATCTGTCAGAAATGTATTGATAAAAAGCCTTTGGAAGCTAACACCGACGCCAATAACACGCCGAACCTTGCAACGGAGATGCGGTTATTACGCGAAGAGTTGCGCGCGGTCTGTTCCGAACTCAAGGGGTTCAAGGCTACGGTGGAAACTCTTAGTATGGCTGTCAATTTATGCAACGGACGTATAGATGACCTTACTAAGAAAGTGGATATAATGGAGCGACAGCAAAACGAAATGAAAGCCTCCGACACCACGATGTTGGAACGGAAGATTGTAGAGTTAAAAATCGATCTGAATAATCGAGACCAGGATTTTTTATCGAATGATGTCGAGATTTCTGGCATTCCCGAAACAAACAATGAAGGAAGCCTACATATAGCGCTCTCGGTAGCTAATAAACTGGGAGTTAAGCTTGATGAGAGAGACATCGTTAGCGCGGAGCGTGTGGGACCGATGCGAGCGTCAGTAGAGGGCGCCCCTGCGGCACGCCCACGCCCGTTGGTCGTTCGTCTTACGCGTCGTGTCCAGCGCGACGAGATGTTGCGCGCGGCACGCGTGCGACGCACCGCTGACACATCCGACATGGGCGTGCCGGGTCCGCCGCGACGGTTCTTTGTCAACGAGCGGCTGACGCGAGTAAACCGACAGATCTTCCATAAAGCTCGAGAAATGGCTTCCCGTTCCAATTGGAAGTACGTCTGGACACGTGAGGGAAAAATATACACCCGGAAGGAGCAGGGCGCCCCGAGGCATATTTTGCGAGAGGAAGCTGACTTAGACAGAGTTTTTGGGTTGTGATTTGGTTAGGTCTTCCAACGAAAGAAAAGTTTGCCAATACTATTAAGATTAACTGTAGTTGTAGTTTTCATTTAACTGAAGTAAATATAAGGTTTTATTATTTCTCTAGATTTAAATTTCAAAAGGCGTTATTATTTGTATATAACCAATTCTATGTAAGTTTCTATGATCACAAACGAGACTGTGTCTATTACATATTTGTACGTATGATGAATTACATGAGAAAGCAATTACAAATGGGATTGAGTAAACTGTCTTCTCTGATTTTAATCGAAACGTGTAGTTTATATACTTATTTAAAATGAATCGTGATAAATTTTTAAAAGTTGGTCTTTACAATCCCGGATCCCTTGGAACCAACCACGAGGAGTTTACGATGGCCGTAAATAAATATTCTGTGGACATTATGGCAGTAAATGAGACGTGGTTGAGGCTAAACGAAGACTTAAAAGCACCTGTCATACCTGGCTATGGGTTGCGCAGCGCTCCCCGTCCCAATAGTGTACGTGGAGGTCGCGGGGGTGGGGTCGCATTCTATATAAAAAGTGGTCTGCATGTGCGTACATGCGCTCACCCTAACACCAGTAGTGTGGAGCAGTTGTGGGTCAAACTGCAAATAAATAGATTCAAAATTGTTGTTGGTACAGCCTACCGCCCGCCGTGGCTTAGTGTTGATACATTTATTGAAGCGCTAGTAGAATCTATTTCTACGTTTTCTTTCTGTGACAATGTCGTATTACTAGGTGACTTCAACATTAATTTATTAGATAAAAATAGTACTAATTCAAAGAAGCTAACTGATTTTTTGACTATGTTTAGCCTTCAACAAGTAATAACGTCGCCGACTCATTTCACCGATCACAGCAGTACACTTATCGATGTTGTCTGCACAGACGCACGTGTTCGTCACATCACTACTGAAGTGATTGGAAGTAAAGAATGTAATCATGCCTTCATTTGTTGTGAATTTAATTTCAAGACTCAACCGTTACCTCCTAAATGTTTTACACATAGACCTATTAAGGACATTGATATACAACAATTCAATACCGATTTTAATATTTTTTCTTGGGACCGCATTTTAGCATTACCTAATGTTAATGATATGGTTACAATTTTCACAGATTTTACCTTAAAATTATTTGACTTGCATGCACCAATTAAGTTTACAATTATAAGAAATCGTTCATATCCCTGGATAACAGAAGTTGTTAAAGTAATGATTAGAATGAAGGGAGAAGCCCTTGCAAAGTATTATGCTACCAGATTAGAAACTCATAAACTTTATTTCAAAGATCTGAAGAAACTAGTCAACACTGCAATTCACAACGAAAAAAAAGCTTTTTTCACTCAACACATTAACATAAATATTAATAACCCTAAAGTTTTGTGGAAAAACTTAAAGTCGCATGTCGTACCTGGTAAACCGGACAGAGAGCTACCTGTACACCTCAAATTGCCAAACATGATAAATAATCATTTCCTAGACGTTCCTGGTTCAAGTGAGGTACGTCTTTCAGACCTAACATATTATGAGTTTCATAGATTTGGAACTGAAACCTTTAGTCTTAAATGTGTCTCACAGCAAGAAATACTCAACATCATTAAAGGTATTAAAACTAATGTATATGGTGTTGATGGCATATCTTTAGACATGATTGTTATGATGCTGCCTCATGTTGTTCCTTATATATCTTCAATTATCAACACATCAATCTCAACCAGTATATTTCCTGATCTATGGAAGGAGGCTATAATTTGTCCTTTAGCAAAGACTACTACTCCGACTACAGTTAAAGATCTGAGACCTATAAGTATTTTGCCCTGTTTATCTAAAATACTAGAAAAGGTTGTGTATGTTCAGTTGTCAAATTATTTAGAGTCGTGTAGTATTCTTCCTACAGTACAATCAGGGTTTCGTAAAGGTTATAGCACAGTTACAGCTTTATTAGATGTTACTAGTAATATTTTAGAAGCACAAGATGCAGGAATGAGCTCCATTTTGGTTTTACTTGATTTTTCTCGTGCATTCGATAGCATTAACATTACTTTGCTTTTGTCTAAACTCGCTTTCTATGGGTTTGAAATGGCGTCCTTAAAGTGGTTTGACAGTTATCTGTCTAATAGATGCCAATACGTTGAAATTAAAGAAGCCAACGGTCTTACAATTTCATCTTCTACTGATCCAGTAACCAGAGGTGTGCCACAAGGGTCAATTTTAGGACCCTTGCTATTTATTTTATACTCCGCGGATATAGTCAAGACTATAAAAAACTGTAAGTGCCAAATATATGCTGATGACGTTCAGTTGTATATTTCGTTTAGGCCCGAGGATACGGATATGGCTATAAAACAAATCAATGAAGATTTAAGCAGAATAGAAAATTGGGCTTTTCGGAACGGCCTAGTCCTTAATCCTAATAAAAGCAAATTCATGATAATAGGTACAAAAAATATGGTAGAAAAGGTAGTCCGTAAGCAACCAATTATTACTGTCATGGGTGAACCTATAAACAGAGTTTCTGAGGCCCGAAACCTTGGTTTGCTTGTAGATGAATCACTACGTTTTGAGTCCCACATTATGGAACTGACTAGAAATTGCTTCTACAGATTAAAAATGCTGTATAAAGTGAGAGATGTCCTAAGTGTGCCTCTGCGTATACGGTTAGTGGATTCTATTATACTTTCGAGGTTTAATTACGCCGACTCAGTGTACGGACCTCGACTATTTATTAAGACACAAAAACTTGTACAACGAGTGCAAAATGCCTGTGCGAGGTTTTGTTATAATATACCACCTAGAAGCCACGTAACACCGTACCTTAATCAAGCGAAATCTTTGAAAATGACAACAAGAAGATACGTTCATTTTGCCACTCTTCTATTTGAAATAATAAAGAGTCGGAAACCAATATATTTGTTTGAAAAACTAACATGGTCTAGACAACTGCGTAGAGGTCTTCTAAATTTCCCTAGACCTAGATCTTGTGCATTACGAGGTAGTTTCAAATTTGCAGCTGCCAAAATATGGAATGACCTGCCCCCGCCCTTACGTAACGTACGTAGTAAAAGTTGCTTCAAAAGTAAACTAAAAACTTATGTTAAGAGGGAACAGCAGATAAAAAATTTCATATGAAATTAAGGGTTTGGGATATAGCTGTTTTCTCAACGAAACGTTAGCCAAATTCAATCATTTTGATCTTATTCTCTTTATCAAAGAATAATCTAGGCCCGTTGGTTTTGCTTTTTTCAATATTTTGTCTACAATTAGAATTATGGGCATCTCAAAACTCAAAATTTCAGAAAAAATTTCTTTCAACTTATGGTACTCATTATTTAGAGTAAACGTAACATTTTCAGAAAAAGCAAAACCAACGGGCCTAGATTATTCTTTGATAAAGAGAATAAGATCAAAATGATTGAATTTGGCTAACGTTTCGTTGAGAAAACAGCTATATCCCAAACCCTTAATTTCACGGCAAAACTAGGCAAATACCAAAAAAAGCTTCAACTGTCCTTCTCGCACAGTTCGGTTCGGGAGGCAGGGTACACTATATCACAACTATATACTGTGTATTATATGTATAAAAATAAAGTAAGCATGCATTAGTGATGTCAATAAGCTTTATCGATTTTTTCGACTAATAGTGGTGGGAAAAATATATCGATAGATACCCTTTCTCGAGCTATAATGGTTTTACCTGTTAGTTTTAATGTTTAGATTGATCTAAATAAACAAATATAAAGACAAATAATTCTAAGGAAATTTATTTTATCTCTAGAACAGAACATTTTCCCTGAAATTCTTAGTTGTTGTTACGTTTTGTTACGTGTAAATAATTAAATATGATTTATGAATAAGTGACTTATGTTTCAAATATTTTTTTAATGTTAAAGTTCGAGTCGGACTCGCATACAAAGGGTTCCGTACCACTGTAAAATATCTAAACAGAAAAAAAACACAGAAAAAACATAACATTTATTGCATGGACATCCGTTTATTTATAACTTTTTTAAAAGCTTTTTTATATTATTTTTTGTTATTTATTATTATTGAAAGTCTTGAGAGAGAACGAGAAGTTATATGGACATCGCATGTACAAATCGCTACGGAGACTATATGACCCGACACAGATATCCCGGAGATCAGCCAGCAAGAGCTTGAAATGGCTCTCCAACAACTCAAAAACCGGTCAAGAGCAAGTCGGACTCGTGCACCGAGGATTCCGTACAGAATATGAATTAATGACATACTGAAAATCATAAATAATAGGTATGGTAATATGCACCCAACAATGCTCTACCGAAAATGAAATTCTAAGCTAAATTACATATTACGAAGTTAAGTTTGTAAACATTAAAAAATCAATTTTACTGTGTTACAATTAAAAAATTCAGATTTATTCCTATGGTTGTGCTGTAAAACCTTTCTTCTTGCCAAATTTCAAGACATTAGGTCAACGGGAAATACCGTATAGATTTTGGGTTCATTGCATTTTGTACGGAAATGGTCTAAAATACAGCTATATCTTTTTATTGCGTTGACCTATAAGTTTCATTATTTGACAGATCTAAGGGACAGCAAACTGGAGTATTCGATATCACAGTGATCCTATAAGGATTCCTTTTTTCCTTTTGAGGTACTTAAAATATAATAGTATAATATGAAGTATGACAGTAGGAAATACGATAGATTTCGACGATATTATTATTCATGTCGACAAATAAAAACTTGAAATATTTTTTCCCAGTTATACATCTCATACACTTAAGACGGGATTTTTAACTCGTCTATTCTATTGTGTGAGGTGTCGTGAAATTACAGTTTTTTAACCGACTTCAAAAAAAGAGGTTATCAATGCGACCTGTATGTATGTAATATTTCCAGAACTGCCCAGTTTTCATATATGTTAGTCTATACCAGCTTCTAAAGAAGTGTGCCAAATTTCTAAAGTGTATGTTTGTTTGTCCTCGCATATATCCGGAACACACACACAAAAGAAAAACACACATAGGGTTCGTGGATTTCAACAAAGCATTCGACACACTCGAACATAGATTTATCTGGGACGCACTGGAAAAACAAGGCGTACATGCAAAATACATAAGAATACTGAAAAACATATACACAAAAAGCACCGCACAAGTGAAGCTAGAATCTACAGGCGAAGAATTTTCGATTGAGAGAGGGGTACGCCAGGGAGACCCAATTTTACCAAAAATATTTTCAGCTATCCTGGAAATGATATTCACAAATCTGGATTGGACGAATAAAGGACTAAATATAAATGGCAAAAAGCTGAGTCACCTACGCTTTGCAGACAACCTGATCTTACTTTCGGAAAACCCGAAAACCCTACAGACAATGTTCCAACAGTTAGCGGAAGAGAGCGAGAAAGCAGGCCTGTCAACGAACTTAACGAAAACAAAAGTAATGTCAAATTCCTCACAAACAGAGCCCATAACAGTAAATAATGGAGAAATAGAGTATGTAGAAATGGACAAGACTGAATGGCAACCACGAGATAGCAAAAGAAAAAGAGGCAGACAGACTAGAAGATGGGAGGACGACATCAGACAAGTGGCGGGTCCAACATGGACCCGCATAGCGAAAGATAGAATAGAGTGGAAATCCTTAGAGGAGGCCTATGTCGAAAGACAAGCTGAAATGTAGGAACGACCGGTTACTGATACTTAATATAAAAAGATAAGTAACGTATAAAGTAAGCATATTTTTAAGAAAATTAAAACAAAAAATTAGTTCAGCAATAAAGGCTATTTTATTTAATTTATTTTTTATATATCCGGAACTACAAGTTCGATTTAAATAATCCCTTTTTTGTTTACCTAGGTATTGTAAAACTTAGGGAAGACTGCAAGTTTCATCAAAATCGGTTCAGTAGTTTTTGAGACTGGGAATGTTAAGTGTGTATTTCGGCGTTGCAGTGCAGCAGAGCAAATTTAAAATTAATGTTTTAACTGTACTGTAATCTGTATGCCGAATAAATTATTTCTATTCTATTCTATTAGTTAAATGTTTGTTACCTCAGAGCTTTTCACTGGGTGAACCGATTTGGATGATTCTTTATTATTTGAAAGCTGATGCTTTCCATGTGGTCCCATTTCAATTTGGTCCGGTTCTTAGAATGGAATCCATGAGAAAACAATATACATCTTAAATTTTCCTTAATAAAAGTAGACTTTTAGGGCAGTTGAAGTCGGTTTCTAGTTCTTTTTGAACGCTTTAACTTGTTAGTCCTTAGACTCTAGCACTCTAGGTACTAAAACACCTCTAGGTCACCTAAAGTATCGTTGGAAGACGAACGTTCGGATATGGTGAAACTAAAAGGTTTCTTTGTTGACCGTAGAACCCTAAAATAGCAACGCCATAATTTATATTGTATTTATATGTGATAGGTACTTACTAGTCAATTATATCAAATACAACCACAGTATGTCGAGACTAAACCAATATGCGAACAATAATTTCTCAAAACGTAAAACAAGGGTTGACGCACGCTCACGTCAAGTTTATTATAATTTTGAAAAATACACTCTAGCCCAGGCGGAGGGGTAGCGACTATGCGCGGCTCGCAGGGGCCTCTTTGGGATGTTATGCAGCGTTATTTGTGTGAGTGAAAGCATGTGAAAGGCTGTATGTGTGCGTACCGAATCGCGACAGCAATAACATATTCAAATACCTACTATTCTACGGAGACTTTGCTTCATTGGCGTCTTAATATTCAAAATTAGAATATGATTTTTGTTTTTGTGTTTTTGATTATTGCATTGTGTTTATGCAGCTACTTTTGTTGTTTTGTCTATATTTATTTATGTTTTATTAATTATAAAAATTAAAACTAATAGTGATTTGGTGTACATTCTCGTTTTTTGAACGTGCTTTTTGGAACGTGAACTGTGGAGCGTTGTCTTACGATGACTTTAGTTATCTTACGGTTGTTACAGTTAGAAATAATAACACTTGAACGCCGAATAAATAAGTCACGGTCCAGCTGAAAATCAGCGCTGTGGTCTTTGGGTCACAGCATCGGGCTGAGCTGGTGCCGTTTTCCAAGCTAACTTAATTTTGCTGTAATTATTTGTTTTTATTTTGTGTATATGTCATGTGTGTGTGTGTTTTTTTCCTCATTTACGTATTGTATTCATTTTTAGCTTGGAATAAATTATTTTCTTTCTTTCTTTCTTAAATTAATTAATTTGGAGCGCCGCTATTTAAAACAACTTTGAATTTAGTTCGTGCTTAAACAAAGATTTGGGAAGCAAAACACGGAGATAAGTAGAAACAAAAAGATCATTTATTATCAAAATACCAACATTATTTACAGCAATTAGAACGTGCTTAGCCTAAAACTGTAGTCGTTCTTCGGTATTACTGGGGTATTAAATCTACCAGAGGGCGCCACCTAAAGCTACCAAACTTTTCAGCACATGACGAAATGTGTCCTAAGGACAAGGACAAGTATCGTCCAGCAGTTCTACAATGTGTCAACAAAAAGTATGTGGCCTAGTCTACATTGAACTGTCTATATAAAACGCCCTATACATGAAAATTTGATCGGACAATTTCGTGCTGTTTTGACTGTGATTAAACCGTGACTCTACACGACACACTTAAAATTCAAATTTTTATTTATACGTTTAAATATAAATACGTTGTTTTTTTTTCAAATTTGAGCTCAAATTCATACATTTTACTCTGATTGGAGATTGGCACAAAATTGGCCGATCAATTTTACTTTTTTGTGTTTACGATTATTTTGTGTATATGTGGGTACCATCCTAAATATGTTATTCGATTGTACGGAAGTTTTAGAAACTGGACATGACTTCCCCATCAAAGAAATAAACAACAATTTCAACAATTTTTATTTATTTACTGAAAAACAACAACAACATTTTTTTCAAAGATACATTACTTTACAAATAAAATATTCGTAGCAAAACGTGTTGGTGATTCTTTACTGGACAGCAAACTGAATTGATCTCCAATATAAGCACCTACACCCACCTGCTACTAGACACCTGACACTGTTCTTAATAAAAACTACTTCATACCACTTAACACTAAATAAAACGGTAAACATACAAGATTTTGGCCAAGTTTGTAATAACGACTTATATTTTACAAAAACAATTATTAGTTTTCTGCATTTTTGTGAGCTATTATAACTATTAAATATAGCGTGATATTTTAACAACGTGGTGTTATATATATAGTTTTGTGTGCAATAAACTATTTAAATAACTACATTAAATAACTATAATTTAAGTAGTTATTTCAAAATACCTAAAGCCAATCTGAAGCTACACAATCAAGTAATTGTAAAGCTTTTAATTTATGAAGTACCTCAAGACTCGGGCCGACTCGGAAATCTTACAGTTACATATTGATATTTTTAAACTACAATTAACTAAATTATTTAGAAAATAACGGACTTTAAAAAGGATAAGGAAGAAAAAAATATCACAATGATTGTAAAACAAAAGGCTAATCGAAATTTTTGTTAAATTTTCCTTTTGTGTATATGAAACAACTTCACTTTTTAAACAGATTTTGCTATATTACAATTTATCACATAAGAATTGACATCTTCAAAAGAGTTTGCATCAACAACGCATACACATTAAATTAACATTTTCAACTTGTGAACAAGCACTACTGGAATTGAGTCAGTGCGTCTTAAATATTTTCAAGGTGTGTGCCTTAACATTGGTGACGTATGCTAAATTATAATGTACAGATCTTATTCTAATTAAATTAATCTTGTCCAATAAACTTAATTTAATTCTTCTTCCATGGTATCATTGAGTTCTATTTTGTTGGTATCATTATTTTCGTTTTCTATTGCATCGAAATCTACTGTTCCAGAAATATTTACAGGTGTTTCAGTTGATTGTAACGTTACTTTTACTTCAGTAATATTAGGCGATTCTTTCGTAGTTGGCATGTTTGATGAAGTTTCTTCTGTAGTACTAGGCATTTCTGTGAAATTGGGCGCTTCTGTTGTTGGATTATCATCTGTTAGACTGGTCATCTCTGTACGACTTGATATTTCTATAAGAGTAGATGCCTCTGTAGGATTACTTATTTTTTCTGTAGTGATTGAAGTCGTTACATTAGACGGACCATTTTCAAACGCTTTAGCGTGTTCCATTTCAGTCAATGGTATTGCAGTTGTGTCCAAGACATCAACCGAGTAGGTATCTATGATCTCAATGCTATTATTCTGCCTATCCATATCCGTGTACAATTTTGCAATCATGTCATTAAAAATATTTTTATAAGTTTGGTCTTTTTGCATTGTCTCGATTCTAGTTACATTTATGGGTATAATAGTTGAAGTTAAATTATCATAGATATGTTCCAATTTTTCGACGTTTTTCTTTTCATAAACTGTCTTAGTATCTATAGGCAAAGTTACATTAACAGTGTATTCAACATTAGACGAATCCGTTTCACTGTCGTTTGCTGGCTGATCATAATTATTCTCAATAACATCAGCGATGATCCTATCTAAAGTGAATATAGGAGGCATTATTTTTTCTTCACTGTCTTTGTCGTTAGTATATTTATCTAAGCCAGATAGCTTTTTCAAATCCCTTTTAAAGAACTTTGCCGGATAATTTCGATCAGGAACTGTTTTTTGGCTAGCCAACAAACTATCCAAAATCATGTCATGATCTCTTTTGACGTTTGCTGCATTCAGCTGGACGTGTTTGTTTGGCCACCATTTAGCGTTAATAAGATCGACAGCTTCCCTATCCATCTTGTTCCTGATTTGTTCTCTTAAATCATAAACGAGTTGTACTCGTGGGATCTTCCGGAATTTGTATGCTATTTTGAACTTGTCATTGAACGGGTCCAAGCGGATTTCTTTCAGCAAAGGTCTTTCTGACTTCTCTGTAATTTCCAAAAACCGGACATAAGGAATGTTTTGTAGTTTTATTGTCATGTCATTTGATTGCTTTAAAGTTGTTGAAAACTAACTTACCTTTCATATGATTCAGCAATGACTCTTCATGCAACTCCTTTTCCTCTGTGAAGAATAAAATACCGTTATCTGGTCATGCTTCTGCTAGATTTCATTTAAATTTACTCAGCAATCCTTTGGTATTGGTTTATCGTATAACTTTCTGTATGTGTGTGTGTTAGATTTGTGGTCTGGTAAACAAAGTTTAGCAGTAGATTTATCTAAGTTTGTTTATTTCCCCCAAAAAATACCAGACTAAAAAGACATTGAATATAATCAAAAAATGCCAAGTCCTATAATATCACCAATGAATATCATGAATACACTTACCGTTTATATGCTTTAATATATTTTCTTCTCGAAGATTATTTTCAGCTGCTAATAAAAATATAAAAACCATCGTTAGTTTTGTATATTTGTCCTAGTAGTTTTGATGACGAGATTCGTAATCGTAATCATCGCGGGTGGATTGGTGATCATTGTAATACGTTGTGGCATAGACCACATGATGACTTTAGCTTATCACCAGATTAAAATAAATTTTATTTAAAATTTGATATTTATGGTGGAATATATTAATCGCCTTAGTAACCTTGGACATTCAATCCAGAGGTCCCGCGTTCGATTACCAGATTACTTTTCGGTACTCAGTTTGGTTAGTTATAGTTATAAGTTGTAAATAATTGTTTTTTACTTAGTTTTGTTTTTGTAGTTTAGTTTGATAGATTTTTTACTGTGTTTTTTTCTTCAAATTCAAAATCATTTATTGTTTTAGTTGCAGGTATACAGAGTTCTTAAATATATAACTTATATAGTAGTTGTTCCTATGCAACTTGCCTTTTGGGCGTACAATATTGTTATTATTATGTCATTTCAAAATTACATTGTTACATTATTTTAAGTTGTCGATGTCATTTTCAATTTTGTCAGTATTTAAAAAAAATTCATTAAGACTATAGAAACATTTATCAATTAGAGCATTAAACAACGTTCTCTTGAAACACGGAAGTGGAAGCTCTTTCAGGCTGTCAGGCAAATGGTTATAAATCCTCGGAGCCATCACATAGAATTTTGTATGTGTATTGTGTTGTGTGTGTTCTTAAATTAAGTTGTGTCTATGTTAGTGGTAGCTTCCACCATGTTAGCTAACTCTGCCGTCAAATACCGGTGTTATTGGTTTTTGTACGAAAGGTAGCAGTGCCAGCGCCTCATTAGATTGAGGCTACTGCGTGCGCACGCTTGCCGTCCAACTGCAGTATCGTCACTTACCATCACGTGAGATACAGACCAAGGTTTGTAACCCATACATAAATTTTAAAAATTATGTATAACGTATGTACCTACCTTGAGCGTATCCTGCTGGTACTGTATTCCTTCTAGGTTTATCTGTTTGAGCTGTGGACAAGAACAGATATCTTAAAATTATTTTAGAACAAGCTTTTTACCTGTGACTTAACCTGCGTTAACTTAAAAAAACGGCCAAGCGCGAGTCGGACTCGCACACTCAGGATTCCGTACAGAATATGAATAATTGACATATTGACTTACTGAAAATCATAAACAATAGGTAAGGTCATCGAATCGTGCTGTGCCTTACTTCTTGCCAAATTTCAAAATTCCAAGTCATTGGGAAGTACCCTGTAGATTTTGATTCTTTCCGCTTTAAAATAAGTGGCGTAAACAGTCATATCTTTTTTGCGTTGACTTAGAAGTTTAGTTTTTTAACAGATCAAAAGGATTGCAGACTTGAGTATTTGATATTAATTTCAAATTGATGCATCCACGCGATTCTGACAGACAGACAGACAAGTGATCCTGTAAGGGTTCCTTGAGGAAGGGAACCCTAAAAATCATACCACATGATCTCTTTATCTGGTAACTATGTGCTGTTAGATATCAGCACATAAGTTTGTTTTAATTTAATTGATTTAAGAAAGAAATAGAAAGCTTATATGTACTTACTGCCAATAGTTGCACTTTTGAACTTAACCCCATCCGAGCCTTTAATCACGAACCCGTCAATGTACATTTTCTTCTGCTCCTTCTGCCACTTGTTACTAGCGCCTTCTTCAGAAGACCTGCTACCGTTTTGAACTCTCAACTGAAGATTATCTTTCTTCAGCTGCTCGTATCTCTTCAGGCAGCCAGTAGGGTAGCAATAAGTGGGTTGATTGAAGCACATTTGGACGCAGACGCATGATGGCGGCGTGCGCTGAAACTCTGTGAAGATCAGGTTGAAGAATCTTTCCACGAGAACAGCATTTGTCGCACTTTCGCATGTTGAGACTTGGACGACTTTTTGCAAATCTTCTTGGCTGTTCGTATCTGGGGAAATGGGTGCGGCAATTACTACTCTATTATTTAACACTTCTAAAACAAATATATGTCATGCATATGTATTAATATTACGTATAGTGCAGCGTATGTGCATACTAACACTGTCTCGTGTGTCTATGGATTGCTATACGTCAGTGTCAGTGTCAATGACGGTCAGTTCACGAGAGCGGTAGGCGAGCGTGAATTTTTAGTGTAATACCGAACAGTGAAGTGATAAACAACATGGTAGGGAAACACTCCTACATATACAAATTTACATACGTGTTTATAATACTATATATTACTAGCTTTCATACAGCATATAAATAATTAACATACTGAAAATTATAAATAATAGGTATTGTAATAAGCACCATACGAAAATGTAATTCCGATTGAATGACAAACTTAACTCCGCAGTAGAACATTTTTGTCCATATATCCATACATCAATGCTTCCACCGAATTTAAATAGCAGTTAAAACACTTTTAATTAATAATACAGTTTGAAAATTAGTAGTTTAAAAACTAATGTGTTGTATTATTCTGTAAATAATAGATTTTAAGTATACTTACATAGAAAACCTTTGAAGAAGATTAGGTACCATAATATACGCTGCAACATTTCTCCTTAAAGTTTTGCAGATTTCTTATTTCTGACAAACAAAAGATCACAAATCAGTGACAAATCTATAACGACTATACACACTTAAAAGAGAGTCACTATTCAACTGTCACGTAAGTTCCAAAGTGTGTCTGCAAACCGAATATCATTCTTTGAAACTGTAACAATGGCACTGACACCACCCAGCTGTCTGGTTTCCTGCCTTCGCAAAACTGCATGTAAACACATTGGTGGAATCACAACAGATTGATGATCCTGGAATCTATTTTTAATTACACCTTAAGTTCATACAGGTTATGACGACATTTAATACAGGCTTTTATCTCTAGAGCTGAAAGATTCTGTAACTAACTGAGATACACAATTTAAGACAAACCAACCACCCACAAAACGCCCAAATCAAGTTGAACTCTTTGACATAACACATCAAACTATTATTAATATAATAATATTAGTTACAGGTCTAGCGTATAGCTGAGTCTGTTTCTGAGGTATGGGAGCGGTAGTGAGGGTATGTTTATGAAACGTCAAACGACGCATAACTTTAGTCGGGCGTCCCACCTACACCCCTCCCGTACACGTCCTATACCTCTGAAACAGACTTAGTACAAGCAATAAAGAGACAAATACTTTGTTTTTATTTATTCAGTGATTTAGTTTGGCTTAGCCTTGTTTTAAGATAAACAACCAACGGATACAAAAATATCAATTTCAAGAGAAATATTGAAATTTGACGTAATTGTTCACGCATAAATCAATTTATGCGTGAACTATGCGTATTGAATATTTAGTGAATCAAAATTGTAAATTAATAAAAACTTTCAATGAAAATCATAACAAAAATGTCCTCACCTTATCACAAATTTCATAAAACGAATGTCCAAATATGAACGAAATATTTCAACACAACACCGAATTCCCGAGTACCCTCGCTTCTGCCGCCACACTTTTTATAACTGCTGTTTATTTCAATTTTCATCAAATTTATTCACTCGATTGAGTAACAGTCGTGTATTCAATTCTGGAAACAAAGGGTTTTCGAAAAATTGAATGCTCATCTATTTTCTTTTTGATTACGCATCTTTTGTTTTCCCCGTATTGTTCTCTATTACGGCGATTGTTTACTGATGATGTTTGTAGAAGCAATTCTGGTAGTGGTAGCTGTTCTCGCTTCATAACACATAAGATTACAAAAAGTACGACATAAATATTTACGGTGGATATTTTAGGCAGAAATAATTGCAATGCTGGCAAGACTGCTGAATAAGGTAACATACGATGTGTGCTTGGCTTCGGGAGGCGCTGAAGATAGTGGAACTTCGTTGGTGTAGTGTAAACTGAAAACAGTTCAAAGGGACGATTTTTTAATAACGCAGATACGAACGATACAATAGGGATGATGACAAAAAAAAATTTATTCCCTCATTCGAGAGACCGTGTGAAGAGATAAATGGCCTTTATGAATGGACTGATAGTTTTCGTAATATAACCCGTCGAAAAGTGATTTTAGTCACGTGGTGCAAAAACGCTCCATACAAATCGGTACCTAGGCGTGACGTCACGGTTGAGTATTGAGGTATAGCTAATGTATGAAACTTTTAACAATATTTGAGTTATCTCGTAAAATAATGTTTTTATGTGACCATTCCCTTACTATAAAATATTCACAATGTAATTACAAAGCAAAACGTAAAATAAAAAAAACTATACGAGCAAGTTGGTTTTTTGGAATTTTTGCGGGCTTTATAATATGTAAAAGTCCAGAAAAAATTAAATAATATTAGATATTTTAAATTTTATAGGAAGGACCTTTATGGTTTAAAATACAATTTAGCCCCAATCTGATTTGGTGTCATCTAGCCTATTCTGTTTGCTAATACTTGCATGTACTCGTACTGTCTATCACAATGAAGAGTAGGAAATGCTTTTCGCTATTTTTAGGGTTTCGTACCTCAATATAAAAAGGGACCCTTATAGGATCACTTTCTTGTACGTCTGTCTGTCTGTCAAGACAATTTTTCTCATTAATGCATGCAGGTATCAAATTAAAATAAATATCAAAGACTTAAGTCTGCAGTCCCTTGAAGTTGTAAAATGCAACTTCTAAGTCTACGCAATAAAATAGATAGTCATTTATTTCGTATATTTTGATGATTTACCTTTAAAGAGCATTAAAACCTGAGCGGTACATTGACCTAGACTCCTGAATTTTGGCAATAAGCGAGGTCTTACAGCACAAGTATAGGGATATATCTGAAAAATAATTTTTTTCATTAAATCTCATTAACATAACTTTTACGATAACACACTCTCAAAGCGCCTGTCGGAATTTTAATGTAAATTGAAAAATAAAAAACGTTAGTCTACGCCAGGCAAAACCTATTTTCATAAAATTTTATTTTCAATATGCACGCACACTTGGCACTTGGTCGGACTAGAGAACGAAGGGTTCCGTACAGAATATGGTTATTTAAAATATGAAAACCCATTAATAATAATATGCACCGAACAATCCTCTAATGAACGCGCCTCGATTTGCGTTATCAATTTAATTTTGCAGTAGCAGTAGTAGACGAGTACGACACTAGATGGCGCCACTAATATGTTACATCGCACGTCTCAAAAAATCACGTTTGTTGTATGGGAGCCCCCTTAAATTTTTATTTTATTCTGGTTTTCAGTATTTGTTGTTATAGTGGCAACATAAATACATCATCTGTGAAAATTTCAACTATCACGGTTCGGTCAGCCTGTGCATCTACCATGAGTTTACGCAGTCGATAACGTTAACTATCGCTCTGTCCTTGTCACGCGCATCTCGACTGAGCAGCATTTCTGATAGTATTCGATATAAGTTATCGACTACGGAAACTCATGGTAGATGATGCACTGGTGACAGACGGACGGACGGACAGCGAGGTCTCAGTAATAGGGTCCCGATGGGTTCGGAACCTTAAAAAGGAAAGTTAATTATATTTTTGTATTACGTTTTGTTACGTTACATTACGGCAATAAGTTTTGTACATCAACGCTAGCGTATCAGATTTTGTTGTGCATTAATTTGAACCCATATCTCGGAATTTTGGTGGCTACATCGAGTTGGTGCCTAGTGGTTGGTGTAGCCTCATCATCATGTAGGCTATACTGACAGGTCCCAAGCCACTTGTATCCAACGACTCCCCGCGACCTTTACTAGATCTGTCCACCTAGTAGAGGGACGGGATGGTAAATGTTTCCCGGTGCCTGGTCGCCATTCGAAAAGATTTGGTGCCATGCCGATATTTTGTTCTCTTTCGTCATAACAACATTTAGTTTTGATTCGTCATATATAAATTTATATGTCACGTCTTACTTTTGTAGCGTAGCTGTTGGTCACACTGAAAATCTTTTTCGATTCGTCAACTTATCAAAAAGTTCTAATTGGTCACAAGGTCCGTGCTTCTACCATGAGTTTACGCAGGCGATAACGAATATCGAATACTATCGGAAATGCTGCTCAGTCGAGATGCGGGTGACAAGGACAGAGCGATAATTAACGATACACGTTATCGCCTGCGTAAACTCATGGTAGATGCACTGGTCTAAGGTTTGTATTCTACCACTTTGTTGGCGTGATTAATATGTATACCCGGACCAAATTACAGGTCTCTAGTAGTCAGGTCTAGACAGACTGAGCGAAACTATAAGGTTTCCTTGTTCTACTACGGAACCCTAACCAGTTATTTGGACTCTCCGTTACTGTGTAAAGTAAGGGCAAACAAACACACATTCGTATTTAATTTTATAATATTAGTATGGATCTAGAGTATTGTACTGACATTGATCAGTCACAATTTTATAAAATTTATAGATTATTCGGCTGCGTAAGTCCACTGATGCATAAGTCTATCCATATCGGACTTTCCATAATCACTACGATCAGACGGATTGATAAATTGCAGTAAGATGATTACCTAGATTCCCATCCCATCTCCTGAACTTTTCCCTTAGTCGACTTTTACTTTACCCGTGGGGTGAATAATAGACGACGGGTGTTCCCATATAGCAGATATTAAAAGACTCAAACGAGTACAATACTTTTCACTGTTAGACGTGTGACGATCGGCATTTTTCAAAGGCGACAGAATCTAAACGATTGGACTACAGGGTCAAATGTACAGCTAGACTTGTAGAAGACAATACAGGGAAAAGTATGAAATATTATAGACGCAAAATTAAACAGTTGGCTGGATATAGTTTAGCTTTTAATTCTGTATTTGGTTTACAACAGATCTTATACGTATTTATCCTATAAAATACAAAGTGACTGTTCGGCGTACAAAATTGAAGCTTATGATAAGTAATTACAATTAAATATATAAATAACAAACTAACATCCGTATATGTACACCATTTACCTATTTTACACTTTTATTTACAAAAAGCTTTTGCACTTGAATTCGTGTGCGTGATCTTCTAAAAATAAAGACTAACATGAGTATCTATTTTACCAGGCTCATTGTAATCGTTTAGTTGGGAAACAAACAAGCAACCCAAGAAAGACAAGAGACCAAAATATTGTTGTACAAATATACAGCATTAACTGTGACGACGGATCTAAACAAGATGTAAAAAGTCGTTCCTATCACTTTTATGTATAGATAAAGATTTGAGATTTTCTTATGAACTAATGCATTATCTGTGGCGGTAATAACATCAATAGCATGTTTGACAAAATATTTTATCTAACAAGCTATGCCGAATCTCTGCATGTTGAATTCGCAAGCTCCAGCGACCATTTTGAAAGGGTACTGAGACAGAACTCGGGCGCCTCGGCTCATCAGCGTCGTCGACTCTCCTCGTGGGATGTCTGTCACGAGGGCATTCTCTAATGACATCGTTCTTAATTTGATTTCTGTAAATAAAAACAAACTTTAACGGTATTCTCTGCATCAGCAAATCATTTTCACCAAAATCGGTCAACCGAAGAACGCCTGGGTTCCATCCCTACTTAATTGATATTCCAGCTTCCACCAAAAAGTGTTTCGCTTCTTCATTTATTATGCGTGTAGCTAAGGATTGGAATTCCTGCTGGCTTTTGTGTTCGCCGAGAACTACAACTTGTGTGTGTCCAGAGTGAATAGGCTGTGTCTAGACAACCGCCAACCACCCTAGACCACATCTTCGCTTAGCATCAGGTGAGATTGTTGTCAAACGGAAGCGGTAGGTAGGTTGATCCTTTGATATAGACAGAAGCTCTCCGGTCACACATGGCCTCCACCAGGCGGTCCGTTGAATCACAAACAAGAACAGGGTTCCAAAGCTCTACATCGAACGACACAAATGTATAAGTGTCTCAGAAAATACTGCATTTGAAGATTTGAAGTATAGATCTCCTCCGCAGTGGCGTTGGCTGAGTTCGCCTTGACGGGCCAGAATTGTTTAGTGCCTTATTATTAAAATTGTGCTTGTCTGTATTGTTCTGGTGGTGAAGAGTGAACCATTTGACACAGTTGTCTGAAATCATTGCAGTCATTGTTATCCGCTCAGTAACAAAATATCTCGGAAATAATACAGCAAACACACATCACATGTTGAATAAATCTTCCATCAAACAGCGCCACGAAATTTAATTACAGATGTGTCTACAAAGATAATAATACAATTCATAACCATCTACTTACTTACTAAGAGCATTGAACTTAATCTTATCTAGTTTATTTTATACATTCAACTCATGGTTCTGAATAAAGTTTGGGTAACCAACCCAACCTAACCTACACCTGGTTATACTCAGAACGTTTCATTCTTTTTCAAAAGCTTCTGCAGTCTTAGTTCTTATACCCATTTAAATAATGGGTTTGCACTTGACCCTCTTACTTGATGTTACGTGACGATAATATCGTAAGTTAGAAGTATGCTTATCCAGGATCCTCAGTGAGCTACTGGATATTTTATTCGTCCCCATTGCCTGAGCACATCAGTCAAGTGCTAGTAACACTGCTGGTTGGTGGCAAATTTAAACAAGATGGTGTCAGCTAACGGCTCGAATAGAAAACAGCCATTACACCAAGTACCAAATAGATACCCTTCTTGGAATCAAGATGAACCTCCAAATTGTGATTACAAGTGTGGAGACAACTTGACACTGTTAGGTGGTACAAATATTATACACACCAGTATATACACACTTGTATATACACACTTGTATATACACACTTGTATATACTCTTCTTGTCAACTCGTGCTGTGCCCCGTGTCATAATCGTTAGCCTAGTCAAAGGTTAAAATTACTTCACGGCACCTGGCTACGGGCGTACGGGCTGCCGATACTGGTGCGTTGTTATATGTTTTCATTAAAATTTCCCTTTTTTCACTCATCCTAATTAAGGAGTCTTACCTTTCTTAACATTCTGAGAGCTGGCTCCCAATACAGAAGGAGCTTCTGGTTGCAACGTTAGATTTAATTTGTTGTTTGCATTGTCTTTGTACGTGGTAGTTTCTTGGTAAATCAAATTTTCTCCGTCAAGTGTATCTTTATAAGTTGCCTTATCTTTGTGAGTTTTAGGCCCTGAGTCGGTTGATTGGAAAGACTGTCCTAAATTGTTATTTAAGATATTGTCGTTGTCTGTTTTATTTATTTCGTTACTTTTCTGATTGAAACTTATGATTTCTTGTAATGTTATATTTCCGTCATCAGTAGGCTGTAAATTTTTACTTAAATTATAAGAAGATTCCGTTTTTGTCAATCCACTGTCTTGCGGTGTTTTAGAATGCGATTGTTCAATTTCTGCAAGAAGAAAACTCCGTGTTATAAAACACGTTATGAAAATTTAAGGAAAGACTTCCAAAGCAATAAATGTTACTAGCATACAGAAAATAAGTTCAAAGTTCTAGACCAAAATAAAACCCTAAACAAGGCAAGTCACAATAGATCTACAAAGGTCGCAGTGACATGCAGAGCACATGGACTGCACCCCTCATATCTAAATAATAATAATAAAATAAAGGCAAAAACTAAACTGCTTGTCACTAATATGGCGCTAGCAGCAAATGAACAGTGCGCTTGTATAGCTCCTGGACCCTCACCTAATATTGTTGACATAAACAATAAGCCTCAATAAAGTTTCCTCCTTCCTCCTAGAATCCAAAGCAAGTTATCTCTAATAATAAATTACATAATCGTATGTACCTAATAGGTTTTAGAATAAATGCAACGAATCTTGATAAGTTTGAAACAACAATAGATTTATTCTCTCAACAAGATGAAATTTCTGTTATCCCAGTTATTCACTTATTTGGACATGAACCGTACAGTTATCTTACCGTTTTCTCCTACAGGTTCAGCTGCTAGCTCTACTATGTAGGTGGAGGCAGTTTTCGTTTCCAGCGATCTATTTCCTGTTTCAAATGTTATAGATGCTTTAGTAGTGATGACAGTGGTATTAAATGATGGCTGAGAAGGAATTACTAGAAGAGTTTGTGTCAGAGAAGGCTGCAGAACTGAAAAAGAAATTAATTTGTTATACACTTAAATGACTAGTGTTGCCTACAATAGCGTCATTCCCACCTCCTCTCCGCTCCCACTGTTATTCCTGTTTTTTATTTTAGCCAGGATCTACAGCGGTACACTTGAAACGCGTCCACTGAAGTTGGATGAATTTCCTACGGACTCTAAAGCTACAATAGCGTCAGTGATAGCGTCAGTAAATGCCCTCTTTGACTAAGGTGATTACCATACGAGTATAAAAGTGAGATGAAAATTGATACCAACAATGGCGGTGACTAATTTAGATAATTGCAAATGATTCTTAGTTTTATTATAGTACGATTTAAATAGCACTCTTATTAAACACAAACTTTTCCAGTTGATATGATGATGTTAATGTTAAACAAAATTCTGAACTAATTTATTGATCCTGACGATGAACTATAGAAGTCTGTGCAGACTAAGAAAAGCTTGAAGTGGAACACTTTGACTCTTGGAAGACTAGTACGGATAAAAAGCTTCACCTGTTACCTGATGATAAGTCCATAGTCTGGAAGCGTGCTGATCAAAAAGCGTCAAACACTAGGCACTAGATATGTTATCTTTCATTATACAACACTTAAGTGCTACTAACACTCTGTCAGCAAACTTATTACGTACAAACCAACTTGCTCCATTTGCTCTTGATAAATTTGAATCTGATATTAAAAGCCATTTTCGAATCTGTGTAACATTACACACTAGTGAAATATAATACCAGTCTTATACTCATCTAATTAATGAAAATTAATAAATGTTTCAGAAATGAATACAAATCTTCAAGAATTTTTTCAAAAGTACCTATTTTAATTATAACGTTTAACATATACATATTTAACCAACAGTAAAAATTTATAAAAATACTTACAAATTTAAAAACAGGCAAAACATTTTAATTTCTAAACAAATGAATATTGAGTTGGTGCCCGAGTCTGTTGTTTTTAAAGTAATTTATCTAGTAGATACGTATGCACACGTATATACTTTACGCAATTTACCAAACCTTCATTCATTTAGCAATTTGCACTAAACAATGGGTTAGTTGTAATATTTTCACCGGACCTGCCCAACCTAAGATAGGATCATGGTCAGTTTTGGGTGTATACCATAAGAATTTAAGAACAAAAAGTTTATGTGAGTCTTATCCTGCAGTCATTTTCAAATTTTCATTTAACCAAAATTCTGAATGGATTTCGGCAAATGAGGTATCTACAGAATGATCTCAATCAAATCAAATATTTCGATTTACTATTAAAGGCTTTTTCATAATAGGATCTCCATTAATGTTCTTCTTGAACTAGACTGACAGGGAAAGGGCAAACGAAGCTGAATGTATTTATAACACGCTTAATTGTATATGTCTATATAGTAACCCCACGTCACTAGCATTGCTCCCCGATACGCAAACTCTTTCCCACTACCCGAATTTTTTTCAGTTATTTGCCCGCTAATACATATATATAAGCTAAGAACATGCAACTGGAGCTCATTTCCCATAATACGGTCGACTTGAAACCGTCACGTCTTCGCCATTTTGACAGGCAACTATTTGAATCTTTTCACTTTCGTCGTCTGGATAAGATAGCTGCAGCTCATGTTTGAAGGCTGAGATTATCTCATCGTCATTGAGTCTTCGTTCTATCTCCTCCACTTCAGCAATGACTTGCTCTTCCAATAAATCTGAAAACAAAACATCTAGCCGTAAAACCTAAGTAGATGAAGTCAAAATAATAGAGACCGAAAGTACTCTCACGAGTATATAAAATTATATTTAATTTTACAAATGCAAAGAACTATTGCGTTATTATATAAATGTATGTCTTCTAGTGTTTTATGAGTTTGGAATTTACTCACCACGTTCCATGGTGTGTCTTGTTCGCCAAAACTTTCGCGTTTCACTGAACCCTTTGGTTACATTGCATTTCTGCTATTTTTGTCCCAGATCACTGCTCATGAAACTTTACAAGTTAACTCGATGATGTAGGTCAAATGACTTTAAAGCTTTATGTACTCACGGGGTACCCGCGGTCTCTACTAGTTATTAAAAAGAAATTACAAACGAAAAGACGAATACGATTAAGTTTTCCAAATTACGACAAGTGATTTTTTGCTTCTAATTAAAATAAATTCTTACGAATCATGTTCAATCTCCAAACATACGGTTCTGAAATGTTTGCATCCAGTGGCTCCCCTTGACCAGGTATTTATTTGGTCCATCGCATCCATCTAATCCCCAGTGTGTAGTAATCACTTTATTGTTTATTAATAATCCTTTAGTGATTTAACCTTACCATTGCCACTACAGCTTCCTCAACTCTTACAAATGCTATTTACTCGTTTTCACCATCATCGCGCCCATTGACAACAAAATCAATCACCAAGTTCATACAAATAACCTAATATATTAGTTTAACATGTATTTGAACCTTGAGGTGCCGTGCTTAGAAATCTAATGGCACATGTATTTTCCTTCCTGCTCATTACCAGCTTCGGTTTTATTTGATCGATACAACTTGAATGCCTTCAAGGCCATGAACCATTCCGGTCCTTCATTTATCATGAGATAAAAAAATTAAATTTACTTTTGCTACATCTGCTTCTAGAAGTACCTCGTGAGGGAGAGGACTACAAAATACATTCACACCAAAAGTATGCTATCTCTTTCGAGAACACAGCTTCATACAGTGGCATAGCATCCTCATCAACTGCATACGTCGGTCAGACTTTCCATGAGGGGATTTGCCGTAATGACTAAGCTTGACAAGCTGAATCGTGATCTCAGTGAAATCTTCACAAAGAAGCCGGTGCCTCTCTCCTGTTTATTTCCTAATCGCCTTTTACGATATCTAGGCGATGACATCGTATTCTATAAACACCACAAAGCCAAACGACGAATAAAATAGTAAAGTATTATAATTCTAAAAGAAATTACAAAAGCAATCCATAATATTTACCATTGTCGCGATCAGATAAATAAGACGAACCCGATGCGGCAGCTGGTAGGAAGTTTGTGCTTGGTTTCGCAAGCGTCCGTTGTTGAAAGGGGGCAGGAGTTCTTTCTGGGAATGTGTTTTGAGGCTTTTTCTTTTCTGGTGTTCTTGGTACTATAATAATTTAATTTTATGTGCTTTAATATAAATTCAGAGCTATGTACGTGCAACTCAAACATGTATAGACATTTGTCTCAATAGAACAGTACCATGCCAGCATTCAGCGTCTCCCCGAGACCTTTACCAGGTATTTGGTCCGTCTAATATAGATTCGGACACATCGGTATTGAAAATTATTGAGGACCAAAATTTACCCCACAAGTAATGCAATCCACGAGTTCCGTATCTTCACTCCGAGTCAACCATAGTCAATTCAATCAAGGCCACGGAGGCAACTAGCTGATGCATGGAAAATTACCATTTCAATACAAATAATGCAGACGATTTAAGAAGTAGATGTATGCTTACCAGTCGCTATGCTTGGCGTGACAGACGTAACACCGGTGCTATATCTAGCTACGTATGGCGGCACTATAGTCTCAACAATAGGCGAATCTGTTGTTGTAGCCTGTTCTGGAGGTAATATTTCATTTTCATACATTTTATCGTAATCTAAGTGAGGTTCTGTAAATGAAAAATAAAAAATTAGTACGAAACACCAGTCGTGACAGTGTTCCGGGATGAAATGTAGACCATGTCCCTCAGGGGACCTATGGGACGATATCTCAACTCCTCGCAGACGAAGTTGCGGGTAAAAATCAAGTATTGTACGTAGAGCTGTCATTGTTTCTGTTGAAATTATCTCCGACGCAAAAGTTGTGGAATAGTATTGTGTGATGAGTGAGCGGTATTCCGTGATGGGTGAGTGGTATTTCGTGATAAGTGTGGAGTACTTCGAGAAGAGTGAGTTGTATTCCGTGATCAGAGTGGTAATTAGTGATTATTGAGTGGAATTACGTGATGCGGGTGGATTACTTCGAGAAGAGTGAGTTGTATTCCATGATCAAAGTGATATTCGTAATTAGTGATGATTGAGTGGATTTTAGTGATGAGTGAGCGGTATTTCGTGATGGGTGAGTGGTATTTCGTGATAAGTGTGGATTACTTCGAGAAGAGTGAGTTGTATTCCGTGATCAGAGTGGTAATTAGTGATGATTGAGTGGATAGTATTCAGTTTTTATACATTTATATAGCAAACGAGGCAGTAGCTGTCTTACCTTCGGTAGTTTCATAATATATTTTTTCAGTCACACCTTTCATATTAACTTTGGAATTTCTGTGTGAGCTCAAACACCCAGCAGGATAGCAGTGGAACTCTGTGTTACGGCACATTTGTAAACAAACGCAAGCTGGATGCATGGCCTGGTACTCCGAGATGACGAAGTTGAAGAACTTGTCCACCAGCAAGGTGTTAACCTCGTCCTCACAACTGAACACGTTACTTTGTATACTCATAGCATCTGGGAATGAAGGCAACACGGTTATCAACATCGGCTGCATAAGTCCAGCGCTGGATATCAGCCACCCTCGTAGATCGCTCGTTAACAACAATACATGCCGTTAATGATATCTATAAAAATTTGATATTTATTGAGATGTGTTTGTATCAAAACAACAAGACCGTGTCCTTGTTCAAGGGTCGGGCTAGCCCTAATAAGTCATTTCAATGTATAGTTGTATGTAGTCACTTTAATTTGAAGATACCGTGCAGCACCTTCTTAATATCAAACTTACGTTTTAAGACTTGAAAGAAGATGATGTATTGAATGGCACACTTCAACATTGTTCACAAAAGGTATTCTTTGAACGACGATTTTTCTGAAAAGGCAAAGTAGAGTCTTGAAATGGTTACTGCACATTCATAACGGTTTTATTTGGTATGAGTAGTAGGTACTTTGTGGGCGAATTTCTCATTATTTACGAAATAAATTAGAATTATTATAAATGTAAAAAACTACGTATGTACTAAATGGGATAACGAATTATTAGTGTGGCTAGAGGACGTCCTTAGTACAGTACTTGCACAATAAGTTTGCCCCTGTGAAGTTAGCTCTCCGCAATTTCAAACATGTAAAGACGGAATGTGTGTCTATTATTTTGGATAATAACTATCCCTAGATAACATAAAACAATATGACATTTCTTTGCAACCGCTAACTTGCCTTGCCTCCCACTTATACGTGAATAATTGATACTTCGCGGTCTTTTGTGGCTAACTTCAGAGGGGCAAACTTATTGTGCGAGTACTATAACTTTATTATTTACCTAATCTTAGCTGATCTGGATCATTTGTCCTTCCAATAACCTTTAGATAGTTTCAATTTTCTACCGCACACCCAGTTTGAACACTTCACAATATAACACTGGCCAGTTACATAAAACTTTCAACAAATTTATCGAATCGTATCAATCACTTTTTGAATTGAATACAACAACAAAAAACAAAGGAATTACGAATCTTTTGTTACAGTTTTTCATTGTTTTGAAGGCGTGTGCTTGGACATTGCAGTTAAATTTAAAGTATATTTGATGCTGTCATTCATATAATTAAATCTAAATAAAAGTTGAATAGGCTTTCAACGAAATCGAGTGAACGATAACAACAATCTTGATTTAAAAGATTTGATTGAAGTGTAAGTTCAGATTGACACTTAAGAGGGTATGCTGGTGTCAAAGCGCCCATACAAACGTAGTCCAGTCATATTTTGAGTATTAAGCTATGAAAATCTATGAAATTTTCAAGACACAATCTAGAAACAAACATCTGTGTAGGTGGTGAGTCAGATTTTCGTTTAAATATATACTTCCAGAGTTACAGGGCGTCAAAGAATTGTATTTTACGGTAGTAAAAAGCCCCAACTTTGAACCTGATTTACAAGAGTATGAATCAATTTAGAACAATTTGGAAAAAACACCGACATCTGAAATTTCATTAGTATACTGTATTAAAAAAATGGTTACATAATATACTGTATCCTTCAAATGATCCATGGACTACGAAACATCCAAATAACGGGTTGATAACTTCGCGTAGTGTATGCTGTCTCACCGTACGCGCTCGGGTAGGATAGGTCTCGGATAGGGACAGCTACAAAACAATCCACATTTGAACGCGGCCACGTGGTCTAACCAACATAGCCTCTTAAAATCATTAAACCGTATAGCGCCTCATTAGTTTTAGGCCTCAAGGTGTGCAGGCTGACCATAAGATATATGACGGAGTTAAAACACCGTCAACTGATATGAAAGCTTAGTGTACATCAGTTGTGTAAATAAATGATAGTTGGTTTAACACACTAAACACGCTTTGACAGTGATGTACTAAAAAGTCCAGTCAAAAGTAAATGCGTTCAAAAAGAACTGGAAACCGACTTCAATTTCCCTAAAATTTTACTTTTATTACAGCAAATTTAAGATTTATATCGTTTTCTCATTGTTGCCGTTGTCAGAACAGGACCAAACTGAAATGGGACCACACGGGAAGCACCAGATTTCAAATGAAAAAAGAATCATCCAAATCAGTTTACCCAGTCAAAAGTTATGAGGTAACAAACATTTAAAAAACATACCCGTCGAATTGCGAACTTCCTCCTTTTTTGAAGTTGGTTAAAAATGAGCCAAAACTCGACAGATTTACTAGTAGCCCTTCAGGGTTCAACTATTATTAATTAGATTGCATTAAATAAACTTAAACTATATTGTCAACCTCCTGATTCCATCACCAGACCCGCGTCACCAAGTGCATGTGCTAACTCTATAATGGTGACGCAGAAACAAAATGAGCCCAAACTTGAGAAATGTATTACCCCGTGAAGAGTCCCTCTATCCACCTCTCTACAGGGTCAGATCATCCGAAATGACACATTTGCAAAGTTTCAAACACGACAGTTAGAAGTACAATGTATGTATGTATAGTATTGTATGTATTGTATTGTATGTATGTATGTATGTATGTATGTATGTATGTATGTATGTATGTATGTATGTATGTATGTATGTATGTATGTATGTATGTATGTATGTATGTATGTATGTATGTATGTATGTATGTATGTATGTATGTATGTATGTATGTATGTATGTATGTACAGTACATACAAATATGTTTATTTTGCTGATAATTACACATTACACATACAATTTACATTATCTCCCGCACTAGGAGACCTGTGTTGCGAGAAGACAATTTTGGAGAACAAGTAACATATTTTACATGTGGAAAATTAATAACCTAACTGACTGAATACATTGCAAATAAATGGTAGGGAATTTATGACATATTAGTGTGTATGAAAGTGTGTGTGTGTGTGTGTAAGTGTTCCGCTACTGTAATATTGTGAGGATTTCCTCCGTGGCACTATAATTTTGTGTCAAAAGCCAAGTGGTCATCTTATATTTGGCCACACCCAGAGTGCAGTTGATGATGGAGCAGTGTCTGTTTGTCTTTTTGTAAATAAAGGGAGGGAAGGAAACATACATAGATACATACAAGTGAAGTTATTTAAAGCGTGTAAAAATACTTTGTCAATTGTGTATGTAATTGGTACAGTCCATACAAAGCGATAGGAAATTAAGCACTCGACTAATTTGCATATATATATTTTAACTAACTAATTAAGATCATTTGTCTGCCTAAGTTGTTTTATTAATCAAGCCACAGTGTAGTTCAATACCAGCGGAACAACGCTGAATGACGATTTAAGACAAGTATATTTTCCCTATGAACGTCTAACGATGAGGTAAAGGTGTTTCCATCGTGAGTCAAACTGAAAAGACCTGTTTCGAATTCGGCCTGCACTTGTACACTATTTAAACAATCAAGCAATAATCTAAATATGTATAGAAAAATATTAGAATAGCGTTTTTGCATTTATTTTAATTGTACAAAATCATTCTTTTTGTACTAAGTGGCTGTCACTTAGTCAAAAGTAAAAATCAATCAAAATCTTTATATTTGCGAAATATACGAGTAGGGTTTTTGTACACAGGTGGTAAAATAAATATACAGTTGATTAAGTCCTATTTACCCATAATGTAGGTACTCGTATACTCGTATCATGCAAAATTGTTTATGACTAACTTATGTTATATATTTTTATCATTAATTTATGTATCGATTTCGATATTATCGATGCTCCAGTAGCCATTTATTTGGAGCCTTTTTAAGAAAGAAATAAAGAAAGAAAAATTTATTTGCCAAGGGGACAGTTTATTTACACGGTGTTTAGATAGTAATTTCAATTATTTCGATGTACTTACTACAACTCGGCTGGGCAGCGTTCGGGAAATTACGGCATATCTTCTCGTCCAAAATACCTCAGCGTTGACAAAAGTTTTTGATCAGTGCGTGTTGCCAGTGATGACATACGGAACCGAAACCCCTGAGACCGCGTGGTCCGACTGCTCAGTTCGATTACTCGGACCACGCGGAATTTTTTTTCCGCGTGGTCCGATTACTCGGACTACGCGGAATTGAGATTCCGCGTGGTCCGACTATATAGAGATACGAGAACTTTTTACCGTCGGATCGATCGACTAAATAAATCTAACTGTGAGAAAGACAATACAAATTGGAGATTTATTTTGAATGTAGTATATATCTATCTATCGAGGGTTATAGAAATGTGGCTATTATCGCGGGTATCATTTTTTCGTGAATTCTAATTTTGCTAATACACAGTTTTTAAATGTATATAGAAAATACTTTATATCATTCTAAAAATCTGTTTCAATATTTCAAAAGTTAACTGCCCATATCTTGACATACTGATCCTATACTTATGGTGTCTTTAGCAAAGTCAATGGTCTCGATGAGATCTTCATTTTTGATGACAGCTGTCAAACCTGAAACACTCATATCTCGGAAAATACTGACCGTAGACTAGTGGTGTATTTGGGAAAGTCAAAGGGCTCGGTGAGATCTTCATTTTTGATGACAGCTGTCAAACTTGAAACACTCATATCTCGGAAACTACTGACCGTAGACTAGTGGTGTCTTTACCAAAGTCAAAGGTCTCGATGAGATCTTCATTTTTGATGACAGCTGTCAAACTTGAAATACTCATATCTCGGAAAATACTGATCGTAGACTAGTGGTGTCTTAGACAAAGTCAATGGTCTCGATGAGATCTTCATTTTTGATGACAGCTGTCAAACTTGAAACACTCATATCTCGGAAAATACTGACCGTAGACTAGTGGTGTCTTTGGGAAAGTCAAAGGGCTCGATGAGATCTTCATTTTTGATGACAGCTGTCAAACTTGAAACACGCATATCTCGGAAACTACTGGCCGTAGACTAGTGGTGTCTTTACTAAAGTCAAAGGTCTCGATGAGATCTTCATTTTTGATGACAGCTGTCAAACTTGAAATACTCATATCTCGGAAAATACTGATCGTAGACTAGTGGTGTCTTAGACAAAGTCAATGGTCTCGATGAGATCTTCATTTTTGATGACAGCTGTCAAACTTGAAACACTCATATCTCGGAAACTAATGACCGTAGACTAGTGGTGTCTTTATTAAAGTCAAAGGGCTCGATGGGATCTTCATTTTTGATGAGAGCTCTTAAAATCAAAACGACCACATCTTGAAACTAGTAATCTTAGACTGGAAGTGTATTTCATCTAAACTAAAATTGAGGTTTCCTATCAAACAGTCGCCAGTATTTTAATTTAACATTGCAGTGCTCCTGAAAATACGCCTAAAAATGTAATGCCTAAAAGCTCTCGCCTCCACCCAAATCCTCCTTACCGGTACCCATCATCAGCATCGATAAAAATTTATTAATAATGAAACTTATGCGTTTTGTTAGCTAAAATCCTTGTAATCTAAAATACAACTAGACCTAATCAAGAATAAATTAAATATCGAAAACGAAATAAATAACATTTTTGTACAACTAATAAATTACCTCAATTAAAGGTTTCTGTTTGGATCCTTCGATTTCAGAACCCTAAAATATGAGGTAATGTGTATGACACTTGACAATTACTTAACATTTATTTTCTAAAAAGGTTTGATGAAACTTTGATTTAGGTCTTCTTTGTCATAGCCTGTTCTCATTTAAGTCTGCTGTCGGACCACGCAGTCTCAGGGCTCATACTGCATCAAGACATGAGCATTCTTTCATCAAGTTTAAGTTTTCGCGTTATGGCTCTATTTAGTTTGACATCTATCATCAAAAATGAAGATCCCATCGAGACCATTGACTTTGTCTAAGACACCACTAGTGTACGGTCAGTATTTTCCGAGATATGAGTGTTTCAAGTTTGACAGCTGTCATCAAAAATGAAGATCTCATCGAGCCCTTTGACTTCGTCAAAGACACCACTAGTCTACGGTCAGTATTTTCCGAGAAATGAGTGTTTCAAGTTTGACAGCTGTCATCAAAAATGAAGATCTCATCGAGACCTTTGACTTTGGTAAAGAGACCACTAGTCTACTGTTAGTAGTTTCCGAGATATGAGTGTTTCAAGTTTGACAGTTCGATATATTTTTATTATTTAGCTAAAATAAAACTACATTAAAATTAAATCTCGTATTATTTTTGTCTTTCTCACATTTAGATTTATTTAGTCGATCCGACGGTAAAAAGTTCTCGTATCTCTATAGTCGGACCACGCGGTCTCAAAAAATGATAGTCCGCGTGGTCCGATTGAGCAGTCGAACCACGCGGAAAAAAAATTCCGCGTGGTCCGAGTAATCGAACTGAGCAGTCGGACCACGCGGTCTCAGGGACCGAAACGTGGTCTTTTACTGTGGGCCGAATAAACAAGCTCAAAGTCACTCAGCGAGCAATGGAACGAGCTATGCTCGGAATTTCTCTACGTGATAAGGTCCGGAATGAGGAAATCCGTAGACGAACGAAGGTCACCGACATAGCTCGACGAGTCAGTGAGCTGAAGTGGCAATGGGCAGGCCACATCACTCGAGGAACGGATAACCGGTGTCTAAAAAACGCAGACCTACCTGTTTTCAAAAGTAAACTGCGAAGATTATTATTAGAGAAATGTTATTACAAAATTTCAGATTTCCTTAATGAAAAATCATTACTTTGAAATTTATATTCTTTTACGAGGGGCATACCGAAATGATCGGGAATATAAAACAATACATACAGGAAATAACTAAATTTATTTTTATTGCTTTTCGAAGTATTCTCCGTTGCAGTTAATGCACTTTTGCATTCGTTCGAACCAATTATTATAGCAGCAATTCCAGTCCGAAGTTGACATGGTCAAAATCGTCGATTTGTATGCTTCCATTGCTTCTTCTGGACCTTGAAACCGCTGACCACGCAATAAATCTTTGATTCTAGGGAATGTAAAGTAATCATTGGGACTCAGATCAGGGCTGTATGGAGGATGATCCATTAATTCAACGTTTTCCTGCTTCAAAAACTCGCTTGTTTTCTGAGCGGTGTGAGAGCTCGCATTATCGTGATGGAGGATTATGCGTCGTTTCGGGTTACCTCTACGGAGTTCGGATATCATCTGTGGCAAACAAACCGTTGTATACCAATCAGCGGTAACCGTTCTCCGTTCCTCTAAGGGAACTGTGACTACATGTCCTGTTTTCGCGACAAACGAAGCGACCATTTTCTTCGATACGCTGCGAGAGCGGACAACTTTTGTTGGCTTGATCTCACCTGCGAAGACCCAGACAGCCGACTGATGCTTTCTTTCTGGCTCATATGAATAGATCCATGATTCATCACCAGAGACAATGTTATAAACTGCTTTTGACTTTCCTCCGTTGAAGCGTTGCAGAGTAGACCGGCACCAATTGACACGAGCCGCCTTTTGCTCTTCGGACAAATTATGGGGCACCCAGCGGGAAACTAGCTTTCTCACTCCCAGTTCACCATGTAAAACAGTTTGTATCGCAGTCATACCTATCCCTAAAGTAGCCCGAATCTGCTCATATGTAATATGTCGGTCATCCTGTATCATTCGGCGCACAACAGCGACATTTTCTGGTGTAACCGCTGTTTTTGGCCGGCCTGTGGAAGGTACGGTGCCAAGAGAAGCACGTCCACGCCGGAATTCAGAATACCAGCGATATATTGTCGTCTGGCTAGGCGCTTCACTCTTGTATATAGATATAAGCTCAGCGAGACATTGTCCCTGAGATAATCCTCGTCGAAAGTTGTAAAAAATTATGGCACGGAAACTTTCTCTTGTAAGCTCCATTTTTTTATCGACCTATCAATTTCAAACTGATATTGTTCTTTAAAAAAAAATTTTTTTTAATTCTGTCAATTGTATTCGATTTTCAACTAACCAGTGTTTATTCATCAAAAAGAGTTTTTAATCTAATTAAATCGAAAGTACTCGATTACCGATCTTTTCGGTATGCCCCTCGTATCTTACTATTATTTTGACATTTGAATTGTATCTTATAATATGTTGACATTTAAATCTTATTAACTTCATTATTTTGACATTTTGTATTGTATAAATGTAATATTTGTATGCCTAATAGGTAAGAAATAGCGATCTATACCTTTATTCTACATCTTACTGTAATTTACCTATTTCTACAAATAAAGTACTTTGACTTTGACTTTGAACCGGTGGGGAGTAAAGGTTCTCAAGTGGCGACCACGTACCGGGAAACGTCTACCAGGCCGTCCCCCTACTAGATGAACCGACGACCTGGTTAAAGTCGCGGGGAGTCGCTGGATGCATGTGGCTCGGGACCGGTCGATGTGGCGTACCATGAGGGAGGCCTATGTCCAGCAGTGGACGTTTCCCGGCTGATGATGATGACTGAACCTGTCCACAGGTGTGCAAATATTATATATTTAAATTGGTTTATTTCAAGTTCTTTGATTTGCGCCGGTAATCTGCCGCTCCGCTCTCTCGTCTCTTATCATCCGCCTACCCGATGGAGCGGCCGACAGTAAAGGTCGCGGGTAGTTGCTGGATGTGAGCGTCTCGTGACGCGCGCGAGTATTTCCACGTGACGGGTTTTTACTTTTTTGAAAATTTGTACAATTGTACGCTGACAAGCTTGGCGATTGTGTCAAATCCTCTCATGGTATCCGGCATGGCAATCTATGAAAGAAGATCATGTCTAACATATGTAGTATTAGGACAAAAATATGTATTTACTTTTGAAGCACGTCATATTCACCTTTAATTGACATTCTAGAAATTTATTTATAATCTGAAGCAGTAAAACAAAACACAATGTTATTTAAAAAAAAAAGTTTTAACTAATAAACTAGAGAATGTATTCAAACTTATCGCAGATAGGATACATTCTCCAGATTAACTCCTCGGGGAACGGTGCCCAGAACGCTGGCGACATTCCCGCGCTGGATCGTTGAACCCATTCTTTGGCCGAGATAGTCGCCAGCCAGCCCCGACGAACCATGCGGACCGCTCTTTAAACAACTTGGCATACTTACTTTACCATGTATGTATATATTTGAATTAACATGTGTTGTTAAAATGCACCCTGACTTAATTAAAACATCTGGCGATGTAAATTCCAGGAAGTTGCGGAATCCGGATAGATTAGTCTATGACACAAACCCCAGAACGACGGTATACCAAAAATTGATATGCCATGTGTATTAAAACTTTTAATGTACTTCCATCTGAAATAAAGCTGTTACCACCGATGTGCTTTAAGACAGTTATCACTAATTGGCTAAAGGAAAAAAATTCTATCACATTAAGAATATGTTAAATAGTGTGTAATGATAATTAAGTATTTTAAGACCGTTTAAGAATTAATTTTTTGTAAATAATTATATTTGTTATTATATGTCAGTATTTGACTAGATGTGCTGAACGATTAAACCTTATTTAACAACATGTACCACAGCATATCACATCTACCACAATAAAAAAATTATTTCATTTTATATTTCATTTCAGCCCTCCGTCCCTCAACCGCACGCACAGTTCCTTATACAAACTGCGCGCTTCAGGTCCCCATGGCCCCATGGTCTCTACTGCGAACGCGGTGAACATATAATTGGACCCAAGCGCAGAATATTTTCTCCGTTTCGTGCTCTCCGCGCTCGCAGCAGCTGCCTTAACAGTGAGGGAGGTCCTACCTACATAGTAAGGCGCTAAGGTATCCACGCATGTAGCGTCCCACACCAGCGGCCTTCCCAGCCTCTAAGGAATGACCGTCATGCGTCAGGCCTCTTGCCATTGCCACGCACGATACCGTTCGGCTCTAAAATGGCCGGCACGTTGGCGGTAGCAAGGGCCCTTCGGATGACGTCATTCAAGGATGGGTGCCGAGACTGACGACCAAAACTGCGGGAACAGGAGAGACCGTGGTGGCCATGGCGGTCGACAGAACGGTCGCAACAACAGGAATGCGGTGCGCACACCGGCGTGCCCAGTCTCAGGCCGACTGCAACTGAGAAACTGATATTATATAAAATGGTACCGATGTTGGTAGAAGGTAACTCTCAGCCAAAAACCCGATTCCCTCTCCGAAACTTCCAGAAGACGAGCGCGGTCAGTAGGACTGTTGCTGGACTTTAGCAACCGATGCTGTTTTATCTTGCACAACGGTTCATCCCATTGCCTCTGGAAACAAGTGTTTTCAGGGAGACCTTGAGTGGAGCAGACTGACAACCATGCTGTCCTCGCTTCGGCACAATATGACAGTTAACCAATCGACGGTTAATTATTTTCCTGTTGTTCTAAAATGAAGCTGGGGATGTGTTACGGTTCAAAAGTGGAAAAATATTTTTGTACTTGAGTACAATTAAACAATACTAATGTAATTATTAAAATGGATCGGTTCATATTTGTTCATTTCTTTTGTTAAAACACCATTATCTATTCTATGCCACTTCTTCGCTCTGAGATCATCACTAACGATATGTTACACGAACAGGTTTGTGGGCTTTGCCTTCACAGCCAACATCAGTCAGTTGCTCCAGGCCACTATTATACGACGGTCGTTTGTGTAATTTCATACGCGTATACGTCGTGACATAGTTATAATTATATTTATAAGTTTGAACAGCTTTTGATTAATACAAAAAGGTCATTTGGGTCAGCGAAGATTGTAAGTGTCAAAATGTATGATACCGTTTACTTATAAATAAAACTGTCACTTAAATAAGTTCGTGAAGCTTTCAATAATTTACTTTTATACTTACTTACTAATATATGTTTTATTTTCTTCTTCTTCAACAATATACATTATAGAAGATGGAAAACCACTCGTAAATATCCACTCCACACGGAACCAGTGCAGTGTTACCTTTTTTAGTGTTTCGAGTAAATGTTTTTTTATTTTATTTTTATTTGTGTTTCTTTCTCGACGCAAAAAGAGGGGTGTTAGACGTTTCACGCCAATGTCTGTCTGTCTGTTGCATCGTAGCTCTCGAACAGATGGACCGATTTTGATGCGTTTTTAATTGGTTTTTAACGTGAAATCAAGTTTCCTTGCTGTGGTTCTTAGCTATATGTGGTAAAAATCTATTCGAAAGTTTGATGAGTATCTGCTGATGGTAGGCATTTTCGGCATAAAATGTAATGTTTTTTATTATTTCGTATGATTATTGTTGTTGTTGTTTTAAATTTTGAATTTAATTAATACTTGTTACAGCTTTTAATTCATTTCTTTTGGAAGTAGCTTTTTAAATAATTATAAATATTTTTATTACATTACTAGCCGATGAAATTTGTAATGATTGCTAAAAATAGCCACGCCACACCTACAAAAACATTGATACACTTATCTACACAGTGTATATCACTCGTATTTATTACATATTTTGTTATCACTATACGTAGAGTTCAATTGTATTATATCTAGACATTCCCCATTGGTAGGTATAAAAACGATCGTTTAGCACCTATACCAGCAGTTATTGGGATCTCTATACGATGAAAGTTGTGACAGATAGCTCAAAAGAAAAATCCTATTCAGCTTGGCAGAGAGTACCCGGTGAAGGTCGCGTTGAGACGCTACTCGTAGCTCACAAGAGTATGTACCTAGCTAGTTGCAGGCGGCTCGTGACCGGACATTGCAGCGTACTACGCAAGTACGCAGAAGGCCAACGTACTGCTGTGGTCAAATGTCTAGAAAAGTTAAATTAAAACTCAAACTGAATCCCAATTATCAAAAACATGTTCCTTTGTTTGATTATATGTCAAAGACATTTAATATTAATAGACCGGACAAAGCAAACATTTTGATCCTAAACTTATTACCAATTGGTAATAAAACTTATTACCAATTGGTAATAAGTTACTCAATCTAGTGTCACGTCACGTCACGCGGCCGTACAAGACATTTGACACACCATTGACTTTTGAGATCAAAATGTGTATATGAAACGTTTCCCAATGACCGCTCTATAACCTATTACTATATTTAAATCTCTCTGTTATATGTACTTTTTCAGTGTAAATATGTAAGCTGTGGATATCGATAATTGAGTTAACATTTTTATTTACGTTATCCCTCTCCTAATGCTCCCATAAAAATGTCTGTTGATTTTAAAATAGAATAACTGGCTTTGATATGTAATTACCTAAAAATAGGCGACGAAATAATAGTGTCGCGAAATATATATCATTAATTTACAAATTTATATTTTGCTACAATAGCCGCTACGCAGCAAATGGTTCATAGATGGCGCTTTGAATAATAAATCGACAAAAAGTGTTTAAAATGAAAATTGTGATTCACTGTGAAGTTGTGTGTTAATGATACTCATTTCGCGACATCGCAATCTGATGTACAATTTTTAGATATAGTTACTGCACAAATCCAGCTATCATATTTAAAAAGATTATGGCAACAGAAATTTACTATGAAACTTTGATGGAGGTGGATCTTTGATGGTGGATTAATAATAAGTTATGTAAGGTTGTATATTTTACTAAGTAAAAGAATGTAAGTGGTAGGTGTCTCTAAATAAATTAAAAGTCATCCAAGGGTATTGTAATACCTTCTGTCTGGACAATATTATTTACTGTCTGTTGCCAATAATGAAAACATATGTGCTAGTGCCTCATGTCACTTTGAATACAAATTGTGAATAGCTTAGTTTACCCTATTCATCGATGCAATTCAAATGTAATTATTTTACTGATATTCCAGCGGTTCTCAAGCGGTCGTCATGAAATTAAAAAGGCAATGGGACTCATCTTGCCCTCATGTTTACAAAACATGGGAAGGAAGTGGTAGTAAGTGGGTGATCCAGGATCTAGACCCCAAAGATGATGAAGAGGCAGTCAAAATCTTACTGGAACATTTGGTACCGGATGAAACCACATGTATATCTAGTAGTAAGTGTATTTATTCTAATTCTAATTCAAATTAGCATAACTGACTTCGACGTCCCGAAAAAAAATCCTTATGTACAACTTCAATACTCCGTTTTTTTTTAAATTAGAACAAAATATGACGAAATTAAAATAAGGCCAAAAAAATGTGAGCCGTCACGGGACGCCTGGCAGATGTGAAACATCGACATTATTTTCTAAAAGTAATATGATTGAAAAGAACAGATTTCGATATAAACTAAATATGGCATAATGATAAAATAAAATATTACGATTTTTTAAGTGTTAAAAGAAATTAAAAAAATTAGTATATTCTGGTACTATTAGATTAATAAAATCTTACAATACATTAATAGTATGTCTTGTATTTAACTGATCTTGGTGATGTCCAGTTTCAATAATAATATTTTGTGACCCCTGTGATGATTGTTGGGTACTGAAATATTTATAAAAAATATGTTATTAAAATATACAGAAAATTTTAATTGGCTTTAATATACTAGTAAACTTAAGAATCTTAGCTAGTTATTGTAATATATTACTAAAGATCGTAAATTATACATATCAATAATAAATATACTGTATATATACACCATCATATAGCGTGGCGTCGCCACGCCAGAAATTTGTTTTACGTGCGGCTATAGATGTTTCACATCAAAAAGATAATATGATTTTATCTGTCAAATTCGAATTCGATTCGACCGCTGTACTAGATTAATATCTATTCTGGAGCATTCTAGAGTAACGAGAAGGTTAACTAGACATACTAAGAGGATCCGATGTTTATAACCTCAGCACCTTTGTTTAGGGACAGTTAAAGATGATTTGGGTAATTACTTTGAATATTTATTAAAATCAAGTATTTTGAAGGACCTAAGAGATAAATAATAGAAATCTGACCAATTCTTCAACGAACTTCTCTTTTCAAAGATTTTGAGTAACTCACCTGCTGGGCGCTCTTTCAAGATCCTGGACGCCCAGAAACCGTTGTAAGTCTTAACATATGCACGGTTTAGTCCACAATTTATTTGTCGAAAACAATATCGCGTTGACGCGATCAGGTTCTATCGGGAAATGAACGAGTTTTTTCTACTGTACTATCTTCGTCACATAGATTAATAACTGACAGCAAACTGACAGTTTTCGATCAAAGTCAGTAATTGGCGGCAAATGTAAAAATTAATTCATTTAGCGTCATTTCCTACCACATTAAAAGAGTCCGTACAGCGACAGTGGCGCCCTCATTCGCTCTTTTCTACATTTCTCCGCAATTATAGAGGTACACTAATTTCAAAAACCAAACCGGACTTATTGCTGGTTTATATGTTATCGATACATCATGAATTGATATATCGATAGTGTGCAGTAACTATCAATAAAACATCCAAAAGTGACCACTTTAAGCGGTTCAATTTATAATAACTACACAGAATCTAAACATCAATCCATAATGTATCGATAAACCTTACACCAGCAGTGACTGCAAAAGTCAGGTTTGGTTTTTGAAATTATTGTATAATTGCGGAGAATTAATGTAGAACAGAGCGAAAGAACGCCAGAACAGAAACAGTGCCACTGTCACTCCAGATCCAAATTGCCCTAAACAATAACAGTAGAAATAGAAATCGCACATACATAAAAAACCGGTTTTTGTTCTTTCTCATAATAAAACAGATTACAGTCCTGTCACAATAGCGGTTAAACAGCTGGATGCCCTAGATGTATATAGTTCTATTCAGCGAATTAAAAAATAGAAGAACCAACTACATTTTCTTTCATTTGATATGTTATATCTGCCTTGTACGTTTCTTTCATTAATCTCCTTTAATATCAGAAATGACTGAGGACGAAGTGAGCATGCGCAGCATGAGAGACTACTGGCGCGAGGCCGTCAAGCAGCGCATGTCGTTGGCTTGCTATGCCGAGAAGGGCGGGGTACGGGAGCTTGTAGCAGTCAACTGTTGCGTGGTACACGACCGCGATGACGAGGAGGACACGCAAAAGGTATTTTATTGTTAATACGGATTGACCTGTGCATCTACCATGAGTTTACGCAGGCGATAACGTGTATCGTTAACTATCGCTCTGTCCTTGTCACCCGCATCTTGACTGAGCAGCATTTCCGATAGTATTCGATATACGTTACCGTCTGCGTAAACTCATGGTAGACGCACTGGACAGACGATTATTCTTTACATGCTTCAGGCATAGAAAAGTTTGATTCTTATGATTTGTGGGTTCGAGCAATAATTGAAAGTATTTTTAAAATGACATATATTTATATTTCACTCCAACTCTGGGCAATGTGCCTTCCAAAGGTCATCAAGATTGGTTCCGCCATGCAATCGTGAAAAGGAATCGATCAAATAGACATTAGGATTTTGGAGAAGTTCGTGAGTTTGTCTTTTGTCTTTCCTTCGCGTCGTAACGGCGAGTCAGAATAACTTGATTTTTAGTATAGGGTAGTCGAAGAGCCAGAATCTTTTTATCCTGATTGATAATTCCCATAGAATAATTTCTGAAGTACACGAGGATGAAGGTGCAGGCAAAAGCTACATACAAAAAAGCTTGTTTATAGACAGATATATACTCAAGACCGTACTCAGTGACGAAGGTTAGCTTCTGGACCTGTGAATAATATACTCCAAAACTATTGACTCTAGTTTCCTTCAATCCCGAACCCACAGCTCGTAACATTTGTTGAGTAACTATTTATTTACGGTGTTTAATGGGCAGATTGAAGGAGATGCGTGGATCAACGTCTACAACTCTCTTAAGTATATGGAAGATAATTTCAACGCGTTCGACTACTTGGGCACGGACCGGCTACTGTTTGCCATGGGGCTGGTGGTGCGACGGGAGTACCGAGGGTTTGGACTCGGATCCAGGCTTTTAGCTGCTAGGTAAGAATGGTTCATACCACATCAACACAGCTCTGGAACTCTTGTGATTCAGTTGAAGTTCCACTACGAATTTCACAATCTCAACAGCTTCATAATCATCATCAGTCGAGAAACTTCCACTTCTGGAGATAAGTCTTCTCGATGTTTACGAGGGTAAATGTCATATGATTATGACATTGTGGCCAGACGGGTTGGTGATCGCAGTATTCGGTTTGGTTCTGCAGGAGGCTGCTGACCCTCCCCCGGTATTGTCTTTCCCTTAGTCGTCTCTTAATGACACCAACGGGAAGAGATGGGGTAGTTTCATCGTAAGCCGAAACCAGACGGCTTCATAGCTTCGTGTGAGTGTAAAAGGCGAGTAATGTCTAATGAAAAGGGACACAAAATTTAACGGTAATCGGTTGAGAAATGCAACCTGTAGACCATCACAGTTTGTCACAACACACCGGGGTGACACTCAAGAATACATGTTGGGGAGCATGTAATTAATATGACATTATTCTTAATGAGAGAGCAATATAATAATAGCTGTTGAAAATGTTAAATTGACCGGGCTTTATTCATAATGACACTGATAAATAATGAAGTTTAAATACTTATTCACTAGATGGCCCATTTTGACTTGTCTTTATTCATACTGCGAGGGCATTGTAAAACTTGATCCATAACACATACATTTCTCTTCAGACAAATTTACGAAAATACGTTCTCCCAGGCTTATAATTAAAATGCTTAATAAATTCTTTACAGAGAGCCCTTGGCCCTGTCACAAGGTATCAAGGGCACCTCCACAGTCTTCACTGGCGTCGCTTCACAGAAATCTGCTGAAAAAGCAGGCTTCGAGACTGTTCTAACAGCAACTTTAGCAGACTTCCACAACGCGGGCCTTAAATACCCTAAAGACGATACCACAGTGATCAAATACATGGTTAAAAAATACTTATAATTAAATCAACAAATAAATTATAAATTTAATTCGGAATTAGCAATCTAATGAAGTATATAGACCATTCACCGTAAGAAGTCCTCTGGCTGTATATAATATGATAGGCAAGAAGGGACTTGTTCAAAAATGGCCCGTATCCAAAGACATTTAATATTAATAGACCGGACAAAGCAAACAAACATTTTGATCCTAAACTTATTACCAATTGGTAATAAGTTACTCGATCTAGTGTCACATCACGTCACGCGGCCGTACAAGACATTTGACATACCATTGACTTTTGAGATCAAAATGTTTATATGAAACGTTTCCCAATGACCTATTACTATATTTAAATCTCTCTGCCCGTATATAACGTAAAAACGCAAATTTATTTTGCCAAAACGTGGCAATTGTCATTAAAAATAAATTACTTTAGATTGTCAAAAATGACATCAAATCTTCTTTGTTAAAAACTTCATGTAGTCGGTCTCGCTTATGGTAAAGTGGCGGAAGAAAGCTGAGACCGAAGCGTAGGTTAGAAACGTGCATACCTAGAAGCTTCAAGATAAATATATCAATGTATACTTAATTGGTCTATGTGTTATATCTTTGTTCTATTACTATCTTTATATATAAAATTATACTGTACGTGTGTATGTCACTGAACTCCACCTAAAAGGCTGAACCGATTTTGATAAATTTTTTGGTGTGTGTTCAAGTGGATTAGGGAATTGTTTAAATTTACAATTTGATGATTTTTTTGTCTTGCATAAAGATACATTACAAAGTTTATTCCAAAATGTTTAAAAAATAAATGTCCGCCCGTGCGAAGCCGGGGCGGGCCGCTAGTTTTATATAATAGCACTGTATGTCTTCCTTGAAAATAAATAAAAATAGCATGGTGTTAGCCAGGGTAAAATAAACAAGTGCCTTACCACCAGATTATCTGATAAGTACTCTGCTGGGAATTGAATCATGGTCCTGTCTTATAAGTTTTCTATGGTAATAATTTCACGGGAAAAAGGGGAGATGAATTTATTAACTGTTATTTTATTGCTACCTATATTGGTAAAAGTTTTCGAATGTTTGAACGATTCTTTTCGTGATTTTATTATATTATTATTAATTTCTAATTACTTCTTAATCCCACGATTCTTCTGCCCCAAGGTTGCCTGGAAGAGATCGCTTTTAGCGATAAGGCCGCCTTCATTGTACCTTTTATGTTCTTTTCTTTTCTGTTTTGTTTTGTGTGTGTGTGCAATAAAGACTATTTGAATTGAATTTGAATTCTAAACTGATTTTATTATTACAATTCGTAATTTGTCCGTTTCTTTGTTCATGCTCCTGAATTTTAAATATTTTTATATATCCACAAAGGCTTGGGACCTAACAATGTGATTATGAGTTGATTTTGTAGTTTTAATCAATCGTAAATCGAATAAAAAACTATATATGTACCATTATCAATTTAATTTATCAATTAATAAGATCTTTGTTGATTTATACATCAATAGAGTGACAGTTTTCGTTAAATTACACTAAAAAAAATGTATGTAGTCTGAGATTTAGACTAGTACGACCCCACCTCAGGAGTCGTTAAAAGCGACTAAACGAAATATATTCAGAAGATGGACACCAGCGCCTACCTTTGTAACAACTGCTTACTTACTGCTATCACAAGTCCGTCTGTAGTAGTGATTATAGCAAATCCCCTCAAGATAAATCCAACACGACAATATGTCCTTTTGTACCATGTCACATTAACCTTTCTTCGTCCCATGCGGCGTGTTAAGGGAACGTCAACTAAAGGTGACTATGACATGGTAAAAAGTGGGAAAATATTTTGTACAGCACACGTCGGACACTTCGAACAAATGTCGTGATATCGTCGGCACACATCAAACGGATGACGTTTGTATTTCTGCGGCAGTCTCTTGCGGGGGAGTGAGGTATCGCGGATCGGCGGGAGGCGGTGAGCGTCCGTGCTGTACTGTACTATATTAATGGCTCTAATGTACATCTGTGTAAACCGAATCGTTTGAAGCGCGCAATTTATAAAGTTTACACAGCAAAATGACTAACTACTCCTTGGAAGGCAGCATATGCCTTATTTATGGACCTCTATGGAGGTCTCACGATGGCATTAAGCACCTTTAAGCAGTTGAAGTCTGCCTGGACAATTCACTTGGATTGAATATGTTATTATTATTATTATATTTAATAAAAAAATTATAAAGTCATTCTTCACCGCGGCCTAAACTCCGGTAGGCAGTGTTCCTCTGGTTTGGGGGGCGGGTCGTCAGTAAGATACGCACTAAGGAGGACAGGAGCGCACACGGGGATCTTCCTAGATATCAGCCAGGCTGTGTCCCGGTCCGAGAGCGGGTAGCGTTTGATGTCCGCGAAGCACACGGTTACTGCTTCATTGTTGTATGGCGGTCTGAAATCGAAAAGTAACAAGTCTGACCAACGATTTTCAAATACTTCAAATAAATAACGCGTTCAAAAAAGAACTAAAAACCGAATTCAACTGTCTTAAAAATGATTACCCGATTGATTAAAAAGTGATTTTCTCAAAAAGCGTTCAGTCAATTTACAATGTAATATCGACAAAGCTCCCGCCTGATCAGTTTCAAAACCAATTTGCTTGCTTGTTGCGATCTTAGCTAGACCCGCCTTTTCTTTTTTCAATATGGAGAGACGAAAACGCTTTTATGTATTTTTATGACTTTTAGGGTCCATTGTAGATGTTTAGGGTCATTTTATAATGCATCATTGTGACTTCCAACTTGTAGGACTTTCACAAATACACCAATACTTTCTTGTTTGTTTTATGATCTATTCCCAAAAAAAAACTAGCAAGGCGGAGCAACCCGAGACACGACTGTATGCGAAACTGGCCCTAATGGTGGTCAGGCGGGAACTTTGTCGATAGTACATTAATAATGTGTTATTTGTAATTGTACGCAATGTATGTATCAATTTTATTTTTGTATTGTGTTGTGTGTGTCTTAGTTAAATAAATATTTCTGTTTCTGAATTTCGATAAAAAGACATACATTAATAATACAATACATCTCCTTTTTTGACTGCTTTTCATCGTGATCCAACAGTACACATAAAATATTTGTATATGGAATGATGATATATCCTATACTGACTCGTCCTCAACAGCGACTCCGCCCCCGGCGGCGATGAGTCTTGTGAGCAGCCTCCTGCGCGCCACTGGCACGTGCAATAAGGCCACGAAGGCACCCTTGAAAGGTCCCGGCTTGCCCTCAGCCCGCGCCGACCGCCAGCGGTATGCGGCCCTAGCCAGGGTCCGGTCCGTACCCGTCAGGGCGGGGAGACATGTCGCTTTGGGATTGCCCCATTCGAATTCTTCTTCCTAAAACAAGGAAGTATCAATTAAATTCAGTTCTACGTCTGTCTGGAAAGCTACAACAATGTAACAGGTCTAACGCATAACTGAGTCTGTTTCTGAGGTACGGCAGCGGTGCAGGAGGGAGTGTTTACGGTACGTCAAACGACGCATAACTTTAATCGGGCGTAACGCGATATGTCACTTGTCATCCCTCCCGTACCGCTCCCATACCTCAGGAACAGACTCAGTTATGCGTTCAACCTGTAGCTAAGTCTGCCGCCAAACAGCAGTGTTATTAGCGATGTTGTGCTCCAGGTAGCAGAGCCGCAGAGGTATAATTTGTTGCTCATGTCGTGGATTGTAATGTCATGTAACAATAAAGTTTTACGTTAATTATATTCATTGCGCAACACTATAATCCGCTCTTCTATTTTTAGGTAATTACTTATCAAAGTCGGCTATTGTATTTTTAAATATTATGTCAAAAGCATTCCGAGCGAATTCATGTGAAGCAAAACGGAAGATAGTACTCGTACACCCTATATTTACCTAAGATTGTCCACTTGTCCACGATCTCACCTGATGGTAAGCGACGGTTCACCCTCGACTCAAAGACACAAAAATTTTTGCTTTGCGGGAATATATGTTTCAGTTTCAGTTTATTTAGTCATGAACAATATACATTGCGTTTGACTTAAGACTAAAAGTAGACACAAAAATTTAACAACAAATACATAATAGATTAATTAACACATTCTTATAATGAAGTCAAATTACGTTCTAGAGGAAATGTCAGTGTTTAAAATGTAGCCGGCAGTGCGTTCCACTCCCTGGCTGTAGGCATGATAAAGGTTAACCACGCTGAGAACTCACGTCTAGATAGCTTCCAGCAGCTCCGCTGCGCACGATGTACGCGGGATGCAGCACCCACCTCCCGGCCGCCACCGAGCCCAGCATCTTCTCGCTGCGGCAGGGCGCGGCGCACAGCAGATGCGTCGCTTCACCGTCCGTCTCGGTGCCCTCGCACACTTCCCCGTTCAGGCGTTGTATCGTTTCTATTATCTCTTTAGTGTTCTGGGAATGATACACAAACATTAATGTCATCATCATCAGCCGGGAAACGTCCACTGCTGGACATAGGCCTCCTTCATGGTACGCCACATCGACCGGTCCCGAGCCACCTGCATCCAGCGACTCCCTGCGACTCTAACCAGTTCGTAGGTCCATCTAGTAGGGGGACAGCCTGCTAGACGTTTCGCGGTACGTGGTCGCCACTCGAGAACCTTTACTCCCCACCGGTTATCGGTTCTTCGAGCTGTGACCTGCCCATTGCCACTTCAGCTCACTGACTCGTCGAGCTATGTCGGTGACCTTCATTCGTCTACGGATTTCCTCATTCCGGACCTTATCACGTAGATAAATTCCGAGCATAGCTCGTTCCATTGCTCGCTGAGTGACTTTGAGCTTGTTTATTCGTCCCACAGTAAAGGACCACGTTTCGGTTCCGTATGTCATCACTGGCAACACGCACTGATTGAAGACTTTTGTCTTTAGACGCTGAGGTATTTTAGAGGTTAATGTAATGTTTGTTTTAAATAATAACTACACTACACAGTAGGCATGTGTGATACGAGTGAAGCATCACGCGTGATACAGTACTCGCACACTATGTTTGCCCCTCTGAAGTTAGCTACAAAAGGCCGCGAAGTATCAATTATTAACGGGAGGCAAGTCAAGTTAGCGAGTGGAAAGAAATGTTCAACTGTTGTATATGAAAGGCGTCGGTGGCGCATTGGATAAGGCGCGGACTCTCAATCTGAGGGTTTCGGGTTCGAATCCAGCCGTGTACCTATGAGTTGTTTTTCAATTCAATGCTTAACGGTGAAGGAAAACATCGTGAGGAATCCTGCATGTCTTGAACAGGCATGTGAAGTCCGCCGTTCCGCACTGGTCCCGCGTGGTGGACTATGTCCCATACACTCTCTGTAGGAGTAGGTCTGAGCCCCTGCAGTGGGGACATAATATATAAGCTGTTGATGATGCTATGCTTTTTTTTTTCGTTTAAATTTCGTTTTTCAACACACTCGTCTGTACTCACATCGACGTTGGAAGACAGCAAGAACCTCTTAACGTGCACGGTAGGTTGGTCCGACGCTTGCTGTGGGGTCGTGTCGTCCCACCCGACCGTGTTGGGCTGAGACTCTGGCCCGGGCTCAGACTCCGGCACTGTAACACGAACCATTGCATCACAAAGTCGACGTGAAAGGGCTTTGCTTGAAAACACATCTTTGTAAAATCATTTTAAAACTTGACAAACTTAGTAATGCGGTCGGGAAATTGCACCTTATTCTGGGTTCCAGTGCACATCAAGTCCGATTTTATCTTTGCAGGTTTTTTTTCTATTTGCACTCTGCCCTTTTTTCTATTTGCAACAGCGAACTATATTTAACAGATTTGATTGTTTCTAAATAAACTACATTCATCATCATCACGGGAAACGTCCACTGCTGGACATAGGCCTCCCTCATGGCACGCCACATGTCTCGAGCCACCTGCATCCAGCGACTCCCCGCGATGCTAACCAGGTCGTCGGTCCACCTAGTAGGGGGACGGACCGGTAGACGTTTCCCGGTACGTGGTCGCCACTCGAGAACCTTTACTCCCCACCCGTTACCGGTTCTTCGAGCGATGTGGCCTGCCCATTGCCACTTCAGCTCACTGACTCGTCGAGCTGTTGGTGAGCTTCGTTCGTCTACGGATTCCCTCATTCCGGATTTTATCAGGAAGAGAAATTCCGAGCATAGCTCGTACCATTGCTCGCTGAGTGACTTTGAAATGTACAGTTTACCTTTCAACTCATTGGTGGTTCGGCTGACAGAATCCCTGGTGGCGCGGCGTGCCCGTTGCGAGGTCAGCCCGCTGAGCGCTGCACTCAGCCGCTGCAGCTGGGCGTCTACATCTGGATGCAGCGCGCTGGAACTACTTGAAGCGCTTTTCGTGCTGTCGTTCACGTTTGACGGCGTGCTTAGACCGCCTGCACTCTGAAAATAAACGCGAAGCCGTTTCTAAATATGAACATATTCCAAAATACAATAATATTTATTGAGTAAAACAATTGAATTAATATGGTGTAGCCATACAGTCTGTCATATGTGGAACCCTGTGCGACAGGTGTAGGCCCTCTCTCTCTACGGATGACATTTTGTTTTGTTTTTTACTATTAGGTAACGTAACCAATAGATGTTTAAAATGAGTGCGAGTATATGTGTGTGTGTGTGTGTGTGTGTGTGTGTGTGATAGAGAGAGAGTGAGATCCCTACGACGAGTAACTAGCATTCATGTGTGTGGTGAGAGTTGTGTGTTAGGAGGAGCGTGTGATATATTGAAATCTCCGTAGTATTATTATCTGCTTAAGTCCACTGAGTGAGTGAGTGAGTCACAAGAACGTGAAATTATAGACTGAGTCTTGATAAGAACACTGCAGATATAAACAGGGAGCGCAAATGCAAAATTAATAAATCTATTACCTGCTCTTCAGAAAGTTTCGCCATTTTCGCTGGTGGAGTATCAATTTGGTCCTGTAACAAACATAAAGATTTATGTATTCCAACAACTAGCGTTTGCCCGCGACTTCGTCCGCGTAGACTTAAATAATTATCCCACGGGAGTATCGATCGGGATCAAAGTAGAATATGTCCTATTCCATATCATCAACTATACTTTTAAAAAATGTGAAGTCATTTTGTCTGTCCATTGCGAAGTGAAGGATGGACAAACAAACAAACAAAACTCATTTTGAAAAATTGTCGTGACAGCAGACTGACGGACTACAAAGTGATATAGAATGTGTTTTTTTTTTTTAAATAATTATGATCTCACATGTAAATTCAACTTCCTTGGCGCGTTACAGTGTGAGGCGGGGGGCGTGGGGGCGTCGCTGCTGAACTGCGCCAAATATCTGTTCCTTATCTCCGACAGCGGCTGAGGAATAACATTTATTATTATTAATATTATTTAGTCGTGTTGTTCCGGCTTTTTATTATTTTACTTTAATTGATACACAAACAATTATAAAGACAAAAAAATTGGAATAACATAAATTATTCTTATTTTATTTAATCTTTCTGTTGTACACAAAATAATCACAGAAACATGAAAAGAAAAGGAACTGCAAATTTTTATAAGAAATTTTTTATTTTAATATTTTTTTATTTTATAACCAGCATCACTATAGACATTAGGTTAACAAAGGAGTAATATCTCAATTTGACTGTATGTAATTTTTGTGTATGTTACCTCATATATTCGCCAATAGTAACAATTTCAATGACTTTTTTTATACATTAAATAAGCCATATCACAAAGATGATTCCATGGAAATTTTTACGAAAATATATCATCTCTAAAGTTAGGTAACATTATGGGATGAATACCGTTGAGTAGATAGGAGATATAAAGGTGCAAATGAAGTGAGAGTGCAAACAACCTGCTATCTAAGAGCTGGCACCACTTTTGTAGGCGAGTATAAGATTTAGCGAGCTATGTAACGAGCTTTGCTCGGAATTTCTCTACGTGATAAAATCCGGAATGAGGAAATCCGTAGACAGACCCTCACCGACATAGTTCGACGAGCCAGGGAGCTGAAGTGAAAATAGGCAAGCTACATCGCTCAAAGTACGGATAACCGATGGGGAGTACAATTCTCGAGTGGCAACCATGTACCGGGCCGTCCCCCTACTAGAGGGACCTACGAACTAGTTGATATAACGAGAAGTCGCTGGATGCAATTGGCATACCATGGAGGGCTATTATTATTTTTATTCTTGTTTATTTATCTGCTTGAAAAACGGTTCTTGAGGTGGTAACTGGTAAAAGTGGTAATAAATAGTACAGCGTTTTCCGTCAATACGATATACAAATGTTATGCTATCTCCAGCAGCTGACGTTTTCTGACTGATGATGATGATGATTAAGGTAATATCTCACCGTCTGCTTGTCCTTCACAGGCTGTGGTTCCTTGGTTGGCAGCTCGTTGACCACCTCCCACAGTCGCTTGCGCGCCTCCGGCGACAGCCGCCCCGAGCCGGGGCGCAGCGCCGCACCGAACGCGCTATCCGGAGTGGGTATGTTCTTCACGACTGGACATACAAGTTACACGTCAAAATTGATTTTCAAACAAACTCACTTAGACAAAGACAGTTACAGTTAATGAACGAGAGTTCAAACAACAACTAACATCAAGTAAATGCGTTTAAAAAGAACTGGAAACCGACTTCAATTGCCACAAAAGTCCACTTTTAAAGATTTATATCGTTTTCTCATGGATGCCGTTGTCAGAACTGGACCAAATTGAAAAGGGACCACACGGAAAGCACCAGCTTTCAAATAAAAAAAGAATCATCCAAATCGGTTCACCCAGTCAAAAGTTCTGAGGTAGCAAACATTTAAAAAACGTCGAATTGAGAACTTCCTCTTTTTTGAAGTCGGTTAAAAAAGATGACATGTGGTCGTGTTTCAGTAAAATAACAAATGTGATGTCATTTTCGTCAATAGTTCCCATTGATTGGTCGAGAAGTAAATCGAAAATGGCCGACATTTGTCAGTTTATTACGAATTGTATTTTTATGAAACACGGCCCTGGGCACTATTACAATGGCTCTGCCTCCCACCGATTCGCGATGCTTCACCTCCCCCGCAAGAAAATGATCCAGAAACGGATCGTTACTATGGCGCGCGCGAATGCACTCACATGCTTGTGTATACAAACGTCATCCGTTCGATGTGTGCCGATTTCATGACATTTGTTTGAAGTGTCCGACGTGTGACAACGGTCCCTATTATGACAACTCATCTGACATTCGGACCGTAATAAGAAGACAAAATTTTCAGAGTCATCCTGATTCTCTGGAGAGGGAAAATCACTTTCGCATTTATAAGTATGGATGTTTGATACTCACAAGGATCCGTAGGTGTACGTATCGGGTCTGAGGGCATCTCCCCTCTCCTCACTGCCTGTATGCGTCGCCGCGTCGTTGGACTGAGACCTTGTAGATTAGGGGTAGATAGTGCGTCCTCTAGAGGCGGAGTACGCATTTCACCTCCTTCTGTAAATATTTTCGTAATTTTGATTTCAATATTATAAACTACTAGCTTCCGCCCGCGACTTTGTCCGCGTGCACTTCAGGATTTATTCTACTTGTTCGATAGGCATAGAAGGCATCTATCTCCATTTCCAGCATAAAGTACAAAATAGTGTTTATTCTGTTACGTAGGCTAATAGTTTAAAGAAACAAAAGAAATTTCAATATCTGACGTAGTACATTCAAATAGTCTTCACACTAATATTATAAACGCGAAAGTTTGTATATACGAATTACATATTCTATGGTCGGTTGCTAGGCAACGCGTTTTTGTTATGCCAAAATTGCCCATGTAATCCCACTAATATTATAATTGTGATTTTGTACAATTTACACAATATGTCTTTATATATTATAGCCTATATGTTATTCTGATGTATAAGCTATATTATTGTAAAGTTTCATTCAAATCCATTCAGTAGTTTTTCCGTGAAAGCGTCACAAACATCCAAACTTTCACACTTATAATATTAGTAGGATTTTAATGACAATACTGACTAACTGACAATCCTACTAATATTATAAGTGTGAAAGTTTGGATGTTTGGATGCTTATACTAGCTTATACATCAGAATAACATATAGGCTATAATTTATAAAGCCATATTGTGTAAATTGTACAAAATCACACTTATAATATTAGTGGGATTACATGGGCAATTTGGGCATAACAAAAACGCGTTGCCTAGCAACCGACCATAGAATATGTAAATTCGTATATACAAACTTTCGCGTTTATAATATTGGTGTGAAGACTATTTGAATGTACTACGTCAGATTGTGACATTTATTTAGTTTCTTTAAACTATTAGACTACGTAACAGAATAAACACTATTTTGTACCTTATGCTGTATAATAATTTGTCATATACGTCACCTGTGCCTATCGAACAAGTAGAATACACCCTGAAGTACACGCGAACAAAGTCGCGGGCGGAAGCTAGTACTATATAACTGTTAATTCCTCTTTATAGACACCTGAGCACAGAGTGAAATTATAAGGGCTTTGTTTTTATCGTATTTTCGAAACCCTAAAAAATTTATTATTTACTGTCCGTGTTTCTGTGTGTACCTTGTCTGGCGTCGTCCTTGAGATCTCGCAGACGTTTGGGAGTTTCCTGGGTGTCCCCGCCCAGCAGGCCCTGACGAGCCATCGCAATGTACCGGGACGCTGGCGACAGCTCCGCATCACCGTCTAAAATCAGCGTTTTCATCATCATCATCAGCCTATGTCCCCACTGGAGGGGCCTCAGGCGTACTCTCCTACGGGGAGTGTATGGGCCATAGTCCACCACGCAGGCCCAGTTCGGACTTCTAGGTTGTACATATTTTGCAAATCATTTATAAAACCCTTTATTTTGATATCCCACTCGATGGGTAAATTTGGTGCCCCAAAATCGGGCGTTTTTCGTTTCATTTTGATTTACTCAATATCACTTTTACAATCAATACGAATCTAACGATACCTTTCAAGCTAAAATATATCAAGTCGTCAGGCTACAGAGCGTACCAAAGAAATATACAAATATTACCTACACTCGAAAAACATCACCCTCCTTCTGACGCAGTCGGGTAAAAAAGGATGACATACAAGCATGTTATACTATTATTAATTTTAAACGTAAGCTATTCGACTTTGTTGTATGTAGGACATTCTATTCTTTAAATGAATATTTTAACTATTGACCATGTAACGCATATGTTTTTAGAATTATTATAATGTATTGTATGTAGTTTAATTTTTTTTAGAATAGATAATAAAATATTGTGTGCCGTGCCGGCAAACTATAGTGATACTGCTAAATATCATAAGGCCGTTATCTATGTTACCTCAATCAATTCAATTCACAGGCTCACGCATTTCGCTCACCATTTCCAAGTGTCCCCTTCGGAGTACCCTCCTTGTTCGGGAACGACACACGTCTAGGTACAGAGGCAGCGGAGGGTGGAAGCATCGTGTTTTCTTTGTTTGGCGTTTGTAGAGATTCTTTCAACTGTCCGGTTGAGTCTGAGGTTTTATTTTCTGTAGGTTTTGTTTTTTCTGGAGACGGTGGAGCTGAAAATAAATATTTAACTAACGCTCTGTAAATACAGTGCAATCTGTTATTTTTAATAACTTTAGATTCAATAGATGGCGCTGTGTTCAGTCTTCTGTAGTTTTTGATGCTCATTTTAAGCAGTGATTTATTTATTTTGATTTATAAAGGCATATAAATGACCTAAAGCAAGCAAGTACAAAAACCACAAACTAGGTATCTATTAATTTAATTAAATAATAAATATTAGTAGCAGTAATTACGAAATAAGAGATTACACAATCCTAATCACACGCACTCAGATACTATTTGTGTGGTGAACGATCGTTCTAGTGCTATAGAAGATTGCGCTTGATATTTTCGCTTTATCGTCAACAAATATGGTTTGAATTCAATTTGAAGAAAAAATCACGATATTGTAATGTTCTACACATACATATCCTGGCAACAACTTAGCAGTGACATATGTATCAAAGCCTTATCTTTGGTGCTTTAAAGTTTATAACCACAAAGGTATGTTTTATATGTATGTTTTGGCTCAGAATGCTTCCATACAAAATTTCTTTTAACATAATCTTTTATATAGTGGCTGATTTTGATAAATAGTTATCTAAAAATAGGAGATAGTATTATAATGGCAGGAAATGAATATCAATATCGCACCAACTTTTATCATCTACAATCCTCGTGTGTCCTAGCTGTCGTTTTGAATATTAACCACAAAATGTGTGTAAAAATAAACTGTAATTAACTATGAACTTGGATGTTAATGATACTCCTTGCTAATTAAATAATTTTCTGACCTTTAGTATCTCCCACTAAGAATTCCTTTTCGCTAACCCTGCGCCCCTGTTTAACACACTCTAGCAGCCACTCGGCCGTCACAGCTGGCAGCCCCCACTTCAGCGCTCCCATGTATTTGTCTCCCGTGGGGGTAGGGCAGATGAGGTGGGTCGATGCTAGAGCATTGGGCGTGTTCCGGCGGCAGAAACGGAGTTGAGTGCTAGAGAAGAAAAAAGGGACATGAGTTTCAAGCTCAAATTCAACATTTAATATAAAACGATATAGACGCCTGTATGGTTGGTAGATAAGACAGAGCGTTCCTGCCTTTATTACAATCTATAAATATTAACTATGGTCATAAAATAATAAAAGAAGTAAGTGATGTAAAATTTTTAGGTTTAACAATTGATAAAAGAATTAGATTGGAAATTACATATTCAGGAGCTATGTAAAAGACTCAGTACGTCTGCATATGCATTATACAAGCTAGCAAAAGTTTTAGACGCAGATTCTCTACTAACAGCCTATTATGGAACAGTAGATTCATATTTAAGGTATGGTGTAATATTTTGGGGACATTCAACTGAAAGAGAAATGGCTTTTAAGGCGCAAAAGAGATGTGTCCGATCTATGTTTGGTCTAAAAGTAACTGACAGCTGCAAACCTTATTTTATAAAACATAACATATTGACTTTGCCTTGTTTGTATGTATATCTATGAAATTTCTTTATTTGTCAAAATGAATCCGGGTTTGTTTCAAAGGATCTCTGTACAAATGAATCGCAATAGACGCGATGATGACGCGGTGTGCATACCGAGGGCCAGGACAGCCTTCATGATGAAAAGTGTGTTGTGTATGGCACCAAGAGTTTATAATAAATTGCCAATGTCGATGAGAAACTCACAGCTAAATGAATTTAAAAACAACTTAGGACTTTTTTGAATTGTAAAAGCTATTATAGTTTTACAGAATGCTTGATTCGATAAACTGACCATTAATTTTAATACTTTATTTTGACTTGTAATAATAATTATTATTATTTTACATTATTAATAATTATTAATTTTATATTTGTATGCTCATAGCAGAATATTGTGAAACTAAATTGTATATGAACCACCACCTGTAATATTTACCAATATTCACAAATAAATAAATGATTAATTGATTGATTGATATAGCTGTCTGTGAGAGTCCTCAAGGGCAATTGAGGTAATATTACAGGGGTCAGGCGGCAGCCTTTACCAATCATTTCACCAACTTATTACATAACCACTACGCTTCCCAGGAGTTTTTGTTGTTGTTTCAAAAAAGTTGTTTTTTCAAATTTTTTCAAAAAAAAGTTTTTAAAAGAATTTTTTTCTTTCATAAAAGTCAAAATTATTAAAAGTAAGCCTATTCCAAAGCCAAAATCATAATAGTGTGTTTGCTTAGATAGTGCCGTTACACCCTAAACGTATATTTTAATTTTTTTCAATACTGAAAATTGAATCAGTGCACATACCTGAATTTAGGCACCAAAAATAATTCAATAGACCAAAAAACGGATACACATGACAAAGAATAAAATTCAACACAAATCATTGTATATACAAGCAGCCGTCGCCACAAAGTCAGAAACACAACCTCACTGCGATGCCTCGATATGAAATGCCAAATTCTCCAACAGTGTACCTGTAGGAGAATTTGTCCAGCAGCGACCTCCTTTTAAATTCGAAATCGAAATCAAAGGCAATTGACAGAGTCTTCGCCAGCGCGATACAGGGGCGTGGGGGTACGGAGACAAAGGGGATCGAGAGGTACCGCGCGGGCGAAGACTCATTTAAGCGGTCGGTCTATAGGCGAAATGACTTAACATTATTTTTTTACTAATTTATAGATCATTGATAGATTATAGACAATTTGTACTCACGTAGCACCCAGCAGCTTTGCCAGTTCGTCTAGGAACAACCTCTCTACGCCGCTGTACGTGCTGAGGCTGGCGACCACGCCGTGCAGCACTCCCGGCTCGGAGACGGAGGAAAGCTTCACGGGACGGTGGTAGTACTGTATGGGGAGCACCTCTTGTTGCGACAGGCAGTCTTTCTGTGAGGACAAACAGTAACAAGAGGGTAACAACAGTGTATAACAATATACATTATACCATACGTTTTATACTAATAGTACATTATGATGCAAATTCTCCTGCAAGTTGTAGTCATCGGTTTATTACAAGCACTCGGCTTCGCCTCGCGTCTATAATCACCTCGACTATAATATCCTATACATTTTCATACTAAAACTCTAGGGACCATTAATCTTCTATGCTGTTTATAAATACTATACTGACGTACGGAAACCTAAAAAGAATAAAGATCGTGTCTGCATATTGCCTAAATTAGATTTTTTAAATTTGATAATATTTATAAATACTTACCACCCAAAAGATTGTAATCGGCTCTGCGGTACTGTTGGTCAGCTTCTCGGTGTCAAAATCCAACGGTACAAGAACATGTGTACCACCAGAACCTTGCGCTACTAAACTACCGCCAACCGCCGATATTTCTGCAACTAGCTCGCTGACATCTTCCTCGTCACTGCCCACCTCTATCTTTATACCTAGAAACATTGAACTAATAATTTGAATATAATACGGCGCCATGTTGATTTATATGTACTGGAACCTGTATCAATAGACTAAGGGGGCACTGGGAATACGAGGGGGTAGTAACGAAGAATGAAAAGTAAATAAAAATGAATCACTATTCCTTGAATTTAGTATTAACACAGCAAACATGGCGCCAACAACAAAATACGTCGACAATCACACCTAACTTAAAGTTTTATCATGACCATCAGCCAAGAATCAATGATCAGTCAGTAATTAGTCCTAATGGTAAGAGATCTTAAGTGGCAACCACATACGCGGACATGCGTCCTCCTACCAGATGGACCGACGACCTAGTCAGGGTCTCAGGAAGCCGCTGGACTCAAACACCAGATCAGATATCATGATCATCAGCCAGGAGACGTCTTCTGCTGAACACAGGCCTCCCCCATGGTGCGCCATCGTGAGCAGTCACGACTCGCTCGCATCTAGTTACTCCCCGCGACCGGCCGTAGATCCATCTAGGGAACGGCCCGGTACACGTTTCCCGTTAAATGCCTCATGAACGCCAATGTTGATCGATCGGTGTTACATTCAACCGTCAATAGCTTATGTACCATCAGAATCGCTCAATGTCGCACTAAAAATCCTCAAGCGGACTAAAAATTGTATGTGTGATATTAGGTCATTAGGTGGAGTGTCAATTGACGTTGAAGTCGAGGTTTTCCTATATTTGTGCATCACCGCATACCGGTATAAAAACGTACAATTCAGACAAAATTGGTTGCAAACATTGAACAATTGGGGAATGTGGGCAGGCTGCTTTATACACAAAAGTAATCATAAAAATGGGGCCGCTTGACCGCTTGCTACAAGTAGTCTACGAGCGTATCGAGAGAACTTCTTTTGTCTATGGTATGCAAAGAACCCAAGGCAATGAGACAGAGCATATATTCGATGTATGTGCGTTATAAATTCATTATTCATTACCTCTGAATATCTGTTCGATCTCTTCAGTAAGTTCGTCTTGTAAGTCATCGGTGATATCAGGCTGTTCTTTATTGGTTGAATCAGGAGGTCCAACATTATGTACTGTTTCTTGTTCTGGCATTGGTTCTGAAAACAATAATTTAATCGTAATTTAGCTGTGGTTATTCCCGTTATGAAGGAAGCCATATGTGCTATAGAGTGCGCGACAATCGCAGATATACTGTAGAATAAGCTACCCGCCCTTGCTTCGTACGGATGCAATATACAGATTCTACACGGCATGTTAAAATGAAAAAAGCACCAGATTTTATGTTTTACAGCTGTGAAAACCGCATCCAATTTCGTGAAATAGAACTTACGTGATCGTCCAGATGACAGACACTACTCAAGGATTAGACTTGACATAGATTCATGTTTAGATTCTGTGTAGTTCCAGGTTCGAATCTGAGTTGTTTTTCAATTCAAATACATTATCCGATTGCTTAACGGTGAAGGAAAACATCGTGAGGAAACCTGCATGTCTTGAACAGGCATGTGAAGTCCGCCAATACGCACTGGGCCCATACATTCTCTGTAGGAGAGTAGGCCTGAGCCCCTGCAGTGGGGACGTATATAGTCTGTTGATGATGAAACCGCCTGAAACTTTTAACTGTTTTATTGATAGTAGCTGCACACAATCGATATATCAATTCACTCATGATGTATCGATAAACCAACAATAACAAGGCCAGCTTGGTTTATGAAATTGTTGCATATGAGGGCGCCACTGTTGCTGTATGCTCTCTTAAATGTCAGATATACTCACGACTTAAATAATGGTTGACGATTTCATGTTGTGGCTCATTGGCGACCTCTACCGGCTGCGGGGGCGGTAGGTCTGCGGGCCGCAACAGTTGCAGGTTGCGCTTGCTCATAGGTGACGCGGGGTCGACGCGAGGCGTGCGGCTGCTCGACTTGACCGGGGTCGAGGCTCGCAGGTCCATCAGGTACTGTTGGATAAACGAGACAGAAATATAGTATAAGAGACAAAACAGAGGTGGGTAGCACGCTTTCCATCTAATGGCCTTATCGTTACTTACCACAGGTGAGATGAGTGCCCGCGACTATGTGAGTGACGCGGTCGTGAGGACAGTCGTGTCTACATTACCTCAGCCTCGTCCAAAGCTCTCCCTGCGGAGACACTCCTGATGAGCCACATGGGTTTGATCACTGGCACGACAGGCAGCGCTTGTGACCCGAGCACGGCCGACTGTTTAGTGCCCGCGACTATGTGAGTCACGCGGTCGTGAGGACAGTCGTGTCTACATTACCTCAGCCTCGTCCAAAGCTCTCCCTGCGGAGACACTCCTGATGAGCCACATGGGTTTGATCACTGGCACAACAGGCAGCGCTTGTGACCCGAGCACGGCCGACTGTTTAGTGCCCGCGACTATGTGAGTCACGCGGTCGTGAAGACAGTCGTGTCTACATTACCTCAGCCTCGTCCAAAGCTCTCCCTGCGGAGACACTCCTGATGAGCCACATGGGTTTGATCACTGGCACGGCAGGCAGCGCTTGTGACCCGAGCACGGCCGACTGTTTAGTGCCCGCGACTATGTGAGTCACGCGGTCGCGAGAACAGTCGTGTCTACATTACCTCAGCCTCGTCCAAAGCTCTCCCTGCTGACACACTCCTGATGAGCCACATGGGTTTGATCACTGGCACGGCAGGCAGCGCTTGTGACCCGAGCACGGCCGACTGTTTAGTGCCCGCGACTATGTGAGTCACGCGGTCGTGAGGACAGTCGTATCTGACGCCGCCACCGCGAGAAACGATAGCTGCGGCACGCTCGCGACTTATACCTTCTAGGCCAGTCACCCAGATCTGGAAATAGAATATAAAAAAGATTTATTTAAAAATTACAACCTTTGCTTAAACCGAATAGGCTTGTGTCCACTAATAACAAATTGCTTGGCTTATCATTTCTAATTATAAATGAAGAGACGTAGATAAGAAAAAACCAGTCTATTTCTCATAAAAGTTAAAGATTATTAATGTTTTTAGAAAATAAATTCGAAGTCATTAAGTCACTTGACAGCGAACACCAATCTGAAAGTGCTACGTCACGACACGCAGAGCAGATTACTCCAGGTTATTTCGCAGACTGTGACGTCATTCAAGACGCCGTGACATTATTCAGCGTTTTCAAGGGAAATCAAAATTCCTTTTTTTTTAATACAAAATACGTAATGTAAATATTGCTTTTTCTTTAAAATATAGGTTTTTGGGGATAAAATCGATATTAAAGTATATAATCAACCAAGCTTTCAAATTTAGTCAATTAGCCTATTGCCTGAAACTAATATTAAACTCAATTAACATAAAGAACAACTTGAAATTCAATAGAAACATTATTAAACAACATTTGTAAGTTTTAAAAAGGTGCATGTTGCTGCGGCAGGAGGCCCCAGCGCTGGTTTCCAGCTGGCACCTATCACTTAATTAGTATTAAACCTCGTACACGCGGCTACACATCAAGCTATACATTTCCAGTAGCTTGACTTGTAGCCGTACTTACATACATAATAATCTAAACACTAATAAATAAATACATTGTACCACTGTCAGGGTTCAATCTACACAGACATATCACGACTGATATTGTTCAATAACTCGTTTTTAAATTGTCTGAAGTACCTATAGTTTACAAGTAACATAATGCGTTGGAAAAAAGCGTCGGTGGCGCATTGGATAAGGCGCGGACTTTCAATCTGCCGTGTACCTACAAGTTGTTTTTCAATTCAAGTACATTATCTGATTGATTAACGGTGAAGGAAAACATCGTGAGGAAACCTGCACACTCCTGAGAATAAATTCAAAGGTGTGTGTCAAGTCTACCAATCTGCACTGGGCCTACGTGGTGGACTATGGCCCGTACACTCTGTAGGAGAGTAGGCCTGAGCCCCTGCAGTGGGGACGTATATAGGCTGTTGATGATAATGCGTTGAATCTATAATACATGAAACTGTAACAATTTTTTCGATTTTGTTATATTGTTAACTTCGACGTACAACTTCGCGCATTGACTTCATAAATTATCCCTAGTAGCCTATATGCGTATACAAAAATCTATTCAATCAAGTCATTCTGTAACTCCGTTACGTAAAGATAAATTAGCACTTTCGCTTTTAAAATATTAGTATGAAGATAAGACACCTCAGAAACCTATCACCAATTGATGTATGAGCAATTAATTGCATAAAGGAAATTTGAGTCATTAATGTATTTGTCTTGCACTATAAAAAATCGTTTAAATAACTTATATATAACAATAATTCAGAGCTACCCTCTCGATGTTAAATTTAGCGATGTTGTGAAACTTACACAAAATCCGTCAAAGATAGGTCCAGCCTTCTTGACAGTGCTCAAGTCGAAGCTCTCGAACGCAGCCACTACGTCTTTGTCCATGGCCATTTCTGACTTTCTGGCTTCGTTAGATAGCTGAAATATTTTATAATATTATATATAATATATTTTATAATAACTACAACAACACACAACAAATAACACGTAAGTGCATCTGAGTGATACTACAGGTCTAACGCATTACTGAGTCTGTTCCGTAAACACATCCTCCCGTACCGCTCCCATACCTCAGTAATAGACTCAGTTATGCGTTAGACCTGTAACACTTATGAAACTTTGATGGGGTGGATCTCTCGAAATCCCCGACATTATAAGCAACTGTCCTATTTTTAGATTATTACAGCACAAAATCTGATATCATTTAAATGATTATAAAAGAAACTTAGTACAACACTTATTTGATAGCGAATCGCTAGGAAAATCTCAGTCCCTTGCATTAAGAAAAAAATTAAGAAAAAAATTCAAAATTTCTATTTTAAATCCCAAGTGTAAAAACATTATAATTATATATTTATGTACTTCTATTTTTGACTGTCATTCTTTTTAACGTGAATTTTTGTGTAAGCTGTGGATACCTATAATTTAGTTAACATTTTTAGTAATTAGTTATGTAAGTTTGTATTTTGTATGTGTTTGGAATGTAACTTGTTGGTGTCTCTAAATATATACCTTACCTTCATCCTACCAGACAATGCAGTTACATCAGGTGTTCTGGTTTCATCTATGAAGTTACTGGGAGGTCGCAAGTTGGTGATCCTCGAGAAATTCAAACCTGAAACCATTTGATTGCTGTAACACTGGGAAGTAAACAAAATAATAACACAAGCGATTCATCCAATATATTTGATTAATTTATTTCTCCAAGGTGCCTTGAAATATATTCGTCCTGACAGACCATTGCACTTGTCTAATTTCTTTTACGAAATTTTCATTATCAGGTTAAAAAGTTGCCTAACAGTATAAAAGAAAGTCAGTCACTAATTGTCTTCAAAAAATTACTTAAGAGCTACATTTTAAAAGGCTATCCTAATAGTAAATAAATATCAAATCAGTATGTTCTACAATTTATTTTTTCAATATAAAAAAGAAGCAATGTGAATGCACCCTTATATGATGCCCGTCGGACTCGCCATTGTTCTCTACAGCAACTATGCAATATGTACCCTCAATTGTTTTAGTATAAATCGTGCACACTGTGTTAACATTGGACTACCCTACGTTTAATGTATATTTTAGTTAACGTTTTTCATGTAAGTGATTTATAATCTTAATGAAAAATAAATGTTTTTAAACCGTAAAAAATGGCGGAACGTGGATAGATTTTGTCAGGATTTGCAACAACAAAAACTCCTCACAAAAGTACCCTCCAATTATCTAGGTCCATCTAGGCTGTGCATTGTCTATGGACTGTGTTGTTTAGGTATGCATTTTCAGCAGCAGTAAATAGTACTCACTCATATCAGGTAGCTTGTGTTCAGCTAGAGGCGACGAGGTAGACGCCCCTGCTACTTTGTATCGCGCCATGGGGAGCGCTACGCCTCTAGCGACTGAGTCTGTTACCCACGCCGTCAGCACACAAGGCTTGTTGTACTCCAGTGCCGCTCGGTACTTATCACTCCCAACACCCTCTCTGAGGAATATTTTGAGATGTCTTTCCCAGGACATACAAGTGTGATGAATCGAAACAAAGTAGAACGACGTCCGCTAAAAATTACTATGGACCATTGTGGACATGGTTCTCAGCTCATTGGTCCTAAACTTTGAATTAGCACCAAAGTATCAACCAATCACACGCCGATTACGTTAGCGAACTGTCATTGTCAAAGGTCCAAGCAGGGGCCTTATCGTCTAACTCCAACACCTATCGCGATACCTTTGAAAGGTATCGGGATCGCGATCGGGATTGCGACTCTTAAATGGTATCGTCTAACATTCTTAATCACAATCGCTTTCGGAACGAATGAAATCGGCGCTTGTTGTCGTTGTGATTTTTCATTATCCGTAGCAGGAAAGGCAATGGTCTTTAAATCTTACAGCCAGTTGTTTAGATGTCTTAAAAGGCAACGATCATTAAATCTTACAGCCAATTCTTTAGTTACCTTAACAGGCAATGGTCCTTAAATCTTACAGCCACTTCTTTAGTTATCTTAAAATATTTTTATCGCTGGTTTTGGTATTTTTTTTACAAAAATTGCTAAGGTTTCATTTCATCTAATAACTAAGATAGCCTTGGTACCACCAGTGGTGTAGAAAGTTCATTTCCGAAGTATATATAATATAAATTATATACAAATATTATATTGTGGGTTATCATCCATTCACACATAGCACAGTAAACAAGCAGCACAAATTATTATTTATTATCTACACAACAGTAGTCACCTACAGTCACCCATCATAGCTAATTTTGAAGAGATACCATAATTCTCGAAATTAATACAAAATAATTATTTACGTACGTAACGTATATTATCTTGTTGATTTTATTACTTATTTAGGCAAATAATAAAACAATCTGAAATCACTGAGAGTTATAAATAAAACATCAATTTATTATATTGTGCGGCTGAATTTCTTCTTCTACGCGAGCTATCAAAATAGTTCTTGCTGCTAATTCAATTGATAGAACGACATTAAAACTAAATCAATCATTATAGTTATAAAACAATGATAAACTTGCGAGAAACATTTGAAAGATTCGAGGCTAGTGTTGAATCTTTCATTTGACACTTGAGAGTCGCTTTGAAAGCAATTTCTAGTTGTCAAAAGGTTACACGGTACCAATTTTATGTCAAAATTACGATTTCGTTCATTCATCTTTCAAACTCATGATTAATCGCTATACCTTTCAATGACATTTAGCAGTCGCGTTTGAGCGGTGTGAAGTTCGTGAATCATCTTCAAACGTCAAATTCAAAGGGATCGTGATCGGTGTTGGAGTTACACGATAAGGCCGCTGGTAGTCGCGTATGCGTAGCACGTCGAGTCTCGACGTAGTTCTTATAAGTTGTAACAGATGGCGCTAATTTTCGAGACGATCACTCAAGCCAAATGTTCGTAATACTGTCTGAATCAATCAACCCTTGATACCAATGAGTAAAAAAGGTGACTTCGAAAAAAAAATTGGGACAAAGAAAAGCGATATCTCTATAGAATCCCTTCATTCCACTGCTATATTTAACTAACCAGCTTTTATCCGCAACTTCGTCTGGGCTTTAAAAGTATCCCACGGGAACTTCTAGCTCGATCAGGATACTTTTCCTTGAATATATCCTTTTCCAGTCCATCAACTATCCCTATATAAAAAATCAAGTCATACTGACTCTCCGTTACGACGTGACTAAAGGTCAATCATACGCACAATCAAACTCACGCATTCAAACTAATATTAGTATAGATAATTTACTTGAAATATAACAAACAAACCATACATACTTATTCAAAACAACAACATCCGTAGTCTCACTCTGAAAAGCTCCAGAATAATTGCCGCCATTTTCAGTGACCAACGTCATGATAAGCTTCTTGTCTTTCCTAGAGATCCCAGATGTGGTCACGTTTAAGTTGGTGAAGGCAGGCAACCGATGTACGTTGAATTCATCTGAAGAACCGTTTATGTTGAGACGGAGAGATGCCTCCCATACAGCTTCAATCCACGATTCTGACATTATTGGTATGCCTTTTAATACAGCTTTCTGGAAGTAAAAATAAATCATTTGAGTAGTTTAGTAAGTTTCGAAAAACTGAATACAAAATGATATTTAATTATGTAAACTGCAAAAAATATTTCACGAGAATAGGCTGAGAAATGTAATCTGAAAAGGATAACAGCCAAACATCCGCCGTCTGGACATACGAAAGCATATTTGGCCAATTATGGTTTGGTATTCCTATAATTTTGCCGTATAACCTAAGAGCTATGAAAATTTTCGTGTACTAGGTCAATAGCAATTACCTTATAAGTAAATCGTCAAAATAAACGGCATAAACGGCCGTATCCATTAATTACGATGACTTAGAAGTATGACTTTTTCACATATCTAAGAGGAAGCAAACCTGAATATAAGGTATACCTCCACTCGTTCCTGAGAAACGAAGTTTCAATCAAAAAGACAGACGGACAAAAAAGTGGTCCTACAAGTGATCCTTTTGACCTCTTCACTTCAGGTACAGAACCCTAAAAACAAAAAGCCAACGTCTCATCAGCTTCTGGCTTCTGGACTTACCATTCAACCTTGGGCGAATCCAAACATCCAACAGATTGCCACCTTCAAGTAGGATGAAAGTCATGTGCAGTACCCATCATACATTAACAAAATGCTACACTAGTTTTAATGATTTAAAACTTTTCCCAGACTGTTTTGATAACAATTCACTGAAGTAGCACTAATTACTCTCTAAAGGAGTAGTATACCAGAAATATATATCAGAAATACAAATTCTATAGTTCCATAACATGAACAGTTTGTACTGTTGCTTACTATTATTTAGTATCATAACTTAAACTTACATTATATTTGTCAGACAGCACATTGTCGGAGACTAAATGTGTCGCGTTATCTGAGAGAACATTACTATAAATGCCACCCATCCAGAATACTTTGCTCTTAATGTTATCCTGGAAACAGACCATTATTTAAGTTAAAAATCATATTATCTTCATTTGTTGTGGGAAAACCCTAAAGAGAACATTAATTCTGACAGGCACTGAACAAGCATATGTTTAAGAGCATCATTAGCAACATAAATTTATTAACATTAAATACCTCAAAAACCAACTTCCTCTGTTTCTCAATTTATAACTCTTCACAGCCCTCAATACACTTTAATATTAGGATCCACTCTTGCCAAGATTTCAAAAATTCTAGCTGTAACTGTCCAACCATCACTAAAGTTGCCCACACAAAATACCTTGGAGTCATCATAGACCAGAGACTAAACTGGCATACACAGCTGGAGCAAATCGCGGGCAGGACAAGGAAGCTCATCTGGATCTTTAAAACCCTGAGACACGTCGCTACAGCTGAACTCCTCAAAAAGGTATATATTGCTCTCGGTCAATCTATTATACAGTACTGTATCCCTGCCTGGGGAGGAGCCTCTAAAACTAAATTCCTAGAACTAGAGAGAGCTCAACGAGCCCTTCTTAAAGTCATTTTTTTCAAACCCTATAAATTCCCAACCACCGAACTATATAATCTAAGTGATGTCCCATCAGTAAGACAAATTTATATAATTGCAGCTCTGCTAAAGCGTCATAAAAATGTAACGTATAGGTGTAATGCCACTGCTGGAAGGCGGACAACTAATGTGATCCAGACAGAACGAGTGAAAACTAGATTTGCCAGAAACCAATACAATACACTATCAGCTTTCTTATACAATAGACTCAACAGGAACCTTAATTTACACAATAAACCTAATTATGAATTTAAGAAAACATTAACCAAATGGATTAAAGCAAAAACATACCAACAAACCGAAGCTCTTTTAGAGGTAGTATCATAGTTATCACACACACACACACACACACACACACACACACACACACACACACACACACGCGCGCGCGCACGCGCACACACACACACACACACACACACACACACACACACACACACACACACACACACACACACACACACACACACACACACACACACACACACACACACACACACACACACACACACACACACACACACACACACACACACACACACACACACACACACACACACACACACACACACACACACACACACACACACACACACACACACACACACACACACACACACACACACACACACGTTAATTGTAAGTAGCACCTATGATAGAAATAAAAATAGTATTTGTATAACTTAAATAACTAGCGGAAGAGCGGGGCCTCCTAATACAAGTTTTTTAAACTTAAAAGGAGTGTCCCAAAAACTGTAGTGTTAAGGTAATCATATACAAGAAAATAAATATTTTTTCATTTTTTTCATTTTTTCATTAAATGCTGCTGCCCATTGCTCGAATATTTTAAAATAAAACATTATTCATGAATAAAATTTAAAAAAAAGTGAATGAAAAGCAAATTTTACAAAATGGGACGGAGAATTATTATTCTTTTTATTTTGATATACTAAGTGTTACTTTCACAGTAAATATGAATTTAATGACACCTGCGTGCCAAACAATGATACCTACATACTCTCGAAAAACATAACCCTCTTTCTGGAGCAGTGGGGTAAAAATTTAAAAACCTTTGTTAGTTATGCACAGGACAGTAAATAGTAATAACGAACCTTCTGCTGCTTAGTGAGTCCACTAGCACTTACTATCAAGCCCCTCATGGCTATAGTAAACACAGGCTCAGGACCTGAGGGAATGGAGCTTCCTTCAGTGAGGCAGCATGACAGACATCTAGGTCCCACTACCCTGCAATTATTTAAAATGATATCATTACTAGTATTCCGCTTAGACTTCATCTGCATGGGCTTCAAATATTATTTTACAGCAACTACTTGTTCAATTGGGATACAAAGCAGCTTACATTCTTCTCCGACCCTTCAACTATGCTATCATGAACAGCCTATATATGTCCCTACTGCAGGGGCTCAGGCCTACTCTGCTACGGAGAGTGTATGGGCCATAGTCCACCATGCGGGCCCAGTGTGGATTGGTAAACTTTCCACACACCTTTGAATTTCTTCTCAGGAGTGTGGAGGTTTGTTCACGATGTTTTCCTTCACCGAAAAGCCTGTGGTAATGACTTTTATCATTCATACATAAATTCCAAATTACAAATTGGAACTCATTGGTATGAGCCAGGATCGAACCCAGAAGACCTTGATTGTTCGAGGACTGATGCTCTACCCACCACTGCTTGCTACTATACTATAACTACCTATATATAAAAACAATAAACAAACTCACTTTTGCATTCATAAAATTTGTATAGGTGTTCAGAGTTTATATGTTTATAAGTATTACCAAAGATTCTAAGACATCTGTTATTTATTTTAAATTAGTTTTGCATGTGCTTACTAAGACTTTGATATCATTGTTTTAAGATAAAATAATCTTAGTTGCTCCAAAATTTTAAACCTGTTTTGCATGTAACATACTCCAAATAATGCAATAAACTATTCAGTCCCTTAAGTATGGGATAATACAATACAAATCTAGTTTTTTTAAGGCCACAGAGGCAGATTCATCATCATCATCAGACAGAAAACGTCCACTGCTGGACACAGGCCTCCTTCATGGCATGCCACATTGACTGGTCCCGAGCCACTTGCATCCAGCGACTCCCTGCAACCTTAACCAGGTCATTGGTCCATCTAGTAAGGGGACAGTCCGGTAGATGCTTCCTGGTATGTGGACAACACTCGGTAACATTTACCCCCCCACCGGTATCGGTTCTTCAAGTGATGTGGCCTGCCCATTGCCATTTCAGCTCACTAATTCAGCTCAGCTATGTTCGGTGAACTTAGTTCATCTACGGATTTCTTCATTCCGAATTTTAACACAGATAAATTCCGAGAAATGACCAAATTTCAGAGGCAGATTAATACATGCAAAGTAATTTGTCATTGTCATTCCTAACCAGTTTGGGTTCAGGTGTACAAAGGCGAGAACTGAGAGGCAAAATTTTAAAAATAAATCCAACCCCAGTTTTTAAATAATACTTACAAACATTTTGCTGCTTTCAGTTTTTCATACAATTCTCCTTGAAACTCGTTCAAAACGATAACATCTCTTTTTGTTAGATGTTCATACTCATTAAATTGTCTCTCATGCACCCACAACGCCCGGAGACCTTCGCCCCGATGCTGTTCACAAGACTAAAAACAGTAAAAATTTATCGAAATTTCAATTACCATTATGTTATATATATTTTATATATATATATATTAATCACTTCTCAAGCTAATGATTGATTTCGGTATAAAACACAACATAGATTCGAAGCGTAATAACATCTGCATTTAATATTTAGAATACAAAATAAGGTAGAGGTATCCTTTTAAAATGAAATAACTTACGGTAAACGCAAGCTGCATTTCTTCGGAGCAATCATGTTCACTTCCACAATCATTCGGTATTACAAACGTTACATTAATGCCATCACTCATCGTAAATGTCCTTAAAACAACTTCTTTTCAGCGAAAATTGTGCAAAATGCAATTAACTTCATTATTTCTCGTAAATAACCTACTAGTCGGCTTTTGTTTACATTATTTTTCAAATCCCTCCAAAAACCATAGACTCTTGATAGACTTTTTAAAGTATTGGCTTCTATCCATAGACAATTCGCTCCATGAGCAATTGAGCACTCTTATTTAAGTTCACTACCTTTTTAATAAAATTTCAGTTCAGTTATTATTTATTTACTATGTTTTAGCTGATGTTTGGACTCTAGGATATTTAATGAAATCAAAGTTCATATAAATAATATTAATTCTTCAAATCCATCTCGTAGTTGCTGCGGCTAATGGAACTAAATATAACTAAATTTTCTTAGTTTTTGAACGAAAATCTAGATGTAAGATCCCGCTTTTTGTGTATAAAAGTAAATTAAATTAAAATTAATTAAAATAAAAAGTGTATATCGACATAAACCGAGCAGAAATAATAATTACCTTTTTAAAATAAGCTTGCGCGATATAAGACATACTATTAGTATTTTTATAGACTTTCATCTCTACACTTGGTCACAGACAGAATTAAACTTGTTGCTAAAGCTAGACAAGTAAAACATAGTTTATCGATCGGTTCGGTTGGCTGCGGAATGGATCTGTTTTGTTGAAGAGGTTATAATAATGTGGAGTCTTGTTTTCTAATCTGTATAATTAATTTGGAGAGTTAATATATACGAAAATGTTATACGACGACTTTAAACCTGTGGTAGATTTAGTGCTAAACAACTGGACGGCACTACAACTTGCTGTGGAACATGGCATGGGTGCTCCCGGGGGCGAGAAGGTACATCCTTATAATAAGCTTAAGTTTTCTTTTATTACGGACAAATAATTAATAATTCTTTTATATTGCAATTTATCTGAATAAAAACAAATACAGGAAGAGTCTATAAATAATACTAGTGCTATGAAAAACTAACAAAATATATATCAAAAAGAGTATGCTGCGAAATACTTATTTGCTCACAACCAAACTCTAGCGAATAGCTAGAACTTTTGTTAACAATAATATTGACCTCCTTGATTTTTGTTGTTGATCACCCATAATCTTCATTCCCCTTTATACTGTATACATGATCCAATGAATTATTTTGTTTCAGACAGCACAGCTAATGTCCGTGTATGTTGCTAGATATTGCGTAGAAAATGTTATAGACCTACATGAGCTCACAGAAGTGATAGAAGACCTCATGGATGAAGAATTTGATACTGTGTGCCATGATAATTCTCCAAAAGGTAGAAATGTATTGACCTTTTATAACTATTTTTTACCTGTCAAGTCCATCTAATAATTAACACTTTCACAATTTTCTAATTTCTTTAAAAAAATTCTGCATTTATTTATTTTATGACTATTTAATTAAAAATATCAACTAAAGAGAAAACAAACCAAAAGCTTTTAAAAAAATTGAATATCTATATATTTTATAATTGTGTTATTAGTTAGTTTAATGAATTATTATTGTGTAATTAAATTAACCTAATTGTTCTTGTAGGAGTGTCATGCATCATCATAATTATCATAAGCCAGGAAACGTCCACTGCTGGACATAGGCCTCCTTCATGGTGACATGCATATAACTACTTACAGTACGGGGCCATAAATATTGCACATCTTCCTGTAGAAAGAGATAATCAGCTATTTTGGATTTTGAAGAGCATTATCTATGTCGCACACAACCTATATGACATTTTTCAATACTGGTTCAAATGTGATAGAGTGCAGTCGCACCCATAGTAAAATATACGTATAGAGTGGCTAAACCCCCACAATTAATAATAAAAAATAATTTAAAGTTGTAGGATTGCATAGTTCACGCAGGAATCAAATCAAAGAACAATAAAGTACTCAGTCCTGAATGCAAATTTTGATAAACAATAAATGTAATTATACATGGATATGGAAAATAGTATTCCGATGTGCAATATTTACAACCCTGTACTGTAATTTTATTGTCTATCATATATTAATTTCAACACGCTTTGCTTAGAAATAAATGAAATTATCTTTATAATAAGCAGGGGTCAGAGGCTATACAACCTGAATTGAGAACCTGACTCGCTCTTCGCTAGTTATTTTAAATAGTTATATTAATCACCCTTGCTAGATAAAATCTGTTATCTACTTAAAACATAACTGAGTAAATTCTTCAGGAACTTTACAAATGTTATTGATGAAATTCACAGAAGTAGCAGCCCTACTTTTACAATTCCTTGGATTATTAAAAGATGGAAGACATGATGAGCTTAGAGCACGGATAGAAGCAATGCCTAAATGTCAAAAATGGCTCAGTCAACCTATCCATGAGTCTGTACCTCCACAGGTGAGATAAAAAATTTAATGATAAAGATTTTATAATTTTTTATTTGCATCGGACATTGCACATATGATGCTAGCCAGAAAATCTTAGTTTGTCACATTCTACCTTCAGAGACATGCAAAAATTTAAATTGTTAAACATTTTAACAACATGGTATTTATCATACCATGTGTTTACCATGAAATGCTTGTGGTTTGGGCACACTCTGTTACATACAACATTAGTGTTATTGTGTATATGCAAAATAACACAATGTACTGTATTTTATTTTATTTGGGAAGCTTACAGCTATTTGTACAAAATAAGTAATCTTATACACAAACATTCGCCAATTACAAGGTATGTCACCCTGTAGGCCTGTAGGTGTTTTAAAACATGCCTAATGGGAAAAATATTTAGATGACAGGCAGCAGCATATACCTATGTATCAACAACTTTTGTGATTGACCACCAATCTTTCAAGTGTGGTGATTATAAGAAAACCCTTCATGGAAAGTCTGCTGAAGTCTTGGTCTGCTTGACTTGGTTAAAACTACCCTCAAACTCGCCCTCACAATCCTAGATAAAGATTAAATCATGATTCTGTTTTCAGTGTCATGGCAACCCAGATGACGATTCTACCAGTAGCAGTGGCGAGGACTTTGAAGAAGATATGAATGGGGACTCACCAGTTAATGGTAGTCATGAAAACCAAGCTGAAGCATCTTCTTCGAATCATGACCCTGAACCTATGGATGAAGATTTAGAACCTGGATGGACAGTCGTACGAACAAGGAGGAAGAAATAAATAGATATATCTAGAATTGGTCTCCGAATGTGATGTGTTGTTTATTCTTGGTCACTATCTTTACGGACGAAAGTGTCGCAATTAGTCCGCTGAAATATCGTCGGACAATCTCCACAGTGTAACGATAATTCCGTCAGCGTATTTTCGCGACTCGCAATGGAACGCCGCGAAACCGCAATGGAACGCCGCGAAACCGCAATGGAACGCCGCGAAACCGCAATGGAACGCCGCGAAACCGCAACGGATCGCCGCATGACTGCAATGCTTCGTTGCGCCTCTCAACTGAGTTAAATAATTCCGTTTGTTTCGGTGAGTCCGTGACGTTATGCACGTCCAAGGTCACTCGTATCGCCGCGATAATATCGCTCTGCAGAGAATCCTATATAATTTGTATCGAATTTGTTGGCACGGCGAGACTCGCCGTGATTCTATCGTCTGTGAAGTTAGCGCCTTTAAGTTTGGGTAGGGCGTGTAATCAATAATAAACATAAGGTATGATATATTGATTAGACAGAGTATATAATATGTAGTTATGTATGGAATTTGAATGTAATTTAATTTACTCAGTGTATTAAATAATATAGTTGACCGTTTCTATATGTGTAGCTTATGGTTATTTTTCTCGTAATAAAACACGTTATATTGTTAAATGTTGTTTTGTTTGAAAATTGGAACAAATATCTTTCCTAAATGGACTGTGCCCATTAATGAGAAGTGAAATCAAACCGGGTTACCTCATATCGCGGGTGTCGTAAAAGGCGACTAAAAGCAAAACCAAACCATTATGTCCGCAACAGCACGGTGGCGATCAGACCTGAAAAGGAAACCTTATAAAATCACTTGTTTGTCCGTCTGTCTGTCAAGGCCCTTTTTCTCAGAAACGCCTCTGCAAACTTTTGAATCTGAAAAAAAGTCAATGCAATAAAAATATATGGCCGTTTATGCCACTTATTTTCACAAATATATGTATGTACTACCTCATTATGACGATTTCCCTTGAAACCGCATAGAAACCCATAGCACCCACTTCCCATTGGCCTAGAAACCTGAAATTTGACAACAAGCAAGGGTTACAGACAGTGTAAGTATAAGAAATATAAGAATACATATGATTTTTTTTGTTAAAATCACCTCTTTACTATTACGAACTGTTGGCACTTGTCTTTATATTCTAAATACTATGTATATTGTTAAAAATTGCGCGTAGATTTCTTTAGGCACACCTATGATTTCAATTTTCATATTCTGTACAGAATACGGAACCCTCGGTGTACATGTCTGACTCGCACTTAGCTGTTTTTTTGGGGTCAATAAAGTGGTAGAAAAGCGGGTGAAAGGTCTACAATCTAATCTAGTCAAAAATATAAAACACTAGCAGCCCGTCCCGGCTTCGCACAGGGTAGACAATTATTTATTTTTGGAAATTCGGATATAAAACACTTTTTTTCACAAATATTTTTATTTATTAAAAAATTATTATTTATTAATTATATATTTAAAAAAAAATTTCAGTCGCTAATAGTTTCGGCAGCGCATTCGACGAAAGACATTTTAAGACTCATTTTTCTACACATTCGGTTACATTGTTCAAATTTTACCAAGGATCCCTAATTTTTTTCAAAATGAAATGTAGCCTATGTGAAATTGGAAGAATGTAGCATTCTATTGGAGAAAGAATTTTTTAAATCGGCCCAGTACTTTTTGAGCCTATTCATTACAAACATACAAACATACAAAAATAGTTACAAATCTTTCCTCTTTATAATATTAGTGTAGATGTAGATGTAGATAATATATGAATAATAGCACACCAAAAAAGGTAATTAAATGGATGTACAGTTTAACGATCATTGCCTCAACTGAAAATGAAAATACATAACCAAATAAAAGCGTGAAACGTCAAATTGACGTGGTACGAGAAACGTCAATGCCAAATTTTCCAATAAGCTTTTCATGATTGCGGCGGCGATTTTCCGTGGATTTTCCATCGATTGTGTAAATTATTGAAAATATCACGATTTTCTTTATAAATGTTGTTATAGTGATTTAAGCTTTCACTATGCCATTGACTGCAAGGCAAAGAAGTATCCATAATAAGAATGGCACGAAACGGTCGACTAGTTTCAAAGGGAAGAGAACTCGAAAAGGCAGTGAGGGGTGAGAAAATTGCTTTTATATATTGATATTTAAACAGTTGTAACGTTCTTCACGCTTATTGTGAGCTGTCTCTAATATAATATACTATACTACTTGGTTGTATCTAGTATTTTCGGTCTATGTTAGGTTACAAATGGGCTTGCTTATTTTCTAATTATTTTGCTGATTACTACAGCTTGGCGTTCATCCAGGTGCTCGAAAACACAGCGAAAGGTAAAAATGACGCTGAATGTTACGTTTGCATGCGTCACTAACGAAAATATATGGTTTTATAGGTTGAGATACTAAACAACCAAAGCTAAATCAATAAAATTTATATTTATGTTGTGAGAGTAAAGTAGCTTTCAAACCTGTGAATTTTTTGATGGAATCTTTTTGTTCATTCAAACTGTTTGTGTTTTTATTGTGAACCTATAGGAGAAGGCCTAAATGAAAAGGCATGTGAAAATGTCAAGAGGTGGTCTTAAAGATCTACTTTTTCTTACTTAAGCTCTTATTTGTCTTTATTTTTATAAACAAATATGAATAAATGTACAATGGTAGATGATTCCCAGCTGATGATGATAATAAAACTTATACTCAGGCTATGTCAACAGAATCTTTTATAAAAACTAGATACATTGTAGTCTTCTCCAATGAATTTATTTTTAACGCCTATTGTACCATATTTCAAACAAATAAAGGATAGTCAAATCTGTATTACTTCATATTTAAATAAACAAGCAAACATGTTCAAAAAGAACTAGAAACCGACTTCAACTGCCCTAAAAGTCTACTTTTATTAAGGGAATGCTTGTAAGTAAGCTGTCTAATACACACTATACATTCCCTATTCGAAAAGTACTGAACAGATTTCGATGAAACTTGCAGTCTTTCCTAAGTTAAACAATACCTAGTTCAACAATTTTTTTAAAATTTAAATCGTACTTGTAGTTCTGGAGATATGCTAGGAGATATATACATAAATGTATGTATACATACATTTTTGAAATTTGGCACAATTGTTTAGAAGCTGATATAGACTAACGTATATGAAAACTTGGCAGTTCTGTAATAAATATTACATAGTATTTTCACAAAATGCAATAAAATGCATCATGAGGTTAATTAATGTTTTCATTTATTTTTAATCCTTACTAATAATACCAGTTTTCTGTCTGCTGTTGTTGATGATGAATAATATTCAAGTGAAAATGAATTTCTTTGTGATACTTTGAGTAGCGGTCAAATCTGCCTATGTTGAATCCCATCATGGGATGGAAAGCTCACTTACTTCACCAACTGATCAGTTAAACAATTATTGATTATTAATATTAAGTTCAGGTAGCTGATGCAGCTGCTATTACCAGCATCCAGCTATACTCTACTTCAATTATGAGTTTATTTCTTGTGTCATCACATTTTTTTCCATGTATATGAATCTACACTGCAGTAAAAGTATTTTAGAAGTACTTATATTAACTGCAGAAACTAATTTAGTTTAAGAGCTTTATTAGACACTAAAAGTCCACCTTGTTACATAATTTCAGAGAATTCCTGGTGACAAATGCACCGTCAGATCTGCGAAGTATATCATATCCACACGGCGCTTTGGCATTAGGATTGCTGTTAACTGTGCGTCTGGTCTCTGCATACTTGGGACACGTTTCAGACTGTGATGAAACATATAACTACTGGGAACCACTCCATTATTTGGGTAATAAACATATTAACGCTACAACTTCAATAACTTGTTCATTATAAGCCAGGCCTCTGGATTGTCCATATGTGTAAAAACCACCCTGAGATAAGTAATAATTTAAAGGATTAAAATTTTTCCAAATATCAACACATTTTATTAAATAGATGAGACAAAGGCCAATTTAATGAAGCATTGCTTTGCTGCTTTTTTGCATTTCTAGATAAAATGTCTGTGTTTAAAGGTGTAATAAAGAGAAACATTTCATTATTTTCTTTATTCCAGTGTATGGCAATGGCCTACAGACATGGGAGTACAGTCCACAGTTCGCTATTCGTTCTTACATGCCGCTGTGGCTGTTTGCAGTCCCGGCTAAAATTCTATCGGTCCTTGTGGCCCCAGTGACAGTGTTCTACTGTCTGAGAATGTTGCTGGCCGTGTTGACTGCATGTGCCGAGTTAATGTTCTACAAGTAAGTAATTTTATAAATGTATATATTTTTAAGCCCTCACACTGTGTGCCTTGTTACATTTTTTGAAATATAATATTTGTCTTAATATTGTTTCACAAGATCTAGTTTTAAAAAGCACTAATTTGAGATTTCATGTAAGAAGATGATGTTTTTATTGAGTTTCCTCATTCCGGATTTCATCACATAGAGAAATTCCGAGCACAGCTTGTTCCATTGCTCACCAAGTGGCTTTGAGTCTGTTTATTTGGCCTACAGTAAAGGACCACGTTTTGGTTCCGTATGTTATCACCGACATAGCTCGACGAGTCAGTGAGCTGAAGTGGCAATGGGCAGGCCACATTGCTCGAAGAACCGATAACCGGTGGCGGCCACGTAGGCGCTTCCTACCGGGCCGTCTCCCTACTAGATGGACCGTGACTGACTGGTTAAGGCCGCGAGGAGTCACTGGATGCAAGTATCTCGTGACTGGTCAATATGGCATACCGTTAAGGAGGCCTATGCCCAGCAGTAGACGTTTCTCGGCTGATGATAATTGATAGTTTGAAAACAATATAATAGATAGGTAGTTTGAGTATATCCTTTATATGACTATTTATTACCTGAGCATACTGCATAGGAACAAGAAAGGGTGAAAGACATGGAAACAAACTAGGTACCTACATACTTTTGTACTCAAGTGTGCCTATGTTTCATTTACCACAAATGACAATGGACGATGGTTATTGTAGGGCGGTGTGCCACGAATTCGGCGTCCACGTCGGACGTGTTTGGCTTTGCCTGACGCTGCCCGCCGCAGGATGTTTCTCCTCATCAGCCGCTATGCTCCCGTCTTCCTGGAGCTACGCGCTGGTCACGGCTGCGCTGGCATGCTGGTGGAGGCACAGATACCCATCCGCTATTCTCTTCACAGCCGTCACTACCTTGATGAGTGAGTATATAATTAATGCGTTCAAAAAGAGCTAGAAGCCGACTTCAACTGCCCTAAAAGTCTACAGCATTTATCCACTAAAATGTTCACCCTTAGAGGTAGAATTATCTAGGCACATATTTGGTTTTTGTAAGTTTCTCAACAAGCGCTGAATCAATTTCGAAAAAAAATAATCATGGGATCACCTCTGAAGTTGCTCTAGCAGATAAAAAAGGAATCATCAAAATCGATTCATAATTGACGGAGTTATCGCGTAACATACACGTCTCCTATCTACCTTTTTTGAAGTCGGTTGAAAAATAATAATCAGAACAGCAAAATGTGCTAGCAGTTTCATGAACATCTTTTCCTTTTAATTACAGGCTGGCCCTTCACAGCAATAACAGGCTTACCGATAGCAATAGACATGCTCGTTCTCAAACGTCAATACATCGAGTTCTTCAAATGGTCCGTAGTGTCTCTACTGCTGATACTTTTGCCAACTGTTGCTGTTGATTCCTGGCATTATGGCAGACTGGTCATTGCCCCGTGGAACATTGTTGCTTATAACATATTCACTGACCATGGTCCAGACTTGTATGGAGTGGAGCCATGGACCTATTACTTTGTGAACGGGTTCCTCAATTTTAATGTTGTTTGGGTGAGTTTCATTTTATTGCTTAGTATTTAGTTCTTCTCATGTGATTCATTGATTGTCGTCTTGAGGTCAACCGAAAAATCCAACTCAGCTGGTAAGCGTTCGGGAAGTTATGGCGTAAGTATCTTCGAAGCCAAAATAGTGTTGACAGTGATGGCATACAGAACCGGAATGTGGGCCTTTACTGTGGGCCGAATAAACAAGGTTAAAGTCGGAATTTATCTAAGTGATATCTGGACAGAGGAAATAGGATAGACGGACTAGGGTCACAGACGTAGCTCAACGAGTCAGTGAGCTGAAATGGCAATGGGCAGGCCAAATCGTTCGAAGAACCGATAACCGATGGGGAGTAAAAGTCTTCGAGAGGCGATCACATACCGGGAACCGTGTACCCAGCCGTCTCCCTACTAGATGGACCCACGACCTGGTCAAGGTCGCGGGGAGTCGCTAAATGCAAGTGTCTCGGGACCAGTCAATGTGGCATACCATGGAGGAGGCCTATGTCCAGCAGTGGACGTTTGGCGAAGCCGGGGCAGGTCGCTAGTATTCACCTCGTCAAAAAGATTTAGCGATCGCTTTTATTTCAGGTGCTGTCTTTGGCCTGTCCAATTCTTCTGCTGGCGTGTATGGCCATAGCGCCTCGCTCCACCGATCGAGCGTCCTTCTGCGCCCCGTACTGGCTAGATCTGATGCCGCTGGGATTGTGGCTAGCTGTGTTTATGGTTCAACCGCACAAGGAAGAGAGGTAATTGTCTATGGTATCTCTCTGGCCATAACGCCTCGCTCCACCGATCGAGCGTCCTTCTGCGCCCCGTACTGGCTAGATCTGATGCCGCTGGGATTGTGGCTAGCTGTGTTTATGGTTCAACCGCACAAGGAAGAGAGGTAATTGTCTATGGTATCTCTCTGGCCATAACGCCTCGCTCCACCGATCGAGCGTCCTTCTGCGCCCCGTACTGGCTAGATCTGATGCCGCTGGGATTGTGGCTAGCTGTGTTTATGGTTCAACCGCACAAGGAAGAGAGGTAATTGTCTATGGTATCTCTCTATGGCCATAACGCCTCGCTCCACCGATCGAGCGTCCTTCTGCGCCCCGTACTGGCTAGATCTGATGCCGCTGGGATTGTGGCTAGCTGTGTTTATGGTTCAACCGCACAAGGAAGAGAGGTAATTGTCTATGGTATCTCTCTATGGCCATAACGCCTCGCTCCACCGATCGAGCGTCCTTCTGCGCCCCGTACTGGCTAGATCTGATGCCGCTGGGATTGTGGCTAGCTGTGTTTATGGTTCAACCGCACAAGGAAGAGAGGTAATTGTCTATGGTATCTCTCTATGGCCATAACGCCTCGCTCCACCGATCGAGCGTCCTTCTGGGCCCCGTACTGGCTAGATCTGATGCCGCTGGGATTGTGGCTAGCTATGTTTAAGGTTCAACCGCACAAGGAAGAGAGGTAATTGTCTATGGTATCTCTCAATGGCCATAACGCCTCGCTCCACTGATCGAGCGTCCTTCTGGGCCCCGTACTGGCTAGATCTGATGCCGCTGGGATTGTGGCTAGCTATGTTTAAGGTTCAACCGCACAAGGAAGAGAGGTAATTGTCTATGGTATCTCTCAATGGCCATAACGCCTCGCTCCACTGATCGAGCGTCCTTCTGGGCCCGTATAGGCCAGATTTGACTTCACTTGCATTATTTATCAAAGTTTTCGTGTTTCAGATTCCTGTACCCTATCTACAGCATGATAGTACTGTCCGGAGCTATATCTCTGGACTGTCTGCAGAAGATGACATTCGCTGTCGGCACCGAGCTGTTCAAATGGCGCAAGGAGCGAGAGAGACGGCACTACTTGGCCTACACTGTGCCTGTGATGGTTCTATGCGTTGGGTTGGCTGGAATACTTAGTAAGTAAAGTTTTATCTTCAATATGATAGTTAAATCCGAAGCAATATCTCTGAACTGTATGTAAAATAATATGAAAGAGCGAGAGAGATAACACTATGATGTGCTGTTCCTTTTATAATAAAACTAGCTTTAGCTCGTAATTTTAGATATTGTGTTTTTTTATTGACAGCGATTTTTTGTTCAATGTGTCAGTATGTGTGGCTGGCTGTGGTAAATTAATGACATCAAAATATTTATCGAAACTAATGTTGATGAACCGCCTTAGTGGCCTAATGGCTACGCACTTGTCCTAACAATCCTGATGTTCCGGGTTCGATTCCTAGTGGACCTATTGGTACTTATTTTGGTTCGTGATATGCCATTTTATATCCGCTTTGCTAGGCTACCACCGTATTACCGAAGTCTGCCACCAAACAGCAGTGTTAATAGCACTGTTGTGATCACATGATACCGTTAGCTAGCGCCTCATTAGCTTGAAGCTTCTGTGTGGGCACACTTACCATCCAACGGCCTTAATCTCACGATAAGAGTTACGATAGCTGAGATGAAGGCCAAGTGCAATCCCATCTATACATAAAACAATAAAACGGTTTATACCAGACACATGTCATTTGCTTTTTATAACATGAGGCATATGCAACTTGTTTTAGCTTCTGATCTTGACACTCTTATCTTTTTCAGGCATATCGCGTATTACGTCGCTGTACGTGAACTACCACGGGCCGATGACGATATTGCGAAGTCTCCCGGCCACCGAAGCACCGAGCTACGTGTGCTTCGGCAAGGATTGGTACAGATCGCCGTCCAGCTTCCACTTGCCCGAGGGCTATCATGTCAGATTTGTACCCAGCGCGTTCGATGGACAGCTTCCGGCGCCTTTTGACGAGGGACGAAACGGTGAGGTTTTTTTAAATTGATTTCTTTAACAAGTATTCCATATTCAAAGTCAAATTTTTAACTGCTTTCGTGGCCAAGTGGCTATACGCTTGAACTTACAATCTGAAGGACCCGGGTTCGATTCCCAGTGGGAGTACCTAGCGGTACTCGGTTGGTGGTAAGGCATTTTATATGTCCTCTTGGTTAGCTACCACCATGTTACCTGTCTGACTCCAAACAGCAGTGTTAATAGCACTGTTGTGTTCCGGTATAAAAGCCAACGCCCTTATTGTCACTCACCATCAGGTAAGATGAAGGCCAAGTGCAAACCCATGATGGGTTACCTCATAAAAAAGTAATGAAAACTTCTATCGTTTCAGCCACTCGCCTAATTCACGACCACTTCAACGACCTAAACAAAGGCAATAACAAAACCTACCTGAAACCAGCGCAGTGCCACTACCTTGTAGATTCTGATATAGGGACTCCTTCTAAACTACAGCCAGCTTATCACAAAATGAAAAACTGGGAGGTTTTGGACAGTGTTCCCATAATCGACGCTGAGAAATCCCACAAGATTTTCAGGGCGTTCTATGTACCCGTGCTGTCGAAAAAGCACAATGTATATGCTAATTTATATTTGTTGAGAAATCAAGATTTGTGGTAGAGTAGGTTTTAGGTTAAACAAATAAGAGTATGATAATAAGGCCATGTGCACGTTTTTTAAACGCACCGTCGACGCACGCTCTTTAGGTCTGCAGGCTGCGTCTGGCTTGCGTGCGTATCGCGTGCGTAGAGCAGTTGTCGATTGTATCGATAAACAAGCGCGTCTGTATCGATTCAAACGCGTATTTGTATTTATACCCAGTTGATCGCCTATCATCATCATTTAAAAATTGAACAACTATAATTAAATAGCTCGCCCTGCTACAGGCTTGATACCTATTGGGGCTGCTATAACAAAAACACGTTTTTGGTCATCACTTTGGTCCGTTTAAACTTAGGTGTTAACAAGCGTTACTAATTTGTCATTGTTGCAAATAAATAAATAAATAAAAAAATACATGTGTGCAAAGGTCTACAGGCTGCATCTGGCTCGCGTGCGTATCGCTAAAAACGCGCGTCGACGGCGCGTTTAAAAAAACGTGGTGTGCACATGCCCTAAGTTGTAATTTTTTATAGTTTTGCAGTTTGATATTACTGTTTTGTTTATACTGTTAACCGTATATCTCACACTGCTCTCCCCGTTCATTTTAATCTGAAATAATTGTGCTATTTAATAAGTTGTACTACAGAAAAGAATCAATAAAAAAAGTGAGATTAAAATGTTGTGGATAAGGTTCTTAAAACTATTTGAAAATAAATTATTCTCTTCCAATCATATCGTAGATATAATAAATAATGGCTGATGTTGGAATGTAACTATAAGTATTGACTTAAACGATATTTGTTGATTTTTTATATGAGTACTACAAGTTACAGACAAAAATAACACCAGCGCACATTTCTTGAACTAAGAGCTGTCACAATCCATAAGGAAGTGCGGGGACAGCGCGGGGAGTTTTGACGTCGGCCGCGCGCCCCCCATGCACAGGAAACTCGAAGTCCCCATGCACAAGTACCTTATCGCAGATATCGGCACATTCCGGGCCGATTTTCACCGATCTCTTGACCACAAAGCAACGCCCTAAGCCGAGGACGAGCCCGAGCGGGCGCCCTTAGGCCTGTTGCTATTAATAATAATACCGGTTGAGCGCCTTCCGCGCTCGCCATTGTTCGGGTGAAGCTGTAGAGGTCGCAGGACCAACAGCATCAAGTCCATTCGAAAAAAAAAAAAAAAAAAAAAAAAAAAAGCACAAGTACCGTAAATGCACGACGCAACAATACAATCAGCGCCATCTGTGCCGTAGATAAGAACTATTAGCCGCCTATATGTAAAGCTGAGCTGTGGTTTGTCTTTTTCTAACAGTACATAGTTATATTATTTATGGAACATTCTCAGATCTTAAAAAGTAATTTAAACATTTAAATTTCGAATCCGAAACTACATTTATATTTTGAGTGTGTGCTATTTCTATGAAATACTATTTTATCTCTATTACGTAAGTTACAAACAAAATCTTATAAAATATATTATCGACTTTTCTAACATATTATTTAAAATGGAAATGAAAATCAGAATTGAATGGCATGTTCTAAAGTGTGGTCGCAAAGTGGGACGAATTTCGTGCAATGACCCATCATTGCTTGTCTCTGTCGCTCCTACACAAACTGCCGTTGCATTTGAACGAGTGAAAGAAACAAATATTGACGCGAAATTATTTCTGTTGTGCGACCGCTCTTTCAAAACCATGTTTGTCGACCAAACATCATGTACTAGGAATTCGCACAATAATTTTAAGTACAACATAAATTATTACACAAAAATTAGAGATAAGATTGTATAACTACTTAGATAGAATTGTATAAGATCTCTTCGCTTAAGATGAATTTATTTTTATGTTATGGAAATTACTAAGGAAATTTATTTTTCGTTACGGTTAAATATTTTACTGTCAAGGGCAATGAAAAACCTACTTTCCTGTCAAATTACTGCAAATCATTTTAGCAGTTATCATGGAAGTATATTAGTCTATATACATGTATATTAGTCATCTATAACATGTATATTAGTTCATGGGTCTATGCTAGTCTTCTAGAGGTATGTATATTATGTTTGTGCATGGTTATATGAAATATTTTTAACCACTTGAATAATATTATCAATTGAGCCACGTTTTTAGGTAGCAATCATTAATCATAGTATCATGCGTTCAATCTTGTGTTGTGTTTACACACCATGTCACATTCCCTCAATTAAAGGTGAATGTGACAAGGTTCAAAAGTGGATACATATGTTTGTCCTCGAGTGTACATAAATATACTGTCCTAAAAGAAAATTTATAATGATTGTTACCTCCAACCCGAAATTTGATTTATTTGTTTTGTAATTGTTATATTATAATAATCTTCCAAAGTTTACATATAGTTACCTTTTAAGCTAGTCAATAGTGTGTATATTATAAACCTAAACAAAATTGTATAACTCGACGCTAAGAGTATTGGCGTCCCTTTCATGTTTTTACGAATGAAAAGGGACAGCCAGTATTTCAGAGTTGTCAAGTTTTGTTTAGGAGACATTCTAGAATTAACATTAATATGTAAATAAGAATGTGCAATAATGTAATTTTAATAGGGGTAGTGTTGGGCGAAATGTGATCACTTTTCAAATTTTTACTTTCACAGAAATTTGTACAAAATGCATGTAGAAAATACCTAAAAGTAGTTAACATTTTCTTTAGCTATCCAAAACTATGGTATGCACTCTAAAATATATGAAACTCTTTGGCTGTGTAGATTTCTAATTCAAATTCTGAACACACCCAAACAATTAATTTGTTATGTACATAAACTGAATGCATTCGTAAAATTAACCTTGGAATTTAATTACTTTTTCTCAACACTGATAGTAGGGTAGGTATAAATAACGTAAGTCTTATAAAAAATCTGGTTGGCCACGATCTCGCCTGATAGTAAGTGGGAGTATGGCTGTAGATGACTTGTCACCCTCGATTTGAAGATCACCAGATTGACACTTTGGAGAAATACAGAAACAGAAGAAATACGCATGATAAAGATTGAACGGAAACCATTGTGAGTCAGAGATGTGGTCTATATTTGTCTGGTAGGTACGTACATTTTTCTAGTTCGTCGATGGCAAATGCATTTATGCCAAGTGTTTACACCACTTGATAAAATTATAGAATATGATCATTAAAAAACAATCTATGTTTTTATAAAATAAGATTGAAAATGAGAAATAATGATAGTTATATTTATCTATTAATATTATTTATTACCGTAAGTAATGTCGTATAACCAACACGTGCATACGTGCATACTGCATATGAACAGGAAAAGAAACAAAAAAAAGTGGGTACACTCGAGTTCAAAAAAATGTATCCACTTTTGTACCATGTCACTTTAACCCTTTCTTGTTCATATGCAGTGTGTTGAATGAAGTGTCAATTAAAGGTACATATGACAAGACACAGAAGTGGGTACATGTTGTTGTACTCGAGTGTACATGTGTTTTACACTGTCTTTTTGATTGACATTTCTCTTAAGGATCTTGATATCAACAAGCAACGGTGAAATGAACAAGGTTCAAAAGTGAGTACATATTTACGCACCTGACTGTACCCTGTGTTGCTCTCGATGATATGCAAGCTATTATAATTATATAATCATTGTTTTTTAAATTCACATTGAATAGGATTTTAACTATCTAGCTAGAAGTTTTAACATGTTTGCATTTTTATAAACACTGATAGCAGTAAATCATTTTTTTATTAAATACTATTAAATCATGATCGTTTAGTGTTTATTCTATCGCCACTCCGAAAATCCTGCAACTGTACACCAAGAAGAAAAGAAAGCTATGTGATCCCGCCTTAAGACAATAATAATCAAACAAAGTTTAGTAGACGGGGCCAGAGTCTATTTGTCTGAATATCGAACCCACATCCTGCCTGCCAAGAGTTATGATCATAGCCAATCTTCATTGATGGTGTGTTTCGGCTGATTTTCGCATTCCACGAGTAACAATTATAGAGGTAACTATGACGATATTATCGAAATAATGAATCCCAGATATAGAAGTTTGCGTTGTCCCACTAACAGGTAATTCAGTGCTAAAGTGTCGGGACCTCGGCATGAGTTCCAGCTTTGGTTTCTCACTTTATCCTTATCCAGGTCCCACTTAACCAAGTTTCACTGTACATTTTTTGGCGACAAATTATGTTCCAAAATAGAAGGATTTATAAATAAATGTCTTGCAAAAATATATACAACTTATATAATGTTTGATTAAATGTAATTTACGCAGTCGGTTATTTTTTTAAAAAATTTACCTTGTTTTGGAGCAGCGGTTCCTAAACTTTAAAGGTCACGTAAGGGTCACTATTATGGCCGTAATTGCTTAGTTTTATTTGCTTCACTTGTCGTTCACCGACTTACTTTCTGAAGCGTTAATATTCTAAAGGTGACATGATTTTTAAGCCATTAAAATATGTGCATACCTCTAAAGGTACGATAAATTTTTTTTAAACGTAAAAAATTCAAGGGGCCAATAGCTTGTTAGGGAAATTTAGTGCCGCTCTAGCTTTTCAAAGCTCGATTCTAAAGCCATCCCGATTTACAATATAGCAACAAGGAAGCCATGGACCAATCATTTATGTGATTTTACAATAATTAAATGTAGATATTGTTTAATTTTGTCTTCATTTTTTATTTTATGATTAGTGTTTTTTGTTGAATATTCGGATTTTTTTATTTGCTTTGTAAATTATCTGTGTTAAAAACGAGATGCGTGAGATTGTTCACATTCAAGTTGGGAGGTGCGGAAACCAGGTTGGATCGAAGGTAAGAAAACATATTCAAATACAAGCTAATACCGCGACTTTGTCTGCAAGGTCTTTAGGAATTATCCCATAGCAACACAGTAGGGGTGATGGTCTTCATGCCGTTGATAATCATCATCGGTCATGGCGTAGATCGTATACAATTTCATGACAACCACTTGGCTGGCTCAATCGTGACTAACAACAAAAAACTAGTCATGACCACGGCTGGCCAACTAATCGTTGATCGCTGGAAGATATTGGACTGTGGCTGATGTCACCAATTAATTGAACATTATTTAAGGCTGGCTGGCTCTAAGGCCACACACCAGAAACATAATTTTGTGTCGGCACATGTTGAGAAACTGCATGCATTGCAAGAATGTATGATACATGTCGCGAAACTTCTTGAGAGTCTTGGTTTTGTTTGTGTCGCAAGGGTGTTGCTAAACCATGTCCCGATAAAAAAAATACATTTACCGTGGTTCACTTATTCCAGTTCTGGGAGGTGATCTCCGATGAACACGGCATCAACCCAGACGGCCTCTACAGCGGCGACTCCGACCTGCAGCTGGAGAGAATCAACGTATACTACAACGAGGGCCCCTGCTCCAAGTACGTACCTCGCTCGGTACTCGTGGATCTGGAGCCCGGCGTGCTGGACTCCATCCGAGCGGGACCCTTCGGGAAAATATTCAGACCCGACAATATAGTTTGTGGACTCTCCGGGTCAGGAAACAATTGGGCTAAAGGGTACTACACAGAGGGAGCTGACATTTTAGAAACTGTTTTGGACGTCGTCAGAAAGGAAGCCGAAGGCTGTGACTGTCTCCAAGGCTTCCAAGTCACGCATTCCAACGGAGGCGGGACGGGATCTGGGTTAGGAACGCTCCTATTAACAAACTTAAAAGAGGAATATCCAGATCGTATTTCTGTCACTTTCTCCGTGATGCCGAGTCCGAAAGTCTCTGACACGGTAGTCGAACCGTACAATGCAACGTTAGCCGTGAACCAGTTGATTGAGAATACAGATCAGACATATTGTATCGACAATGAGGCCCTTTATGATATTTGCTTCCGGACTTTGAAGTTGAATACTCCGACGTATGGAGATTTAAATCATTTAGTATCGTCCACGATGTCGGGAATAACTACGTGCTTAAGGTTCCCGGGACAGCTGAATGCTGATTTGCGGAAGTTGGCTGTTAACATGGTACCGTTTCCGAGGTTGCACTTCTTTGTTCCTGGGTTTGCGCCGCTGACGTCACGCGGGAGTCAACAGTACAGAGCGCTGACGGTTCCAGAGCTGACGCAACAAATGTTCGACGCGAAGAACATGATGGCGGCCTGTGATCCTCGCAATGGTCGTTACCTTACCGTGGCGGCCGTGTTCCGCGGGCGGATGTCCATGAAGGAAGTGGACGAACAGATGCTGAACATACAGAAGAAAAACAAAGACTACTTCGTTGAATGGATGCCGAATAATGTGAAGATAGCAGTCTGCGACATACCCCCTCGTGGTCTGAAGATGTCTTCCACATTTATTGGGAACACGACGGCTATTCAGGAGCTATTCAAACGAGTTTCGGAACAGTTTTCGTCCATGTTTAGAAGGAAAGCCTTCCTCCATTGGTACACTGGAGAAGGGATGGATGAGAATGACTTCACCGATGCTGATAATAATATGGCCGATCTGATATCAGAGTATCAACAGTATCAGGACGCAACGTTAGACGACGGGGAAGATGAGGATTTTGATGAAGAACCTCAAAATATTGAAGGTGCAACTGAATGAATAAAAACTGGGAAAATAATTGTTGGTGTATGTTAGTAATTTATTTGTTAAATTTTTGTAAATTTGGAATGTTTTAGTTTATTTGGTGTCTTCATTCATAAAACATCTAAAACCAACAATTTGGGCCAGAACGGACTGACATTGTTGATTGTAAAGCGTCTTGTTATTCAAATCAATATCATATGCATAGTGTGTTATCATCGCCTGGTAAATAGGGACGCGCTTATATTATAAATGCGGAATTGAGTTTGTTTGTCTGTCCTGAGAGTCAGAATTACTTTATTTTTAACCCCCCACGCAAAAAGTGGGATGTTATTTTGACGCCAATGTCTGTGTATCTTTCTGTTTGTGGCATCGTAGGTCTCGAACTGATGCTGTTTTAATGCGTTTTTTTTACGTGAAAACAAGTTTCCTTGCGGTGGTTCTTAGGGATATTTACTTAAAAATCGATTCAGCAGTTTGAAGAGCATCAGCTGAAGTTTGTTTTCGGCATAAAACAGAAATATTTTTTTGAATGATTATTGCGTAGTTTTTTTAAATGTTTAATTTAATACTTGTTTGTACTACTTTTTATACCAACCGAGTGAGTTATTTCCGTTGTATAATTTTTGAAGTCAAAGGGACGGATGGTCTAAGTCACGGGAAAAACGTAGTTTTCATATAGATATGTTTGCTTCTTTAGCTGTCTTAGCGACGATACACGTGTCTTAGCACACTACAGTACTGCTTTACTGGTAAATAAACAATTTAAATCTCTCTGGTCTATGCTCATTTATAAATCTCGCAAATCGAAATACACAACATTCCCTACCACCATTAAGAAATGGTCATTGCCCGACTGAAGGCCACAAAACACGAGTGGAATATCACGAGTGCGGAATCTAAGTCCAACTGTGTACAAGGCCACGTAGGTCAATAAAGATGAAAGAAATAAGATAGATAGATAGATAAGAAAATAGCATTATCGATTTCAGATTTTTATCAAAACAAAAACTATAAAAAAATCCGTTACAAGAAACAACACAAAAAGACAACACAAAACACTGGACAAACAATTATTCCTCCACTTCCTCGTCGAATTCCCCCTCGTCGTCCGCAGTAGCGTCTTGGTACTGCTGGTACTCTGACACCAAGTCGTTCATGTTGCTTTCTGCCTCAGTGAACTCCATCTCGTCCATGCCTTCACCAGTATACCAATGCAGGAAAGCCTTTCGTCGGAACATAGCCGTGAACTGCTCAGATATTCTCTTAAACAGCTCCTGTATAGCTGTAGTGTTCCCGATGAAGGTAGCCGACATCTTCAGTCCACGAGGCGGAATATCGCATACGGCAGTTTTCACGTTATTCGGAATCCATTCGACGAAGTAGCTGCTATTTTTATTTTGTATATTTAACATTTGTTCGTCCACTTCCTTCATGGACATCCGTCCGCGGAACACGGCCGCCACGGTAAGGTAGCGCCCATGGCGAGGGTCGCAGGCTGCCATCATGTTCTTCGCGTCGAACATTTGTTGCGTCAGCTCTGGAACCGTCAGCGCTCTGTACTGTTGACTCCCGCGTGACGTCAGCGGCGCAAACCCTGGCATAAAGAAGTGCAACCTCGGAAACGGTACCATGTTAACAGCCAACTTCCTCAAGTCGGCATTTAACTGTCCTGGAAATCTGAGACAGGTCGTCACTCCAGACATGGTCGCTGAAACTAGGTGGTTCAGGTCTCCATATGTGGGTGTGGTCAGTTTTAGGGTTCGGAAACAAATGTCGTATAGAGCCTCGTTGTCTATGCAGTAGGTCTCATCAGTGTTCTCTACTAGTTGATGCACTGAAAGCGTAGCGTTGTACGGTTCCACGACAGTATCAGAGACCTTCGGACTGGGGACCACGGAGAACGTGTTCATGATACGGTCGGGGTATTCCTCTCTGATCTTCGATATGAGTAGAGTTCCCATCCCGGAGCCGGTTCCGCCTCCGAGAGAATGAGTCAGCTGGAAGCCCTGCAAGCAGTCGCAGCCTTCAGCTTCCTTTCGGACTACGTCGAGGACGGAGTCGACCAGCTCGGCTCCCTCAGTGTAGTGTCCTTTGGCCCAGTTGTTGCCGGCCCCGGACTGACCGAATACAAAGTTGTCCGGGCGGAAGATCTGTCCGAAAGGTCCCGAGCGGACAGAGTCCATGGTGCCGGGCTCCAGGTCCACCAACACGGCTCGCGGCACATACTTTCCGCCGGTCGCCTCGTTGTAGTATACATTGATGCGTTCTAGTTGGAGGTCGGAGTCGCCCTGGTACACTCCGGTAGGATCGATGCCGTGCTCATCCGAAATCACCTCCCAGAACTGTGAAAGAAAGCTTCTATTAGTTGTGTGTTAGCTATTGATTAACTCCTGAATCAGTATTTTGGGCCTCAGTGATCTTTTAATTGAGAAAGACAGTACGCGTAATAGCATTTCCGTTTCACATCTTTGGGGGATTGATTACATGAGCCGTACGTTACGCCGCCTGTCCGCTCTAGCGGTGTGTCCATTTTAGCAGCGGCAGAAACGCATTTCTGTATCGGATATACTATAGTGACCGCCGCTGCCGTCTTGAAATTTTATGTCCGTCCGTTATCGGCCATTGGCCCCTTATCTAAACAGAAAATAAGTCAAGTCCCCTACTTCTTTACCTTAGCTCCAATCTGGTTGCCGCACTGCCCAGCTTGAATGTGGACGATTTCCCTCATTTTGTAGATTCACGTAAAATTTTGCGTCAAAAAATTAAGCTAGTAAAAATTTACAACCGTAAACTCATTAAAAAAACTATAAACTAAAAATTACGGGCCACAACAGTTACTGCATGACCTGAGTTCACAAAATTTTCAAATGTAATAAAATCCCTGCATTCTTTTGTCAGTTCCAATCAGACACAGAATTCGAAGTTTGGAAATTCGTTATAGTCATTAGTTGCCACTTGCCAGTATAGCACATCATACGAAAGAGACATCACTGAAAAAGTTTTTAAGCAAAGAGCCATCTACGCTGAAAAGCTTTCAGTACTGTAACCAACCGTTTCAAAGTCACGGATACGTCCCAAAGCTCACGCGCCAAAGTTCTCACCCTCGCTGCAAGATGGCACCGCCGACGCTCCGCTCTGGCTTGTTTTGTTTTCAGTTTTCAGCGGCATCGTTGTCATTATTGTCATGGCGCTCGGTAGAAATGTCAGTGAGATAGCGTTCGCGTTTATATAAAATGTAAATTAAAAGCTTATTCTGTATGATGTAGTTGTGTTTGGCGCGTGCCGTGTGTGAAGCGAGCGAGCGCCCGCGGAGTGATGTCAGTGGAAGGTAGAAATGCTTCCGGAGATAAAAAGGAAGCTGCAGTTTGTGATGATAGCACGGATAGTGACAATGATACTGAGAGGAAGCCGCTGTTACGACGCGTCTCGACGAGCAAATGCCTCGGTAGACTGGTACGTACTGCGTCTATTATTTAATTAAATTAATTTTTATAGGTAATCTAACTAAATACTCTAGGGCGTGCCGAGACAGCTGTCAACCGGGCGCGCGGGGTAGGGGGGGTGGCCCATGTGCCCGGGCTCGGGGCAATTCTGGTGATCAATTTTTTTAACGATATTGTTTGTTTAGTTAATTGTGTTTGTCGAAGCAATGAGGTATTGAGGACGTTTGACCTATTTCGGTGGGAAACTAGAGACTTACTTGAGTGAATGCGTTGTATGGTGACTATGTTTCAGAGGGACTTCCGGACTCTAATTTTAAGTGTTTTGATCTTCGATCGAGTTTTTTTGGCAGTGTCGTGTGTCGATCGTGTTTATTTTTCATTGAGGATGAATGACCTTTTTAGCATCTCAATCAATTAACAACCCTTTATCATCCTTTCAACCATTATTTGCTAGCTTACTTTCTTTTTAAATGTGAACTCATTCTTCTCCTGGCTCACAAAACCGGTTGTAATCTGTCTTCGCTATCACGGCGTAAAGCTCCGCAATGTAATCTAGCTCGGGGCCCCGCGGGCTCAGCCATCTTTTCGCTTACTCATCGGTTAATCCCATCACTTTGTTTACGTCACGTTTGCTTCTCAATCATGGAATCAAAACACTTCTAAAACAGTAAATTCAACTACAAGCGATACATAAATAGTGATATAGATGTCACAGTTAGATTTCTGAATAAGTCGTTATGCATAATCGCTAGCTGTTACACTGAACAACTCCGTTATATAAAACAGCTCAACGACGCTAAGCGATTTTCCATAATAGTCGAACTGTAACTGGCGGAATTGAGTGAACGCTTTGCAGTCGTCAATGCAGCGGGTCAATGATTGGAGGTTTTATGGCGTGAAATGAAACCTCAGATTGTTTGGTCGTTCGTGGCTTTGTATGTGCAAAAAATGGCGTCCAAAGTATAATGTGGTCTACATTTCAAAATTAATTAAAAAACCCATTAATATAAATGAAAATAACCCAAACTTAATTGAAAATCATGGTCGCCTTGCAATAAATGGTTCCATTCTGAAAAACGTCTTAACATGGGTAGCTATTTTGTTAATTGAAACGCAATGACAATCTAGCTACACATTGTACATTATTAACCAATACAACTGCGACATAGATACTCATACAAATGGTGCAATTTCCTGGTACCAAATTACAAACCCTGGATACCGTCCTATCTTCGTAGAATCCTGCAGGATTACCGATCAAGACGATCAATCATTCACACCCTACTACTTCCTGAGACTAATGGCATTTCGCTCGGAACACGCTTCTCCACTCTTGCGATCAAGGATTGTAAACAAAACAATGAGTTTATCGTATCTTCAGGGGAGTTCCCTTGTTATATCAATATGAGTAGTGTGTATGAATGAAGTATTATTAAAATATTGTTTCGTACTCGTTCAACTCTACCAGGCTTTAGATTACCACGGTACGAGCTCGTTCCAGTGTGGATACATCTGTTTGTATGTACTGTAATTATAAAATAATGAAAGAAATGAATCTATAAATAAAAGATGTTTCATAATCGACCTGCACTTGTACACTATTTAAAAAATCTAGTAATAATCTAAACATGTTTGGAAAAATAATAGAATTACATTTTGAAATTCTAATTGTACAAAAACATTGTTTTTGTACTGAGTGACAGCATCTAATGTCATTCTATTGACGCCATCTTTATTTTCAACGTTAAGTCTTACTTTCGTGCGTTTTATACGTTTTTGTACAAATAAATTAAACCAAAATATACAAAAATAAGTTTACAATTATAAGTGTACAAGACCAGGCCTTGGCTCCATACATTCGCGGAACGTGTCATTTGTTGGCAAATCATTAGGTGAATTCCTTTAGGAATTGATTTGAATAAGAGTATTAATAAGATCTGACACTGGTAAATGGATCCAGGGCAGAGTTACTGCACAGGATTCATATACCTCTGCGGGTGCAGGAAAGGCGTCTTATTTTCACAACCTCTCACTTGATATAATGTCTCTGCCGTCAGAAATTTATGTTAGAAATAACCGCATGTTATATGTATGTAAACTATTTAAATCTTATTTACAAATTAAACTGCTTACATAAATAAATAAAAGTCACACACATCCATATATGTATTTAACCGTCTTCAAAAAAGGAGGAAGTTATCAATTCAACGGGTATGTTTTTTATATATTTGTTACCACAGAACTTTAGACTGGGTGAACCGATTTGGATGATTCTTTTTTTATTTGAAAGGTGGTGCTTCCCGTGTGGTCTTATTTTAATTTGGTCCAGTTCTAACAACGGAATCCATGAGAAAACGATATAAATTTTAAATTTGCCTTAATAAACGTAGACTTAGAGCAATTGAAGTCGGTTTCCAGTTCTTTTTGAACGCATTTACTTTTTAAAAATTGTACTAGTGTTTGAAGCAGAGACAAGTAAAATCAAGGATGAGAGTAAAAGCTAATCTGCAGTCAAATGTGCTATAACTTAACTACGATTTGTTAATTTTAGAAATACATAGGTTTGAGCAAGTCAATTAACTAACGTGCATCTACGTCACTTTTCCACTTTGGGAAACTTTCCTGATTTGAATGAATAAATAATTATCAACGTGCCTATAAAGTATTCAGCGTCAACCCAAATATTGGGTAGCAGATACTCCGAATCGAATTCCTGGAGTGTAGTGTAGGCTCTCTCAGCTGTCTGGGGTCGACATCGTCAGTAAATGTTGATGTAGTGCTTCATGCTATCAGTTACTACAATACTGACAAACATCTGTTTTTTAAATTATTTTAAATGTACTGCACGACTGCACCACAAGGAGGCTATGTTTTTCGAGAGTATGTATGTATAATTCTGCGAAAAGGTCTAGTGCGGCAGATAATGTAAATTGTATGTCTTTGTATTAATCAGCAAAATAAACATTTTGTTTTTGTATTTGTAGTTGTTTGGCCTGAACTGCTCGATGGATTTTAGCTTGAGTTGTGTCGTTAGATTTATATTTACTGTGAGACTGACACTGGGTACATCAAAATAATTAAAAGTTAAAAATAAACTTACGCATATGTATGACATTAATAACAAAATATTTACAGTAAAAGGTTTCCCAGTTATGGCTGACCGCGTGGTCACCCCGCAGTATTGTGTGAGCGTGGAGCAAGGATGTCCGGAGCCTGTCAATCTACCGAGCGAGCGGTCGAACGTTACGCCCCAGTTTCGTGTGTTGGTAGCTGGTACACTCGTGAGCAGAAGTACTTTACAAATGAAAATTTTTCAAATGTCTACACACCCCGCTCGCTATTAAACAAAACTCTCTCTTCAAAACTCCAGGAATATGTACTCTCTTCAAATCACCTAGCCACGAATATGACTGAGCAGCAAGCTAAGCTTATGTATCAATTTCGTCCTAAATTAATGGTTTCTAGATAGGTTTCCATGTATAACTACTTCAATTATGACGAACCGCTTTTTCTACTTGATTTAATTTTCGGTCAACGACCTTATCGTAGGCAGTAATGATATAAGTGGCTGTTACTTCACCTGCGTGATCGGTACCTGTTCCCGGGGGAGCGATACCGAGGTCGGACCAATCATTTACATTTACTGTTATAAGTCCTAGATTAATATAATATCTGTCTACCTTTACGATGTTCCTTAGCATAGAAACAGCCCTGAATCGTGTATACGGACTGATGATAAAAATTATAAAATTGACTGGTTACAATGTGATTCAAATGCTCTATAATGTGCATCAAAGAAACAAAATATAGTAAAATACGCAATAAGGAACGAATCGGTACAGATAGGCTATCTTCTTCCGGCAACTAAAGGACACGTTCCTCGAATGTATGAAACCTAGGCTTAGACTTGTACACTTCTAATTTTAAAAGTTCATCGTCAAATAAAAGTGATTTAATTAACATCTTAGAACATTCTGGTCTAGTTAATGTGTACTAAAACATTAAAAACGCATAAATCAGTCAAGACTTAACTTGAAGATCAAAAATGGCGTCTTTAAAATGATGCGTTTTCACAAAAATTACTGATTTTGTAAAAAAAAAGAAGAACAAAAACGTAATTCTACAGGTCTAACGCATAACTAAGTTTGTTCCTGGTATGAGGTACGGGAGGGTAGCTTTAGTCGTGCATCGTTTGATGTTCCGTAAACACTGCCCTGAAAAGTCGAGTACCGCTCCCATACCTCAGGAACAGACTCAGTTATGCATTAGACTTGTAGCATTTTTTATATATTTTTTAAATTATACTATATATTTTTTTAAATAGAGCAAAAGTGCAGGCAGGGTCTTTTTAGAGCTGAGGTGCTGAAAAAATAAAATATTATAACTATCCTTAAATTACTACTGTAATTAAACTGTAATTACACTTATTGTAACAGAAACTTTAAAAAATACATTTTAAAATACATTGAAAAAATACATTGCCTTTAAAAATCACTTCCGTGTACGAGTGTACGTTCACACCCGTTATAAAGTCCGTTGACAGTTCCATGAAGCGGGTATCTGGGAGGGAATCTGGGCCATTGTGAGCAGGACTCCAGTTCCAAACAATGCCCAACACGGGACAAGCGGACGCACAAATGTACAAGTGGAACAAAGGTCCCTTAAATAGATGTTGGTGATTTCTTAGTACCTACGAGTACCTACTTACATCTCTGACACTCAAGACCAAAATACTCTATAAAGGTCAGAATAGCAGGGAATTTTTGAATGTATAATGGACATTGGTTCTTCTGACCAAATCGTAAGCGTTGATAAGGCCCGATGGACCGTTGGATGGAGTTAAAACAACTATGTTCATGTAATCTTAATATAGCACTGCTGCTAGGTGGCAGACTTTGATAAAAATAGCATATAAGGTCCTATTATCAAAATTTACGAGTTTACGGAGGCGGTGAGATTTCAGGATATAACTTCTAACACGTTCGTTTTGCGTATGGTTCGGGAAAGTGTTTCCGTTAGACAATTTCTGAAATCCACGTGTACACAGTCGCCGTATTGTCCTTGTTATATTTTTAAGAACTACAATAGATTCTTCATGCCAGACCAGACGGTATTATTCTGAGTTGGAAATAACAGCCAATGCAACGTTGCCAGTTCGTATGCAAAGAGGATCCTTAAAGAGTGCACACTTTATCAATGTTAGGTCGTTAAGTGACCCGACGACGAGACGCGGCGTCGCGCCGTCTGGAGCAGATCAACTGGGGTTGTGCGAAATCAATAGTGCATGCCATTGTCTGCCACTAAGTGGTCTAGCAACGATAAAACATGTTGTCCTAGAGTCCGCGTCTCATGGCAGCATTTTCAAGTCCAGAACTGTAGTGAGACATAAACGGTCGAATGCCAGGAGCGTGGGTGACATCAGCAGGACTATCACAGATTTTTCATCTTAAACTTTATCATGAATACAGACAGGGAGTGTAAATGTATTGCCGGCGTCCGTATTGCCATAAAGCTTATAATCTAGGGGTTGTATAGCTCGTGTATGCAAGGGAACCATGCAATGCCGACCATCTTCAAGTGGATCATGGCTAAGCGGTGTCCTAGCGGGATAAAAGCTAATGTTTGCTGTTGGTAATACTAGGGTTTGTGGTTCGGCTATCATGAGTCAAGTCGCATAATTGTGATCAAACTGCAACGGTTCATGACGACGTTATCAGAGTTGTGATTAGCTCTCACTACCACCACGGTGGTATGTACCACATTCATCATCATCATCATCAGCCAGGAAACGTCCACTGCTGGACATAGGCCTCCCTCATGGTACGCCACATCGACCGGTCCCGAGCCACCTGCATCCAGCGACTCCCCGCGACTCTAACCAGGTCGTCGGTCCATCTAGTAAGGGGACGGCCTGGTAGACGTTTCCCGGTACGTGGTCGCCACTCGAGAACCTTTACTCCCCACCACTTAGGTACCACATTATGCTCAATCAATCAATGAGCTTATTTTATTAACTTTAGTTACATTTTAAAATAAAATAATTCTTAATTCTAAGAAATCCTTCATGCTTTAGGAGAAAATTTTTAATTTATTCTTGAATGTTGTGAAGCTCGGAGCGTTTACAACTTCAAGTGGAAGCCGATCACACGCCGGACCCATCATGTGAATAGACTTGGAGCTTTTCGTCAGTGTGTGAGAGACAGCCTACCCGGGATCTCTCTCTCGGAAGCTCTCAGGGATTTTGCTTTAACAATCTCATCTTGTGATTTGGTTACCAGAGATTGTGATTAGGTTGTAACGATCTTACATCACTGTCAATAAACGTTATTTGACGATCACGTTTTGTGACTGGGCTATGAGGGTTTGTGTCTTTGCCAGGATTGTAATTAAGCTATCACGGTTTGCTACTGAGCTATCAGTCTGGGACTATGCTACCTGTATTTGGATATAACCTAGTTTGGTCAGGGGCTTAGCAACCACGGTTTGTGTTTAGGCTTTAAAAAATTATGATAATATATCAACAGTCGACCACAATCTCACCTTAGGTCTACGATGTTACGGGTTGATCTAAAAGGAATTTACTATTCGTTTGAAGATTCCCAAGTTACATTCTTCAGGCGACACAGAATCTCATCATTCAAACCCCTTCAAAGGTCATTTCAAAATTAGCTGTACGCATGATGGAAGTGAAAGTGGTGTGGTGATAAAACTAAAACTTAAAAATCACCAGGATTGTTATGAAGCTATCACGTTCCGAGACTGGGAAACTAGATGCTTCTGGTTAGGCTATCACGGCCTGTGACAAGGCTCCTGCGGTTGGGTTAGTCTACCGCTTCTTCTAAACAATAACATCCATGTTCTATGTCGAAGTAGGCAATTCATCACGCTAATGTCCGTCCCCCTCACACGTTTCCGTGTGCGGTGCGGCGCGGACACCTCGTTACTCGTGAAAAACGACTGCTACCCGGCTTTGCGACACTACATGAATATGGAATGCCTTAAGATAAATGTTTTACACGGTTAAGGTGGGGAAGTTAGACGGTTTGGGCACAGTTGCTTGCTTTATAATTAGAAAGTATCACAATTTTTGTTTGAGCTTAAAACACAGTGAAGTAGATCTGGATAAAGAAATGTAAGCCAAACATTTTAGAATATTCAGACAAGCATTTAAAAATATGTTTAGTTGTGTATACAGATTTATAGCTGCTAGAGTGTATAAACATAGTCTGAACTTTGCTCACGTATAAGCTTTGGGTGCAAACTTTTGCATCCGTTCGATAAATACTTGGGTGAAAGGAAAATGCTTTGATCTGGTTAGCTAATCTTCTAATCTAAATCTAGGCGTAGAATCGAGTGGTGCACTCTGGGAGAGGACTATGTCCAGTGGACTGCCTCAGGCTGTACATGATGATGATGGGCAGTGATGAGGGGGAAAGTGATATTGATACGTAGGTCTTTGTGACACGGACGAGATGATATGGGTGGTTATATGTTAAAACTGAAACCACTAGAAAATGAAGACAATGAAAACAAAGATTCATTCCCCGCAGAGAGATTTAAATATAGTAATAGGTTATAGAGCGGTCATTGGGAAACGTTTCATATAAACATTTGGATCTCAAAAGTCAACGGTATGTCAAATATCTTGTACGGCCGTGTGACGTGATGTGACACTAGATTGAGTAACTTATTACCAATTGGTATTAAGTTTAGGATCAAAATGTTTGTTTGCTTTGTCCGGTCTATTAATACTAAATGTCTTTTAATATTAAATGTCTGTTAATATTAAATGTCTTTGATTCCCCGTAATTTTCTTTTAATCTTTATCGCCGTACGAGTATACTTCTTATAGCGTCCAAAATATAAAGTAGAGCGATTTCTCATTCCGACGCAAATGTATATTCGCATATACTAATGCGTGTTGGAAGAAGATAGATTACTATATCATTTGATAATGTTCGTACAATGTTACGTAAAAATGAATTTATTTCCAAATATCATTTTGTTGGACTGCGTTGTGCAGGGTAAGGTGCTCGTTACTGTTACGCCGAAACGGCACAACCAATAGTGATGAAATTTGGAGGCTATGGAGGACATAAGCTGCTCTTTATCACGATTCATTAAGTGGACTCTGTAAACTAATTGTGAAGTCCATTCCGATCAAGTTGAGGGCAAAAGTACTAGTTCATACTAAAATACTCCGGTTAAAGTGAGTTGGATTGCTTATATTTTCCCCTTCGGAGTTCGGAGCATATTTAGTCGTAAGGGAATGTCAGAATGACTGGGGGCTTTATTTTTGATTCGCTCTACGCGCTCGACTTTCGTTCGACTTATGAAATTTGGTATTTTTGAATCGCTCTTCTGCAACGAGTGGTCGGGACCACTCTTTGCGGTGGCGAGCGATAGACTAAACGTCATCGTCAAACACTGACATTACCACTTATTGACATTGACAGTAGGAACTGTTCTATGAACTTTGCGTTCCGTTTTGCTTGCATGAATTACCGGTTTTATTTTTTTGCGTAAAACGGATAAAATTAAACATTTTAAGTTATACTCGTATTGGCAACACCTGAGGCGAATGATTCAAAAATACGGTCAAACCTGTTTTCATGCGACTTGTAGTCGATCGATCGTGACTTAAGTCGTGTGCGACGTAGCTATGCCACACGAGCGAATCAAAAATAGAGCCCTGGGATGTTTGTATAGATATAGTTGAAGGATCGAAATAGGACATAAACTATTTTTTATCCGGAATAAACAAGTAGTTTCCGAGTGATACATTCTGGAGCCAACGCAGACGAAGTCGCAAGCAAAAGCTAGTATATAGTAAAGTAATATATAATTGTCAACTCCACCAACTATGGATCTATCTTTACTTTCAACTGTTAAACCATTATTGTTTTATTACAGCAGAATATTGATGAAATTTGTTATTCTGCGATTCATAATTTTCGCGAATCTTAATAATACAATGTTGCCAAAGCGGCGTGTGTTGCCCGCTTTATACGTACGACTCTTTACGGAGGAAATTAACATTCCCTTTGGTACTATCATGTAACAGGAAATTATTCAGTGGCCTTTAACCGTTTTATTCGATGAGCCTCTTACATAAGGAAATCATCCTTGAGGTGCAATGCTTAAATAACTATTCATAAACATTTGGAATTTTCTAACGCTTGTAGATCTGATGTATTGTAGACTGCATTGTAGATATGATGGATGATTTATGGAGATTGTCTCCAAAAATGGATATTTTCAGGAATATGAAAGTTTCAGAAAAATTCAACTATTTGTCGAACGTCCGCAGTATACTGTTGTTGTTAGGTATTTCTTTAAATAAGCATTTGTTTGCATATATATATATATATATCTTCATCATCATCATCAGCCGAGAAACGACCACTATTGAACAAAGATTTCTCACACGGTGCACTACAATGACCGGTGTCAAGCCAGCATCCTTACTCTCCGCCTACACATTATTAACACTCAAAAATGGATATCTTTATTGAGTATTACACATTACAATTATGTATATTTTTATGTGTACTCTAAGTGAGTTTAGACTTGGATGTCATCTTCCTTCATCTGTAAATGACGATAAGGCCGCTGGACCGAAAAGAAAGAAAGAAAAATAAATTTATTGCTTGTTTAGGAGAAAGAACAGAGATTTATAAACTAAATATAACTAAAGCAAAAGGCCTATGTCAGCTGATGCTGCAACCACAGAGTGATTGCAGCGTTGGTTTTCAGATAGGCCTTCACTAATACTAAACTAATCTAACTAACAATACTACGAACAAGAACTTAAAACATATAAAAGGATTGTACACAGAAAACAGTAGTAGAGTACTACATTTTTTATTGAAGATAGACCAACACTTGACCTCAATCTCACCTGACGGTAAGTGACGATGAGGTCGACGATAAATACTAATAACAAAAAGAAATAAACTAAACAAAAACATGTTCCAAAATTAGGAAGTAGAAGGGAAGTCTGCATGCATCTACAAAGAAAATAAGTAAAACATAATAATATTTTTTTAGAAATTTAGAAGACGTATTTGCCTAGAATCCTCAAGCTAATGATGAACTGCCAGCTGTCTCTGTTTCCTTTCAAACCGTCTGCAGATAGATATAGGTATCAAAATGGTAGCTAGCCAGGCGGACATAGAAAATTACCACCAACCAATTACTTGGAATAATTAAATAAAATTTTGCCTCCTCTTTTGTATGGTTGTATAAGAGTAATAATTCAATCTCTAAATCCAGCCCTCAGTACAGACGCTGTCAAAAGATACGAAGAGTCCGCGCTCTCTCCGCAAAGTTGGGTCGTTTGGTTGAAAAGTTTAAAAAGTTTTTGATAAATTTGTGTTTTGTTCTGTGTAGGACAATGAATAATTTGTATTTCAAAATGCTTCCCGTTGTGTTTTATTGGAATTTATGAATCTAGTTATTGGCATGTTATTAAATTTACTTTAAAATTATTCGTTAAGTATTGATTGATAAAGTAACCAGGAAGGACAACGGAATGAAATCTTTTTGTGATTGTGGCATTTTTACTGTGTGCAAACTTCCTTAGTCTATGGATGTGTCATTGAACTTAGGATTTTGATGATAGATATGAAGCTGCTACCACTGCTACGTCAAACTCTATTCCCCGATCTTGTTATCATTAGTTTTTTGACTTCCCCTTGATTTAATTATATCACATCTGTGCGAGACACATACGAATAGGCCATAGTTTAAGTTATAGTTTATAGATATTGTTCGTTTGTTTATAGTTAAGTTCGGTTCATAGTTTTAATTCATGTGTGTGTAGATTCATAGTTTTACCTCATAGTATAGTAATAGTTTGAACAAATAAATAGCATGATAGCGTGGTGTTTTCCTCTGACTTGCTTCTCGACGCAGATGGCTTTCGTTATCGCACAGATGGGGATTGGAATGCGGGGGCTTATTGTTTTGCTCGCACGGTGCCTGCCGCTCGCACACCGACCGACACACCACCCCCCGCGTTATCTCTTCCCCGAAGTTGTACGAAATCAGAGATAAACAGGCCGCCTGCCGACCGATCGTCATTCCGTGCTCAACAGCCTAACAGAAAACATCGAGAAGTGAGTCACAGAGAAGATAGCCTACAGTTGTCCATAGTACAGAAGAAGTTTATTATTAGCAAGGGTGAACCCCTGCTCGTCCGCCCGCTCTTCTCTAAGAACTCCCTCCGCCGCCGCGATCACGTGGGTCGACACGTGGTCCATACGTTCCTGCGCCACGAGAGCGTGTACAAGCGGTTGGCCGTCAGCCTAGCGTCCCGAAGCGAAGCCCGGCCGCCCCGCACAAGTGGTCCATCGAGCCGGATTCGAAGAAAAGTACCACGTGGTTTCAAGAAAGGAAAATACCGCGTGGATACAAGACAGAAAACACCATGCCGACTACGCGTTCTCAAACCGCAGGGACGTTGGACCGGGACATCGTGATCGCACAGGAAATAGCACGGGATCAAGCGGCAGCCCAGGAAATAGAACAGTCAAAGGAGCAGCCGCCAGTTCGTTTCATTCGTCAGGAGGAGCCGCCAGTGTCACCGTCCGACTCATTTAATAGTGACACTGGACGAAACAAAGCAAGATCACACAGCACGAGGTCTTCGCAGAAAAGTTTGAAGGCGTACAGGATGGCTAAGGCCAGAGAAGAGAAAGAGAAAGCCAGGAGAAGACTCGAGCTCGCAATAGAACAGGAGAGAGCAATAGCAGCCGAGCCTGAAACCAGTGATGACGAGGATGAGCACAGTGTCGCGTCATCACAGGACGTGACGCTGAGACGTACCTCCGCATGGGTAAATAGACAGGAAGATGAAGACCAAGCAAGCAGGGTGCCGGGGGACTCGATAGCCCCGACAACCCGACCCACAGGCAGGTTTTCAATACCCGTGGAGGTACTAGTCCCCAGAAAACAGAAAGTCACTGGTTTTGAAGATCAGCGAGCAAACGCGAGCGCGGGGAACCTCATCACAGCCCAACACCCGCCTCACACGCCCTCCTGGACACGCCCGCAGGGAGAGACAACATTGGACCTCCACGAACTAGCGCAAGCGATCACTCTAGCCGCACGTTCAGCCACACCATCACACAAAGCGTACGGTAAGCTGCCTACGTTTAACGGATCGCACCACGAGTGGCTCGCATTCAAGTCCGCATACGATGAGTCTTCACCGCACTACTCGGCGGTGGAAAATACAGCAAGACTACGGCAGTCACTCGTCGGCAGGGCAAAAGAAACAGTCAGGAGCTTGCTAATAGTAAGCTCCCACCCTAGTGAAATCATGAAGACGCTAGAAGCTAGATTTGGCAGGCCAGACTCGATCGCACTCGCCGAACTGGAAAAGTTACGCAGTCTACCCCGCGTCACGGACGCGCCGCGTGACATCTGTATTTTCGCTAGCAAGGTCAAAAACGCGGCGGTCACTCTCCAGTGCCTCGGGAAAGATCGATACCTGACCAGTCCCGAGACAATGAGGCACGTGGAAGAAAAACTAACGCCCAGCCTTCGTTATCGCTGGGCGGACTTTGCGGTGGAACAGAAAGAGACGGACTGCGACTTGCTTCAATTTAGTCGCTTCATAGAAAGAGAGGCCGACAGAAATAGTAGATACGCGCCGCCCGAACAAATCACAGAAGAACCGGCCCCTAAAATGCCGAGACGCGCTCAGCGCGCGCACGCCACAGTTGGCAATGAAAATAGTAAGTACTCGTATCCTTGCTCCGTGTGCGACCGGAAAGGACACGAAGCCGTGCATTGCAAGACGTTCGCCGAAGCCGACGTCAATAATAGATGGAGCATGGCGAAGAAACATCGACTGTGTTATAGATGTCTTCACTATAGGAAGAAAACGCACAAATGCCCGAAGCGTAAGTGCGACAAGGTTGGCTGCGAACGAAGTCATCATCCTATGTTGCACTTCGAACCGAAGACAGAAGAAAACAGTGAAGATGACACAGAACGCGTGACTTCTACCTTCTCGAGAAAGAAGCACGCATACCTGAAGATCATACCAGTTAGTGTCTCTGGGCCCAGGGGACGAGTCGATACTTACGCGCTCTTGGACGACGGTTCGACAGTCACGTTGGTGAGCGCTGACATAGCCACTCAGGTAGGCGCCAAGGGACCGCGGGAGCCGCTCAACCTCGAGACTATCTCCGACGATGTATCATCCGGGTCGTCACGTCGCGTTACCATCACAGTACAGGGACAAGATCAGCCGTTCGAGATACAAGCCCACACCATTGCCACTCTGCGATTATCATCGCAATCCATAGAAGAGCGACACGTGTGGGGCTGCAAGCATCTCAGCGACATACAGCGCCACCTGGTATACGAAGACGCGAAGCCAACCATCCTCATCGGCCAAGACAATTGGCACCTTCTTATAGCGTCCGAAATGAGGAAAGGCAGTCGTCATCAGCTAGTCGCATCCCGGACCCCGCTCGGTTGGGTTCTTCACGGATCCGACACGCGCACCATTGGTCGCCAGGTCCACTTCGTACACCATCTCACCAACAAAGCAGAAGAAATAGAAACAATAGAACAAAAAATGGACGAAGAACTCAAACGCTACTTCGCATTGGACTCAATCGATATCCAACCAAAGAAACCCAGGAACGATCCTGAACAACGTGCGCTCACAATATTAGAAGAGTGCACGAAAACCACAGACGACGGCCGTATAGAAACTGCGTTGCTATGGAAACGCGATGACGCCAAGCTCCCTAGCAACTACGACAGCGCCCTCAAACGGCTAGTTTTAACAGAGAAGCGCATCGATAAGGACGCCCTTCTACGACAAAAGTATAACGAGCAAATGGAAGCGCTCGTTGAGAAGGGGTACGCCGAACGCGCACCGAGAGAAGGCAGGCAAGATCGCACGTGGTACCTGCCACACTTCCCCGTCCTAAACCCGATGAAGCCGGGTAAAGTACGGATTGTACATGACGCAGCCGCCAAGACGAGGGGTCAATCACTGAACGACCATCTGCTCACCGGTCCCGATCTGCTGCAGTCCTTGCCAGGTGTACTCATGAGGTTCCGTCAACACCGAGTTGCTGTCACAGCGGACATAGCGGAGATGTTTCTCCGAATCAGCATACGACAAGAAGACAGAGATGCACTGCGATACCTGTGGAGAGGGGAGCGAAGAGACGGTCCTCCGGATGAATATAGAATGACGTCTCTAATCTTCGGTGCAACGAGTTCGCCAGCCACGGCGATATACGTCAAGAACAGTAACGCGGAGAAATATAGAGATACGCATCCCGCAGCGGTTACAGCGATAATCGAGAACCATTATATGGACGATTATCTAGACAGCTTTAGAACAGAAGAAGAAGCCATAGAAATCTCTAAGCAAGTTCGGGAGATCCACAGCCGAGGCAACTTTGACCTTCGAGGCTGGGCGTCCAACGCGCCCTCAACGCTCGAAGCTCTAACAACGCAAACAGCGAAACAGCTCGTCAAACTTCACGACGACACAAAGACAGAGAGAGTACTGGGGCTCATCTGGAAACCACAGACGGATGAGCTCACATTCAACCTCGACTTAGCGCGCTTACCGCCGGACCTGCTCACTCAACGCGCGCCGACGAAAAGAGAAGCCCTCAAGATCGTCATGTCGATCTACGACCCGCTAGGCCTTGCCTCGCCCGTAACCGTGCAAGCCAAGAAGATTCTACAGGAAGTGTGGCGCCGCGGGACGGACTGGGACGCTCGAATAGAAAAAGATCTAGCAGCCCAATGGGTAATGTGGATGAAGCATCTTCGAGACCTGCGACATATAAGCGTGCCTCGATGCTATCTACAGTACAGCGACACCCAGTCGCTACAGCTACACGTCTTCGTCGACGCAAGCACGACAGCCTACGCCGCCGCCCTGTACTGGCGGGCAGAGGCACCGGATGGAAGCGTGCACATCTCTCTCATCACAGCGAAAGCTCGCGTGGCACCGCTGAAACTCACATCAGTGCCACGCTTGGAGCTGCAAGCTGCTGTTTTAGGCAGCAGGATGGCCGCCACAGTGCTGGAAGAACACAGAAAGAAGCCCGTGACGAAAATATATTGGACAGACAGCAAAACAGTCCTCGCATGGCTAAGAAACGGTGCGAGATCGTACAAAGCATACGTAGCTCACAGGATAGCCGCCATAGAAGAGATGACGACGACAGCGGAGTGGCGATGGATACCCACTAAGCTCAACGTCGCCGACGACGCTACAAGAGAAGTCCCGACGAGTTTCGACAGCCACCACAGGTGGTACAGAGGGCCGGAGTTTCTCTTACAAAACTCGTCTGACTGGCCCACAGAAACACCCTCGCCGTCGCAACCCACAGGAGAAGAAAAAGCAGTAGTCCACCACCTAGCTGATGCACCACTGAGGATCGCGAGTGCCACTCCGGACGTCAGACGGTTCTCAAGATGGGAAAGACTCGTACGATCGACAGCCAGAGTCTTGCAGTTTATAGACATATGCAGGTGGGGTGAGCGACTACGCGTAGGTTACAGCCGCAATAAGAAGAACGCACAGGAAGATCCTGGTTGGAAGCGACAGACGAGCCGAAAACGAGCGAGTCATAACAAACGAGCGCAGAAGAAAGAAGACGGAAAATACCTTCTCATAGAAGCGGATCTTCTCAAGAGAGCGGAGTCACAGATAGTACGAGCGATACAAGAAGAATCCTTCCGCGAAGAAATACGAGCATTGAGAAGAGGAAAACCAGCATCCAGTACCGACCGGCTCCGATCCCTGTCGGTAGTACTCATCGATGACGTCATCCACCTGAAGAGCCGGGTCAACGCAGCGGCGGGAGTGACCGACAGACAGAAGAGCCCGCCAATATTGGACGGCAATCACCGAGCGACCAAGCTCTGGATAGGTCACACGCACGTACAGCTGTTACACGCAGGCGTTGAAACCACAGTGAATGAGTGCAGACAGCACTACTGGATACTCCGCCTACGTCCAGTCGTCAAGGAAGTCATAAGCCGCTGCCTACCATGTCGCATAAGAAGAGCGACGCCAACGGAACCGCCAACGGGAGACTTACCGAAATGCCGCCTCGCACATCATCAGCGGGCCTTCACTTACACAGGGCTCGACTACTTTGGACCGCTCAGCGTTACAGTGGGAAGACAGCACCATAAACGCTACGTAGCGCTGTTCACCTGCCTGACGATGCGAGCGGTGCACTTGGAGTTAACGACATCGCTATCGACGGACTCAGCGATACTCGCGCTGCGGCGCTTCATAGCGAGAAGAGGATGCCCGACAGAGATATGGTCGGATAACGGCACCAACTTTCACGGTGCCGACGTCGAGCTACGCCGCGCCGCGCTAATAGCGACAGAAAAGGAAGCAGCTACGCACGCCATAACCTGGCGTTTCATTCCGCCGGGAGCTCCGTTCATGGGTGGAGCGTGGGAGCGCTTGGTACGATCGACGAAAACAGCGCTCTACGCCGCCCTTAATGAGCGCCATCCACACGAAGAAGTGCTCAGCACTCTGCTAGCGGAAGCAGAGTACACAGTCAACAGCCGCCCGCTAACACACGTGTCTGTGCAGCCGGAAGATGAAGAGGCACTGACACCGAATCACCTGCTGCTGGGAGGGTCCGCACGAGTACCAACTCCAGGAACATTCGACGAGAAAGACCTCATCGGGCGCAGCCACTGGAGGGCCTCTCAACGACTGGCCGATCTATTTTGGGCCAGATGGCTGAAAGAGTACCTCCCCCAGCTTCAATACCGGCGGGAGCCCAGAGGAAGAGGGCACACAGTCAACGAAGGCGACGTGGTACTTATAGTCGACGGCAACTTACCACGCAACACGTGGCCGCGGGGCGTCGTCACACGCGTCTACCCCGGACCTGATGGAGCCGTTCGAATAGTGGACGTCAAGACGAAAGGAGGAGTTCTACGACGCCCGGTGAAACGCCTCGTGATCCTGCCTACAAAGGAAGAAGACGTCTCGCTACGGTGAACAGCTGGATGCAGTGACGAGCACTGCACGGCGGGAGAAATGTGCGAGACACATACGAATAGGCCATAGTTTAAGTTATAGTTTATAGATATTGTTCGTTTGTTTATAGTTAAGTTCGGTTCATAGTTTTAATTCATGTGTGTGTAGATTCATAGTTTTACCTCATAGTATAGTAATAGTTTGAACAAATAAATAGCATGATAGCGTGGTGTTTTCCTCTGACTTGCTTCTCGACGCAGATGGCTTTCGTTATCGCACAGATGGGGATTGGAATGCGGGGGCTTATTGTTTTGCTCGCACGGTGCCTGCCGCTCGCACACCGACCGACACACCACCCCCCGCGTTATCTCTTCCCCGAAGTTGTACGAAATCAGAGATAAACAGGCCGCCTGCCGACCGATCGTCATTCCGTGCTCAACAGCCTAACAGAAAACATCGAGAAGTGAGTCACAGAGAAGATAGCCTACAGTTGTCCATAGTACAGAAGAAGTTTTATTATTAGCGAGGGTGAATCCCTGCTCGTCCGCCCGCTCTTCTCTAAGAACTCCCTTCGCCGCCGCGATCACTTGGGTCACACGTGGTCCATACGTTCCTGCGCCACGAGAGCGTGTACAAGCGGTTGGCCGTCAGCCTAGCGTCCCGAAGCGAAGCCCGGCCGCCCCGCACAACATCAAAATCACCACTTTGCTCTTACAAATTCTTATAGAATTCTCAATGTGTAAATTAACAATGGCGCGTGTGAATTCGTCTTGCGCATTAGTTAGAGCATTGTTCGGTGCATATTACCCGACCTATTTATTTACGATTTCAGTATGCTAATTATTAATATTCGGAACGGAACTCTCGCGAGTCGCGAGTTCGCGAGTCTGACTCGCACTCGACCGGTTTTTCATTCGTCCTCTTGCAGCTATTATCTACGTATGTCTATCAACTAAATCTTTCTTGTGCTTTGAAACAATGCAGCTAAGTCGATTTATTGAATAGATACAACGTACGGACCCGACAAGTTCATTTATATCATAAATCTTGTTTGTTATTATTTCGAGAACATTTTTGTATGAAACGAATATAACTTAGCAATTCAATTGCGAGCTTCCTGCAGCCATCCATCATCAGAACTTTCCCCAGATCGAGCAATGAATTCCCAAAACACATATATTTTCAATATTTTGCTCTTAGTTGTATTATTGAGGGATCAACGACCGATTTACTACGTATAATAATAATGCTCTTGTTTCGCTCGTTGGCATCGGTCCAACGTAGAAGTCTAAATCAACAGACAACAGAAGTGCCATACTCGTTGCAGAACAGGTTCAACGCATGTCATACCGTGGTTGGTATCATAAGAAATCAGAAGATGAGTGGCTGTGTCTATATTATAACATAATCTTATGCAAATGTGATGACAAAAGTTTTTTTACTAAATTTCTTATACCATAATATTTAAAAATAGAATAGCTGACTTTGTGCAGTAATTATCTAAAATAGGGCATCACATTATAATGTCGGGAAATGAGTCGAATAAACAGAAACAGAAAAATATTTATTTAACTAAGAAATACACAACACTACAAAAATACAATTGAATCATAATTTTCATTATACAAAACGTCATCTATGAGCCATTTAGCCGCGTGTCGGCTAGCGTGTAAAATATGTCGTGAGGAACGCGAGAGCAAGGGTTATTTAATTAAAAATCTGATTATGCTCTCGCCTTCAGCTCGGCAATTGAACCTTGAGTGTAACGATAAAAGCTTACCTCACTTGTATCATAATGAACTACTGTAATGTACAATATGTAGGTCAGTATAATCTTTTACAAACTTTTTACAACCATGAAAGTATGAGTTTGTTGTCTTTACGTCGTAATGGAGTCGTAATGCCTTTATTTTTTGTAAGGATAATTGAAGAGTTCCATCAGGATATATGCTACTTTTGATCCTGATTGAACAAGTAGTTCCTGTGGAAAAAATCTGAAGTCCACTCGCAAGTCCCGGACAAAAGCTACTTCTCTATCACGCCTAGGCACTTCTATTAGCGTATTATTTCATGTGAGTTCCGTGTACCGGTGACATTAATTGATTTACAACATATCTGAGGATGTTTGGGGACGGGATGGATCGCTCGCGTCTTGTAGTTTGAGATTTATGACAAACATTCACGTTATTTACACGTAGTTTTATCGCTTCACACGATTAGTGAGGTTTTTATCACGTTGGGCGTTGGTCTTACGTTTCATCATCATGTTACAAGATTCGTTCCAATGAACCGGAACAAAGAGTTGGATATATGTCCTTTTTCATGCCATAGGCTACCTTCATGCCATAGAGAATGGCCTACCACCAGAGAGATTTAAATATAGTATGTAATAGGTTATAGAGCGGTCATTGGGAAACGTTTCATATAAACATTTTGATCTCAAAAGTCAATGGTATGTCAAATGTCTTGTACGGCCGCGTGACCTGATGTGACAGTAGATTGAGTAACTTATTACCAACTGGTAATAAGTTTATTATCAAAATGTTTGTTTGCTTTGTCCGGTCTATTAATATTAAATGTCTTTGCCTACCACCAACGAAACTGAATACCACTAGGTATCGAACCCAGGTCGTTGTAACCGGGAGGATTGTAAGTCAAAGAATGTAGCTACGGCATTTATTAAATTAGTAAGATTAATAAAAGATACACAACAAACTTGCACTTGGCTTTCGTCCCATTTGATGGAAAGTGAACTTAAGACCGTATGATCATATGAAATATGATTGACATCTACCTCTATAGCCACTATTAAATTACTAAAAGATAAGAAAATATTAAACGACAGTTTTGTAAATTATAAAAACAAAGTGTCCCGCCACGTATGTCTGTCTGTTGACTCAGAAACCACTGAATGGATTGTTATGCGGTTTTCCTAAATCAATAGAGTGATTCTTGAGGAAGATTTAAATGTACAAGTAAATGTACTCAAAAAAACAACTGGAAACCGACTTTAATTGCCCTAACTACTTTTATTAAGATTTATATCGTTTTCTCATGGATGCCATTATTAGAAATGGACCAAATTGAAATGGGACCACACGAGAAGCACCACCTTTCAAATAAAAAAAGAATCATTCAAATCGGTTCACCCAGTCAAAAGTTCTGAGTTAACAAACATAAAAAAGTCAGCGATGATATATGTCTGTCTTTTAAGGATAGCTTTCTATACCCATTCTAAGTTATACCTCTATATAAAAAAGCAGCTAAATGCGTGTCGGGCCAAGTCTGTTTTCAACCGACTTCAAAAAAGGAGGAAGTCCTCAATTCGATACGTATGTTTTTTAATTTTTCTGTTTATGATAACTCGAAAGTGAAAATGTGCGATAGTGAACCAATTTTGATAATTCTTTTTTTTGTTTGGTATAGCATACTTCAGAGGTGGTTTCATATAAATTTTATCGAAATTTATTGATCGCGCTTGGCCGGTTTTTATATAGATAGATAATATATTATTTGCACAGTAGTTGGATCAAACTAAACTACGGATTATGAGTCCGAGTATTCCCTACCAGACCATTCCAAATTTTATTATTTTTTATACAGCCAGAGCCATAGAAGGGTATCATAATAAAATAAACAAATCCTATTGTACAGCACAATAAACAAGCATCGCCTTTTATCATGCCGCCGCCGTTTTCCTTTCGCGAGACAAAAGAGTATAAATAAGAAGAAAAACGGGCGCCAGGGTTGAATTTTAATTATTCTTCCCGTGCGAGTACAATGGCGCTCAGAAGCGTTCCGAAGTATTAAAATGTTCTTGAAAAATGACATCGCTTCTCTCATAGTCATATAGCCTTCAAAACAAGATGGTTTGTCGGTACATTGTATTGCAGCACAAATTGATGAAATTTTTTCAATTTTTTTTTCTTCAAAATTTTCAAATGCATCTTTTTTGTTTTAGATGTATGGCGTAATCGAGATGTTTTGTTTGAGGAAAACTTTTTCGCTGGTTTGGTATATGGTTTTGGTAATCTTCTCCTTTCTGCACTGGTGAGAAAGAGAGACAGATTTCAGATATATAAAATGGAATGATTTTTAAAAAAATATTGTAATTCTACTTTTTAAAGTAAATTTTAAAGTTTTGCCACATAACCTGATTGAAACAGGTTAACATAGACTTACGGTGTCCATCTAAGTGCCCACATTATGAAGTGATCGATCATTTCATGAAATTTTGTCATTTCATGATGTGGCCAACGTACTGGCCATATCGTTATACATCTACGTTTGACGATTTGTTCATTTTGGTTTGGATGGATCACTATTGCAGGGCGCTTTTGAGGACTTTGCTTTGTAAGTAAAAAAATCGTGTATTTTCCTACCGTAACGACAATTTAACGTACTTACTTTTTAAATTATTATATCCGCTTTTAAAGCAATTTAATCGTAATTATTTACCGCCACCATGATAAATCACAGAAACAAAGCTCTGCTAGCGCCTCTGACGATGCTTGGCCATATTAAGAAGTATCACTTTACATACAACTAATTTTCCAACTAAGTTTTCAGTTGTGTATTGAGCAAATTATTTAACAATTATATTAGTCTGATTATAACACTTGTGTGCCGGACAGTACGATCCAATGATATTCTTGTTACGTTGTAATAAATAGGCCCACGTTTATTTAAAAAGGTGCTCCTTAATTGTGGAATATAAAGACTTTCTGTTAAATAAATTACTCTCAGGGTCCTTTGTAGTAATTGCCTGAAACAAGATACGGTCTTTGCAATATTCACTTGGCTGTTTGAGAGAAGTGATAAGTGTCAGGCCCTAGCGGGATAGTCTCATACGTGCTCGTTACGAGCAAATATATTTTTCTAGTGATAGACCGGAGAAAGCGATCAAAACTCATAAGTATTTCTTACTATCAGTATTACTCGTAGTTCTATCCCGCTCGTTTTTTTGCGCATCTTCAACTATCACGGTATAACATATTTCTGCAAATTTAACGATTATTGACGAAATCCGAAATGAACCACGTACTGGGTATGGTAAAGGCCTTCATTACTAAAGAGATGGATAGAAACGATCCCAAGATGTATCGACGACAATCTGATAAACGACAAAGTAAGCTTCCACTTCGCTTCCACTTCATGCGTTTTTCGAGAGATTTGGCTTACTCAATGCCTCTTGTCTGTAGTTCTCAAGATGATCTAGAATTCCATGATTAATTTCTATCGCTATAGATTTTAAAATTTGATCACTTTTAAAGGTTTTTGGTGAGACTTACCGGAAACTCCTGGTTTACTTTTTAAAATAGGAACACCACATTTCAACTCGTGAAATAAAAGAACATACGTGTCATGGTCTACTATTTTGTTTTCTATTTACATACCTTTCTTCCCTTCCGTTCCCTTCCCCAGTCGCGATTATATAATATACAAGCAACCCACCCCGGCTTCGTACGGGCAGCCAGAGCCTATGCTAACGTTTTTCATCAGATTTTAACTTGGTTTTTTATTTATATTTTTTTGCAAGTATTTGAAAATAAAACAAACTAAAATAGTAACATATGCCTTTCAGTCATCACTTAATTGTGAGCGAGTGGAACACCGACAGCTCCATCTCCCTGTCGCTCTCTTTCATTCAAACAAACAAGACAAAAAAAGAATTTTTAAAATTGATCTACAATTGACGGCGGAACTGGTAAACACACTTTCCTTTATTGAAGTCGGTTAAAAAGTTTCGAATTAGCATCCATGACTAAGTAGAGGCAGTCTCGGCAACTCGTTCGCTTCTGTTCACGATTAAAATTGTTTTGTTGGATATATGCGAAGCTCGCGGAACGAGGGGGTGATTGCGGGGTAAGGGGGAGTGCTTCAACGAGCTCAATGGCGCGTGTCGCTGGGAAACTTTGTCAATCAAATCTTATTCGATCGCCTAGTGTGACAATTTGTTTCAAGTTGATAGAAGAGTAACAGATTCAGATAAAGCGGGAAAACCCTATATTCTGAAGTTACAAACGTTCCGATTTGGTTGACACTGGCGGAGCGTATATTGCAACGAATAAATATTTATTTTCAGACTAATATTTCGCGCGTTTCAGTCAACAGAATACTGAAATATGATCTCAAGGTAAAGGCGTATAGCCGTAGGAAAGTTCACTTTTTAAACGATCGCCTTCGTACATTGCGACGCGAACGTTGTCCAATACTGCTTAGGAGACACGATGCTAGGAAGATACTCTTCACCGATGAGAAAATGTTCACCGTCGAAGAAAAGTTTAACCAACAAAACTTTATGTGTATGCCAAAAGTAGCAAGGATGTCCCAGCTTCAGCACGGAATGTCTCGCGTACTCATCATCCGGCTAGTGTGATGGTATGGTGGGGAGTTTCGTATGAAGGTGTCACTCCGCTCCATTTCTGCCAAGAAGGCGTTAAGGTGAAAGCCAAGATTTATCAAAGTGACATTTTAGAGCCTGTTGTGAAACCCCTGTCTCATACATTCACAACAAGGATTGGGTTTTCCAGCAAGAGACGCCATCCCATAAGGCAAAAACCACCCAAGCTTGGTTGAGGGAAAATGTGCCGGCCTTCATCGCGGCGAACGAATGGCCCTCCTCCAGCCCCGACCTCAACCCGCTGGATTGTTCTTTATGGGCTGAATTAGAGCTCAGGGCCTGCCGAAAGTCCCACCCAAACTTGGAGTCACTGAAGCGAGCCCTTGTCCGAGAAGCAAAGCGAATTCCGCTGGAAAAGATTCGTGCCGTCATTGTTGACTGGCCAAATCGTCTAAGGGCCTGTATAAAAACAGGGGTGGTCATTATGAGTAATAATTATATTTTATTGTTGATTATTATCTACTTAATGTTTAATAAAAAAAATTAGAAATATAAGTTAATTATAATTAACTTTATTTCGTCTCACACGACACACGAGGTAAGTTTTAAGGAGACGTTTCCCCTTGTTACTCGTACATAACCAAGTTACATTACCAGCAATGTACAAGGAAAAATAGTATTCTGTTAGAAATTGATTTCCTAGGATGATATACTGTTTCGAAGAATATTAATAGCAGTGTTGTTTGCAGCCCGTGGTCAAGGAGGGGTACCTGATGAAGCAGACGCGCAGCTTCCAGCGGTGGCAGAGGCGTTACTTCCGGCTGCGCGGGCGCACGCTATACTACGCTAAGGAGAAGGAGGTCAGTGACGTTTACGAATACTTGTTAAATGTAACTATATTAATTAACGTGAGAGTGTGTAATGTATTTACCAAAAATCTTTGCGAAAATCAGCGCTGTGGTCTTTGGGTCACAGCATCGGGCTGAGCTGGTGCCGTTTTCCAAGCTTAATTTTGCTGTAATTATTTGTTTTTGTTTTCTGTATGTGTCATGTGTTTTTTTTTCTCTTTATTATGTGTTGTATTTATTTTTTAGCTTGGAATAAATTATTTTCTTTCTTTCTTTTCTTTAAGAAAGTTGTATAAGTTTTGTGTCACTATCACGGACCGGAATTTTCGTGAAGCTTAATCTAAAAGTCTCGTATCAATATCGTTAAAGCTATTTCTGAGATTTATACATATAAAACACTAGTGTTTGACATCGACTTCGTCCGCGTGGTCTTCAAAAATTATCCCACGAGAACAATTTCGATAAAAAGTACCTTATGTCGTTTTCCGTCTGTTCAACTACCCTTACACAAAAAATCAAGTCATTCTAACCCTCTGTTACGACGTAAAGGAAGGACAAACAAAGTCACTTTCATTTCTACACTAATATTATGAAAGGGAAACACTTGTATGTTTGTAACGAATACACACGAAAACTACTGGAACGATTTCAACAATTCTTTCACAGTTAGAATTCTGTATTATCTCTGAGGAACATAAGCTCATAGGTATATATCACTAGTGTATTATATTAGTATGGATGGATATACATTAGACTTTGGACTATAATCACGCCAAGTTTAAAAGTGCTTATCGAAGAAACGTATATTATAAAATAGTTCGTAGTATATTGTATTACCGTTTTTACGATGGAACCCAAACAAGAAGACCCTGAAAACTTTTTCCTATAACCACTTTAATTTAGTAAAATTTTTGTCGAAAATAACATTTGACAGGATATCCACTATAATGTCTAACATTTTGATATAATTTCCACCGGCTACTTACGGTTTTAAAGTTCGGACGGATTGGAGAGACAGACGTGGACAGATGGAGAGGCGTAAATATAAGGGCCATCTGACTGCGGAACCACACAGAGCAAAAGTCTTTGGACATTTGAATTAGGCATAGGCTCTGTACAAAACAATAATGCCGATAAGGCCGAGGCAAAGAAAGCGTGTTCACCCAGAAGTCTCAATATTATAAGCTCTTCGTTATGCTATCTTTAATTACCTAAATACAAAACTGCGTCACTCAATCAACACTGCTGTTTGGAGACAGACTGTACTGTACTAAATATAGTATCGAGACCTCAAACCCCTGGATCGTCTATAAGTTCTAGCCACTCCAGTCCATGGAGCTGAAATAACATTCAAGTTCCAAGGTTATTTATTCATTAACAATTGCCAATTGTGTCTGAAATCATTGTCTTCATTAAATTTAAACAGACAAAAGTTTAAACTGAAAACAATTAACAATTAAATTTTTGCGAGATATCAAATATACTTCACCAACTTTGCAAATTGAGTTCTTTGAATTTTTGTATAAAATCTTTTTTTACTTATCATTTAAATTTTAATTTATAATCTTCTGCTCCACTGCTGTACATTATTATTATTATATTATATTATATTAAGCTTACCTACAGATTTTGTCGTCAATTTAAATTATAATTCATTCATATTTTACATGTCAATTAAATTCATAAAATATGTAATACATTAGTCAAAAATCATTGTCACTTGTCCATTTTATTATAATTGTTCATGTCACTTCACTTATCCTATAGGTCATCCCATTGTAGGGCAAAGGCCTCCCACTTTTTTTCCTCATATCCTTATTTAGAGTTAGGCGCTAGACTGTACATAAACCTCCCTAACAGGTCGCTACCTCTGACTTTCTAAGAAGTGAATTGCCATATTAGCCACGCTTGGCAGGCGGATTGGTGATCGCAGTGTCCGTCACTGAACATTTTTCCCGTCGCCTTTTACGACATTCGCGGTATAACATACAGAAACCACAGACAATACATAGCTAAAAGTAATACCGCAAAGCCACCGCACCACAGCACAATGTATGTCAACATTAAATCTAATTTTCTGCAGCGCAGTCTGTTTTAATATCTCCGCTATTCGCTGGGACCATTGGACGCCGCAGGGTTTTCGCTAAAACGTAATAAAAGAGTGAAAATGTTAAAAGATTCCATTATACAATAGTACGAGTGGGTTTTAATTACAACTTTTAAAAGGCTCTCAAGATGTTGATTTATTATGAAAAGATACGCAATTCAAATTGTGACCATGTGGTCGCGGCTTTCGAGCGCTTGCAGATGGCCAGTATGATGTATGTATGTAGTATGATGGCAGTAGCCTCATAACCAAGAAGATTGCAATTGATTTTTATTGTTAACAAAGAAAATATCGCCATCATCATCATAAGCTCCGAAGTCCTATGTCGAACTTGAGCCTTCCAGCCAGCAATGAACAGCGATGAAATACTGTTAATGTGTTTTTTTTGGTGTTATGTAGCACCTAGACTTATTTTATTAACCCCCGATGCCCAAAAGTATGACGCCAATGTCTGTCTGTTGCATCGTAGCTTTCGAACTGATGGACCGATTTTGATGAGTTTTTAACGTGATATCAAGTTTCCTTGCGGTGTTCTTAGCTTAGCTATATTTGGTAAAAATCGATTCAGCAGTTTGAAGAGCTGATGTTAGGCATTTTCGGCATAAAATGGTAGTTTTAATATATATTTTCGTATCATTATTTTTTATTATTATTTTAAAAATTTACTTTTATCCCAAAGTGAGTTTGTTTCTTTGTGCTTCCCTCACGTTGTAACTGAGAGTCAGAATTACTCAATTTTTTGGTAGTGATACTTTGGTGTGTCGGAAAAAGGCATAGGATACTTTTTATTGCCATCGAACGATTAGTTCCCGAGTGTTGAATTCAAAAGTTCACGCGGACAAAGTCGCTGACTAACCTACTCGTATAATTTTTCTGTGCATCTAGGCATAAGAGAGCGATGTCGAATCCCTTTAAAAGTCTCGTGTCTGCGATCACAAAGGTGTATTGGCTGCCAGCGGTGGGTAATTGCTTCCAGACGAGTGGAGTTCGCGCTGTGGGACGCTTTGTAGCTGCGTAAGAGGCTGGCCTTGAAAATGTTACGCATTGTTAGAATTTTGATTAGGGAATCGGGTTTACTCACGGGGTTTACTCTGGACGACCAGTATATTTGCCAACCGTAGTAGTAGCTATAATATAACTTCGATTTATTTTCACTATTAACGATTTATAACGAAGAAAAATGTGTATATTCTTTATGATTGCTATATATCTGCTATGCTCATCAATCATCAACTGTCTATACATATACGTCCCCACTGTAGAGGCTAAGACCTACTCTCCAACAGAGAGTGTATCGGCCGGAGTCCACCACGCGGGACCAGTGCGGAACGGCGGACTTCACATGCCTGTTCAAGACATGCAGTTTAAGCAATCGGATAATGTACTTGAATTGAAAAACAACTCATAGGAACACGGCTAGATTCGAACCCGGAACCCTCAGATTGAGAGTCCGCGCCTTATCCAATGCGCCACCGACGCTTAGCTGCTATGATATTGGTGAAGAATTATAACTATCGTCCGTAATCCGTCTGACCGTCAGTCGCGAGTTATGAAACTGTAATTAATATCAAATATCAAGTCAGCAATCCTTTTGATCTGTGAAAAAATCAAACTTCTACTGAGTGAACGCAACACAAAGATACGTCTGGTTATGTCTATTCGACGATTCACATAGCTTTCTTTTTGACATACTCAGTAACTTATTCAATAACTAAAACGACTACAAAAATCGAATCACAATTGACGTAGATATCTAGTAACATATAAAAACAAACACGCTGTCTAATTGAGAAGCACACTTGAAGTCAGTCGGTTGAAAACAATTTCGTCATAAATTCCTTTTGATAAGTTTTCTCACTTCTATGAATCAAGCATACTAATTTGCACATCAACAAGTATTTAAAATAACTCTGGATGGGAATGTCTAAACAAACCGTCAAAAATGATGATGCGAGTAGCTGTGACTCAAATTTTACATTTCTATGAGTCATGAGCTAGAGCGGAGCGGTGTGAATCAGTTCTTCATAAGCGTAAATGATTAGAATTAAATCAACATCTACTGGTCGAAGATTACAACACATTTGTGAAAGAAAGCAGAAATGACACCACAATTACTTCACTCACACATTTTAAGGTAGATTTAATCCGTGGAAACTGGTCGTTCGATCAGGATAAAATGTAGCTTATGTCCTTGAAATATCCCTCTACAAAAAGTTAAGTCATTTAAAATTTTATCATTAACGTATTTTTTTTTTGTGTGTGTGTGAATTTATCCCATGTTTTAATAGTTATTCTGCTATTCGGCACGGAGACAAATACAACAAACCATCGAAATCGGTCCAGCCGTTCTCTATTTATAAGTGTTCGAACACCGACTTTGTTTTATATGTTACATACATATATGTTATGAAAGTGTATGAGTATGACACAGTTATTTAATATATGACTTAATAGGTAACTGTAAACTTGAGTTGTAAGCATTTCAATAGGCCTGTTTCCACTAAGAATAAATTGCTTAGTTTATAGTTTCTAATTATAAATGAAGAGACGAAGATAAGAAAAAACCTGTATATTTCTCAAAAAAGTTAAAGATTATTAATATTTTTAGAAAATGGATTCGAAAAAAATAGGCATTAGGTCACGTGACAGCGAACACGAAGAACGCGACGCAAGAAAGTGTGACGTCACGCCTCGCTAAACATCATTGTTGTTGTTGACGTTTTCATACCACAGAGCAGGTTATTTCGCGAGCTGTGACGTCATTCAAGACGCCATGACACTATTCAGCGTTTTCGAGGGAAATATAAATTGCTTTTTTTAAATACAAAATACGTAATTTAAATATTGCTATTTCTTTAAAATATAGTTTTTTTGGGATAAAATAGATATTAAAGTATATAATTAACCAAGTTTTCAAATTTAGTCAACTAGCCTATTGTGATAGTGATACAAGATTTCTTCATTAATTTTCAAGATATTCTTCAACAAACAATAGGAAGCACGTTGAACACATTTCAAGCGGAGAATGATTTTGATTTTCTAAAAAAGTTTTCAACGCCCCTACTTTTTTTTCCAAGGCTCTCTACGTATGATATCATCCCAGGGGTGTTGTAAAAGGGTGTAAGGGAAACAATATTCAGTAGATGGATGAATGATGGTTTCTTCGTTCTTGTTCAATCTGTCAATGTCTGATTGAACTGGGGAGAGGCTAGAAGTGTCACTTCTGTATTCCACAAACCATAGCACTGTGTCAGCAGTTGAACTAAGATTGGCATTCACGAGTTGGTGGACGTGTTTAGCGAGTTGGAACATTGCGGCGCGTGCTTGGCCCCTTTGAATGATACCAAATCTCACACTTACTTTATATGCGGAATTTCAAAAATTTAACAAAATTTATTGGGAACATCAATGGATTCTCACTAAAGAATGGTGAGGTCTTCAGAAATTTGTTCGAATAATCTCGTTTCCGAGATTCCAAAGGGAATCTTGAGAAATTGGAGGATTTTTACCGATATAGACTATTAAATACGGTGTTATTACAGACTGCCACCAGAAGTGCTTCGCGAGCTAGATTTATCTTACAAATTCAACATATGGGTTCCCAAACTTCGCTCGCAATGAATGAAACTGTATGGTTTATATATTTGACTGCAGATTCCTTTTAAAAGTAAATCATATATATGTACATTTCTAAACCTCTAATTTTTCCATATATTTCTTACTACTTCTATAAAAAGAAAAACCGCTTTCTGTCGATTTCTAAATCCTTAATTTTTCCATCTATTATTTTCCCACCTACTCCTATAAATAGAAAAGCCGCTATCTGTCGGCTTCGAAATCCCTGATTTTTCCATTTATTATCTTCCTACTCTTAGGACCTTCTTCTATCCTCACCTTTTCCAAAACTCAAACAAAACAAACTACGCTCGTCCAAAATCACCGAAGCTCAAAACAGGCAGCGGACCTTAAATTAAAATGTATCGCAAGAGAACTTCCTTACCTCACTTTTTTCAATCTAACTTAGGCTTTTCAACGCAAAACAAACATGCTGAATATTTAAACGTGGAATGGGGTACACCTGAGCGAGAGACGGCTGGGCGCCCAAACGGAAACGTGCCGCCCAACGGACGTGAAGACTTTAGTTCAGTCGCGCAACGGGCGCCATTCGAATAACACGTGTTCATGCCGGGTGCACGCAACCCCGGTGCGAACACATACCTCATAAATCATCAATAAAAACATCATTAAACAATCTCCTAACGCAATAATCTCAGACTTACACAATCTAGTGCACTTATTCCTGTGTTATTTCGCGTGTTGTCTCGTGTTTTCTTGTATAGTGACTTGCATCTGACCCGCTTTTTAATTTTGAACTCTTGCACAATTTTCGGTTCGAGCTGACTTCGGTTGAGGTATGTTTTTAATCTTACTCTCATTGTTAAGTCATTTTAATTATATGTTCTGTTATTAAATAAATAAACATAATTATAAGTTATTAGTTACCGTCAATAATTAGTGTCTAGTTAAAAAAATATATTTGAAAAACTTTTTAAATAAAAACGGGGTCTTCAAATAACGATTCAATTTAAATTGAATCTTAGTAGTATTTCAAAAACTGTAAATAGGCGATAAACTCATAAGTAGATATCACCATATTTAAAAGAAAATTATTGCTTAATACAGTTAATGGATATGCAATACCTCACCGGTTTCCGTGTTCCCTGAAAACTAAAACATGGTAATATTCAAACGAACATTTAGGTACCTTATAGTGTAAATTGGCGCGTAACATCGTCGAGGTGAGATTGTAGGAAAGCATCGATCTATCTTTTATAAGAAAACTTTTACACATTCAGTTTCTGTAATACGTCAATGTGAATATTTTTTACGGTGAATATCGAATATGATTTATTTCTCTCATATGCCTTTCTATACAGGATATAGGTCAAAGAACCTATAGGCTGGATAAAGATCCAGCCTACATATTTCGTAAAGGAGAACTTTGATATTTTTTATTTTATTTTATATTTTATTGAACTTATAATTTTCTGCAGGTTTTCAAATATTAAGCCTACAGTGCTTGTAAGTTTTATTTCTCTGATCGTTTAATACTAAAAACTCTAGACAAAGTCTAACTTGAATAGTCGAGGGTTTCTCGCTCATCTCTACATCATAAATTGGAGTTTTGGGTCTATGAAAAACTATTCTTAACTCATTTTCTATGTTAACTTTTTTAGGCTATTATTTTTAAACTACTAAAACAGGATACAGGTTATTGAAAGAACCAGTATTGTCCGGCAGCGCTGTACCTGCCAATGTCAAAATTGACGCAAAATGAGTAAAGCAGATAACAATCAGTATTCAACTAGTTTTCAACGACGCTATGACATTTAAGGCTTTTCAAGGCCTTGTTTAATCTTAAAATCTATGAGGTATATTCTTCCAATGTCGATGGTTAAATAAAATATCTTCATCTCTCTAACCCAGTAACACTACTTATCTGGAAGTGTTCTTACGACAACAAGTAAATGCTTTAAAAAAAACTGGAAACTGACTTCAATTGCCCTATAAGCCCTTTTATTGCGGCAAATTTAAGATTCATATCGTTTTCCCATGGGTGCCAATGTCAGAACTAGACCAAACTGAAATGGGACCACAGGGTAGCAACACCTTTCAAATAATAAAATAATCATCCAAATCGGTTCACCCAGTCAAAAGTTATGAGGTAACAAACATATAAAAGAAAAAAAAAACCATAGCCGTCTAATTGAGAAACTCCTCCTTTTTTGAAGTAATTTAATTAAAATTTATTTATAATCTGAAATAGTAAAACAAAACACAATGTCAATTAAAAAAGGGTTATTAACTAATTAAACTAGAGAATGTATTCTAACTTATCAGAGATAGGATACATTCTCCCGATCAACTCCACGGGGAACGGTGCCCAGAACGCTGGCGACATTCCCGCGCTGGAACGTTGAACCCATTCTTTGAGATAGTCGCTCCGGTCACCCGTCGCGTCCCTCAACTGCACGCACAGTTCCTTATACAAACTGCGCGCCTCAGGACCCCATGGCACCATGGTCTCTACTGCGAACGCTGTGAGCTTATAATCCATGAAATAATAATAAATAATAATAATAATAATGGATCCAAGCGCAGAATATTTTCTCCGTTTCGCGTTCGCAGCAGCTGCCCCATCAGTGAGGGAGGTCCTCCCTACATGTGAAGGCGCTAAGGTATCCACGCATGTGGCGTCCCACACCAGCGGCCTTCCCAGCCTCCAAGGAATGACCGTCATTCGTCAGGCCTCTTGCCATCGCCACGCACGATACCGTTCGGCTCTAAAATGGCCGGCACGTTGGCGGTAGCAAGGGCCCTTCGAATGACGTCATCCAAGGATGAGTGCCGAGACTGACGACCAGCACTGCGGTTGGTTAAAAACCATATTAAAACAACAGTTGAACATGACCTGCCTGCCTCACAGTGTCACATCGTTGGACTTTCCATAATTACATAATCACCACGCTTGGCAGACGCATTGGTGATCGTAGTAACTTGTTGTTGACAGACATCTCGACACCTAGACTTATGAATCATCATCAACAGCCTGTACATGTCCCCACTACAGGGTTTCAGGTTTACTCTCCTACAGAGTGTATGGGCCATAGTCCACCACGCGGGCCCGCTACCCTCCTATAGGTTTTGGTTCCCTTGAATTTTGTATGGAAATTCTCTAAAATTCGTACCGTTCGTATTAAAATCAAGTCTGTATAAATAAAGTGTCGTTGCCATGTTAACTAGCGCACGTGCTCCTGGATTTCGGTGTAACGACGAAATCCCGAGATGTAGGTCGACTTACACGAAACATTTAACATTAAGGGCACCCGTACGAATGTGGTCTGGCTGGCAACGTGTTAAACATTTTGTTAAAAACATTCCGTTTTTATTCTTTCCTAGTATTTATATCCGTGACTTCGTTGACGAAATACTTCCACAGGAAATACTTAAGAGGCCATCGAGCGACAGTGGCGCCCTCATTCCCTCTTTTCTACATTTCTCCGCAATTATGCAATAATTTCAAAAACCAAGCCCGACTTTTTGTAGACATTGCTGGTTTGCGGACTGTCGTAATCGATACATTCTGGATTCATCTTGTTTAGATTCAGTTTAGCTATTTTAAAAAGGAAAATAATACATGAGATGGGCTGCATCTACTCATGCAACAACGTCTTACAGCGATCACTGATCCACTTGCTATGTAAGATATATGTGAGGTCTCGTGTCCAGCTGTGGTCATAGCTGATTATTTGATGATCATAATTGTTTTATCGACTATTTCAATTCGAAGAATCCAATTGAACAAATCTGATATTATTACTATAACTTCTTAAACTAGTGTACGTAGTGTGTCTAGTGTAGCACCTTAAAACAGAAATACTTTTTTTCTTGTTTATCCACCCCGTCACACCCTTGAAATATGTACGTTTTAATAAGGGTAATAAAATAGTTTTTTGTCATTTTTGAACATATTTCACAATGGCTGAAATATGCATTGTTTACGTTCTCGACTCCGATATTCTAAAATTCATTTTCAAAAGTTTCGAAAAACTGAATCTACAATTTTTTAAATATAACTATGTAACCTGCTAACAATATTTCAAGAGAATCGGTTAAGAAATGCTACTTTTATAGGAGAACAACCGGACATCCTTCGTCCGGACTTGCCCAAGCTGAAACAGACACGTTTCGCTCTCGCTTCTAGTAAGAGAGCCCACGACCAAAATTTTTGTCCCATAGCAATATGGCCTCAACCGCATCAAATTGATCGATTCGATTATCGTGAACTCGAAAATACCAGTATCAGAAATTTTTCGCGTAGCGTTTGACTCGGCCAAATTTTCAAAAATGTTAAAATTTTTTAGCAGAAATGGCCTCCCACGCAGTTGCTACACTTCTTGATGTTATTATCCACCTAGTCGGGTTCAGAATCATATAATTTGACGATTTTATACAGTTTCGACCGTATTGCTAAGATACATGGTTTTGGTCGTGGACTCTCGTACTATTCGCTCGCTGGGTCAATTAAGTTCAACGTCAAGTTCTTATGTTTTTTGTCTTCAACACATTTGATAAAGCCTCGATATTTCCTCCACGTGTAGTGTTGGTTTCACGGAATTCGTACGTGTATATAGACGATTCTGTCACGAGGAGTAATATTTAATTAGATGCCAGCACTCGACACCCCTCAAACTTACTAAGATACGGTTAGGTACAAAATATGTAACTCCTGACTAAACGTCATGATTTTGGGGACGTCTTTTCATTTATCTAGCGCACAAAAATGGTTTTCCTCAAATATCTGCGTTCAATATTTTATGGCGTGGAAATTACTTAACGTTTCTCTAAATCGTCAATTGGATCAAGGTTTCAAAGATTTTAGCTCAAATGGTTTGGTCATAGAACTTTACACTTTCTCCATCCCTTTTCGGGTTCAATTTCAAATTCGAAAGGGATCAACGTTTCAAATTTTAAGTGTCTATACCCTAAGTCTGTCGGATAGATCGCATTCGAAACCAAGTGATCCGACCATCATAGCTCACCGTATTAACAAGCTGCAGTGGTAGTGGGCTGGTCATATTCGTCGACGACAATCGCTGGAGCAGACGAGTCCTCCAGTGAAGGCCACGTCTAGGCAAACGTAGTGTAGGACTTACCCGGCTAGGTGGGAAAACGACTTACGTAAGATATCCGGACGGGAATGGATGCGAAGAGCAGCGGATCCAATTGAGTTATCGAAAGTTTAGTTATCCAAGTTTTCTGGGAGAGTCCTATGTCCAGCAGTGGACTGCCGCAGGGTTTATATGACATACCTCAAGCAGTTTGAAAATGTACAACTCATTTAAATTTTAAATGAGTAGGATACTCTGATGCTCTCCGCGACACAACGATGCCCTAAAATAGAGCAGCGGTTAGGGTTGCGGGCGACCAGAGGAGCTATGATCGCCCATTTGTGCGAACCGGTGACTGGAAGGCCCGGAGCTGTGGAGACATCGTGGCTGAAAATCCAAGGGCAGGTGCAAAGCGCGATAGCACTGGAGTGTTCGTGGAGTAACCAGAGCATCTAACTAAAGAGTAAACTAAAGAGTAAAAAGTAAAAAACTAAAGAGTAAGCTAAAATAGATTTTTTTAGATAGAACTTATATAGTAAATAGCTTTAATGTAATAGAATTATACAAGGAACAGAGCGTTACTCGCCAACAAACTGTTTTTCAGTTTGGCGGGAGATAAAATATTGTTTAGTGTAATATGTACTATGGAAAATAAATGCTTTAAAAAAAAATCTCGACTTGCGCTGAGGACGACCACCGAAGGGGTTTTTGTAGACGGGAATTCCACATAACCCGGCTTCTCTCACAAGGAGTCTGGTATCTTTAAAAGATTTCAACTACCATAAAAGTCCCCCATTCATCCCCTTTATCATATTATCATTTTTGGTTTTCTCAAAAACTCCTAATCAATTTTGGATACAATTTATATTGGACCACATCTGAAGTACGATCTACCAAACAAACAAATCATCAAAATCGATTCATAATTGGAGATGTTATCGCGTAACATACATACAAAAAAGACATACAGTCGAATTGAGAACCTCCTCCTTTTTTGAAGTCGATTGGAAAGCTATATTGGAAAGCTATATTGGTTGTTAGCTAGCCGGACAAAAGCCCTTCGACCGATCTGAGTATCACAGATACGCCGCACGGGGATTCAAATCCGCGACTAGAGGCTTCTGAGTCCTGTCTGTTGAGACTGAGAGTCTGTCGACGCCTGTAGCTCCCTAACTCTACCATCTACCTGGCGTGCACCTGAGCGAATAATCTATCTCCCTTCACAGCCCACTGAGCTGGCGGCTGTCGCAAAAATACTATCGCATCACGTAACGAGTAGGCGACTTGTTACTTGAAATAGATCCATATTTTATCCAACTACTGCCACTGTTTCACATGTATTTATATAATGCAATGAAGGTCTATTTTAACATATTCACTAGGGTACGAAAATATGTACTCAATTCCTCATCTCACCTGACGATAAGGCCGCTGGATGATAATCGTGCGCACACAGAAGACTTAAGCTAATAATAATAAAAAATAAAAATAGTTTATTAACACTGTTAAAATACATAAAATGACCTAATTATATTTTTGTTACTGCTATGTTTGTTGAGGATCTCTGGTTACTGCAGTAGGTAAAACCTGTGTCGCAATAACCAGTGATTCGACCGAGACTTTATACAAACAAAAATTTGCGTATTGGTTGGTGTTATGGTATAAGTGTGTTGGTGTGTGTGTGTGTGTGTGTGTGTGTGTGTGTGTGAGCGAAGAGAGAGTAAGTGGGGGGGGGGGGGGGTGTTATTTATTTATTTATTTTAGCCTTTGTTCAGATATTTATTTTAAGTTAATCCTATAATGGAATTATATCTTATGAGCGATCCCAAATGATTAAATAATATTTATGATATAAATAATTTAAAAAGTAGTCTAGTGAGAGATGAGAAGCTAGCTGTGTTACCTTTCATACCGGAACACAACAATACCGTTAATATTGTTGTTTGGCGGCAGACTTAGGTAACAAGGTGGTTATTTAACCAGGCGGACGTAAAAAATACCCTACCACCAACCTAACAGTACCAACAGGTATCCCCACTGGGAATCGAACCTGAGATCTCCGAATTGTTCCTCACGAGCTGGCGGATCGATGATGGATATTTTTGATGCGAGCAGATCTCTTTGAATTTATTCCGGTAGTCGCCTTTTACGACATATACGGGATTTCGTAATATTGTTCACTTATTAAACCTTATAACAGTATGCATAATACGTAAATAGCATATTTAAACATTAATATTTTATACTCACGCTCCCGTATCTTCCAAATTAAGGCCTCTCTGTCATCCCGCATGGCAACGTTCATCAACATCGATTGCCGAATTAATTAATGCACGCGTTTTATTGACGCACGCACCGTAATTAGAAGCTTCGAGCCAGGCATGGATTCAGTGACTGGATTCAAGGGGGTCTATTTTTAAAATCGACCCGACAAAAGTCGTTCGTTAATAACAGCTTTGAAAAGCTTTCGTTGACCTATATATATATTTATTCGGTTCGTGTTATTTGTTACACAATCAGAGATATGTAAAAAATATTCTGAAGAAGAAATTTTCAAAAAAATGTTTCAGGTACACAATTAAAGAACAACAACAATAATATTTCCATTAGTTTTTGCCCGCGACTGCATCCGCGAGGACTACACAAATATCCCACGGGATCTACAAGCTTGATCGGGATAAACAGTAGCCTGTGTCCTTTGTCGACTCTTTAAATATCCCTAATACTAAAAATCAAATTAATCTGAAAATCCGCTATGGAGGAAAGGAAGGACAAAGAATCAAACCCACTTTACCATTTCTAACATTGCCAATGAATGGCTATGAAATTGTACTATTTATTCGTTTGTCTTTTTATTTGGATAATTTGCTTTAAAGAATATTTAACGTTTGGTTGTACGAGCCGATATTTGAATCTAAGTCTGTGGTTGTCATTCGCGGCACGCCAAAGGCCATTCTGGCGAACCCTTTTAACTGTAAAAAAACATATTTTTACTCTATTAAAAATGTTCTTTGATGTTAGATTAATTAAAATCAATGCCATATCTGGTTCTGAAAAAAACAACTAGTAAAGTACTTTTCATGAGTGACAGTTTATAAATGGAATTTATTAACTCTTTTCGTTTTATTCACAAGAAATTGGAATTTAATAATTTTTGGTAATATTATGTTTTACTTGCTTGCTTTTTTCAGACTAATTATTTTCGGGTGACATCAAGACAACGAACAACCTTTTCAGTGTTCTGTAGTCAAACAAAGAACCCTTACAGTTTCGCTCTGTCCGTATGTCTGTCCGCAGCTTAGGTCAGAGACGCTTACTACTAGAAAGCTGTAATTTGGTACAAAGCTAACAAAGTGGTACAATTAAATATTACAAAAAAAAATTAGGGTAGCTCCTCTACACGTAACATTTTTTTCCCAATTTTTCTATGTCGCAAAGGACACAGCGACATTCAGAAATTTAGAACAACCGTCACACAACTTGTTGATTAATTACACACATGACTCACATTGAACGGGGGTCAATTTAATTGACCCCCGCCAAGTCCATCTCTGATGGACGCGTCAGGGATGAACATCGTTTCGTGTTCTCATTGTTGAATGTTTACTTATTTACATTTGTCGTCGGAACAGCTTCACTGTAAAATTAAACGAAGCCACCACTGAGGCGAAGTTTCGGCAGGTTTGCATCGTGAGGGAAACCGCTGAAGCTTTGTTCAATATTTTGAAAAATGACAGATATAAAATGTGTAGACATTTTATAGTGCTTTAATGGTAAAATAACGATGGAAAGATAAGTAATTTAAATATTTTTTTTCTTCAAAAAATACTTAATTCAAGTTGATGCTATTATTTTTCGGCGTATGTCACCGCATATATTTGACAATCGTGAACCGCTTTTAATTTTTTGGGGGGTTCCGTACCTCAATAAGAAAGAAATGAAACTTACAGGCTCACGGCACTACATCACTTTGTTGTATGTGTGTCTGTCAAGACCCTTTTTCTCAGGAACGCGTGGAGATATCAAGTTGTAAATTAATATAAAATACTCAAAGGTGCAGTCTCTTGGATTGAAAAAACATTCGTGTTTTTTTTTTGTAGCATTGTAGCATTTTTCGACATAGAAGGAATCAAAGCCTATAAGGTAATTCCCATTGACCTGGAATCCTGGAATTTGACACGAAGTAAGGTCTTTCAGCACAAGTATAGGAATACATCTGAGAAGTATAACTTTTTAATTATATCTCGTAAAAATTTGATGATTACAAACTGTTCCAGCGCCTGTTGGTTTATTCTTACAAATGTGTTAACACTTGCACATTGATTTTAGTCAGGCATTGTTACCTATCAGATATGATGTACATTGTTCATAATAATATTCTGTACGGAACCGTTTTTTAGGGTTCCGTACCTCAAAAGGAAAAAAGGAACGCTTATATGATCACTTTGTTGTCCGTCCGTCTGTCAAGACCATTTTTCTCAGGAACGCATGGAGATATCAAGTTGAAATAAATATCCAATACTCTAGTCTGCTGTCCCTTGAATCTGTGAGAAAATCAAACATATAAGTCAACGTAATAAAAAGATATAGCTGTATTTTAAGGGAACAAAAACCTATAGGGTACTTCCCGTTGACCTAGAATCCTGAAATTTGGCGAGAAGCAAGGTCTTACAGCACAACCACAGGAATAAATCTGAAAACCAGGATTGTTGAATTATAACACAGTAAAAATAGCTTTTTTATGTTTACAAACTTAACTTTGTAGTTGAAAGACATACATTGGGTATGTAATTCAGCTACAAAGTTAAGTTGGTTTTTCAATAAGAATTAAATTTTCGGTAGAGCATTGTTGAGTGCATATTACCGTACCTATTATTTATGATTTTTAGTATGTCATTAATTCATATTCTGTACGGAACCCTCTGTGCGTGAGGCTGGCTCGCACTCGTTTTTTTTCTTCCTTTTACGTACTGAACCCTAAAAACGGAGGTATTAACGAAGTCCGAGCAAAATACCGGCTATCTGCTGATAAATATGTATATATTGATTTTATTGACGAGACAAAAACCTTAGGGCTCCGGGAACTCGATACATACATAATTTAGTTGGTTTGGAAACCTTCTATTATGTACACTCGAGTACAAAAAAAAAGTATCCCCTCTTGAACCATGTCACACTTACGCTTGCTTGTTCCTATGTACTGTGAAGGTGAATTTGACATGGTTCAAAAGTAGATACATATTTATGTACTCGAGTGTACATTGATGGCTTAGGACCTATAAAATGATATAATATCTATAGCTACAACCCCTTTATAATTCATAACCCATCGTCGTCGTATCATATTTATCTCGCTGTCCATCATCAACACAATAAAAATCACAGTGCCTCGTAAAACTATCATCGCGAACAAGCTACCGGAATAAACCGTACCAGTGGAAGTGTAACATGAAGCTTTTGAGAATTCTACACTTGTTTTTTTTTTTAATCAGAGCTGATTTCTAAGGGGATCTTTTACTGGAATCTATTTTGAGTGACCTGACCACGCTTGTTTTATACGAGAGAGGCCAAGTGTTTTAGCTCATTATCCTACTAATATTATAAGTGTGAAAGTTTGGATGTTTAGATGTTTGGATGTTTAGATGTTTGGATGTTTGTGACGCTTTCACGGAAAAACTACTGAATGGATTTGAATGAAACTTTACAACAATATAGCTTATACTTCAGAATAACATGTAGGCTATAATTTATAAAGGCATATTGTGTAAATTGTCCAAAATCACACTTATAATATTAGCGGGATTACATGGGCAATTTTGGCATAACAAAAACGCGTTGCCTAGCAACCGACCATAGAATATGTAAATTCGTATATACAAACTTTCGCGATTATAATATTGCTGTAAAGACTATTTGAATGTCTACTACGTCAGATATTGAATTTTATTTTGTTTCTTTAAATTATTAGACTACGTAACAGAATAAACACTAGTTTGTACCTTATGCTGTACAATAATTTGTCATAAACGTCACCTGTTTCTATCGAACAATTAGAATACATCCTGAAGTACACGCGGACAAAGTCGCGGGCGGAAGCTAGTGTATTCATAAAGTATTTATAAATAAATTCATTATTTATTTGTCTTGATAGCCGTACTGGTGGCCAACCTCTTGATCCAATCCATAGAGCGCCCATGCATGTTGTCAAAAATTAAAACGTAGAAACGTAAAATTCAGAGACATAAAGCATTAGGAACAGAGAGATAAAGCGATTTTCGACGTCAGCGAGCTTTTTGGGTGCAAACGTTACCGTTACGATACGCGCGATCTACTGAAAAACTGTTTGGTAACATTTGTTACCACAGGCGCTCTACTTGATAGAGCGTGACGGAGCAGGTGCGTAAAAAATTGTGCAGTGCAGTGATTATTACGATGTAACTCTTATGCTTATGAAAGTGAAAAATATTTTATTTAATAAACTTAAAAATTTCAAAATCATAAGTTGCACTGGGTCTTCCTGTTAAATCAAATCTGTTTATTTGCATATACATGTACATAGAGTCATTACAATATTATTCGGATCTATATACATGAACCCTGTCAGGGCATAGCAAAATAAATAAGTCAAATGTTATACAATAATAGTAGATGTCAAATTTTATACAAAATAATAATAAATGTCAAATTTTATACAATAATACTTCAATGTCAAGTTTTATACAATAATAATTCAATGTCAAATTTTATACATTTTTATCATCCATAAATTCCTTAATTGTATAATATGATTTTCTAATTAGGAGCGACCTTAAGCATATAATTGCCTGTGGTAGGAAGCCCCGCTCCTCCGTGTTTCATCAGATTCATCACATTATCATCAGCCAGGAAGCGTTCACGGCTGGACATAGTCGTCCTCCATGGCATGCCACATTGACTGGTCCTGAGCCCCTTGCATCCAGTGACCTTGATCAGGTCGTCGGTCCATCTAGTACGGGAACGGCCCAACATTATTTTTTAGCATATTCAAATCTTTTTTTAATTTTTTTAATTTTGCCGGGTTTAAGAATTTAAGCATATGTGAATAAAGATTATGCTTTACCGTGAATGACAACATAAGTCGGTTTAAAAAATTGAAGTTTTGTGAATCTGCGAAAGAAAGAAATTTTGTGACATATTTGCAATACGTTATCAATGAATGCATTATATTCCACGCCACTGCTCGTGGTAGGCTTGAGCCATAGAAAAGATGTCTTACACTGGCGCAATTTAACCAATAAAACAGTTTATGAGCTGGCGCCGCTAGACCACATGGTTTTATCGGAATTTTACGATTATTAACCTTGTATTAATCTTTACGACTGAGATATTGCTTTTAATAAATTATAGATTGATACTCATATTATAGGTGCACACGTTTATTATTTCAATGTGTAATTGTCGAAAGAAACTATAACAAGCTCACAATTTTACCGTGCGTTGTTTATAGTATCAAAACACTTTTCGTGTCCTAAAGTCGTTGATAACCGGTGGATAGTAAAGGTTCTCGAGTGGCGACCACGTACCGGGAAACGTCTACCAGGCCGTCCCCCTACTAGATGGACCGATGACCTGGTTAGAGTCGCCGGGTGCAGGTGGCTCGGGGCCGGTCGATGTGGCGTACCATGAAGGAGGCCTATGTCCAGCAGTGGACGTTTCCCGGCTGATGATGATGATAAAAGTCGCTGATTGGCCATTATTTGTTTCAAATATTGAAAGCCATTAAATAGCATTAGAGATCCGATAAATGCTTGACAAATGGGAAGTCCAGCCAGTTCTATATAATCTTTAAACTCTTTTGTAACGGAAAAGTTTTCACCAAGAAGTATTTAATCTGTTATTCTTTCTCATATTCTATTCTTATACTTCCATAGCGCGAAGTTTTTATATGTGTACAATAAAGCTTAAGTAAGAGCCATTCAGGGATTCAGGTTATTTATTGGGAGCAGGGTAAATACGTAGCTTGTGAAAATAATGTAGCAGAGATAGAAGACAGCTGCTTAGCTATTCTGAAATATAGCCGTTCTTAGCGAGCTAGGGATGCAGTAAGCTAATATGACATGAAAAAAACGGCAAAGTGCGAGTCGGACTCGCGCACCAAGGGCTCTTACGAAAATGAACAGTTACATGTTTCCCGTAAAAACGAAAAATTCTTTCAGAGTGATTCAAAATTAAAAAAGCAATTAATATTCCATAGCCTTCCAAGCTTTTCATACAAGCAATAGTAGAAAATAAAGGCTATTTTCATTTTATTTATTTATTTATTTAAGTTAATTATGACATTGCGTATGATGTGAGACCGTGTGATCCCCGCTTTACTTAACACTTAACAAATTGGAAAGTAAACAACATTTCTTGTACAAAGTTCAATTTAAATTATGATTGTATCCCTCACATCTTTGTATACCAATGGAAATGGCGGTAAATTAATTAAACAGGAAGTCAAACATAATTAGCACAATATAGGGACTGTTTATTTTAACAGAACCATTAATTTGTTCTGTGATGTGTGTTGTGGATTTTAGAATAGGCTCGACTCGCGTGTTACTGTACCGTAGGTGACATAAAAGGCGACTGAGGAATCAAATTCAGGAGGTGGGCATCAATATCGTAGGAATTTTTGTAGTAAAGAAAAATGTTGAAAATATACCCGACTCCTAAGGGAAAGAAACGGTTTATGTGGGGTTCTTAACTACTAAAACCATCCGGTGCCACATCATAGCTTCACGGTTTGCATTTGTTGCACTTCTCGGGCTGATGTACCAGCTTTTGCGCTATCGTGGCGGATTCTCCACAGTAGAAAGGAGCCAATTTGCTGCTGCTCTCTCGGGTCCCATCGATAAGGCACTAGTATCTACAACATCTTACTGCGATCACCACACAAGCCTGCTGAAAATAGCCACCTATGCCTAACATCCATCAGTGGACTTACGGCTGATCACCTCTTTACCTGAGTAGATCGCAGCGACTAATAAATCAATCTGCAGTTCTTAAGGTTGTCATATTATAAAAGATAGTTATCCGTATAGTTTTGTTTATCAGTTGAAATGAACGAAGTGCTAGATTAATTTCGGACTAAAAATGGAGCAATAGAATGTCAAATAGAAAACGAATATCGGATCCCTTTGATCACGCGGGGCCAGTCGCGCTAATACCCCGACGCGAAGCGACAGGCGGGATCAAAGCTGTAACAGGACTTTGTGCTGTTAAACTACGGGTTTCAATGACATTTTAAAAAGCAAATAAAATAGAATTATTATTACTTTTTCAAAGCGCAAAATATTGATTATTTCTATCTGTACTTGGCCTTAGTATAGCTATAGTCTATTCAGACCACCATAAAGGAACGAAGCGCTGACTGTTTTCTTGGAAACAGAAACAAAATGAAAATGGTTTGATTTGTAAACATTCATAATTTCTTACAGGAAATAATGGTAGACCTTTTAAAAATTGAAATACTTGTGTGAGGTAGCCTCGCACTTCCAGATTTACTTTCAGATGCTTACAGTTTAAAGATTTTTTCTCTTTTTAATCTGCGATCACAATTACTAAATATTTTTAACGGATGTGTTGAGTCTACTCGATGTGTGGAGTGTATCCTCTAGCGAGGACACCACTCGTTCATGATATATCCATGCCCAGGATATTCTTGCGTAGCTTGATGTGCCTTGATGAGCCTCTTTCAGTTAGCTTTGCAGCCAGTTCGTTGGGATTCTAGTCTCCCTCCGTTTTTATTGTGTGCATTTCATAATCTCTTGTTTCACTGTGTTAATTTTTAAATGGTCATGGATTGCCTTGTTGGTAAAACGTAACACAAGCTTCGCAGAATTATTTTTTGTATCCTTTGCAGAATTGGTGTTGCTGGCACTACTCCATAGTTCGATGCCATACATTCAAACTGGCTTTTTAGTTGAAGTACAGAACAAAAATTATAGTTAAAGTATAGATTTAAATTGGAATGAGGAAATCCGTTGACGAACGAAGGTCGCCGACATAGCTCGACGAGTCTAGTGAGCTGAAGTGGCAATGGGCAGGCTCACGTCGCATCGCTCGCAGAACCGATAACTGGTGGGGAGTAAAGGTTCTCGAGTGGCGAACATGTACCGAAAAGCGTCTACCGGGCCGTCCCCCTGCTAGACTACGTATACAAGTCATTTATCATTATATTCTCAAATATAATTCGTGGCTTTCGCTTTTATATTAACAACATACAATAAAACATTTACGTTCTAAATACAAAGCGTTTGAATACAGCTCCATAAATAAAGTTATATGTAATACGTAACTGTAAATACAGGGGGCTTTGAAAGCATCAAAGTTGGGCTGCGTCAAGTTTTGTTTGAAACGAAGGACCCGTGAACTGGTAACTCCAAACATAATCGGATTACTGTGAAAATTCAATCACTTCTACGAGTATATATAAGATGGCAGGTCTGACAGCTAACTACTGGCCCGTTTATAACGAGCTCTGATTACTTTTGTTAGAATTTAAGAAGCAGAAGAAGAAAGGAGAGACTACAAGTACTGTATATTGTAAATGAAATACACAGTTTTGATTTTTTAAATTTGTTTTTGAAGAAGATTCCTATTGGGTAGCAGTTTCATAAATATTACATGATTTACATTGAATGATAAAAATCATTACCATTGGCGTTTCCGCGAAGGAAAACATCGTGAGGAAACCTGCACACTCTTGAGAAGAAATTCAAAGGTGTCTGTGAAGTTTATCAATCCGCACTGGGCCCGCGTGGTGGACTATGGCCTATACTCACCGTAGGAAAGTAGGCCTGAGACCCTGCAGTAGGGACATATACTGTTGATGATGATGACTTGATTGACGTTCAATTTGAAACAGCATCCTAGGTTGTAGAGATAAAGAAACACCGAAGTCGAAGAAGGGAGGGAAACCACTACTTAACGGGAAAAGGGAAAAATTTGGAAGCGAAAAGTTTCGTGTGAAGCATTATGGGATTTTAGGTAAGTACAAGTGTAAATCTTACGTTTTTCTGATCCGATGACCGAGAATGCAAGAGGGACGGGGGATCAGTTGACTAGCTCGAGCGGCCACTTCCCGAAATGTCTGATGATCTGCAGAAGATCGCAAGGTCGGATATTGGCTTTGCAGTTTGTCTTAACGTTATCCCGCTCCTAATGCTGCAACAGAAATTCAGTATGAAACTTTGATGAAGGTGGATCGAGTATGAAAGTCTTGACAAATGCAACACTGTAAAGTATAAAGCACTGAAAAAGTAGAAAAAATACCAATTTATCGGAACTCCTGGGTTGCCAAGTGCATTTTTAAATTGATTTTCAGTTGTTCAGATCGGGTCCTTTCCGATAGCACTGTATAGCCTAGCTGAAACCCAGCGCTGGAATAGATACTGCGTTTTTATTTCAGCATACTCGTATGTTAAGATATGACTTTTGCCTTAATTATTATTGTACATGTTTATAATTGTTGTTCCTGTTATTTATTCGGCAATTCAGCTTATAAAAATAGCTGATTCGTTTCTTTCCTTACTAGAAAGTAAATTGAATATCTGACGTAAACTTATTGAAATATTTTACTTGTAAGAGCTTAGAGATGCGGATAAACAGGAAAATGTATCGAGAAATACTGCCCGTTTGAAGGCAATAAGTACTCTGTATATTTTATGCAAGAACCCATTAACAGTTCCGGAGACAAGATGAGGTGAACACGGCCACGTTAATTAGTAGTCGGGCCTAATTAGAGTCGGTAAGAAACAGGACCCGTCCTCGCTGTAGCTCGTTCATAATGTTATATTATTTAGTATTTCCTATCATAAAACAAAAAGAAGTCATGTGCTGCAACAGACAGCCAATCAAATCACATTTTAATTCTAGACGCTAAAAAGATTTTTTGGTGTCACCTCCCCGTTTTTAGGGTTCGTCACCTCAAAAGGAAAAAAATGATCGCTAGTAGAGCTTTGTTTTCCATCTGTCTATCAATACCCTTTTTCTCAAGAGGTATCAAGCTAAAATTATTGTCAATTAATCAAGTCTTCAATCCCTTGGAACTGTGACAAAATCAAACTTCTAGGTCAACGCAATAAAAAGTTACATCTGTTTATGCCGCTTAATTTGACGATTTCCCTTGAAAGCGCATCAAAACCTAACCACTTCCCAAGGACCTAGAATGACCTATGATTGTATCACATTAAAATCGCCACTTAACGATTACAAAATGTTAGCGCCTGTCGTTATATTCTGAACGATATGTTGATGACATTTGCTCGTTGATTTCGTCAGGCGCACCCATCATTTATGATTAACTATGCTTATTTTGTACGGGACCCTCGGTGTGCGAGTCTCTTTGCAGGTTTTTAAATTGACATTTATGTCTCACTGTCAAAACATTTCACCTGAGATACATTATTAAACAATAATGACTTCATTTTCACTGAAGAAATCCCAACGCCCACAACAATAAAGTATTGTCTGAGAAACAGATTTTAAGGTCTAATACTAAAATCGCTAAAAGCAGCTAAATACAATGAGGACACTTCAATTCCATTACAAATTTTTAATAAAAACAAATTATTTATTTTATTAAACTATGAGATCCGTCTTAAAACATAATCTTTTGACTCTAAAAAATCTTGAGGCTTTCAAGATTAAATTTGCCTATTTTATCACGTTTCTCAAACTAATTCTTAATGTGTGTCTAGCTACTAGTAATTACTAATCAAAATTGTATTCACGTACACCTATCCTCAAACAATCACGCCACTTTTGTTGTTAATTTTATAATTGTTACGAAGTGTGTTTATTGAAATGAACATCCGATAGTTGTAGGGTTTCGTAGTTGCCAGTCACAGTAATTGTGGATGGAATTTGTACGAAAGTTTCTTTTTGACATCTCCAACCATATTATGTTATACTTTGTTCGACTATTACTCGTTAACCTGTAAATCCAACTTAGTCGTGATGGATTATCTTTTAAGTTCAGTGTACATACTACTACTGTAAATTTTTTCAGATTTTTAGAAGTAATAGTTTAGAAGATGAGTTGGAGGGAGACTCAACTCGAACAAAAATTATCAGCTCAATACTTAATATTTGGCAAATGGATCTCTTAATTGAAAAGTTGTGTTCCTAGGCCCTCAACAGTTTTGAAACACCTATTCAACGATACCCGACACAATGGGTAGACGTGCCAAAAAATATGTCATCTCCAAGTTAAAAAAATTTTTAAAAGATTTTCTTCTACCACTTTGTTGGCGTGATAAATATATATTATTATCAGCAGCCTATATACGTACTGCAGGGGCTCAGGCCTACTATCCTACAGAGAGTGTATGGGCCATAGTCTACCACGCGGGCCCAGTGCGGATTGGTAGACTTCACACACACCTTTGAATTTCTTCTCAGGAGTGTGCAGGTTTCCTCACGATGTTTTCCTTCACCGTTAAGCAATCGGATAATGTACTTGAATTGAAAAACAACTCATAGGTACACGGCTGGATTCGAAACCGGAACCCTCAGATTGAAAGTCCGCGCCTTATCAACTGCTCCACCGACGCTTGCCAAATATATATACCCGTACCAAATTACAGTTTTCTATCAGTAAGGGTCACTGAGCTAAGCCGCGGACGAACAGACGGACAGAGCGAAACTATAAGTCTTCCTGTTTTGATTACGGAATCCTAAAATTGGAACCTTTATATTCTCACTCTGGTGTCAGTATGTCATAGCTGATTATTTCAGCAACTGCTAATGCCATCAAATTGAAACTTGACCTATACGAGCCAACCATTCAACCGTGGAATGCGTGCTTACCTAAATGCCTGAAACTAATGAGGGGCTGGCTCTTCTTCTGCTGTTTGGCGGCATACTATGTTTACATGTTGATAGCTAGCCATGCGGACATAGAAAATACCTACCCATAGTAGCCACTCGTAACTCGCGTAATCAATGAACGCCGCCTAACTGAGCATGAAACATATAGTAAATAAGACTCCTTTGATACTTCAACATCACGCAAGCCTCGAAGGCATGTAAGCGTACTGAATATGTAACGCTGGGCTTAGAAGGTTTACGTTGGTTGAATCAACATGGGTTCGTAAACTGCTCGGGGGCGGAAAAATTAACATGCCGCGTCGCAAAGTTACTGACTGTACTTATAACTCTGATAAAGTAATGTTACACAAATGTAGCTAAATTTGTAGTACTGTTGCCCGACCTTTGCGAAATGAGGAGGATGGTAATGTGATTGTAGTGTTTATAATGTATGTTTGTGTCTCATTCTTTCACCATCCGTCAGCTGTGGTAGATTCCTTGCCACGAGGAAGATTTACAACAACCATTAACTTCCCTATACAAAAACATATCATGTGAAATAGATTGCGAAGTCTCACAAGCTCATAATACACTGTTAAAAAGTTATCCGATCAAGAAAATATAATGGTCTAAAACAATGCCTAAAAATCAGAATAAATATTATAAATGCGATGTCGAATTTTTTTGTTAGACTGTCCGCTTACCCGACGTAAAGAAGAGTCAGAGTAACTTGCTTTTTGTGTGTAGGGACAGTTAAATGGCTGGATAATGACATAAGCTACTTTTTTACATAGACTTATTCCCGTGGGATACATTCTGAAACACCGACATAGCACGACAAGTCACTGAGATTAATTGGCAATTGGCAGGCCACATCGCTCGGAGGGCCTATAACAGATGTGGAGTAAGATTACTCGAGTGGTGACCACGTACCGGGAAACGTCTACTGGACCGTCCCTCTGCTATATAGACCGACGAACTAGTTAATGTTGCGGGAAATCTCTGGTTGCAAATGGCTCGGGACCGGTCATTGTGGTCGAGGAGGCGTATGTCCAGCAGTGAACGTTTCCTGGCTGATGATGATGAAATTCTGAAATCAATTCTGTATCCGGCAAAAGGTAGGTGTAAGAAAAACATGTCGATCTGTGTCCTGAGAGTAAGGCAAACCCCCCAAAACGGACTGTATTGTATATATGTAAAGACTTACAAACAATGCTACAACTTACACCTCAAAACAATTCACAAGTTATACGCTAAACTAATTTCTTTAAATAAATTTTAACTAATTAATATTGTATCAGCAGTAGTCTCCTATAGTAAAAACTCCTAATAGCTAAACGATCCAAAGGAAATTGTACACAAACCTCGCCCGTCCCCTTCACCCTACTCTTTACATAACCCCCCAATTTAGTCACGTGACGGTGCCCTAGCAATTAGAGCAGTAAAGTGTGCATAATGGCATAGAAGCACCTGCGACCTCGGTCTGAGGATGTTACGCATCAACAAAAGTACAGCCATAAATGTACCATAGATTCAAATAATATGTACTCACGTTGGTAGACTCGTGTGCGTCACAGGTGGCTCTTGTCACAAATAGTTCCCCAGTCATGCAAATAGCACATTGTTGGATTTTAAAAGGAGATATTTATTATCCATCCATCCATACGAGTGTTATAAACGCAAAAGTGAAAGTTTTTTTTGCTTATTTGTATCCGTTTGAGAAATAATTAAAGTGATAATTTTGGTCAAAGATGAGCCCCTCTATCTTCTAAACTGTTGCTTTTAAAATCTGAAAAAAATCACAATTGTAGTATATATGCTAAACTTAAAAGGAAAACTATCACAACTAAGTTGGCTTTACAGGTTAACGAATAATAGTCGACCAAATTATAAAATATACTTGAAGTGCCCAAATTAAAATTTCCCTACCCTACACACGCACTTGACCGATTTTTTTGTATTAGGATAGTTGAAGGACCACATGCTAAAAAGACGTTTTTAGTTTTCATTTTTAGTTGGATTAAGTCGGGTTTTAGTTTTCAACTTTATAATTTATCTCGTTTCTTTTTTAATTTATGCAACATGAACGCATGTTAAAACTTAATCCCCGAGAGATACTTTTCTCTATCTGAAATATCAAGTTAATTAAGTTTCAAAAAATCTGAACATAAAATAAATTTTTAACATTAAGTTTTCTCAGAACAAAATAATTAGGTACACCCGAACATGTAAATAATATGAACTTGGCTAGGAGGCATCGGAAAATTACAGGCTAACAGGAGCTTTCAAAGTTTATAACTTTTGGACAAGCCGAGTTGGTAAAATTAACCTTGGCTAATTGGGTTCGGTTTGAGGCTATTCTTGGATTTCCCAAATACAAATAGTTCGTTTGTACCATGGTAAAAACAGGCAAGTGGTTTGTCTCTGGCCTCTTGATAGACATAATTACCCAGGACTGCACATTTTCATACGAGGAGAAATCAGTTATTCAAATATTATGATCCTGATGCAACTCAACGCACCTCCGCCCACGCCCTCGTCTGGCGTAGTGCTGCGCTACAACAAATCTGTTATTAGTTTCGCTCTGTCCGTCCATGGATTAGCCAGAGACTCTTACTACTAGAACGCTGTAATTTGGTACGGGTACACATATAAATCACGCCGACAAAATGGTAGAATAAAATCCTAAAAAAAATTTTAGGGCTCCCCTATTGTGTGGCGTATCGTTGAATAGGTGTTTGAAAATATTTAGGGACTAGGAACACTAGGAACTTTTTGATTTCTTTTACGAAAAGTGAAGTCTCTTTAAAGTGATATCTTTTGTTAGAGTCAGTATTTATCACGTTTACTAAAAGATTGAACCTCGCTCGCTCCCGCTTCTCCGCTCACCTCCCCGCGTTCGTCCTGTCGCATCAGTACGTTTCACACACCGTAACCACGCATCGCAGTGACGTCATCGACGCCAGGTTCAAACTTATAGTAAACGGGCTGTAGTTTCACACGCAACGCATGGCAACGTCGTTTACACCACCCTACGTTGAAACATACATTCCAAAAACATCTCTTCGCAGTTGGGTAGTAAAAAAATGCAATAACCTAAGCCACGTAAAACAAAACAAATTGAATACTTCAAACGACAACAGACTCAGCCAACCAAAAGTTGTTTTCCGAATCACAGAACTCAATTTGTATCCCACAAAGAGAGCTGGTTATGTTTCCAATTTTCAACTAGCCTCCATCAAAACTTCATGTAGGTATCTCGTACCTCGTTTCGTGTTCAGCTTATTTTGGGCGCAGTGTTACTTTTTAATTTGATCCTTTAACGTGCAAAAAGAACAGGGAGAGAGAATCCAATTTTCTCGTCGCTCTTTCAGCGGGATCGTTTTAAGCATGTTAAATTAAACAATTTTTCTGTTACGTTAGTTATGATTGGTGACACATGCAAGCGTGTAAGGACTGATCATAGTGTCGTGCCATGGATGGAGGAAACATAAGTAGATGAACCTTATACGACACACACGGTAAGACAATGGGAGCATTAATAAATATTAATCCAATAAATGTTCTGATTCAATTTAAATGTAAATTAAATAAATTAGTTGAAGGATCAAAAATTGAAAATAAATTACTTATCATTTTCAATTAAATTTTTGTTTTTAATTTTATTATTATAAAAGTTATTTTTAATGTTATAGTTAAAATATAATAATTTATAACATTAAAAGTTAAAATTAAAAATTAAAAATAAAATAAATGAAAGAATTCAATTGATAGTCTCTGTGAGATGTAGACCTCGCGAGCACATACTTTACCTCACACAGGTTTTTTTAAAATATCGAAGAAATTGAGGCATGCATAATACGTAGTACAGATTTATCGCTAAGATGTAGTTGCGCCATCTAGAACATATTAAATATTATTTAATTTTGTGATAAGTAGATTGTTCCAGGTGGTCTGTAATCTTCATGAATTCACCCTCCTAATACGCCAAGCTTGATATATAAGCTATTTCTGGTTACTATCAACCATAACGTGCGTGTAAGCTTTAGTCTTTCAAGCTTTTTGTCTTTTTTGAAAAATTTTAACTTTCTCTCTACTTCATCAACTAAACTTTCAAATATGTAACAAAAAAACGTATCGAAATCGGATATCAAATTTCGGAGATATCCAGTACCCCCTTTTTACCACTTTTTGGAGGAAAAACCTCTCCAATCAAAAATCCCCGAGGAACAAAAAATTCTAAAAATTCACTTAAACTGTATACCAAGTTTCGTCCAGATCGGTTGAGAAATGCGACCTGTGGAGGAAAACATACAAATAATAAAGTAGCTTTTTGCCTTAGTAGTCGAAATAAAGACCTTTGTTAGATTCGCTTACTCGGTCAAAGCTTTATAAGCTCTTATAACACAGCAGCAGCACATTATATTCGGCATTTATCAGAACCTCCGAAATGACACGTTTAACCTCTGACGTCACCACGCCTGGCCGTACCAAAAAACTGAAATAAGAACAAGAAATATTGCAATTCATCCCTTCTCGAGAGAGGCAATCTATCTGGACTAAAATTTTCTGCTGAAACGCGGCGGAAAATCCGGATTCTCATTCCGGAAATAATTGAGTTTCATCCATATGACGAAATAAAAGTGCTATCTGTCCCCTGTGTACAGTGCCTTACTAGGAGGTGTGAACTCAACCCGAAGATTTTCTCATAAGAGTTCTTACAGTACTACAATCGGATTTCCGATTCTAGAAACAAAACTGATATATCACAATAATAGTCGCAGTGAAATATTGCCAGACATTTTACGATTCCGAACTTCGAAGAAAAAAATCGAAAGAGAAAAAGATTTAGTGACGACGAATAATTTGAACGAAAGCGCGTTAGAGCCTTGGTCCGACTCTGCTGATCAGTTGACACTTTTTCATTCTCCCAGCGGTGTCGGAGCCAATTTGAAACGCGTCCACAGCCCGCCATTGTATTCTCCCGGAATTGGCCCGCGGCAATAACTCCATGATTGATTATTATTAGGCAGTCGAAGATCGATCAGTTCGATCCACGGAAGCACGCTTCAATTTTTAAACGTTTTCATGCAGAATATGGTTTGCACTTGGCCTTCGTTCCACCTGAAGTAATGACGATAACGCCGCAGTATTACATTATTTTTATAGTTCGCTGTTTGAATAATATATTAGACTAGCTTCCGCCCGCGACTTTGTCCGCGTGTACTTCAGGATTTATTCTACTTGTTCGATAGGCATAGAAGGCATCTATCTCCATTTCCAGCATAAGGTACAAAATAGTGTTTATTCTGTTACGTAGGCTAATATTTTAAAGAAACAAAAGAAATTTCAATGTCTGACGTAGTACATTCAAATAGTCTTCACACCAATATTATAAACGCGAAAGTTTGTATATACGAATTTACATATTCTATGGTCGGTCGCTAGGCAACGCGTTTTTGTTATGCCAAAATTGCCCATGTAATCCCACTAATATTATAAGTGTGATTTTGGACAATTTACACAATATGTCTTTAGAAATTATAGCCTATATGTTATTCTGATGTATAAGCTATGTTATTGTAAAGTTTCATTCAAAGCCATTCAGTAGTTTTTCCGTGAAAGCGTCACAAACATCCAAACATCTAAACATCCAAACTTTCACATTTATAATATTAGTAGGATATGTGTATTTATAAAAAGTCCCTTACAGACTGACATATCAACGCGTGCCATGATCATCCCAAATCGCTTGTATTAAATTATGTTGGCGATGAAAGAAAGGAAATTTATAAATTTGTAATAAAATGTTACAAGAGTATATCATAATTTGTCTGCATCTGCAAGAGTCCACTGTTGGATATTGATCCAAAAGTTGATACTTGCTGCTCATACCATAAATATTTTACCGTGGAACGATATTCTAAAGCCGAGACTACAGCTGGTCTAATTGTACGAGAAATATATGCAACTTAAACTGGAAATATAGCAACATATATTTATAATGCGACAGCAACTCTACGCCTTCTTGTGTCCTTTACACGGCTGAACCAATCTGATTGATTAAACCCTGCATGCTAAGGCTTTGCTAATGCTTTTCTTTGTATGATAGCAAAATAAGACCTGTGGCATTATACGCTTGTATATAAGCAGGTGATTCTGTCACCTTGAAGACAGCTGATTGCAGTTTCGCTCGAGAAGTACAATGGCTGAAGCGGAATTCCACTTTATTGTCGCTGGCGCTACAAACAAAGAATGAGAACTTTATCTATGTGTGAGTTGCGGAATGTAAATATGAGGGTTGAAGCATCCAAGGTCGACTAAGAGAAAGCTTTCTCCAATGTTATAGTTTATTCAATACTGTATGCGTATTAATTTAAGGCCTCGAGTTGAATCCTAAAAAATGATTTCTTTCTACGGCCAATACCAAAACCTTCGCATATCGCGTCGATATTAGCGGTCTACTATTTATTTTAAACAGAAATTTAGTACGGAACTTCAATCGAGCGAATAACTGAACACGGAAGCACCTTACGAGGTTACCAGGTATAACTGTACAACATCGACTGTAGAGGCTGAGTTCAAACGCAAGTTCTCTTTAAGTTGAGAACCTTTAATCCACAACGTGTTAAACTTTGAGTTGAAGGAAATTAATTACAACCAACTTAAGAGGCTCGTCTCCGGGATAAGCACGCTGTAGGCATGTATTTATTTCTTTATGTTACAACACGATTTTGATTAGCGAATTCTTTTGTGTTCACTTCTAAAAACCCTTTACGTATTACATTTTGATATACCATAGTAGTGAATCTATTTTCGGTGGGGAGTAAAGGTTCTCGAGTGGCGACCGCGTATCGGGAAACGTCTACCAATCCGTCCCCCTACTAGGTGGACCGACGACCTGGTTAGAGTCGCAGGGAGTCGCTGGCTGCAGGTGGCTCGTGATCGGTCGATGTGGCGGACCATGGCCTATGTCCAGCAGTGAATGTTTCCCGGCTGATGATGGTGATGACATAGCAACCATGCCATACCCAATTTTGTTTTACTATTATCACTTAGACTAACTAGAGGGCTTCGCTGACGAGAAGCGTCGACCAACTTCTACAGAGCTACTGCTACCTCAGAAGTAGGGCCATGTAGGGCCACACAAATTACTTTGTGCAACCCCAACATTCAGGAGTGTCTAATCGAAGTGTGATCCACGCGTTCCTGAGAAAAAGGGTCTTGACAGACAGACAGACAGACAATAAAGTGATCGTATAAGGGTTCCTTTTTTCCTTTTGAGGTACAGAATCCAAAAAAAGATTTTTTTATTAGTGTGTTAGTATGAATTGTGGTATGATATCTTAACCTGATAATCACAATAAAAGGAACAACACCACGCACCCAATCCCAACGTAATCTCATATCGGAGTAAGCGGAATCTAACCTCAATCGCTTTACTGTGTCGGAGATCCACTTTTATTGCAGAGACCACACTGCCCTATTGTCGCGGAAATCTGTTTCCTTTTAATAAGTGGATTTGAACTTGTTTTTACTGTTCATCGGATCATCATTGCCTTAAATCATCATCATCAACAGGTTAGCATGGTGAGATACTATGAAGAAGGATTATTAAAGACATGTAAACTAGAATAGAGGGGATTAAAAATTCTCGAGTGGCGTCCACGTACCGGGACGTCGGTAAGGTCGCGGAAAGTCAATTGATGAAAAAGGCTCGGGTCAATGTGGCATACCATGAAGATTGCTTATTACTATTATGTCCAGCTGTGGACGTTTCCCGGTTGATGATGATTAAAAATTATGTGTGTGAGACTGAGATGACAGTGATCACAATGAGTGGAAGAAGAAGCCATGTTGTGGTCCGCGCTCTTCGTGTAATATCAAATCACCATTGTCAGTAGCTCTGTCGTGTAATATGGCATGGATAATGTTTCGTTGGTTCCTCCATTGTCTGACTGGAAGCACAGGAAGATTAGACGAATAATTGCGGCCACGCCATTGCAATTGCATCCTATTGTGAACTGTTCCAGCGGCGTGAAAGGATTGAGTCTGAAATAGCTGCGAGCCCCGCTCCCACTAGTTCGAGCATGAAATCATGTTGGGAGTTGGTTTGAAATAGCGCTGAAATTAAATTATTGCCAATTTACATATTCACATTGATTGGTACAGGCAATTTTAACGCTTTTATAGACTTAACGTGGCGTGCAAATTGAGTTCCAAACATGTAATATAAAGTGATTTTATAAACGCATTGTTTATTCGATGTAAATTTTGCACAGGTTTTAAAATTAAGGTGGCATTGAATTGTTATTTTGAATTCGATTTTTTTTGTATTTATTTCTCACACAAATGTCGTTGACTTAATTATTTTTTCTTTTATTACAGGTAAGAATTATTTACGCTATGCACATACAGCATAAGGTGCTGATCAAAGTTCAGGTAAAACAATACAAAGGTAATATATAAGGTAAACTTTGATATGAAATGCGGAGTGATTTAACAACATTTTCATGCCATAACCTTGTCTAAATGTGTGATCTATAATTGTATTTATTTGATCATTAGCAATCTACCACATTTATCGCAAATAAAAGTTTATTTTATCATGAAATTTTATTGTAGTCTTCTTTTATTCTTTTTCTTTTTATATTATCACCAAGTTTGGCTGGTATTTTGGTGATCGCAGGAACAAGCCAGTGCAACTTTCTCTTATCGCTTATCACATCCCCAAAGGCAAGACAAAGGGTGGTTACATTCTAAATCTTAGACTACGTATCGTATTGACTTACCTAAGCCCTATCCTTCCACTTTCTCTGGACTAGTTTTCGTTATATCGCGTCGAGCTGATCTACATAATAACCCTCAAATGTGATCAGTGATATAATAAAGCCGACGAAAATACAGAAATAGTCGATCCGATTAGTCTCGTCTAAATTCCAAGTTCTGGAGATCTGAAATCGAAATGGGAATATTCAATTATTATAACCCATCTGAACTTTTTTCGTGCTCATGTTCTCGTTCATCTCATTTTACGAGTGTTTTGATAAACTCAAGAGCAGCAGGTGCTTTAATTAAAACCCGTCCGAACTTTTTGTCGTGTTCATGTTTTCGTTCATTTCATTTTACGATTGTTTTGATAAATTATACAGCAGCAATGCAGGAGCTCTATTTAAAACCCATCGGAACTATTTGTCGTGTTCATGTTCTCGTTCATCTCATTTAACGAGTGTTTTGATAAAATCTAAAGCAGCAGGTGCTCTAATTAAAACCTATCCGAACTTTTTGTCGTGTTCGTGTTCTTGTTAATCTCATTTTACGAGTCATTTGACAAACTCTAAAGCAGTGGGTGCTCAAATCAGACAATAATATTGAATGTTATCATGTAGCCTGAGAGCACTTATCGAGCAGTCATGTTGGTAAAATACTTCAGCTTAAAAAGGTGTCCAAAAGTGTATTGCACTCGTCAACTGCGATTGCAACAAAATGCAATTCGGCAAATAAGATTTTGGTTTCACATTGATTTACGAGTATCTCCATATCCATAAATTGATCTTTGTCTTCATCTGATGTTAAGGCCGAGTGATGGAAGCATGCTTACCTAGAATCCCTGACTTAATGATGCGGTAGCTATGGTGTATAAGAATTTTAACTTCTTTCGTCTGTCTCTTTGTCAGTCACTGATATATATCTCAGCAACCTGTAATTCTCGATTAGAATAATCTACTTGAAGTTTGGTAAAGTTGTAATGTAAAAATAATATTTTTATAAGAAACGAGGCAGAAGTTTGGGGTTAATTTATTAAAGAAGGCGGCTACCATCACTGTAAAATGCTTATAGCTTGAACGGCACAAATAAGATTTTAATTGCGGTTTCAAAAGCTAGACAATCCCAATTGTGAAATCTGAGTTGTGACCTAATGAAATGGCTTCATTATAGCGACGACATTCCTTCAGTCTAAATCCAGCGCGATAAACTACTCTGCATACACTTTGAGATTACAGTAGGTATACCTTATAGTCGATATCGATTCGATCGAGAAGGTATTGCACGAAATTTTGACTACTATGCGCTGAATAAGATAAATACATTGAAGTTACTTATTTCGTTAGCCCGATGCTTGAACAAGGGCACGCTCGCGTTGTAATTTGATATATACTATATATATATATATATATATATATATATATATACATAAATAAATAATTACTGAACAATACAAGCCGTTAATGTCATCTACAATTTTTTTATATTGATTGAGATGTCATAAGTGTTATTTATGTGTTTGTATCAAATGTCAACAAACGCGTGCCCCTTGTTCATGGATCGGGCTAACCTAAATAAATCATTTTAATGTATTTAACTAATTCAGCGCATATTAGTAGACTGTAACTTACAAAATTTCGTTTTCACAGTCGAAAATATATACTTATTACTGCTAAAATGTATCCTGGGAAGAAGCAATCAACTTATGTCAGAAAATGTGTTACTTTTAAAAAACATAATCATAAATTATATTATAGAGGCATTGTATTATTGTTGTTTTAACTAGGACATATAAAATATTGTGTGAAATTGTTCAATACTGCTCCTCCTCCTTTATTTCCTCAATCCTTTAGATTCGTCTTCATTTCTGTTAAACCCTTGATGATCTATAAAAACCGTTATTTAAAGAAAAATATCTTTTTTTCTATTCTTTTTCTTCAAAACTGAATAGCTTGCGCGAGAGACACTTCCAAAGTGTTAAAATGAGTGCCCCCCCCCAAACCCCTGTAACTTTTAAAATAAGAGAACATTATACATTACATTCATTCATTCATTCAATCAACTCAAATATATGTAAAAAATACACTATTATTAAAACATCGATCAAAGTTACAACGAACTACAAGAACTTCTATATTATGTTACCTGCTGCTACGGAACCCGTCATGGGCGAGACCGACTCACACTTGGCCGCTGTTTTCTTTGTTTGTTCGCATGCTTCCGGTTGTTTTCCAGATTGGACCAATAAAATGCTTATCAGAACAACGTCTGTCCTAGCTTTTGAATCCCATTTCAGACCCCTTTGTTTTGCAGTCGGACTAATTGGATTCCAGCTGGATTATTTCATTCCATTTCATTCCCTTCCATTCCGAAAAATTCCAGACAGCGCATGACTGGAGATGGAATTCGGCAAATAAGGGGCTAGAAAAACTGGATCTGTATTATTTTCTTTTCTAATTTCACTGAAAATGCTTTTGTGTTTCATTTCAACTGATGTTTCGTTATCTATCTTAGATTGTTTTAATCTAGAGAAATTCAAAGACCACGAATATTAGAACACTAAACACAAAATGTGAAATAAAATTAAAATTTTTGAAAAAAACCCGCGACAAATGTAAATGTTGTAATGGGAAAAGGGTTAAATAATTTTTTGAGAAACCGTCGACTAAATGGAAGTAACGAGATAAAAAGAAGCTTACATATTATTACAATAATAAGTCCTAAAAATCCGTCGGGGGCTGCCATTGCCTAATCTGTTGTCGTTTCCAATTAAAATGTAGGAGTAATAAAATAATTTTTAATTTTTTAGATGCATTAAATTTAATAGATGCAGTCATTTTTTAAATGTATGATGGGTTTGCACTTGGCCTTCATTTCATTCATTGGATGGTAAGTGTGCGCACCCAGAATCGTCAGACACTCGCTGTCAATATGCAGCGCACGTAGTGTTAATTACACTTGTGTTTGTATTTTTGTTTACCTCACACATTATTAATCGAGGATCCATCCGTATATTCTTTACAAATCCGTGCCTGATGGTAGGTAACGTATAAAGTGTGCTTAACTACAAGACTCTAGTTAATAAACTACATTTACGTGAATAATAATAAAAATGACATAATTGTCTGCTTACAACACAGGTCTCCTAGTGCGGAGGAGGAACAAACTTATAACGCTTTAAAACTAAACTATATTGTTATGCTAAGTACATATATGACGTGGTCTCCAATATACATACTACCTTTTTCCCGCAACTTTGTCTGCATGGATTTGAGACATTATTCTACGGAGATATTACGTGATAAAAAGCGTTTAATTATAGAATATATTTTCCTGAATCGACACACGGACGACAAAGTGATCCTATAAGGGTACATTTTTTTCTTTTTAGGTACGGAACCCTAAAAAGTGATTAAAGGATAATAAATGACGAAGACAACTCACTAAATTAAACTGATATTACAAAAGAGGCCAAGGCAGTCCTCCTCGTAAAGCGAAAGTCAATTAGGCCACAAATCTGCGATGCCTCGCGTCATTAACTATCCGGATGGCAGCTCGTCCGCCGGACGACTCATAAAAACCGCTTTACGACCCCGTGACGCGCGCTTTATGGTCCTCGCGTCAGTCTTCGTCAATTATTGACTGTTGAATGTGATGAGATTACATTGTGATGTAAGGACTTGCCTGTTACTATGTCACTCTATTTCATTTAATAGATTATTAAACTGAAACATAATAGGGGTTAATAAATCACGAGTGCCTCGCCTACGGCTCGGTTTTTAGCAGTAGCACTTTAGTAGTGTGTACTTTATCTACACTCACACAATAGCTACGAGTAGAAACCACTGAAAGGCAGCAGTAGTGAAAACGCGAGAGCTCAGGGGCTCTATTTTTGATTCGCTCGTGTGACATAGTTTCGTCGCTCGCGACTTAAGTCACGATCGACTACAAGTCGCATGAAAACAGGTTTCATAGTATTTTTGAATCATTCGCCTCAGGTGTTGCCGATATAACTTTAAATGTTAAATTTTATCCGTTTTATGCAGAAAAATAAAACCGGTAATTCATGCAAGGAAAACGGAACGCAAAGTTCATAGAACAGTTCCTACTGTCAATGTCAATAAGTGGTAATGTCAGTGTTCGACGATGACGTTTAGTCTATCGCTCGCCTGCGCAAAGAGTGGTCCCGATTACTCGTTGCAGAAGAGCGATTCAAAAATATCAAATTTCGTAAGTCGAACGAAAATCAGTAGAAAACGAGCGCTCGCGGCGCGTAGAGCGAATCAAAAATAGAGCCCCCTGGAGCTCTATCGCTGTCCCTAAACGCCATCGTCGAACACTGGCATTACCACTTATTGACATTGAACTTCTATGTACTTTGTGTTCCGTTTTCCTTGCATGAATTACCGGTTTTATTTTTCTGCGTAAAACGGATAAAATTAAACATTTTAAGTTATATCGGCAACACCTGAGGCGAATGATTCAAAAATACGGTCAAACCTGTTTTCATGCGACTTGTAGTCGATCGTGACTTAAGTCGTGTGCGACGAAGCTATGTCACACGAGCGAATCAAAAATAGAGCTCCCGTACGTATATAATCGGGGCGTGACCGCGAAACCTCAGCCGATGTAACATCCGCTAGTGTAACACCCTTCATTTAATATCATGAACATTTTGACGTAGGACGACCATTAATTTTAGTTAGATCGCTATATTGAGCTATTCGGGTTAATAATATTGCAGGGAGGGTGGCGCGGCTGCGGAATTGAAACGAAAATGATTTATTGATCTTGTTGCTCCGGAGATACTAGTACTTGGTTGGTAGCGTTAGTGATTGTTTGGGAATATTTTATCGCCGTCCGTGGCCGCGGCTTCGGTGATATTTTTGCAAATCTAAAGATCTATCTGATCGGGTTCCCTTTGACTACAATCTCACCTGTGGTCTGGGGTGGTTCACTGTTGCCTAGAAACAGACCATTCACTCTGGCTTTGAAGATATCGTTGGAACGCTCGGGAGCATAGAAGCCGTCATGGACTGTAAAGTTTATTTGAGCACGTAAAACTTTTACATTCACGCATGTTCATCACACATTCTAAACTAAATAAATTGAAATAAAATGAAACAAATTTTGTCAGAATACAGTCAAAACGTTTTTGTAAGTATATTTTTTGTGACTTGGCGATATGTGTATGCCACAATCCACAATAAGACCTAGGAGCATTTAATCACTACGTTTTAAGAGACGGGACTCCCATACTAGCCAATCGCATTCAGCGACATGGCACTTATACACCAACCGCGTGCCGACAACAACCCGACAGGATACGTCAAACAACTGAGGTACCAACCTGACGGACCAAGTAGAGCTGTTCCGTTTGATCTTTATCGATATCGATAAAATATACAGAATGGAAAATGGGGAACCCATGAATCAATAATTTTTTTCAAACTACAGGGTTGAATCCACATTCATAAGCCTAATGCTGCACAGTAAAGATTTAGTGCACTAGACTTAAATGTATACCCACGATAAAATAAAAAACTTTTTTATTTTTTATTCGATTAGATACAGAGCTAATTTGATGGTACATAAACGAATAATTTTAACTTTTCTGTCATAATAAAAAACTATTAAATAATGATTTTTCCTTCAATTCACACCTCATCACTTTTTTTAACAACTTCGTGACGATATTGTTCATTTTGCAAAGTATTATGCCTTTTACCACAAACACTGATTTGTCATTGATTACTTGCATCTACAAAACCTTCTTCTTTTAATGTCCTAAGAATGTAGATAAGACGATTGATTCTTCAAAGCTTCACTATATTTACTCCTTGCAAATCATTTACTTTTTATTGTTACGAGCTTCCAGGATTCGTAGATTGAATAGAAACACGACTCCAATTTTCCGGAGTTTATTGGTAACACAAGTCCACACACCAGTCTTCAAAATCACGGGACCCCCCAATCAGAGTACGTCCCTGTCTCACTAGTTCCGAGTCGTCTGCACTGAGCCCGTCCCTGGATTCTACGTACAGAGTTCTTGGGCACTACTGACGCCGATCTGTCGATACTGACACCACGTGACACACTAGTACACTAACACTTTTCCACCTCGACTGTACTTTCGCTCTACAATTTCTTCCGGTTTTCGTTTCTTCACTTTTTATCGCTGTGAACTCAACTCAAACTAAACTGTCCTCGAAGCTCGGCTCGCGCCTGTATATACCCCGTATTGTTTCTAGATCCTATAGTCTAGAATCTTCAGGAACATCTTTCGTGAAGGAGATAGATGAATTGGTGTCCCTTTCACTTGACAATCCATAAGCGAGTATTCGAGAGCTTTCTACGGTAGTCATTTGTCAATATCTGACACGAAGGGGATAGATGGATACGCCCCTCTCTTTTCTTTATCTCTAGACTTTTCGGGTTCCGTGACACTATTATCTTTCTTAATCGAGATGTAACTTCCAACTCTGTAAATACAATAAACATTTCAATTGAAGGACAGACGTATTTCTTTTATTATTAAAATTAAAACATTGTTAAAAAAATTTATTTTTTATATATAGAGTATGTGATGCGGACGAACAATTGTAGCTTGTTGGACGTCATCTATACATCAACCGCTTGCTCGGCCAGCCGTCCGACAAACCAACATTAGTTAAGATACCACTAGTCACACAATAAAATCGAAAATAACTTGATTGTTCGTAGACCGATTTACTCAGAAATGGTCCAAAACATCTAATTTAATGCTTACCGGACATCAACCAAAGGATATTTTTGTATTAAACATCATTTTGTAGAAATTTTTGCGACTAGCGCGATGTCCACTAATTTCACAAGTTATCAACTATTCTTCGGTGGCATTTTTATTAAACTTGTTTACTGAACAATATTAGATGCTTCTCACTTATTTAGGTAACAAAATAAGCATAAAATCAAATATTAACGGTGAAAAAACTGCAAAATTAAACTGACATATAAATATTTACAACCAATATGGCAGACGGCTGACACAATATTGAAAAGAAAGAGGAAATACACAAATGAGTTCTATATCAGTATCCGGCATTTTGTACCTCAGATATGTATTTTTTCTGACATAATCAAAGAGTATCAAAAGGAAACACAGTTATTCGTGTAAATCCCATAGAATAGGTTGTTTTCTTCCTACTTTCACTAGACTGAATAAGACATTTATATGTCTTTTTATTTTTCAGTTGTGTTTTGGCAAAGAGGATTATTTGCATTCGCTCTCATAGTCTGTGGTCAAATCTCGCGGTCAGCGCGGGACACTGAGAAGGGAAAATGTGACACTTCCTGTCCCTCTTAGTTTTGAGGCTATCATTTACCTGAGTTGATAGCGTGGTTTGGTGGTTCTTGCTATGCCTAGCAATCTCCTGTTTAATCATCATGTATGTAATTGATGCTCACGTACTAAAGTAGGTCTAATATGTTTCACAATGTTTTGCTCTGAAATCTTTCGTCTGCTTACAGACAAAAAACAAAATATTTTAATACTTACGTTACGACTGTATTCTGAAAATTTATTAAAATATTGAAATTACCACCACAAGACAAATTTTTGTCTTGAATTCGTTGACTTATCACTCTTATCAGTCTGTGTCTTTGCACTGCTGAAGATAGGCCCCAACGTGCGTCACTCCTTCCGGTCCATCAAATCTCGGTCACACAAAATTTGTTTACAGAGGCCAACGTTCAACGAGGCCACAGAGGCCTAATATCTACACGCTAGGATTAACAATTCGGAGGTCCCGAGTTTAATTCCCAGTGGACCTATCGCTACTCGGTTTGGTAGCCCTACAGCCAGGCAGGACATTTTCATGTTACCAAAGTCTGCAAACCGCAGTATTGTGTTCTGTAGTGTTCCGATATTAAAGGTAGCAGAGCCAGCCTCATTAGCTGGAAGCATCTCTCTGTCAAAAACTAATCGCTGTAGAACTTCCTTCAGCCATCACCAACACTACTTCCTTGCCCCTTATCTCTATAATAAAATTAACAAAATTCTTATGTTCCACCCTCTCCCCTCAAGCACAAGTAAACTGATACCAAAAAAGTGAATCAAAACTCTTGAGTATAATGACACTGAATACTTACTAACTACGTTAAAATAATTTAAGTAAAACCTACTTCTTGAAGAATGGTCACAATCATAATATTGGTTTATACGCTTCTGTTCACACTCAACTCTCAACTCACCTCACACATGATTGTTAAGTGAAAGCTGTGACTTGTGGCAGCCCCCTAAACACACACACACACACACTCACCCTACTTGTAAAGCATGTTTTTAAAAATGCTAAAAATATTTTACATAACAAAGAAAAATGTCATCCACAGAGAGAGCCTACACCTGTCGCACAGGGCTTCCCCTATGACAGACTGTATCGCTATACTTTTGTTACACAATTGTTTATCCAATAAATATTTTTGTATTTTGTATATTTTTTTTTGGTATCTGGGTGCGCACTACAATCCGAAGGTCTTATCGACAAAGTCGAGTAAGTAACTCATGTACAGCCTCTTAATTGCCAAATTACGCTCTTTGACCTATAACCGAACATGTAACGTAACTGAATATAAACTTACCTTCGTACCTTTGAAAGGGTACTAATTGCCGTTCGACTACGCTATACCAACCTGTCCCTATACCAACATGTACCTTCCTATACCAACCAACCTTGACTACAAACCTATCAAGATGTTATAGAATAATCGCTCATAGGGATCATCACTTTTAAAAGATCCATATTTTCGCTTGTTCAATAGCCAGTGCTTCGGTCAACCAGTTTTTGTCTGGTTGGTTGCCACACTTAGCCTCTTTTGGCCATTTTGTGTGAGCGGAAGTGGAGTTAGCCACTCGTAGTTGCGTCAGCTAATCTTCTCTCAGCAGTGCGCAAGGCGGCTAGATCTCCCTGCACGCTTGCGGGAGTGGTCCCGGATTGTCTAGGGTAGTTGCTCGTGTGGACTCACTGCTGCCGATCTTGGGCACATAGCCGGTAGTTTCCTTAGCGGTTCATTTATCCACGAGGTCTGTCAGCGCCTCCACTATTTTTCCTAAGATTTTCCTATTCAAATCGAAAAGGATGTGTGAAGGGACATTTTCCTATCCTAGCTAGCTACCATTATGGTGCACTATTAAAAACGGCCAAGCACAGAAGGTACCGAACAGAATATGGATAATTAACATACTGGAAATAATAAATAAAATGCACCGAACAATGCTCTAACGTATGCGCCTAAATACCAAACATTTTCACATTAATTTTGCTCCGCCTCACTAGATGGTGCCACTAGTATTATAAATCGCGCAAGTGACCCGTCAAGTAAAACAAACATTACTTTGCAGTTTAATTGTAACCGATGTATGGCTTTTAACTGCAAAGTTAAGTTTGAAATTATACAAACACGTTTGTAAACAATTTTTTTATTTATCCTTATCGGCAACAGAATTACAATGTACGATTACACTTCAGTGAAAACTTTAACTTTCTACGTATAAAGGATCATGAAATACAGCCCGCTGACAGACAGACGGACGGCGGAAGCTTAGCAATAGGGTAGGTCCCGTTGGTTACCCTTTCGGTACGGAACCCTGAAAAGGTCGTTTAAGGTAAATAATCTCTTGCACTAAAACAATCGCTTCCGATAAATGCTTTCAGGCATCGAGCGAATGACCTTTGACGTAATCAAATCATGTAAGCGTAAATTGTATTACGACGTGGTGGCCCCTGTTACTATGACTTTGATAGAGGCTTGTTCAATTCGATTATATCTCGAGACCCGTCACTGAGCACAGCAACCCGTGGATGCGCTTTGATTTTACGCGAGGTATTTTATCCTTAAAGTAAAAAAAACGGTCAAGTGCAAGTCGGGCTCTCGCACTGAGGGTTCCGTAAAGAATATAAGTAATTGACATACTTAAAATCATGCTTTACCGAAAATATAAGTACGATTGAAGAACGAACTTTAGTTTGCGGTTACATTACATATTAGATGGCAAGCTTTCAACTACAAAGATATGTTTGTAAACATAAAAAAGCTATTTTGTCTGTATTATAATTTAAAAATCTTGGTTTTCAGGTTTATTCCTACTTATTCAGATTTATATCTATCTAAGACCTTGCTTCTTGCCAAACTTCAGGATTCTAGATCAACGGGAAGTACCATATATGTTTTGTTTCCCTTGCATTTTGTATGGAAATGGTCTAAAATACAGCTATATCTTTTTATTGCGTTGACCTCCTATAAGTTTTATTTTTTCACATATTCAAGGAATGACAAACTTTAGTATTCTATTTATTTCAACTTCATATCTCCACGAGTTCCTGAGGAAAAGTGGCTTGACAGACGGACAGACAATAAAGTGATCCTATAAGGGTACCTTTTTTCGTTTTGAGATACGGAATCCTAAAAAATGAAATGACGTGGTATATATGTGCTACAACTTCTAGTTACAAAAGAGGTGGGATAACATTTAATAAAACAAAATGTTCTAATTTTGAATTTCTATGAATATTATTATGTACTGGTATGCCTAACAGTAATGTCTCGCGTGTCATTTGTTGATGAAATAAAACATTTTGCAATTTTGTTGCAAAGTTGAAACTTTATTATTAAATACCATTTATTAATTGAGCTTCGTTTCTTTTAAATTAACTAATTACTAAAAATGTTAACTTTATTATAGGTATCCACGGCTTACACAAAATTCACATTAAATCAACTGCGATATAATACAAAGCAACATATAAAGAGAAATATAATTGTAAAAGCGAATAATTATTATCTTAGGGACATGTTTCTGATAAAAAAATCTAATTGTATTGTAATGTTTTTTCAGATAAAAAGAACTCTTTGACGTTAGAGAGAGTAACTCTCGTCGCAAATTGGATACCTAACATTTAATTTGTTAATCTGTTAGAAGTATGTTAGTCTTATGAAAACCGGTCAAGTGCGAGTCCGACTAGCGCACCGAGGATTCCTTACAGAATATGAATAACTAACATACTGAATCATAAGTAAGAGGTACGGTAATATGCACCCAAAAATGCTCTACAAAAAATGTGATTCTGATTGAAAAACCAACTTTACTTTGCAGTTTATTTACATACCCGATGTATGGTTTTCAACTACAAAGTTAAGTTTGTAAACATAAAAAAGCTATTATTATTGTGTTATAATTTAAATAATCCTGCTTTTCAGATTTATTACCATGGGAGTGCTGTAAGATCTTGCTTCTTTTCAAATTTCAGGATTCTAGGTCAACGGGAAGTTCCCTTTGTTTGAAGTTTGGTTTCCCTTGCATTTTGTATGGAAATTGTCTAAAATACAGCTATATCTTTTTATTGCATTGACTTATAAGTTTGATTTGATTGAACAAGGGACGGCAGACTTCAGTATTCGATATTAATTTCAACTTGATATCTCCTCGCGTTCCTTATAAAAAGGGTATTATTGATAGACAGACAGACGGACAACAGTGATCCTATAAGAGTTCCTTTTTTCTTTTTGCGGCACGGAACCCTAAAAATAGCGATATAACTGCTGGACAATTGAATATTTAAATAAGCAATTAAATTATGACTCCCCTGTTATACATACGAGAATCTACTCGTAAATTTAATCAACTCACTGCCAATTCTTGTGTCAAAACCACAAAGCTTACGGGTGAGTTGTTTCATTTATGAGGTGATTTTGTTACAGTGTGATATTTGATTGTATATAAAAAATATTGAAGCATAAATTAATACAACCTAGTTGAAACGTTCATAGCATTCAATGGCGATGGAGCTATTGGAGTATGTATTTAACTAAATCGTATATCTTAGCTTTCCAGAGGAGTCAGACATCTCTTAGAAAACTTGTGTCGCCAATCAGCTACTAGCATTTTAGTTTAAAATAAACATATCAATGAAATGAAGTCATAGTTATTCGTACTAAAACAATTGGTGACAACTCTCTGTGTCCTGTCCAAATCCTGAAACACCAGCGTAAAATAACCAGCTTTTGTGTCTCCTACATGCTTCATTTCGGAGTGTGTAATGAATGACTAATGCTACCTACCTCTACATTTATGCGTGTTTATTTATTTCAGTTTATTTCATAGATTGTGTAAATCTGCTCCATTCCTTTAGGAAATTTATAGTATAAGTTATACATAACATATATAGCTGAAAATTATGTCTGTTGAAAACGTAATGTCTTTGTATATTACGACAATGTATAACGCTTCGTAATGACATAGGTTTTTATTTATTTATATTTACTGTGATTGTTAACTCGTACTTAACTGTACTATTCGAGAAAATTTGTATATGCTTGATATCTTGTGCTCTATATTTGTCTGTATACGTACTGTCTATAAGCTGTTAATTTTCCAACAAATAAAATAAAATATGTCTCATGATGGAACACATGATAAAATGGTCACCCTTTCGGTACCGCGATGTATGTAATTCTATTTTTATCACACAGAAGAAAGTTTTTTAAATATGAAAACCAAAGAGAATAGCATAAAGTAGAGGGCACCTGCTCCCTTGTGCCTATGTACGAGTATTATAGATGTCTATGTTGTCTATAGGTATATTTGCGGCAACGGTTTGCGCCGGCCTCTCTTTCGGAGACAATCTCAGATAGAAAGGTTTTCGCTCAGATGTTTTTGTAGGGGTTTCTTTTGTTGGTAGTGGTTTTATTGTAACCGAGCCATTTGATGTTTAAGAGAGGGTTCGGAGAATGTTTAGTTAAATGTAGAGGTGAATGTACTTTCACATTTTCTGTAGGTTTTAGGGTTTCCAACATCTTATTAATTTTTTAGCCCACATCCGTTCCAAAGTAGTCACAGAAGGTCCATTAAACACGTTCGATATCCGTCCGTGTCAATAACAACCAATTTGGAGAGCAATTGGCATATTTGCAAGATCAATGCCCACTCTCAACAAACTTCGTTATTAGTGAAGAAACTCTTTAGTTACCGCCTCCGGAACTGTCTTTAAGGTAGGAAGGAGTACGAGGATTAAAAAGAATTGAGTAAAGAAGTGACAGTACATGCAAGTCCCTACGGCGTCGGACTGGGAGCCACTTCAGCTGTGCTCGAAATTCAGAGACATGGTCGTATTTACGTAAGCCAAACAAAGTCCAAATATGAACCTGATGCAGTAGTTCTGAAGGCGATCAAGTTTATCTAGTAGCTCCACAGTCAGATCTAGATAACATGCGTTTATATGCGGCATAGTCAAGGATGTGTAACATGAGCGATTGTGACATAGCGGAGCTGTTGAGTGATCCAGCTAGCGGTTATGTATAACGTCTTATTAAGCATTTAATATAACATAGTGGAACGTGAGGTTGCGCGTATGCACGCACTTGCACGTACTTGCACGCACTTGGTTTTGGCACTGGGTAGTATAAAGTTTTATTCCATCAAAATTTATAAGTCTCATATTGAAATCAATTTAGAAGCATTTGATTAAACAATCTCAAAACGACGTTTTGTTCTACGTAGTAATAAAACTTCAGGACTAGCTTCTAACTAAAATAACTTCGATAATAATAACTTCATTTTAGTTTCAAAAGTAATTACAATTTAATCATATCATAAACTATTACTGGTAAATAATGTCTATTATAAGTAAGCAAAGTTCAGTCTTGTTTGAACTTTAGAAACATAGGAATGAGTTATAAAGTGCGAGCGAAGCCAAATGATTTGAGTTAACAAATGACGCTATTATTTTAGATATCTGTTATATATGCGTACCATCCAAATACTAGTAGACTCATTCTTGGTTAATTATTTTTTGCTTCGGAGAAATACATAGAACCGCCTCATGTTATTCCGACCTTCAGACAATATTACCTTTGTCTTTAATATAAAATTGATCTTTTAATATAGAGAAGATATCTTACTACCTGTACTCCATACTCAAACCAAGATGAGAAACTATTGATTTATTTGAAAAACACTCTGTTAACAATATAATCAGGCTTCGTCTGAGTGGGCTTCAATAAATATCCGACGGGAAAAATGAAAAATTACATTACTTATTCAGACGCAAAAAACACGGATGTACATCATAATTGCGGAGTTCATTACCGCGATGTACGTTACTGTGAAAGTTACCATGGCGACGTACATCGTTGAGAAAGGTCTCTACTAAGATTTATGTTACTGCGAAAGTTTACCATCGCGACCAAAGAGTTTTACTAATAGAGGCGCAGTATGTAGTACTTAGTGGGACCAACATAATTCTGACCTTTGGTCAGAATTGTCGCCAGTTGTCGACTTTGCCGCGCAAAGACAACACGTCAAAACATTGCAGAAATAAAAATGGGGAAATGCATGTTAAATCCTACTATTTTCGATCGGATACACATTGTATGACAAATGGTATCACTTTTTACACATGAATCTGTCGTTATTTCATTAAATGACATCAAATAATAATTAAAAACATCATTTATTTCTTACCATTTTCATACGCATCATTGTAGCTTCCAGTGTTGCTATTTATTTCCTTTCAATTTTCCCATATGCATGGGAGTTTTGATAAAGGAGTCAATGGAGACTAAGTATTGTATGGCGCCCGTTTCTTTCAAGAGAGAGTAGTTTAGTTGTAATATTTGAATTAGTTGATTTATGGAAAATTTAGCATGAAAAATTATTGTGAATTCTCCTAATTGAAAACCGAAGCACGATAACTGCAATGTTTGATTATAGTCAAAGTCTGCAGTTCCAATGATAGGAATTAAAGTAAAGTAATGTCTGCCATTTCAAAGTTGGCCACCAATTTGTACAGTTAGTAGATTCTCCAATTGCGCATCAGTAGTCAAATTTGAAAAAAGTGGCCGCCATCTTGAACTTTCTTGATTTTGGTCCGATTCCGTTCAAAATCGATATTTGGTAGTCCGCGGGGTCTCCGAATGTGAATCCGTAGTCATATTTGGAAAAAGTGACCGCCATGTTGAACTTCCTTGATTTTGGTCCGATTCCGTTCAAAATTGATATTTGGTAGTCCGCGGGGTCTCCGAATCTGAATCCGTAGTCATATTTGCAAAAAGTGACCGCCATCTTGAACTTTCTTGATTTTGGTCCGATTCCGTTCAAAATCGATATATGGTAGTCCGCGGGGCCTCCTAATGTAAATCCGTAGTAAAATTTGAAAAAAGTGGCCGCCATCTTGAAATTCCTTGATTTACCCATAAATCGAAATTTTAAAAAAATTGTATTGCATTTTTTTACAACTCATTCAATTTATTCCATAAGATGGGGAAATCAATACAACAACTAGCAACACACATACTGTCTTTTCGAAGTCACAGTCTGCCTTTTTCTAATCAGCCAATTAATCGTATGACATACTGAAGTGCAACTGAGACAAACATATTAAGTCTTTCTAATTGTGTCTTTTTCAAAGCTACGTCTTGATGTCCAATAAGTGGCGACGCGCTCCGTGTATGAAAAACGAATTATTTGCGTCTCTTTTAGTAAAACTCATTGATCGCGACGTACGTTTCCCGAAAGATTTCTACTGCGATGTACGTTTTGTGAAAGTATACAATCGCGATATACTCTGTCACGAAAGTACTCTACTACGGTTTACGTTACTGCGAAAGTATACCAGCGCCACGTACATTGTTGAGAAAGTTCTCTACTAAGATTTATGTTACTGCAAAAGTTTACCATCGTGACGTACGTTGTTGAGTAAGTTATCCACTGCGATGTAAATACGCTACTGCGAAAGTTAACCATCGCGACGTACGTTATTGAGAAAGTTCTCCACTGCGATGTACGTTTCTGTGAAAGTGTACCGTCGCGTCGTACGTTTCGCGAAAGTTATGTATTACGGTATACGTTAAGAGGGTATGCTGTTGTCAAAGCGCCCATACAAACGTAGTCCAGTCATATTTTGAGTATTAAGCTATAAAAATCTATGAAATTTTCAAGACACAATCTAGAAACAAATATCTGTGTCGGTGGTGAGTCAGATTTTCGTTTAAATATATACTTCCAGAGTTACAGGGCGTCAAAGTATTGTATTTTTCGGTAATAAAAAGCCCCAACTTTGAACCTGATTTACAAGAGTATGAATCAATTTAGAACAATTTGGAAAATTCACCGACATCTGAAATTTCATTAGTATACTGTATTAAAAAAATGGTTACATAATATACTGTATCCTTCAAATGATCCCTGGACTACGAAACATCCAAATAACGGGTGGATAACATAGCGTAATGTATGCTGTCTCACCGTACGCGCTCGGGTAGGATAGGGCTCGGAGAGGGACAGCTACAAAACAATGCACCCTTGAAACTGACCACGTGGTCTTACCAACATAGCCTCTTAATGTGAATATATACCATCGCGACATTCGTTGCCGCGAAAGTTCTTACGATGAATGCCGTTACGAAAACACGCTACGTGCAGTCAGACACAGATAGAACTGAACATTATTATTGTTACAGCAGAGTAGATAATTAAAGGGATCTATTACAATAAATAAAAAATAAAAGCAACCTACTCACTCCAAAATAAAAACTTAACATTTTCCACCAATACTGCATTAAATTAAACAAAAATGTCTAGCGATACACCGGTTTCCGTATGATTTTCGCCAGTCCGTACTAAACTTATTTAAAAACTTGCAATCAATCAACACATTCTAATTCCAGATGTTTACGATATATTAAACTCAGTTCCCACACCCGACGACTTAACATAGTGATGTGATCGCTTACCACAATGAACCAAAATCGGGTTCAAATTAAAAATTTGATTTTATTATTATAATAAAATTAAAAATTTTGAAAATACCCGCGACAAATGTAAATGTTGTAATGGGAAAAGGGTTAAATAATTTTTTGAGAAACCCTCGACTAAATGGAAGTAAGTAACGAGATAAAAATAAGCTTACATATTATTACAATAATAAGTCCGAAAAAATCCGTCGGGGGCTGCCATTCCCGTTTCTGAAGGAACAAAAATTTGCAGTTTTATAAATTTGACAATAGTTGAAATAAGGTTGGGTACCTAATTTTTTTATGTAGTCTTGAATTGATACCGCCTTATTAACCATCTCCATTTTCTAATGGCTACACACTTGGACTTACAATATGTAGGTACTGGATTAGATTCCCAGTACCTGTCGGTACTCGGTTTGGTTGGTGGTACAGCATTTTAGGTGGTATTTTCTATGTCTGCCTGGCTAGCTAACACCATGTTACTTAAGTCTGCCGCCCAACAGCAGTGTTAAAAGCACTGTTGTGTTCCGGTATGAAAGGTAACATAGCTAGCGCCTCATTACATTGAGGATTCTGGGTGCGCACACTTACCATCCAATGAATGAAATGAAGGCCAAGTGAAAACCCATCATACATTTAAAAAATGACTGCATCTATACGAGATAAAAAATTATTTTATTACTCCTACATTTTAATTGGAAACGACAACAGATTAGGCAATGGCAGCCTCCGACGGATTTTTTCGGACTTATTATTGTAATAATATGTAAGCTTCTATTTATCTCGTTACTTACTTCCATTTAGTCGAGGGTTTCTCAAAAAATTATTTAACCCTTTTCCCATTACAACATTTACATTTGTCGCGGGTATTTTCAAAATTTTTAATTTTATTTTTTATTTTAAGCTTTTTAGAGAATTCATATGTTGTAGTCTAAATATCGTGATGTGTGAAGTATCATGTCATGACAAACAATATGTGCAATTGTATTAAAAATCAAAGGTTTCCCTATCTGACGGAGTTTTTTTAATGTATAATTTCGATTATCAGGAGTTTATGTACAGATGCTAATCACCAAACACTCGATAAAGAGCTCAGGCATAGTTTATTCGCCATGTTCCTTTACAAAGTTCCCCTCAAAGTTATTCTGCTCAATCATCAGACCCTCAAAAGAACCCAAACATGGCTTACTAGGTATTTGCCTTCGCAAGGTTCCCTTCAACATCGTTCTGATCCATCATCAGACCCTCAAAAGTTCATGTGCAGGTTCTGCTCACCAAACACTTTCAAAAGAGCCCAAACACGGCCTAGTAGCTATAAGCCTTCGCAAAGTTCTCTGTCCCTCATTTTAATGAGTTAAAATCTTGATTGCAGCGCCCCCTGGTGAGCTAGCGCCATACCACCTATCTAAAAACCATCGCTGACGTATCAGCAACCCTTTACAAAAAACCGCATGTAAATCGGTCAAACCGTTCTGGAGATAAGTGGCAACATTGGTTTGTATGTACACACAAACAAACAAACAAACACACAAACAAACAAACAAACAAACAAACATCCTCTCACCCTAAACGCATACACTGTCTCCGTTCCGTCGCGGGTAAAAAGAATGTAAATTAATTCATTACACATGTCAGACCATTGTATACAATAACAACAAGAAATAATACAGGCTAAACAGGTGTTTAAGAACTAATTAAATATATCCTGTCACAAATTCAAACTATGAGATTGTAAGAGTTTTGCTAATGGCCTTCCAAAGTAATAGGCCTAATAAAAAGTATATATAGTTGACGCAGTTTTCAAATTAAATACTTTGAAATGACGATAAGTCTCAGTCAAAAATAGTTCCAAATTTGGTGTACGATTTGAGGGGCAGTATTTTTTTAAAAAAAATCTTTTAATCCAGGGGTCACAATTACAAAACCCATATTTTTTTTAAATGTAGATACGTTCAAAATTATCTTGCTAAGAAAGCGTACTGCCTGATGAATGATGGGATCGGGGTTCAAGTTTCCCAATATGTGGTTGCCACTCGAGTTATCCTTTCTAACTTGTTGTAACTTTACACTGTATAAAAATTCTAATCTGGTCTTGGTTTTGTCATTAAACACGACATGTTCCATCACTACGCTCGCGTACAAGCTCACATTTGTTTACATGCCCCAGTATACTCGTACGTTCCGGTTTACGGGCGCCGTAAATTTGATAGTGTTGTACCCACTCAATCGGATCATAACGTTCCGTTGAAAACGTCGATTGTTCTCTTGTTATGATGTGCAGATCGTTGAACTTCTGTGTGTTCACTAAATGTTCACGAATTCGTATGAGAAATATCTGATAGCACATTCTGGTAATTTGAGTTACTTATTAATTTTTAATTGACTTCAGCTTCATCTGATCGTGTAGGTAGTAAGGTCGATGACTGACTTCACATTCCCTAGTTGTTGAGCCGACATAGTCCTCTGACATGACTCATGTAGCTATTGCAACGGATTTTAAAACCACGCAATCATCTTACTTTTCAGACAAACAGGACGTTGAATCGACGGTCCTAGCCAAACTTGGGACAGTCTCAGAAAGTAATTTTTGACAATGTCCCCACTGGGAATCGAACCCGGGACCAAGTCGTTCTGAGTGCAGGAGACTATGGCGGCTCAACGATTCTGACACTAGTGTTTGTGAAGTCGGTTATCGACCTTACAACCTACACGATAAGAAGTGCCCTAGTGCCATTCAGATTGGCCAATACCAGTGCGATATGGAAGGTATAGCAAGGAAATGAAAACATTGAATCTGTGTATCAAGTCAATGACCTGTTTGTTTGTTACTCTCACACGCTGTTTCCGGTGTTTGTTTCGCTCGATAAAATGTAAGATGCTTTCCGAGATGAAACTAGTTCACATTGCACAGTTTTATCAAAACACTTCGCTTTTTAGCTATAGGAACATTACTAGAAAAATGTTATTTAGAAAATTTTAAAGCATTGAAAATATACAGTGGTTATTATACATGTGCTTGGCTTCCACTGTTGTCATGCGTTTTATCAGCTAAAATATAGAATTACGATATTAATTATTCATATTCTGTACAGAACCCTCGGTTCGTGAGTCCGACTCGCACTGGGTTTTTTGTAGCATGTATGAAAATAATTCATACATTCCAGGAATCAAAAGTCTATATACCAGTTTTCTATACAGCGTCTGATAGCTTTCCTTTTATTTAAAGTCGCTTTGTTTTTAACGAACACAAACTGAGAGGGAGACGTTGGATACCCAAGTTATATAACGCTTGTTAAAAGTTATAGATAACTTTGACAAACTCCAAGTCGAATTGTTGGGTTTAAATTTTGCGTAAAATGTTCGTTTTGACCCTATGAAAGGACAAAGGTTTGTGTAAATCCGACTGGAAGACGAAATTGTTTGTTTGATATTTCTTATTATTGGAGGATGAATATTTATTTATTTGGGTCCTCGTGTTATTATTTCGGCAATCCCGAAGCCTGTTGTCTATGTAAATAGGGTTTCTACTAGAGATACTACGAATATTCGGCAACTGTTCGATATTCGGCCGAATATTGCAAGCTATTCTATTAAATACCGAATAGCAAATCATAAAAAAGAACTCAAAATATTACTCACAAATATGTTTATTTAACCAACAAATTAACATATCAATATTTAAAATCTACCAGTGGTAAGTTGTGAGGGATGGAAACAATTTTTTCAGCATTCGATAGCTTAAGAGGCTATGTTGGTAAGACCACGTGGTCGGTTTCAAGGTTGCATTGTTTTGTAGCTGTCCCTCTCCGAGCACTATCCTACCCGAGCGCGTACGGTGAGACAGCATACATTACGCGATGTTATCCACCCGTTATTTGGATGTTTCGTAGTCCAGGGATCATTTGAAGGATACAGTATATTATGTAACCATTTTTTAATACAGTATACTAATGAAATTTCAGATGTCGGTGTTTTTTCCAAATTGTTCTAAATTGATTCATACTCTTGTAAATCAGGTTCATAGTTGGGGCTTTTTATTACCGAAAAATACAATACTTTGACGCCCTGTAACTCTGGAAGTATATATTTAAACGAAAATCTGACTCACCACCGACACAGATATTTGTTTCTAGATTGTGTCTTGAAAATTTCATAGATTTTCGTAGCTTAATGCTCAAAATATGACTGGACTACGTTTGTATGGGCGCTTTGACAACAGCATACCCTCTTAAATGGAATCATTTTGCTTTTCTCGAACAACTAGTGCTATTTTTGTTAAGATAATATTTAGTATACAATACAATACGTAGTACGTAGTACGTACAGTGCATCTACAATCAACAAATATAACGTGTTGTGACACGACAGCGACTTAATCACAAATGAAACAAAAGTGCCTGCGTCAACGTACTACTTCAAATATGCAAGTTGAAACTCGTGACGAGTTGCGACTTGTCGCCCGTGGAAAGTACTAAGTGTTGCCGAATATTCGGCTGCCGAAAATATTGCGCCTCGGCCACGAGTCTCACCGAATATTCGGTATTCGGTCAAATAACTATTCATGTCATCTCTAGTGTCTACTTATGAAATGTACATTTGAAACCAAGGTGTTCGGAATTTTGGCATAAATAAATAATAAGTAGTTTTAAAATCCATCGTTCAAAAACTATGTGTCAGACCAGCTGTTTGCGTGGCAACGATGACATGTAAAACAAATAACGCTTGTGCGCAATTAGATGATGAATTCATCAATTGATATCAATATCCATATCCTGTTTATAACGATTGCTACCTCAAATCCTAGCCCCGCTAATGTAGTGAATGACACACCAACTGCACAGCGTTGCTCGCATGTTTACTTTGTTATAATTTGGCGTTGATGTGTTTACCAGCGCGCGCGGCCCCAGTGATCCACTAACGCAGGACATTCACCCCTATTGTTGAGGCAGTTTCATAGATAAGTATATCAACATATTAGTCTTATAATCAATGAAATATCAACAGCAAGTGCAGCTAGGAAGAGGTACTCAATGCGGGAATCTGTGCGGAAAGCTACAATATATCCATAAAATGTAGTTAGGTTTCTATGGCCTATGCACTATGGTCATCGTGACCGAGTAAAAAAGCTCAAAATCACTCAATTTCTCTACGTAATGTTATCGCTCGAAGAATGGATAACCGATGGGGAGTAAAAGTTCTCGAATGGCAAACACATACCGGGAAACGTGTACCGGGCCGTCTCCCTACTAGATGGGCCGACGATCTAGTTAATGTAACGGGGGCCTATGTCCAGCAGTGGACGTTTCCTGGCTGATGATGATGGTCGCAGCAGATTACATTGTTTCCAAGCTTGGCTCTATGTCAAATTAATATGACTAAAATCTAACAGCCGTTTACATTTGAATAAAAAATTACTCTACCAGTATTCTACAAATACATTCAAATTTAATAAATAACAGCAGCTGAAAGTAAATATACAACACTTTAAAATATAAACTTTGAATTGTAAAAACAATAGAATAAATATTCCAGTTTTACGAAGAAATAGCTTACCATTTTGTGAAATAGTGGAGGGAGAAATATAAATTTCGGTTCAGCGACTTCGCTGACCACTACCGCGGCACGCTTGCTCAGTTTATCGTGCATCAGGTTCAAATGGTGTAATATTTTGCCACAACATGATTATTTTTCAAACTTGTAACTTACGGTAAGTTATCCTATATTAACATCTAAATTTTTGCCAAAATGCTTCCTCTGATGCTCAGTGGTAATTTCCCGAATTGTCCTTGATATTGTTTGGTTTTGTATGTACTATACTATCCAAGTCGAAAATAAGCTAATAACCTTCTTTTAAATAGTAAAAAAACGATTTCTGAACCCGCGTTTTCGCCAGTCCGGATTGAACGCGTCGCCAACTGATAACAATCGATAAAAATTACCAAAAATATATTTAATTTTAAACAACCTAATTAAATATACATTCAATTCAATATTTAATAACGTTATCTAAATTACACAACCTCCGCAAACGACAAGTCCTAAACTGAAACGTCCACTATGACAAACTTCGTAACTGCGAGTTAACCGCTTACTGGGTGTCAAGTTGAACTAAAAGCTAGGATTATCTCAACTTAAAGTACGTTGAACTTAACTGGCTATCGGAAGGTACTTCCAATATTTGAATGAGAGATTCAAGTGCCTGGTTTAATGTCGGTCATATCGATCCAGGAATCTAGGTCATGCTGGATTTCCCAGGTAGCGCATCGCCTTATATACACGTATATAGAGTAGCATCTCGTGTAAATAAGTTGGCTTTAACTGTTTTTATTTATTATTTCTTTATTTGATATTTTTAGGGTTCCGCAACTCAAAGTAAAAAGTAACCCTTATATTACTTTGTTATCCGTCTCTCTGTCAATACCCTTTTTCTCAATACTCAATTTGTTTATTACATTCACTTTTACACAGTAGTTGTTACAGAATATGACCCATTTATGTACCTTGCCTGAAGGCATTGCAATGTAAGAGAGAAAACAGTTCATCAGTAAATTTTCTGGTTTTATAATTTATCATGTAAATATTCTTGTTATGTGTAAAATTATTTGTTGTATAATATTCGTTTTAATTGTTGCATAAATTCCTTGTCCTCTGTCTCAGAAACTATAAGAAGTATCGTTCAGAACTCATCCAACTCAAAATTGGCCTGATTAAGCAGCAGTTTTTGAATAAAAACGGAATAAAAACCTACAGGGTACTTCCCATTGATCTCGAGTTATGAAATTTGGCAAAAAGCAATGTCTTAAAACACGAAACAATAAATCTGAAAATATATTTTGAAAATATATATTAATTATTGTAATTCTGTACGGAACCCTCGGTATGTGAGTTTGACTCGCATTTGGCCGGTTTTTTTTAAATTATTATGTGGCATGTCAGAGAACTGCCAACTTGTAAAAAGCAAGTTATACTGGGTTATCGGTTATTATGAAAAAAGCTACACACTATATAGTTAAATAGTTACTGAAAAGCAGTTAAGAATATTATAATTTCAGCATCATATTTATCTGTACTAATATTATAAAATGAAAGAGTCAGAATGACTTCATAATTGAAGAGTTGGAAGATGAAGAGTTAAAATATTTATATTAATCTATTGGCAAAATGTAATAAACTTTTTTTCTAGTCTTATTATTTAGTTAACTTTAATTTTTGAATTACATTATTAATTTGAATTACAAAAGTTGATAACATGAACACCTACTTAACACCTTTTGATTTCTCCCTAATCGGGAAAAAAGCAGCCTTCAGCTTATTAGGACATAAAATGTATTTCGGGTATAACTTTTCATTAAAAAACATTAAAATGTTTTCGGACCATCCAGTTTTAATATACGGTCCGGCGTTTAATTAAACACTGAAAACAACTATACATTATTAATTTAAACTGATTAACGGCGCCATCAAAGAACCATTAATTGAAATATAAAAAGCGATGTAACGATAGCTAGATATATAAACACAGACCCCAACTGCGGAGGTAAAAAGCAGAGTTCCGTTGTTATTCCGGAAGCGGAAGGGAGCCGCCCGCCCACGGGCTTGAAAACCGATCTACAACTTGTACTTTTTGTCCTAAGTGTTCTGTGTATATTATTATGCCTAAAATACGTATGTTTTACCATTTTATTTTAAAAAAACGGGCAGGCGCGAGTCGTACTCGCGGAGCGAGGGTTCCGTACAGAATATGAATAATTAACATACAGAAAATAATTAAAAATAGGTAAGGTAATATGCACCTTAACAATACAGAAAATATAAGTCTTATTAACCAACTTTACTTTGCAGTTAAATTATATACCCGATGTATCGCTTTCAACTGCAATGTTAAGTTTGTAAACATTTAAAAAACTATTTTTTACTAAGTTATTATTAAAAAATCCTGGTTTTCAGATATATTTCTATGGTCCTGCTGTAAGACCTTGCTTGCCCACTGGAAATTGAACTCAAGATTGGCAGAACAAGCGTGTAGGCAGCAGTCAACGAAGGCGGTTGAATATAATAATGAAATTCTAACAATTATCCTGAGAGAGGCACAATGTTATAGGCGAGTAATATTCCCACAGCGACAGCGCTTCTCACGGTTACATCATCAGTGCATCTAAACATATGTAGCAAAATAGTGCCAAGTTTTTTTAGAAAAATATTTATCCCGAAAATCTTACAAATGATAGATGTTTTTATATCGCCAAACTGCCAAGGCACGTTTGTAGGCAACGCGCTCTTATTATATTAATCTGATTCTATACCTAACTTACAAACTACATCAAACATTCTTTAACTTTTTGTTTTAGTAGCTTTTTACTTTTTATAACAGTTCCCATAATAGGGTGTCTATTATTTATTCTAGGCACTATGTATGCCCTGGTTTTCTCACCATAATAGTTTTTTGCCCTCTTCGTTATAAATTACCCTTTTTGTGTTGCCCTTGCATTAAATTTATGGTTTACTTTGTTTTATGTTCTTTATTTTGATAATTTTCTATAGCCAATAAGTATTTTACTTTTTTTCCACTGGTAGTATATTACATTCTGAAAACAGTTCTTGATAATCTCCCCTATGCCTAACTTTTGTCTTAAGTGATATTGAATTTTTTAAGAATCTAATTTGCAGTTTTTCAATTTCATCTATGTATGCCTTAAACGTAAGGCTATAACAACCTAACCCATAGCTCATTAATGAGTCGACCAGTGTATAGTATATCGAAGCATACACCTTATCTTCGGATTTGATATCATGTTACTGTGATTTGATTTGTTCAGATTTATCGATCAGTTATATTGCTTGTTTGGATTTGATTTAGGAAAGGCCTTAGTCTGTTTGTTCAGTTAACGTTAGGTTGGCTTAGTGAGGCTTACGATACATCCCAAATTGGTAAACTAAATCAGTGGCTCTAGTAGTATCTAGGCTTAGGTACCATAGCTTTATAGCTGATTTAGTTCTATATGGTGGAATACCTACGAGTATAAGGAGATATGCCGTAATCACCGTTATAGGTTATAGAGCGGTCATTGGGAAACGTTTCATATACATAACATTTTGATCTCAAAAGTCAATGGTATGTCAAATGTCTTGTACGGCCGCGTGACGTAATGTGACACTAGATTGAGTAACTTAATACCAATTGGTAATAAGTTTAGGATCAAAATGTTTGTTTGCTTTGTCCGGTCTATTAATATTAAATGTCTTTGGCAGGTAGGTATGCAGATGTTGCTGCCCATCTCCTGAACATTTCCCCCTGTGTCGCTTTTTGGACACCCGCGGAATTACTAAGTGGTCCTTATCGGTATTAACTTAAATGTTTATTACATTATTTATGTACTGTTTGATCTTGGTATTCATCTCACCTGATGGTAAGTGACGATAAGGTCGTCGGATGGTAAGCGTGCGCACCCACCTCAATCTAAGGTTGCGCTGGCTCTGCTACCTTTCATACTGGGACACAACTATTGACACTGCTGTTAGCCAGGCAGACACAGAAAATTTCCACCGGGAATCGAGCCCGGGACCTCCGGAGAGACGGAGGTGGTTGAATATAATATAATATAGTAATGAAACGTTTAACAATTACCCTGACAGAGGCAGAACGCCCGAGGCGACCGTGCGTACAAGTAGCTGGACTCACGGGCTGTTCGTAACTGGGGGATGTGCGTACATTGCAGAGTACGTTACATTGCTTATTTAGAATTTCTCTTTACTGCCGTCGGCGAAGGGCAGAGGTCGCGCCAGGACCGGCTGCAGTCATAGCTACCCACATTTATTAAAGTGTTTAATACAAAACATTATTATCCCTTTATTTCTCTCCTTGATTTTGCGTTTTTATTGACTGCTATATATTTGTTGACCGGAGCACCTCCGTTTCAGCTAATAGGGCAAAGATTAAACGAATTTGATAAAGGTTTGAATTTTGTAGTAGTCGGGGATTTTTTGATTGGAGGGGTACTTCCTCTAAAAAGTGTTAATAAAAGTTTATCTTATCTTAAAAATGGGGTACTGGATATCTCCGCCAGATGATATTTCGATTCTGTTTCTTATCGGCTTCTTTCTTATCTATGCGGTCTTTAACGTCCTTTTTTCACCCCAACCCAATTTTTGTAAAGATCTGATGAGAAGCATAGCTCCTCAAATTGCAGTAAATTGCTCACTTTCAGATGTCTACCGGTGGGATCGGCCCTTCAACTACTAGATAGGGATTTATAGAGCACCTGGAACAATCTTCTCATCACAAAACTAACTAATAGGGCTCAAACCAATTATTATCTTCTAGGTGGCGCAACTACATGCTAGCGATAAATCTGTACTAGGTGTTATTTAGGTCAAAAATTAAAGATATTTTAAGAACTGACTGGCTCTGTGGGGCAAGGTGTGCTCGCGAGGTCTACAGCTCACAGAGCCACTAGTTTATCACTGGTGCAGGCCAATAGTTTGTTATATTGCAATGATATACTTTTGGTATCGTACTGACATTTTAACCACCGTGACCGTAATGAATACACTCAGAGTTTGACCGTCAGTCACCTCCGGGTTCATACTACTACCACAGTTTCAAATAAATCTGTTTTTACACGGCCAAATTGATGAATAATGTTGCTGTCTCAAGCTAATGAGGCGCTGGCACAATAGTGCTACATTAACACTACTCTCCTACTTTTTGATGTGAAACATCTATAGCCGCACGTAAAACAAATTTCTGGTGACGCATGCCGTGGCGACGCGTCGCCACGCTATATGATGGTGTATATAATGTATATATACAGAACGAATGAAGTTGTATAAATTGTTTTTATATTTAATGAAAATAAATGTTTATGTATGTTTGTTTAAATCATTTTCTGGAAAAAAACGTAATATTTTATTTTATCATTATGCCATATTTAGTTTATATCGCAATCTGTTCCTTTCAATCATATTACTTTTACAAAATAATGTCGATGTTTCACATCTGCCAGGCGTCCCGTGACGGCTCAAATTTTTTTGCATACTTATGTATCTAGCCAAACAAACATAGAAAATGTCCACCAATCAAACCCGAGTCCCGAAAGGGAATCCAACCTTGATAGGAGGTTTAAATAACGATCAAAAATAGGCGCTCCAAGCAGGACGTCGGACATTAAATCCGCCTCTGTCAGGACAGGTATTTTAGATAGCGACCCAGACTTGTTATGAATTTTAAATGGAAGTGACCCTGGGAGGGGCAGTGACAACGAGGACCCCATAAATAAGTGCTCTGGCCCTGACGTAGACCCCTTTTGAGCCCGTTCCTAACAGCGCGATGGAGAGCATTCGGTATTTTCTTTGCATTCGGGTTATATAACGATATCGCTTGTATCATCAAACTAGCTTTTACTGTGCCCCAAAGGTCGGGGTTTCGTTATATACCTTTTTAAGTAATTATTTTTTCATTCCATAGTAGTATATGCAAATACCTTACGGTTGATTGTAAACAAATAGCACACACACACATTCTCTCTCTATTTATCTCTCTCTAACACGCATGCACACACTCTCACATACCCTCACACATAATTTCATTGCTACGTGTTAGAAGTGGCACGCCAACAAATACATTTTCATATTCGGGATAGAAGAAGGGATTTGATTCTGATTGATCAGCCGGCAGGACATAGTCATAACGGCAGAATCCTTGGAGGATCTGAACGTAATGCTCAATGACCTCAACAGAGTTTCCCAACAGGTAGGTTTAAAAATGAACATGGACAAGACGAAAATCATGTCAAATGTCCATGTTGCAGCTATGCCGGTAGTGGTTGGGAACACTACAATCGAAGTTGTAGACGAGTATGTATACCTGGGACAGATCGTTCAACTAGGTAGGTCCAACTTCGACAAAGAGGTCAACCGAAGAATCCAACTCGGCTGGGCAGCTTTCGGGAAATTACGGCATATCTTCTCGTCCAAAATACCTCAGCGTCTAAAGACAAAAGTCTTTGATCAGTGCGTGTTGCCAGTGATGACATACGGAACCGAAACGTGGTCTTTTACTGTGGGCCGAATAAACAAGCTCAAAGTCACTCAGCGAGCAATGGAACGAGCTATGCTCGGAATTTCTCTACGTGATAAGGTCCGGAATGAGGAAATCCGTAGACGAACGAAGGTCACCGACATAGCTCGACGAGTCAGTGAGCTGAAGTGGCAATGGGCAGGCCACATCGCTCGAAGAACCGATAACCGGTGGGGAGTAAAGGTTCTCGAGTGGCGACCACGTACCGGGAAACGTCTACCAGGCCGTCCCCCTACTAGATGGACCGACGACCTGGTTAGAGTCGCGGGGAGTCGCTGGATGCAGGTGGCTCGGGACCGGTCGATGTGGCGTACCATGAGGGAGGCCTATGTCCAGCAGTGGACGTTTCCCGGCTGATGATGATGATGATCAGCCGGTCAACGTCCACAGCTGGGCATAGGCCTATCCCATGGTATGCTACATATACTACACCGATTTGACGCGAGTTAGTCGTGTTTAACCGTTATACTAGTTACTAATGTCTAAGTACAGTTTTAATGATTTATTTGGCAATATTTATTGTGCAGGTTGTGGCTACCTATAGAGGTAATTAGTGTAGTCACTTTTGACACTCCAAACTAACATTTTAGCTAATTTGGAGTGTATGTTGATTAACATAATGATTTTAATGATGCACAATGTAACATTTCATTTATGAATGACTAGCTTCCGCCCGCGACTTTGTCCGCGTATACTTCAGGATGTATTCTACTTGTTCGATAGGCACAGGTGACGTATATGTCAAATTATTATACAGCATAAGGTACAAATTAGTGTTTATTCTGTTACGTAGTCTAATAATTTAAAGAAACAAAAATGAATTTCAACATCTGACATTCAAATAGTCTTCACACCAATATTATAAACGCGAAAGTTTGTATATACGAATTTACATATTCTATGGTCGGTTGCTAGGCAACGCGTTTTTGTTATGCCAAAATTGCCCATGCAATCCCACTAATATTATAAGTGTGATTTTGGACAATTTACACAATATGTCTTTAGAAATTATAGCCTATATGTTATTCTGATGTATAAGCTATATTATTGTAAAGTTTTATTCAAATCCATTCAGTAGTTTTTCCTTGAAAGCGTCACAAACATCCAAACATCCAAACTTTCACACTTATAATATTACTAGGATAACACGCGTATTTTTTGTTGTTCACAAAAGGCAATGCGTAGCGTTCGACGGAATTAGTAGCCCACGGGACAGCTACGCCAACTCGTAGCGACTTATTTATGACTTTCGTAGCGCTTCATGTCTACGACTTGGCTCTCTTAGTTCCCAACAGTGCCATTGTTACTTGTCCGTAGCTATTTAATAGTTTCGGTTTCTATTGAAGCAAGTGGGTTTCGCTCATTACCCGACCGCGCCAGAAGGAGGGCTGTTGAAGAGTATGTATGTATTTATAATTGTGTGGCACACTCTGCGGCCTGAGCGGCTTGATGGATTTTAATTTGAGAGGTGTCGTTAGATTATTATTTACTGTGAGTGTGACACTGGGTATATCAACATCATAAAAAGTTTTAAAAAAATCGGATTTTTAAAAATTTACTTTTCATTCGCTTTTTTTAATATCCAGATTTCTAGGTCACCTATTGGAATGCTCATTCTGTTATTAGTGTGTATTTTGACAGGTCAGTCGCTTTCGAACTCTTACTGCAATATGTACCTTTTTCTGTCATCAATAAATTAATATTTCATCATAATCAGCTGCATAAGTCCACTGTTGGACCTGACCACTACGCTTGGCTGAAGGATTAGTGATCGCAGTAAGATGTTGTTACATAGATAGATGCTGCGCCCGTTTCCTGAATAGTTATATGGAAAGTTATGTCTATTCAAAAAGCTTAGAGTATGAGAGCGTCGCTTAAAAATTGATTTGGCAGTTTAGTGATTTCCAGAACCGTAATATATTAAGATAATATGTGCTGCTGTTTATCTCGTCTTCTTCTTACCGTGTGTCTGACTTACCTCACAAATCCTAGTGTCAGCTCTGTTGATCCGACATGGTCCTCTGCCATGGGTCATGTAGCGACTACCTTAACATGCCGTCCGAAGCATGTAATCACCTTACTTTTCAGACAATCAGGTAATTCAGCCTGTAATGTAACCAAACCGAACAAAGTATCACAAAGTTATTTATGAGAATGTCCCCCCTCTGGAAAGCGAAGCTAGGACCTTCTGCATGTGTTCTACACAGGCAAATGCACCACTGAGAACGTTATATCGTATTCTAACGCAAAACAAAACAGCAGAAAATTTAATTGAAATACTCGTAAACATATACTCGTAGTCCCCTAAGATCTCTACGGTCTCCACTGTGTGTCTGTGATTGAAACGTTCAAATGGCGCTCGAGTTGTCGCGCCGACGTCGTCCGGAAAACTCGTAGACTCTGTCCCTGCTTTCAGTGGAATCCCAACCTCGTACAACTTCATTAACAACTTTACTTAGCCTTTAAACGACCGCAATTTGATTCTACTTTGTGTTAAAATTTCAGTTTAATTATTGTGCTACTGACTGTCATCATTCCCAACTGACTTCTGCGATATTTGTAACCGGATCCAATGTTAGAGAGCCTGATGATCTGAAACTCAAACAAATCCTTTTTTAGACACCACACACTCATATAACTTTTATATATCTATTCAACTTTACTGTATGTTTTTTTTATATTTTACTCCATATGTTACACCATTTGTGTTCCTATTTTAATGAGTCTTGTTTTGTTAAACAGGCTTAGGTTAAATTTGAGTTATCAAAGAAATGTATTTTAATGTCTTTTGTTAACTTCTTATCAATCACTCCACCCTCTGCATCACTCAGCTCAGATCACTTAACATCAAAGTCAATTTAAAAACTGTATTTAAATAGCTAGCCCTGCTATAGGCTTGACCTATTAGGGCTGCTATAGCCACTCAAATTCGGTTTTTAGGTCATCATTTTGGTAACATTCTACTGATTAGGTGTTTAATTTGCTAATATAAATTGAATTTTTTTATTAAATAAAAATAAATAAAAATTAACCCACTTCCCGATGGCTGGTTTTAATCAAACTTGACAACCTTGGAATCGAACTCGTGCCCTACGGATTCTGAGTCCAGTTGTGCAGATATTAGACCATTTTATTTACTAAAAATAATGTAAATTTGGTAAAAAAATATATTTATGTAATAGATTGGTTCCAATAACTAAATATGACCTGAATGCCTAGCATTCCTGCGCCCGCGGAAACAGGAAGTGCCAGAATGCTGTTACAAATGCCTAAATGTTTTCTATAATACATCTTCTTTCTACTTGAATCCGCGCTCATTCCATCAAAATATGGTGACCGTCTTCCACCTTTCTACAGACGTCACAGTAAATTCAATGGAGTATGCCCGGATCGAAGTCTCAAGGATAAGATAATAGATCGGAATTCAAATTATATATATCAGTAACATTTCAATTGAGGTGCTTGAAAGATAAAATAGCACAACGTTATCAAAAGCTCTACGTCAATCGATGTAAAACCAGCCAAGTGTCGGTCACCGCTGCGCCGCGCCCCGCCCACCACACCCTGAAAGGAATCCCGACAACTTAGTAAACTACTTTAAACGACCATAATTACATTTTCGGGCACGTAAATTTTGAAAGTGGATTCTTGCTTCCTAGAATAGAAATTGCTGTGCCAGTTTTCAAGCGACGGCCAAAAACGTGGTTCTCAATTCTATTTATTTACTATTGTATTTTTAGGGTTCTATACCTCAAAAGGAAAGAAAAGCAGCCAAGCGCGTGTCGGGCCACTCGCAGTGCAGGGTCCCGTAGTTGAACTGTTTTCATAAAATGTAATTTGTACGAAATTTTCATTTTGACCACTCCAAATACATTTTATAATTTGGTCGACTATTACTCCTTTATCTGTAAGCTCAACATTATTTTTCAAGACTTGTACCAAATTACAGCTTTTTCTCAGTAGCTCATGTAGATATCAAATTGAAATTAATATCAAACACTCGAGTCTTCAGTCCCTTGGATCTATGAGAAGAAGAAAAAAAACGAACTTCTAGGTCCTACCACCAACCAAAGTTCATAAAGTAAGTTTATTCATTAGTACTCGCTACCTAAAATAGTAAAACTATTTTCATTACCATAATTATACGAGCTCTGTAACAATTACCGCCGTTTACGATCACGAGGGAGGGAGCGAGATGGACTCGCGTAGGGCGGTGTCACACTAGCCGACCCAAAACCAACCCAAACAATATATATTTTTAGAAGAAATTTTATAATCTGCACTTTGTTTTTTATCGTAATGTCACGGAGCTTCTCGAGCTGCCTGTCTAGGGTCATGTAAATTTAACGGGATTCCTAGTCAAATGCTTCCATACTACATTTATGTTACCATAATCTTTTCAAATAGAATAGCTGGCTTTGATAAGTAACTACCGAAAAATAGGAGGTGTAATTTAAGTGTCGGGAAATGAATATCATTAATGTTTAACTGTATTGTCAGCTACAATAGCCGTTATGCAGCTAATGGTCTCTAAATGGCGCTTTGTACAATATAAATAAAAAGTGTGTAAAAATGAAAATTGTGATTCACTGTGAAGTTGTATTTTAATGATACTTCGCGACATCACAATCTGATGTTCTATTTTTAGATAATTACTGCACAAAGCAAGCTATTCCATTTTAAAAGAATATAATAAACGTTGATCGAGCATAATCCCGTTAAGTTGAAGCAAACTGGAACCTCTTAAAAAAAGCCGGAACCCAAACTGCCTCCCAATACTCCCCCCATACTGGGAGCACACTTAGGCGTCAGATCATTTTGTATGGGGACAATGACTTACTGAATCTCTTAGTTATTTTGCACACGACTGTCCATATTACTAACCAGCTACATCATTTACGATCTCTCTCCAATGCGAAGGTAGCTAAATATTGTATAAAGGTAACAAATTGATCGATGTAAAAATTTCACATGATTCCGCCATCTTGGCACCCACGCACGCGCACGCCGGTCACCGTCTATCTTGACGCGTACATCTGATATCCTACTACTCCCTGTCCTGCTTACACAAGAGCGACGCGACGCCGACACTGACCCAACTCCAACGAAATTGGGGTACTTTTTGGTATCAGGGCGGTTTTGCGCACTTAGGCATATGTTGTCCATTGTGCGTGAGGGGGTGGAAGTGGTGGCGGCTATCCCAACCAGCCGATCTCTTCCCAGAAGAGCGCGAATCGTTTGATGTCGCTGCGCGCCTCCTGGAGTGATCCTGGGTTGTTCAGGATCGTCGCGCGTTGCGTGTCCACGCTGCTGCAGGTCGTGAGAACATGGGCGGGAGTTTCCTCGCCGGCCATGCAGCCTCGAGTCAGTGGGCTGTCTGTGATGTTCATATTAAAAATGTGATTGTTAAGTGGACTGTGGCCTGTCAGCGATAATGAATGAAATCGGCGGTCATCACGATGAGTTTTGCACCTTCATTTCATCTGATGGTAAGTGACGATGAGGCCGTTAAATGATAAGCGTGCGCACTCTGCTACCTTTCGTACGGGAACACAACAGTGCTATTAACACTATAGATTAGCGAGAGATTTAATTAACATGGTGGTAGCTAGTTAGGCGCACATTCCACCAACCAAACAAAGAACTACTAAGAATCCGAGACCTCCGGATTGGCAGTGCAATCGTGAGCCACTATGCGACGGAGACGATTTTTTTTATAGACACGGCTACTGTTAGGTGACCAACTAGAATCTTACCCTAAACAAGTTTACTGCTATTCAATGTGACTTAATATTCTGATGAAATATGATGAGACATACAAATAATGCTTTCTTTTCTGCTAAAGTTCGAATCATCATCATCAGCCGAGAAACGTCCACTGCTGGACATAGGCCTCCTTCATGGTACACCACATCGACCGGTCCTAACCTAACCTAACCAGGTCGTCGGTCCATCTAGCAGGGGGACGGCCCGGTAGACGTTTCCCGATACGTGGTTGCCACTCGAGAACCTTTACTCCCCACCGGTTATAGATTCTTCGAGCGATGTGACCTGCCTATTGCCACTTCAGCTCACTGACTCGTCTAGCTATGTCGGTTACCTTCGTTCGTCTACGGATTTCCTCATTCCGGATTTTATCATGTAGATAAATTCCGAGCATAGTTCGTTCCATAAAGTTCGAATGCCGTACCAAAAACCGTCTCAATTCCATCGCTGCTAGTGTCACTCTGACGTTACACAGTTGACGTCTAACACTTTTGAAATATCCGCAGACTCAGTCCCGGTGCAAAGCTAGTCGGAGGTGAATGTAATCACGCACGTTCCGATTTGCACGTGTCCTTACTTGATATAAAAATGCTATTTTCCTAGAATTCGTTACAGCTAAGTGGGAATACCGTGGCATGAGCCCTTGAACTTAACCAGGGTTCATTGTTCGTAGCTATTGTACGCAACCACTTTGTAAGAAGCAGAGTGACTTGTATAAAACGGAAGACTTATTGTTTGTTTATTGCACAGTCAGCTTGAGAAATGTGTACGCAGCTTTGTACCATGTTATATTCATATTTGATTGGCATTTCCTTCGACACGCTGAATAGGGAACAAGAGGCGCGGTGTGTGTGTACTTTTGAAACCGACTGTGGTTTTCTTGGAATTCTCAGATAGAATATTGGATATGTAATATGCATGAAATGATGGTTTATCAAAAGAAAAGTTATTGGTATTGAAAATTCAAACCAAAATATTCATTTCTATTTAAAGAACAACGTGTAACTAGAGTTTGGCCGTGACTTCGGCAGCGTGGACGTATCACTTGGGAACTAATAGCTCAATTACACACACACACACAATCCATTTCACACACTGCAGTACGATGTATAAGTTTAACTTTATCTTTTTCAGTTTGTTAGTTAATAAGCCATATTTTTGTTATTAACCTCTATGAGCTAACGGAAGAGCGGAATCCTCTACTACAAGCTTCAAAGCTTAAAAGAGATTTTCGGCCTCGGCTTCGGCAAAAGACAGTTCCTTATGTTTAATACGGCGTTACATGATTTATTAGAAGCTGGCGAATTCGTTCCACCTATTTACTTATTCAGTACGGCATCGATATAACGAAGTAAAAATTAATTTTAAAACTTTACCGAAAAATTCGGAGTTTTTGTGATGAAATTGTGGCGAAAAGTTCTCCTAACGAGACTCATTCTGATGGTTTTTTAAATTAATTTCCTGAAAATTTCACAGTTATGATTTGTTTAGAATGTATACTTTGTGTCATAATCGGCTGCATAAATCCACTGTTGGACATAAGCCACTCTAATAGACCGGTACCACGCAGGCTTGGTGACCGCAGTACGATGTTGGTGTTATTTATTGATGATGCTAACCATCTGAGTATTTTTTACTAATTTGTTGCCTTTTATGACACCTGCGAGATCGCAAACCAGCGTGGGGCAGGCTTTACAAAATAGTCTGCAAAAAATAAAGTGGTAAAGATAGGGGTCAGAAAAAAAATCTCGAAATCGGTGCGCCCTAGGCAAAAAATAACGAAGTTTTGCCCCACCAACTAGACACGGGCATTAGCAAATACTTCCCGTTTACGAGCACCATATTTTTATCGCCGATATGAATTCGAAATTTAAACGTACCTCTCCCAGTTGATGATGAAGTATGACTTATGTATGTGCGGGGTAACGTTTGCCCGCGAGCTACATATACCGAGGAGCTCCTGCCAACAATTTGATTACATTAGGTCGGTAGCGAGCTCCGGGACGGAGAGACGACCGTCATCCATCACCCGACTACCTTCGTATCATACGCGTAATGCCAAAATAAAACTGAAATTTACATATACTTTGTGAGAGGAAATCTTACGGATATTTTCGAATAGTTCGGTTTACGACTTCCTCACAGGCGCCAAAAATGCCACAACAAATTAAAGAGTGAAATAACTAAGTCAAATCTAATATGTATCAACACTTGTGCGAAAAGGTACATAGCACAGTTAATTTGTTTTATTAATAAATAAAAACTTCTTCATAATTTTTCTTCTAAATAATAATACCAGTTAGTAAGTAATTAGAACATAAATTCGTTTGTCCTGCAATAAGGACGACGCATAGCAGCTTTAAATGCAACACCTTCGCTCCAATCCAATTCTTCAGATCAGCGGGCTGAAGGACGTCCCACCCAGTGTCTCCTGGTCACACCTATACCTTAGAATAATAACGCTCAAGAAACTGCTAAACAAAACTAAGCCATTCTGTCTCAGTCAGCCGTCAAGTACAAATCCGTCAGTAGCCAAGTTCGAATCTTTAGATATGACAGGCTTCAAGACATGACTTCTCCCCCCCCCCCCCCCCCTTCACTCTTCCATTTTTATGTAGCTGATATCTCACCATTTCTCACGAAGTTTTCCTTTTTTCCTTCATTATGAGTACTACTAGTAAGGACTGCATATTCCCTGCCTGTTTTTTTCTAAGAGCTGCAATCCGAATGCCTTCAAGGTAATCCTAGGTACTGTTTATTAATACGAATCCAATTTCTGACTATTTTCCGCGGGTAGATAACAAAACCCACTACGCAAACTTCAGCGTAAAATTTTACACCCTAATCGTAAAAGTCGGATACTCCGCGAGTTCTCCCAGGGGACACTTTACTGGTTTGTCGCTTCAGTCTCCATAAATGATTTTACAAGAGCATTGACACAAAATCCCATAAAGCAAACTGCTAATAAAGAGCTGGATGCCATGTTTTATACCGTGAAAATTACTGGAAAAATATCTGAGGACAGATTTTACTATCCAATGATGTAGCCACTTACAAAATAAAATTTATTTCTAAATTATAATTAGCTTTCGCTAGTTTATGTAACTTGTAACCTGAGGTTTAGATCAGTCAGTCATGACAATGCATATACGCGTTTATATGTGAGTAGTAGATTGTGAAGTCGAAAAATATATATGGATGACGGGCATTGCAAACTGAATTAAATGTTTCATGGTTTTATATACACTGCTAGGCACAGTTTGCCACTAACATTTTGAAAATATGTAATGAAGACAACAAAATCGAACCTGCGTCTCCAGTCTTCGCTATTATAAGGATCCGGTTCTTATAATAGTGAATTTACCAGGTTTGAATCCCGCTAGTGTCGATTTTATTCACTATTTTCAAAATAAACTAAATGTTTTGTTTTTTGTTGCTGTTGCTTATTATTTTCCGACTCTACTTAGTCTGGGGCAGCTCCTGTTTTACAGATGTTATTAGTTTAAGATACTGACCAAACTCAGCCAAACAGACTTAAAAAACATTTTCATCATCAAATCATCAATGATTTCTTGTATGGTGAAAGTGGGGGCTTATCTTCTAAAGATTATTCTTACGATTGGCGCATGCTACACTCGGAGACTTTTTGGGAACGGTTTCCCTTCTTCACAATATCACTGTCAGCCATGAGCTTCATAGGTCAAAACGCTGAAGGCGCTTTTTTATAACTTTGGTATAATCACCACGCTAAGAAGGTGAAGATAGCTTGTATGCAATGTATATCCAAATCCAAGTGACGAAACGTTTTATCGACGACTAAAAAACCTTTTGTTGGATAAAGAATACTACAATGTAATAAAAGATTTTATACAGGATAAATTTTGAGTATCGATAATATTATACATTTATTTTATTATTTATTTTGACATTAAATTTACTGTTTGACATTTATTTTATATAATTTTTGACATTTTAAATATTTTGACGATCATTGTACACTCTGACATTTTTATATTGTTAGCCGATTCTCCCACCCGGCGGCCCCTCGTCGCGCTACGCCGAGCACCGACCATATAAAAGGCGAGCTGTCCTGCCTGCGAGCGCATTTCTCGGTCGACAACGGTCGTGGCAACTCGATAGAACTCACGCGAGTCATTCTTTGCTGTTTGTTCATAGTTCCGTGATTTATTGTTATTTTCTTAGAGTACTGCTCGATAAATTAGTGAGTAAAATTGTAATGTCGATTCTTTTGTTAATAGAAAATTCATTAAATTAAGTTAGGGTGTTCATAATTGTTTTTTTTTAAACTTATACCGCGTCATACGCTAAAATCAGAAGTGGGATAAAAGACGACGCCTACAAAGTAAAGAATTGACATTGCAACCTGCTCATTGATTTTGTCCATAAATTTTTAACTACCTTCAAAAATGTCTCGTAGTCGAGACAAGTCTTCTGGGCGTTCAAGGTCGCGTTTAAGAAACACGTCGCGAAATGGTAGACGTGCGCGGTCCCGCGTTAGGAATGGCTCGCGTGATCGGGTGTTGCGGGGTAGATCGCGGGGTATCTCGTGCGCGCGCGGGCGAGCTGAGGCCAGGGGGCGTTCTCGGACATTGCGTCATCGCGCTCATTCGCGAGGTGCCTCGCGTAGTCAGGTGCAATGCCGCTCGCGTAGTGGTGCGCGGTATCGTTCACGGGATAAACGGGTGACACGGTCGCGGTCCACAAGCAATTATAGAGCGAGACGGGACTCTCGTCGGTCGTGCGGACGTTCTCGTGCACGCGCTACGTCACCGTCACGGCAACCAAGCGTTGATCGTTGCTCCCACGTTTCGCAAGGGGACTCGCGATGCGTTGTACCGTCGTTATCTAAAACTCACGTCTCCATAAGCGCAGAAAATTCCGGATCCAATAATTTAGAAAATAACGGGGCTTGTGCTTCTACGTCGGCTGTGGTTAGCGACCACCTAGAAACTAATGCAAGTAGTGGTTTGGGGGATTCTTCTGGGGATTCACTTCAAACACCCCTCCTTCACAAGCATTCTTTAATTAATTCTAACGTGACGACTCAATCCACAGAAATTATTGCACTTACTAGGGCTTTAATCGAGGCAGTTAAATCAGCCCAACCAACTAGGTCCCAAAATTATTTTGTTTCTAACTTTGACCCTTCAATCACCAACATTAAGTCTTGGTGTGATGAAGTTGACCGTGCAAGGGAGGCTAACGGTTGGAGTGACCCTGAAACCTTGTCACGTGTGGCTTCTTGCCTTAAAGGCGATGCAAAGATTTGGTTGTCAGAATGGGTGACAAATGACCGCACGTGGTCAAATTTTAAAAAGGAATTCCAGCCACTTTGTCCCAGTAAGTTGGATTACGCTAACATCCTTTATAGTGCCATGAACTCCACCTCAGACAAATATCCAACGTATGCAGAATATGCTCGTCGTACGTTATTACGTTTAAAAATAGTAGAGGGACTTAGTGACGAGTTACGAACACTTATTGTTATACGTGGAATCGACAGTCCTCAGGTGCGCGCGGCTGCAGCAAATGCAAATTTGTCTCCAAACAACTTAGTACAGTTTTTATCTATTTACATTAAACCAAGCCATGTGAAACAAGTCAATCAACAGCCTCATAAAAAGCATCCGCATACTTCCTCTAAGTCTGACTTGAAGTGTTTTAATTGCGGACTGAGGGGGCACGTGAGCCGCGAATGCAAGAAAAAACAAACGCAACCTCCTTCTACTAGTTCTCCTAGCCCTAAACCGAATTCAAATACCTGTACGTTTTGTAAAAAGCCCGGGCACACAGAGACGACTTGCTTTGCCAAAGCTCGTAGTCAACGCAATGTTAACCTTTGTACCGATAAATTAGGCAACTCGTCGACAAGTGCAGACGTTACTACGGGTGTGGTTCAGGGTGTTCCGATGGACATACTTATCGATAGTGGCGCACTTAACGTTTCCCTCATTTCGGCTGACGTATTAAAATATCTTCCCTGCCAACCTAAGCCGAGGCACTGCGTTTTGAAAGGAGTTAGTGAGAAAGAAATAGTAGCTACGTCGTTCGTTACTGTCACAATAGAATTACCTAGCATTTCCTTAGAGGTGGACCTCGTCGTCGTACCATCCTTGTACATGAATAATCCAGTGGTAATCGGGACTGACGTTTTGAATCGCGACGGTGTGACGTACATACGCACTAAAGATAACCAATATCTTACACGCTCCCCTAACGGTCGGGCCGACGTGAATAGGATTCAGGTAGATTCCTCCGTGCAACTTGACACGCCTCTCGTCGGTGAGAGCCGCGATGCTTTAATGACAGTAATAAACGATTTTTCCGAATTTCTCATTTCCGGTACCGCTGCTACTACTGTCAAAACGGGCGAAATGGAGATTAAACTCACTAGTCCTACGCCTGTCGTCTATCGACCGTACAAACTTTCGTACCAAGAGAAGATAAAGGTTAGGGAGATCACCAAAGATCTATTGGACAAGGGCATCATACGCAAGTCACAATCCGAGTACGCGAGTCCCATTATCTTAGTCAAAAAGCGCGACGGCTCGGACAGGCTCTGTGTCGACTTCAGAGCACTAAATCGGGTTACAGTTAAAGACCGGTACCCACTTCCCTTGATCGACGACCATATCGATCGTTTAGGGAGCTATAAATTCTTTACCAGCCTCGATATGGCCACTGGGTTTCATCAGATCCCCATCAAAGAGGAATGCATTCACCTCACTGGCTTTGTAACACCGGAGGAGCACTTTGAATACTTGAAAATGCCTTACGGACTAGCTAATTCTCCGATTGTCTATCAGAGGATAATCAATAACACGCTACGCAGCTTGATTGACGAAGGCAACGTCCTGGTCTATATTGACGACGTTTTGCTGATGAGCAATAGCATCTCTGATAACACTGACTTACTACGTAAAGTACTGACGACACTTACTCGAGCAGGTTTCTCTATCAATCTAAAGAAGTGTTCCTTTATGACAACTGAGGTTGAATACTTAGGCAGAGTTATCAGTCAGGGTCAGGTACGACCGAGCCCGCGAAAAATTGAGGCCCTTGTCAACACTCCGCCACCTCAAAACGTAAAGCAGGTGCGACAGCTCCTTGGACTTGCTGGGTATTTTCGCCGATATATAAAAGATTACGCCACCAAAACCTCCTGTATCGCCTACCTTACGAGGAAGGACGTGAAGTTCAACTGGGGCCCTGAACAAGAAAAGGTACGTCAAGAGTTGATCAGTCACCTTACCACCGAACCCGTCCTGGCTATACACGATCCTAAACTTCCCACGGAAGTTCACACGGATGCCAGCAGCGCCGGCTATGGAGCGGTGCTATTACAAACTCACCCTGATAATAAGAAAAGAGTAGTAGCCTACTTCAGCAAGGTCACACAGGGGGCTGAGAGCAGATACCACTCTTACGAGCTCGAAACGCTCGCGGTAGTAAAGGCTCTTCAACAATTCCGACATTACCTAGTTGGTACGAAGTTCGTCGTTGTTACCGATTGCAACGCACTGAAGTCCACTGAGCGCAAGAAAGACTTACTCCCTCGAGTGGCTCGCTGGTGGATTTACCTGCAGGACTTTGACTTCACTATTGAGTATAGAAAGGGAGTGCTCATACCGCATGCTGACTACCTGAGCCGCAATCCTGTGGTGACTAAGGTAAATCAAATCTCCAGGCCTCGCAATTGGGCACAAATAGCGCAAGAAGCCGACAACGAGACACAGGAACTTCGTCAGAAACTGCAGAATGGTGAGGTGGACGCCAACCGCTATGTACTTCAAGGTGATGTACTCTGTTATAAGTACACACCCATTGGAGAAGAATCTAGACTCCTCTGTTTTATACCAAAAGGCCACAGATTAAGTCTTCTTAGGATTTTCCATGATGAACACGAGCATATTGGAGCAGACAAGACTCTGGACTTAATTCTGAAACACTTTTGGTTCCCGGGCTTACGACAGTTCGTCCAAAAGTATGTATCACACTGCTTAACCTGCATCTCTAAGAAGAGAGTCCCAAGGGGACCACTACAGAACATCACCTCATGGGAAAAACCAGATGTCCCATTTAACACGGTGCATGTGGATGCTTTAGGACCACTCCCAGAATCTGAAGGATTCAAGTTTGTCCTTATAATTGTCGACGCTTTTACAAAATTCTGTCTGCTTTATCCCATTTACCGACAGGACGCAAGTGAGCTCAAGAGGGTCATGACACAAGCCGTCTCGCTGTTCGGTGTTCCTAAGTTGCTAGTCTCAGACAAAGGGCGCATGTTTGAATCACACGACTTTGTAGCATGGATATCCGAACTAGGTTGTGATCTGCATTATATAACTCCCGAGATGCATCACTCCAATGGCCAAGTCGAAAGATACGTAAGGACAGCTCTGAACATGATACGAGTGGAGGCCAACTACAAGGACGTATCCTGGTCCACAGCATTGTGGAAGATTCAGCTCGTACTCAATATCACCAAGCAGAAGAGTACACAAACGTCACCCATGAACTTGCTCATCGGTACGAACGGTACTACCCCAGTCATCCGTTCCCTGGTACGCGACCTAGCCATTGAAGGGGCAGCTCCGAATAGAACATCTCTGCGTGAGATATCTCGCAGTAGGACCAAGCAACTTCTAAAAGAGAATCAAGCTAGTCAAGACTCATACTCCAACCGGCATCGGCGAGCTCCACGTCAGTTTAATATTAACGATCTCGTATTTGTGATTAAGAGTTCACAGATGACGGGAAAACTTGACCCAGGAATGCGCGGGCCTTACAAAGTGACAGAGGTCCTGTCGAGCGGCCGTTACAAGCTAAAGCTGCTCAGCGGAGGCTATGGAAAGACAACGCAGGCAGCCGCGCAGTACATGGTGCCGTGGCGAGGGGAATGGTGTCCAGAGACTTGCGCTGCTTTCTTCGAGCGTGAGTCGTCTGTTGCGTTCGTCGCATGATGTCGCTCTGGCGTATGTCGTCTTAGGGTGTGTCGTTCTGGCGTGTGTCGTCTTAGCGTGTGTCGCTCTGGCGTGTGTCGCCTTGGCGTGTGTCGCCTTTGCGTTCGTCGCATAAAGCCTATAGCGTACGTCGCTAATTAGAAAAAGGGATGGTAATCTCCTTTGTTGTGTTGGTAATCAGTTGTATTTTCCTTTACTCTAAGCTAAGTTGCACGAGTACGCCAGGTTGTTTGAAAGATGGTATGTTTCACATAGATAGAGATATCTCTGTAGGAGACGAAGAATGGAATGAGAGTTTAATTTAGATTGGCGTTTCAATTTACTAGAGTGACGTTTGAACGATGATGATTACGTGAATGATGTATGTATGAGGGACGTATTTTAAAAACACTCTCTCACAATGGTTTCTATTCACAGACGAGGAAGAAGAATCCGAGACTGGGCCTTCAGGCCTTACTACTAGTCCTCGTGTTGGGCTATCCATGCCCTCACTAGACGCTGACGAAGACACTGAGCTTCCGGCGGTTCCAGAAGGCGCTGCACCAGAGACACCCAGTATCTCGGGCCGAGGACGACCCGAACATCAGGATCGGCCGTGTTAGCCGATTCTCCCACCCGGCGGCCCCTCGTCGCGCTACGCCGAGCACCGACCATATAAAAGGCGAGCTGTCCTGCCTGCGAGCGCATTTCTCGGTCGACAACGGTCGTGGCAACTCGATAGAACTCACGCGAGTCATTCTTTGCTGTTTGTTCATAGTTCCGTGATTTATTGTTATTTTCTTAGAGTACTGCTCGATAAATTAGTGAGTAAAATTGTAATGTCGATTCTTTTGTTAATAGAAAATTCATTAAATTAAGTTAGGGTGTTCATAATTGTTTTTTTTTAAACTTATACCGCGTCATACGCTAAAAATATATATTTTTTGTAATCTTGACATTGGTACAATGAAATAAATAATCTAATCTAATCTATCTTTGCACACATATCACGGCCTCATACTTGTGTGTAATTTTTTATAAAGATGCACAGTCACCTACTTTTGCCTTTTCTTCCATACGAAAAGCTGTGGTAGGACTCATTATAGTCAAAAAAGATTTGTACCAAGTCTAGTGGCTCGGCGAGTCATCTCAAAAGACATTCTTCTCGCCTTCTCGTTCTGGGCCGGCGACCGCGCTCGTAAATCATTTACAAGGACTTTGGTAGAGTTTGCCAATAAAAATTTAATAAGTTTTTCATCGCGTTCTTCTTTTAAGTGCTTTCAAGTGGTTTGTGGGTTTTGTTCGTTACAAGTTAAAATTGATGAGTTGATTGGAGTGACTTGAGGATTTTTTTGAAAAAACTATTTTTTTATATAATACTTTTGCACAATGTTTACGGGCATGCTATGTCAACAGCACACGAACGTAAACCGACAAATATTTTGTTCCAGAGACACTAAACATAATCTCATATTCAAATACGGTTATAGACTAGATGCTCATCTAAAAAAGTCCAATATTGAATAAGACGGCACATCCAGAAATCGATAAGGCTATAACCACTATGTTTGTGATCCACATAAGGATAAAGGCGATAACGGCTGTTCGTCGTTCATTCTTATAAATGATGCGTTTAAGGAAAACAGCTTTTCAACCAACTTCTTCAAAATAAGGAGGAGATTCGACTGTACGTTTTTTTCCTGTATGTAAGTTACGCGATAACTCTCACCAATTATGAATCGATTTTGATGATTCTTTTTAATTTGGTACAGCATACTTCAGAGTTGGTCCCATATAAATTTTATCGAGATCGTTTTTTGAGAAAATCAACAAAAACCAAAAGGGTGAACATTTTAGCCTGTTTATATTTCTTTTTGAACGTGTTAATAAGTGTTTTATCAACTGATGATGATGGTAGACGGTGGACGCCTGCTGTGGGCAATAAGTACTTTTAGTATTTAACTTACAAACCAGCATCCTGCTGTATTTTTAGATTACTCAAACACAAACACGGCGTTATCTGTAATCCGCGCTCGACGCTCAGGTTCATGTTGGTTTAGGACACTTGAGAGTTACACTCGCAGCTGGCTGGTACCTGTGATAACAGTGATTCACATATTGGTGTTGATTAGTAGTGCTTGTGGAACAAATGCGACTTCGTCAGCATTTACTAGATGAGGACTAGAGCGCAGTTGGAGTGCATTTAAAACGGAGTTGAGTAGAACTTCATCTAGGTTGCCTACCTTTCGGTATTTTACAGGATACATTTTGGGAAGTGTGCGCAGGAGGTACTTTTGTTGATTCCGCCTTCGACATTCAAGTACTGACCAAAGAGAAGAACCGTAGAACTCCACCAGCATACTGTGGATATCCCTACATCTCGCACCAAGCGTTTCGCTTCTAAATTTATCATGCGTACAGCTAGAATATGGAATGCAGTACCAGGTTCCGTGTTCCGTGCGGACTACAACTTGGAAATCTTCGAACTAAACCATTCACCTTCTAGACCAACGCGTAACATCGTCGACCTCATTATTACTTAACATTAGGTGTGATTGAGGTCAAAAGTTGATCAGTCTTCTTTGTAAAAACTGCATATCATGACTTTTTAAAACTCTTAAAGGCTTTACCACCATCTTACTTACCAAAGGGACTTTTTGTTACCAGGGGACATTCTGCCAAAGAGATATTCTTCGTTAACGAACCGAGGAACCAGCATTGTAGAGTATTCCTAACTTTAGAAAGTGGAAATTGATGAAAATGGCAGCAACACGTTTCGTTTGAGCTGTAATATAAACTGTGCACGAGTGGAGGTGTGTCGTTCTTCTGAAGAATTTTATTCTAGAAGTTCATAGTTTTGTCTTCAACATAGGCTGGTCACCATGAGGTCATTCCATTTCATGGACAATAGCAACCACCAGTTTCAGTTTATCATCGGCATTACTGCACATATCCACCTGTCAAGCTTGGCACCAAACCTAGATCGTTGTAAGAATCTAGAAAGACACAGGTTGGTACTATTGTAAAATAGGAACGACATATATCTTTCCTTACTTCCTTCTTTTAGCATCAGGCGTGTGTTCCCAGTGGCAGTATTAAGTCCCGCAGGTAATTCAGCCGTGGCTGGCTCTACGCCGCACAATGCCTGGGTTGACTTTATTATGGTTTGTGCATCAAGTTGTAAACGTTTGTGGAGAACTGAAACTTATTAATTATTTTTGTTCCTTTGTCCGGCCTCGGGGGGTAAAGGTCTCTTTTTCCGAACGAATAAATAAAATAATAACTTCAGTAACATAATGTACAATTTGGGCCTTTTTCTGCCCTGATACACGACGCACTAATTTTCCATCATGTTAGGCATTTCTTTGACTATTTTTCCACGTTGTAGCAAAACATTGCTTTTTTAACATGCTTTGTATTCTATATTTTTTATGCTTAATATGATTGTATTAAAGAAAAATCAGTTACAAAAAATTGTGTACTGCAATCAACAATGGCTTTTAGTGAACGAAGTATATTGTATTCGTATTCGTAATTCGTAATTGATAATAACTAATTAATAATTGATCGAAACTTCAGTTACTTGTACCAACACAAAGCGCGGTCTATCCCTCGACTGGCAGGTTTGTGATCACAAAATGTGTTGGTGATCACATAATGTGTTGGTGATCACATAATGTGTTGGTGATCACATAATGTGTTGGTGATCACATAATGTGTTGGTGATCACATAATGTGTTGGTGATCACATAATGTGTTGGTGATCACATAATGTGTTGGTGATCACAGAATGTGTTGGTGAAACAGAGACACCGAGACTCTAGAGGAGGTGTCCCTAAGTAGACCCTGAAGTAGGCTCTAGCGCTCTTCTTATAAATGTCGCTTTATTCTATTTTGCAAAGTAAGCAATCACACTCATGACATTTTCCATTTACGATCTAGAAACTGCGTCTGTAATTTGCCAGATTTTCTTTGAAATGCGTAATGTTAGATACATTCTTTCAAGGTTCTGAAGATTATTTTCAGAGTTACAAAGGGTCAGTGTTTTTTATAGCACTAAAATATATATTTGCGCGGAAGTTTAATATACCACAGACACAAATATTATACTTTAGATGTCATCTACAAAAATTCATCCACTTTGGTTCTCATAAATTCCTAAAATCATAAATAACTAAGAAGCTATCAACATTACTCCACATCATTATCATAAGCCACGAAGCCCTCCAAATATTTAAAATAAATAAATAATTTTTTAAATAAATACTCTGTGCAAGTAATATTCAATTTTTATCAATTATTTGTTCGTCTAAATTACTCACGAAGCCCTCCAAATATTTAAAATAAATAAATAATTTTTTAAATAAATACTCTGTGCAAGTAATATTCAATTTTTATCAATTATTTGTTCGTCTAAATTACTCTCAGATCGAGAGTACATCTGAGTAATATTATTAAATTTAATAATAATTCAATTCAATATAACTTTATTGTACACCAATACAAGCTTAAGTTTAAAAAAAATAAAAAATGTACAACAGGCAGTCTTATCGCTTACAGCGATCTCTACCAGACAACCTTTGGGTAGAGGAAATAAGTAACAATATTTGGGTGGAGGTGTGACGTGACAAACATAGAATAATATTAAACGGGAAGTGGGTAAAATTTTAATAAACAGATTTCATCATTGATTTCCTAATTTCCATCATGTTCTCTTTAAATTCAAATGAATCTCATTTGAATGACCCGTCAGATAAAACCTATTCAGTCTTCAAATTAAATGATTAAAATCAGTTCACAATTGACGAAATACGCGTCAAAAAATATATTGACAGCATCGTCATTTTTGAAGTCAATCATCGGCCATTTGGAAATAAGATCAAGCTATGTTTACTTAGAGCACGGTAGCTGATATGTCGATGGAAACTCGTAAACGCCGCCCGCCCTTGTCTTGCGCCGCGGGGCGCCTAATACGGCCTAGCCACGCGGCGCAATGTCAAGGCCACTACAGCGACCTTGGGACAACGTGCGTGAATAGCAAATACGACGCTGCATACACCAGGAGTACAAAGGATTTTCCTGATAAATGTTCTGTTTAATTCAATTCATCTTCTCCTCCCTGCATGACGCTTTATAAACGTTGCAGTAGATATAAGCATGACAAAATATAGCTTGAAATATCCTTTATTCACACTTGTTTTGTGTTAATTTATAGACAAATAAGTACCTTAATTTTTTATCTTTCTTGTTCTACCCCAAGGTTGCCTGGAAAAGATTGCTCTTAGCGATAAGGCCGCCTTCTTTGTACCTTTTATGTTCCTTTCTGTTCTGTTTTGTGTGTGCAATAAAGTTTATTTGAATTGAATCTTTTAACTATTTTTTATGAATTATTTTTTGATTTAAATTGATTTTTTACCAAATTGGCAATACTCATTAATTTCAATTTTAGTATTTTATGGTATACGAATGTCAAACAAACCCTAGGGTTTATTAAATGAAGGTTCTTCATTATCACATTAAAGCGACAAATTTGTTTTAGTGGCAATGTATATACTAGCACCTTTGCTATTCCATCATATTTACCATCAAAAGTCCACTGTCAGACACGAGCCGTTATCACACGTTACATTTTCATTACTGTATTAATTTGCCATAACCACAACGCTGTCGGGTGGTTTTGAGATCGTAGTAAGATGTTGTTGATACATGTTAGGATATAGTTAGGATACCACCATGTTACGTAAGTTTGCCACCAAAAAGCAATGTTGGTAGCTGAGCCAGCGCCGAATTAGCTCGAGTCTTCTGGGTGAACTCGCTTTCCATTCAGTGGCCTTTTCGTCACTTACCATCAGGTCAGATGAAGGCCCAGTATAAATCCATTGCACAGAAAAATGACGTTATAATCACACAATAATTGAAATGTAGTGTAGTCAGGTTTAAGTCGTCGTCACTTGTAGCGTTTCGTAGCACGTTATGGAGGCTCGTAGCAAGTTGTAGAGGGTCGTAGCGAAGCGTTCTCGTAGCAATTGGTAAAGCGACTTTGATATAGTAATACCTTATATACAAAACTATCCATGGCCTTAACCTTATCATATAAAGGGTTTGAAAGTAAATAATACCCATTTACATGTCAGTAAACATTTAACATGATATTTACAACATGGTTTACTAAGAGTAGGTACAGTAACGAAATACTGAAATGATACTTTATTTCCTTAAAATATGGCTTAACAAGATGTTACAAGTTTACCTGGAGCTTTCATATTTTACCACAAGGCATGCAAATACATAGAAAGTACGTGTAAAGTGTAAATATTAATTGATGTTACGATGATTATGTCAATATTTAATTTACAAAGCAAATAATACTATAGTTTCATTATGTCAATATTTGAATATGTCATTAATACAATAGAAATTTTTGTTTTAGCCATGTCATAATCTTACGTTTGAACAATCTATTTGGTAACATTTTTATGTCCTTTGGCACTACATTATCAATTTTAACACACATGGCATTACATTGGTTATGGTAGTGAGCTTGGCACACTGTTGTATAATGTATTTGATACACAATAGAAACTGCTGTTCTCAAGAATTTCGTCCTAGACACCTTTTACGATAATCACGACTCATGTCCAGCCGTGGACTTAAGCAGCTGATGACGAAGTGGCAAAATTTAATAAATGGTTCGCGCTATTATACAGGTTTGCACTTGTCTCTCATCTTACCTAATGGTAACGATAATGCCGTTGGAATGAAAACGTGCTTACCCAGAAGCATTTACTTAATGAAGCGCTAGATATGCTGCATTTCATACCGGGACACAACAGTGCAATTAACATAGCTGTTTGGCAACAGACTATTGTAACATGATGTTTGCTAGCCAAGCTGATATTAAAAACTGCCCAACCACCAACCAAATCAAGTACTGATAAGAGTAGGTACCCCCACTGGGATTCGAACCTGGGATCTTTGTAAGTCCCAATTGTTTCGCTGCGGAGGTGGTTAATTATTATGATTTTTATATAGTAACTAACTTTTGCCTGCGACTTCGTTCAAGTGGACTTGGGAAAGTATATCACGGGGAAAAGACTAACTACTGCAACGGGATAAAAAGTAGTTTATATCCTTTTCCGATCCTTCAACTATTCCCATACAAAACATAAAGTCATTCTGACCCTCCGCTACGACGGCAAGGAAGGATAAACAAACAAACTTATTTCCGCATTTATAAAATTAGTATTGATAACGTTATTATAATGAACACAGTATTACCGTGTCGAGCGCCGCGATAGAAGAGCAAGAGTTTCTTGTTAGAAAGAGACGATGCATATAAGTCGAGTCGCAATGCTTAATTGTTCCTTATTGTATTACATCAAGAGCCACTATGCTACGGGAACCTTTTGCAGTACTATTTAATATCCTGGTAGAGTGACGTTTTCCACCTCAGTCTGGTTCGCGTCAAGATAGTAATTCAGTTAGAAGCGACGCCGCTGTTTCATCCCATTAGTAACTCGAGATACTCTGTCTGCAGACACTCGGTAAATGTATGCCTAAGAGGCTATGTTGGTTAGACCACGTGGCCACGTTCAAATTTGGATTGTTTTGTAGCTGTCCCTATCCGAGCCCTATCTTACCCGAGCGCGTACGGTGAGACAGCATACACTAAGCGAAGTTATCCACCCGTTATTTGGATGTTTCGTAGTCCAGGGATCATTTGAAGGATACAGTATATTATGTAACCATTTTTTAATACAGTATACTAATGAAATTTCAGATGTCGGTGGTTTTTCCAAATTGTTCTAAATTGATTCATACTCTTGTAAATCAGGTTCAAAGTTGGGGCTTTTTATTACCGTAAAATACAATTCTTTGACGCCCTGTTGCTCTGGAAGTATATATTTAAACGAAAATCTGACTCACCACCGACACAGATATTTGTTTCTAGATTGTGTCTTGAAAATTTCATAGATTTTCATAGCTTAATACTCAAAATATGACTGGACTACGTTTGTATGGGCGCTTTGCATACCCTCTTAATAGCCGTCAGGATCAAATGGCCTAAACTGACAACTTTCAATGTTTCCCAAATTCTGATCCAAGTGGTCTACAACCAAAATGACGCCTTTCCCAAAACAATAACAAAACTTTCCCAAAATGACTATTTATTGAAATCTTTATTGCTTATTCTGCATTTCTTATTTTACAACCGACTTCTAAAAAGAGAAGGATATCAATTCGACTGTTTTTTTTTATTCCGACAGTTATGAATCGATTTTGTTTAAATTTTGTTTGCTAGAACATACTTCAGAAGTGCTTCCATATAAATTTTATCGTAATTGATTTAGCACTTTTTGAGAAATTTTTGAAAAAACAAACTACGAGTATATACGAGTACCTATAGATTTTTAGTGCATTTGAATTCTATGACTTAATTCGTTTTGAACGGCTTAATTATTCAATCGTCTAGTTGTGTTTGACAGAATATGTAGTAAGTAACGAGATACAAATCAACGCATTGATAAAAATGTTGCGGTCGTGTTTTTTCATTGGGTGGATAACATGTGCGAAACAAGGATAGATTTACATATGTTTGTTTATACTAAATTAGATCTTATCTAGAGCGGCGCGGAGCGTATTTCAGTAATCTAAGCTACGTTGTAATCCCTACTAATCACTACTAATATTATAAATGCGAAAGTAACTCTGTCTGTCTGTTACGCTTTCCTGCTTAAACCTCTCAACCGATTTTGATGAAATTTGGCACAGACAATCTTTAGACCCTGAGAAAGGACATAGGCTACTTTTTAATGCGAAAAATAAAGTCCACGCGGGCGAAGCCGCGGGCAGAAGCTAGTAATTAATAATGACAATTGTCAGCTTGCCACAACGCCTACGAGCGTAGCGAAAGAAATTGTCTGTGTCGTAATCCAATAAGCCACATATCTCCTGTCTTGTTCTAGCGGTAACATCGTGTTACGCCAGTCATTTGTGTTTACTCGTATTTCTCATTTGTGACGCCGTGAATTAATTACGTTCACTTGTTTGGAGTTACTACACTTGTTATTCGTTGATAATCTCGTGACTACGCCACACGTGATCGAGCAGAAACGCAGAAATACTCGTATGTTTCTAGGAATTATTACTACTTCTGCCTGTGATTTCGTCTTCAGAAATCATTCATGGGAACATTTTACGGGAAAAAGTGACATGTAATTTTCCTATGTGTGTGTTGGATTAAGTTATCAAGATCACTTTAATCGTTTAGTCTTGAATATACAACACAGAGGTAGACACATAATCAGAAGATTGTTAACCACGGGATGAAAGTGATCATTTGTCATCAATTGCCAAAAGTAAGCTTGAGGCTGATCAGTAAGCCAGTTTCTGTGCTATCGTGCAAAATTTCTGAAATAATAATACTCACAAGGCTACTTTTATCAAAACCGCTTACTGTCATGCCAGGCTGGTTATGTTTTAGTACACTGCGCCGCACATAAAGCTAGCCACCTTCGCCCTCGGCAATCTCGCGTACTTCACATAAAGAATTCACCGTTTCATCATGTTTCATTGCCAGCGAAATTAATGTAAAAGGTCAGACGAGTATCAAGAGCCAAGTTTACATGTTCATGTGTCACTAAATTGAGAAGAAATACAAATATTTTAGATATGTTCGTATTTTTTTCCCACTTTAAATTACAGTTCAATTTGTAAAACAAAACGGAAAGCTTTTTGAAATACCTATAGATTTATAAAAGCTTTAAAATGGGTCTCTGATCGACTCCTAATACAGCTTCAAATGTAATTTAATTCATATTCCAATAGTACCCACAATTAGTCTTCCATTCAGTTTAATCCGAGAGCACCCATTAATGGCGGATGAGATAGCCGGCTACAAAAGGCCTTTTCACAGAAAAGCCTTTGTTGAAATTTTGATTACAAGCCAGCAGTTGTTGGGCGAACTTGTTACGATCGGTTGCTTGCTTGCTTGCTATGTAAATTATTGCATTGTTTTAGGTGTTTTATTGTCAAACAAGCAACTGTTATAATATCAATGTTCGATCGCAGCGTGGGGTGTTTCTTGTACCCTAGTATATTAAATTGTACACCGGTTAATAGTGTTACTCGTTGAGTAAAAAAATTCAACTAGTCACACTGCTACTGGTTTGGACAACTTCATTTACGTTTGGCTTGTTCCCAGTGAACCTAAGAGGGACAGAGTTACTCTCGAAATTTAACTGTTAGTGTAATAGCTCTTTTATTTTGTCAGACTTCCATTTTGGCATAACATGAGGTAACAGTATTATATAAACAAATCATAAAACGATATTACAAGGCATTTGTTTGATTTACCAAGTGCTTCCATTTTAAAAACTTTTTAAAAGTTTACCAACAGATCAGATGAAATTAACAAGAATAAAACGAAACAAAAACTTTCCTTTCACTGTTGAATGAACTAGGAAACCTCTCAAAAATTTCAAAGTAATATTTTCCCTGGACTTTGTCATAAGCAGAAATAGCGGAATTAAGTAATGAGATAAGTTTGCGAGCTTGTAATAGGGAAAGTCGAAAGGAAAAACTTGATGCGGAATGCGAAGCCACTGAAAGTTATCAACTCGGACCTTGGCTCCCGTCACTTGGATTATTATCTCATGCTTACCTACTTACACGATTTTATTGCGGACTAAAACTTTAATACGACTGGTTCAGATGACAAGACAAAATTAAATGACGTAATATTTTAATTGCAACTATAATAATATGCATCTACTGTTTTTAACTGACTTCAAAAAAGGAGGAAGTTATCAATCCGACGAGTATTTTTTTTAAATGTTTGTTACCTCAGAACTTTTGACTGGGTGAACCGATTTGGATGATTCTTTTTTTTATTTGAAAGATGGTGCTTCCCGTGTGGCCCCATTTCAATTTAGTCCAGTTCTGACAACGGTTTCCATGAGAAAACGATATGAATCTTAAATTTTTCTTAGTAAAAGTAGACTTTTAGGGCAATTCAGTTCTTTTTGAACGCATTTACTTGTTTTTCTGTTGTTTCTGTTTAGTAATATTATTTTATTATCTTTCGTAGACCATTGAAGTTGTAGACGAATATGAATACCTAGGACAGTTCGTTTAGGTAGGTCCAATCTCAACAAAGAATCTGACTCGGTTTCGGTCAGTCTGGCACGATCTATAAAGAAAACACATGTCCAACAGTGAAGATGAAGCTATTGTTGATGATGATGGATGTATGCACCCGACATTATTTAACACAATACATTTTATTGATAAAAATTCAAAAGATCTTTTCAGGAGAATGTAACGTCCACAAAACTTCAAATGTTGTTTAGAAGCAATGTAGCCACTAAAATGTAAACAATGCAAAGGTCAAGCTCATACGAGACCATGTACGCACACTTGACACGTATCACACGTGTGTTTTCTGTCCATTGCTTGTTGTACAAGGCTTCACATGAGGCGACAACAGCCTAGCCAGTAAAGGACATGAAATTCTTCCGTTTTATAAAAAAAATTGCACCAGAGGTTCGAGTTTCAGTCCTAAAAATTATGGAGCTATAGTCGATTAAGTGTTGTCGTTAACTTAACGGCAATTGGCGTCGATATTTTCAATAGTAAACCGAGCACGTTGCCAGTATTTGATTGCGATTGCCGCACTTAATTTCCCCCTAATTTTAGAGATCTCCTTACTAAAAGTTGCGATATTTTTAACAGTAGTTTTCAACTTAGTTTGGTCACGTTAATTTTTACCCGCGACGGAACGGAGACAGTATATGCGTTTAGGATGAGAGGATGTTTGTTTGTGTGTTTGTTTTTTACTTTTAAAACGAACTTAAACTTCACATTGAAAATTTAAAATTCCAATATATCTTTTCAGCAATATAAACTGTTTCAACTGACTTCAAAGAAGGAGAAAGATCTCTATTCGACTGTATGTTGTTTTTGCTTTTTTTGTATGTACATATGTTACGCGGTAACTCCGCCAGTTATGAATCGATTTTGATGATTCTTTGTTGTGTTGGGTAGAGCATACTTCAGAGGTGGTCCCTCATAAATTGTATCGAAATTCATTGGTCGCTTGTTTAGAAAATCAACAAAAAACAAATATGTACTCAGATAATTCTACCTCTGAAGGCTCAAATGCTGTAGACTTTAAGGGCAGTTGGCAGACATAAATTCACTTTCACAATCATAATATTGGTAATGAATTTATATTCAATGTTTATCTCCATGTATAAAAGTGTTTTAATGATAAACAAAATCAATTACAGAATTACACAGGTATCTAAATACCTTGAAACTGTTAGGTAACAAATCAAGGGCTTAATAATTAATTTCTAAAACCAATGTTAGCCGGCGGCGGGTGGCGGCAGTAGTGCTTTTAGGGCACAGCTCAAACCGCGTTCAAACGATTGCGGGGAGACAACTGGGAAATTGGATCATACTAGAATTCAATTTGTTCGAGGCTGAGGCTGGCTCTGCCGGCAAAGAACACAGGTTAAAAAGAATTGACAGAGCGAATAAATCGTGCAAATGTTGCCAATTAACAAAAATTAAAAATAATAATCCTATTTTCAAATTATTGGACAATATCCTCGAGCCCACGTCCTTACACCCACTAACCACCCACGAATAACCTATTTTTAATTTTCAATTTATACATTTAATTAATTTTCCCAGTACAAAACTTATTTTTTAACCAATTTTGCTATTAAGATTTTATTTACCAAGAGGAAAACTATAATTTTCGCATTCAAAAAGAACTTGAAACCGACTTCAACTGCCCTAAAAGTCTATAATAGCATTCATCCTCTAAAATATTCACGCTCAGAGGCAGAATTCTGGGTACATATGAAAAAGCGATGAATCAATTTCCTATAAAATTTATAGGGGACCACTTCTGAAGTATGTTCTACCAAACAAAAAAAAGAATCATCAAAATCGATTCACAACTATCGGAGTTATCACGTAACATACATACAAAAAACATACCGTCAAATTGAAAACCTCCTCCTTTTTGAAGTCGGTACAGACACCAAAGTGAGACCAGACCATAAGGGTTCCGTTTTTCCATCAGATGTCGGGAACCCTACAAACAATGTTCGTGATAATTCCAGAGTAAAAAGCGTCGTAGTTTGTTGTCAGACGACCAAAATGATAACTGTAAGCGATATGGCCCCTCCCTCCGCCATTAGACCCTAATGGTGTAGAATTATCGCGACAATCACGCCATCCGCCGCTCCGCTGACAACGTCCCCTAAACTCATGGTTTAATGTACATATGTTTGTTTTTGTACGTCTAACGAGGTACAGAACGTTGCCACAACAGAGTCTAATACTTACTTTCATAACAGTAAAGTTTATAATAAAGTGTCAATATTAGTATAAGCAAGCTATTTCCTTGAGCGTGCATTTTTAATGTATGATGAGTTTGAGAGAGATCGGACTCGCCATTGTTCTCTACAGCAACTATGCAATATGTACCCTCAAACTGGAACGTAGTTCCTTATCGCGCGTTGTGAAAGGGGGCTAGACGGAAAAAATTCTTACGAAAAGTTGTCACCGACACTTTTGGAACGAAGTTCCTTATTTGCTATAGTAAGTTAGCGTCATCTGTTAGTACGACGTACGTAGTAGTAAGACGATACCATCAGTACAGCTTTGTGACGACAGATGGCTCTGATTAGTTGCCGCTACTCAATGACAGATGTCGCTAAAAACAAAACGTACATAAAAAATCTAATGAAAAAACCTACAAAACCATATTTAAAATATAATGTTAAAAATCCGTTCAAACCTTATTGAAAATTTGTAAAATTTTATTACAATTCCTTCACTAATTAATCGAAAGGAACTTCGTTCCATCCGGGTGTCCCTTGACACCTCTCAAGTTTTTTTATTATAAATCGTACACACTGTGTCACCATTGGACTACCCTACGTTTAATGTATATTTTAGTTTATGTTTTTCATGTAAGTGATTTATAATCTTAATGAAAAATAAATATTTTAAACCGTAAACCGTTTGCACTTGTCCTCCCTCAAATTAATGAGGCGTTGACTCTGTTACCTTATTTCAACCGGTAGTTGATGATGTGCAGCACTGAGTTTCATGAAAGCCTTTATTCTCTATATAGAGACACATAAAGCTGTCTCATACGTGTAACACATAACGTTTGTGTTGGCATAAAATCTTGCCGCGGTATATAGTCAGAGTTGCGACAGTCAGGTAATTCAGAGACATTGTGTGAGCGATCGCTGCGGGCGGAACACGACCGACGCGACGACTGCGACACGATTGTCTGTGACATGAATAAAACATACGTGTGAATGCCTCACGGAGGTAGATACTCTCTTACAGGGTTGTCTACGTCATCATTTATTAAACAGCACCTAAACGTTGAATTAATACATACAAAAGGACAATCTTAAACCGCCGGAATACTAGAAATTTGCTCAGCGTGCTTCCGTACAAAACTTGGTTTTCTACAGGCGTTATTAATAGAAAAGTTCTTTGATAATACTTCATTGGTTATTTCGTCGATAAAATTTTCATAGTAAATTCATTTTACCATAAACTTTTAAAATAAGATTGTTCAGTAGTTATGTAAGACATCGGATCATGATGTCGGAAAATAAACATCAATAACATTCAACTTCATAGTTTAACACAATTTTCTTTCTTACACACAATTTTTTGCTTATTGTTCAAAACGCCATGTTATGAAGGCTCAGCTCAGTTGGGTATAGCATCATTCCTTGAACAATAGAGTACTGGGTTCGATCCTAACTCGTACCAATGCGTTCTAATTTGTTATTTGCAATTTATGTGGGTATAAAAAATATATTACCATTGGCTTTTCAGTGAAGGAAAACATCGTCAAGAAACCTGCGCATTCCTGAAAAGAAATTCAAAGGTGTGTGTGAAGTCTACCAATCTGCACTGGGCCCGCGTGGTGGAATTTTGTCCCATAAACTCTGCAGGAGTGTAGACCTGAGCCCCATTGGGGACATATATAGGCTGATGATGCCACCAATTTAAACGACCATTAGCTGCGTGACGGCTATTGAAGCTTACATTAAAGTTGTACTTTAGTTTTCATTCATTTCCCGTTATTATAATCTTATCAAAGCCAGTTGTGCTATTTTAAATGATTGTAGTAAAAGAAATTTTGAATGTAATCATTCTGAAAGAATTCCGTTACAGATGATTTCTGACGATAGTAATAATAATTCAATTCAATTTAATTTTCGAACGCTGACATCCCTACTGCCTCGCCGACGTGTTCCAACTCCCTACAAAACGACAGCACACTGAGAGCGAGCTTTTTGTTGACAGCTCTTTTTATAGACTCAGGGAAGGATGTCGGTTCACTACACCTGCACAGTTGTACTTCTACCAAACTATATAGACGCGGCGGACATAGCATATTACGTTGTTGGTGATATTATTAGCAAAAATGTATAATCAGACCGGGAAACGTCCACCGCTGGAAATATGCTTATACGTCCTCTACAGACTGCATTTTGGAGTGTGTTCGATTGCATTACACGACCTAATTCCGCTGTCCCCTTTTTACAATTATTTTCCAGGCAAAGTCGTTGCCAAAAGCTAGCTTTGCTATATGTCTACAAGGTCTGTATAAACTTGGACGATATATTTTCTCTGGAAGAAGATTACTGGAGAGGCGGACTGCGTTTAATCCACGTTTAATCCCGTCCCAGACGCAGCGATAGAAGTACTAAGAGCGATGCGGTGCTCTTTTTCAACTTATTTTCACTTCAAAAAACTTACAGATTAGTAGACAGAAGCAAATCAAAGGCTCTATGAAGACAGAAATATGTGTAATCGCCCGTCAAATACTCTCATGTGAAGTCCAACGCGATGATATTCGAAGGAGGCTCGTGGCAACAATGGCCTGATTACGACACAAGCAAATATATATGAGGAGTCTAGTTTCAAAGTCCGCTAAAATGCTTTTCTTAAAATCTGAGGAAGTTGTGAAAAACGTTTTTTTGTATTAATTTGACAACTGAGACATAAAATACTAATTGGTTTTGTAAGTTGTTATCTGGCAATACCGGAAATACCTATATTACATCCGACATGCACGTAATATTAAAATTATAACCTAAAATATTTTCATTTTAGTGTATTTTGCTGTGAACAATCAATTTTAAGGGACTTTGAAACAAAATGCAAGAATTTTAGAGGGTTTTGTTGCAAACCTATACTAGCAATTAAAAGGCGTTATGCAATGACAGTCAATTTTAAAGGTTTACAGGGTGGTTCAGTAGGTACATAATGCCTAGAAATTTTTACAAACTAATATTATATTATACCGATATAAATGTTTTTGGTTATTCAGGTACTATGAGAAACCCCAAATTTATTAGGCGAGTTTTTCTTTACATCCATTGGGATTTTTTTAAAGATAATTTACTCAACTGCGGCCAACTAAATACGTACGAAGTAAGTTATTAACTTTAAAATATACTACTATATTGGTATACTATAAAGGTTGTATACCTTCTAAGTGAAAAATTGCACTACTATAACTATACTGATTACTCCTTTTGCATAACACCATCAACATCACTTTGCAAGTAGTTTTGAGGTAATGTTGTACCTACCGTTTTTGGGTTTCCTTTGAACGTTTCCACGAAGATTTGTCGCGTGGTTTCTTCCGGGCTTCTTTGGGATCACATTTTTGCACAAACTGAGTCAAATCCTCCATGGTTTCACATTAAAAACAATAAAAAACCGCAGCAAACTTTCGTCTGTTATGAAATAATCGCCATACTGTTTTGAATATAACGTGATCTCAATACCGCGCTGTCATTGGCTGATTTCCTTTTAGTGGATTTTGAAGTAAACATCTACGGATTTAGCGGGATTTGCAACGAAGATCAATATTTGAGTGCTAGTTTTATAGACTTTTAGTTGGTTTTGATGAGAACTGATAATGACATCATATAAAGAATACATACTGGCGTCATTTTCAACTATTACTCAATTTTTTGTCTAAAAGCATTTTAGCGGAGTTTGAAACTAGACGCCTCATATTTGTCAGTAATCGTATAACATCTGTTCTTTATACATTCTATTTACATCGGTACAGAATATAAATGGGCAAGGTAATAACCACCGAACAAAGCTCTAACGAAAATGAAACTCTAACTGAATAACAAACTTAATTTTGCAGTTAAAAAATACCATTATCTAGTAGGGGATACCCCTTTAATTGTTATGGATCATGAGATATAGCCCGCTGACGGACGGACGGATGGACAGCGGAGACTATGCAATAGGGTTACCTTCGGGTACCTAAAAAGGTAATTTTTAAAACTTGACTGCTAACTTGATGAACTGCGTAATGATTGCTAACCAACTATCGTTATCCTTAGATCTAAAGTAGTTATTTGAAATGAAAAATAATAAAAGAAATCTAAAGATTCTTTCCAAATACCTACTCAATAATACCCCACTTAATATAGTTCGTTGGCTTTTTTTCCATTTGACAATATGACGTCTAGTTGTCGCCATATTGAATTTTAAATATTGCCATGTCTTTAGTGACACTCGCAAGGTTATGACAAATAAAAATTATCAAAATCAGCGCTTGAGTTTAGGCACTAGGAACGCCACAAAGGAACATAGGCTGATAAACACATTACCTCCTACTCCTACTCCTTTGCGTCACGCAGTCGGTTAAAAATGTGTATAGCTATGAAACCTTTACTTCCGAGCACATTATATTTTGGTCTAGCTATGCTAATGATAAATGTTGATTTAATGAATATTTCATTCATGTCCCTCGCATGCTACGTCCAACCTTCACTTTATGTCTGACTTGGTCACGCAAGGGACTGGAAATGAGGGTAAACCTAATATAACTGCGTATGTGACGGCCTAATGGATACACAACGCACTTGGAATCACACTTTGATACTTGGTTTACTGGATGGCATGGATTTTCTGTGTTGTTTAAATAAATTTATTTTAAGGCTTGCACCTTGCAGTTAAAGAGGCGCAGATTCTGCTACCTGCTACCTTTAAAACTGCTATTTGGCGGCAGCTCTAGGTAACATGGTTTTAACTAGCCAAGTGGACATAGACAGCCCTACCACTAACCAGACTACCGATACGAACCCTCGCTGGGAATACCCTGGACTTTCAGATTGTTAATCCAAACGAGGATCTATTAGACCACGGAGACGGAAGAAGTATGCACTAAGTCTGCTGCCAAACAACGGTGGTAAAAGCACTGTTGTGTTCTCGTAATAAAGTTTAACAGATAGTACCTTAACATTGACAACACATGACATTTCTGCTTTCGTTGTATGACTTTTTAGCCACTTTCCAAGGCCAATGAATGAGCTATTTGTATATTAAAAATATATTCCCACAGCCCGTACATAAAATTTCGCTTCCACTTTTACCATGCGCGTAGCTACGAGTACCATTGGAATACAGTACCGATTTCCGTGTTTCCCCAAAAATTACAACTTGCGAGTATTCATACGAATTACAAATAGGCAACTTCTAGACCGTAGTGAAGCGAGAACCCTTAGTAATGTTATAGTTGTGAAAGTGACTTTGTTTGGCTTTCCTTCATGCCGTAACGGAGAACCAGAATGATTTAGTTTTGGGTATATGTTTAATTAGATAATTGAAGAATGCCATCGTAGCTCAGTTGGATAGAGCGTCAGTCCTTGAACAAACGAGGTCTGGGTTCGACCCTTGGTCGTAGCAATGAGTTGCAATTTGTTATTTTTATTGGAATTTATGTACGAATGATAAAAATCATTACCATTGGCTTTTCGGAGGAAAATATCGGAGGAAACATTCACGCTCCTGAAATTCAAAGGTGTGTATAGTCTACCAATCCGCACGGGCCCGCGTTGTAGACTATGGCCCATACACTCTCTGTAGGAGAGTAGGCTTGAGCCCCAGTGGAAACATATATAGGTTGTTGATCATAGTTGAAGGATCAGAAAAAATAAAGGGTACTGTTTAACCCGATCGAAAAAGAAGTTCCCATAGGATACATTTTAAAGTTTACGTACACGAAATCGCAGTGAAGCGCTAGTCTGTAATAAAAACCGTTTGTGTTTTGTTACAGAGCCAACTGTGGGACGAGTTTGAACTAGACGACGCCACCTTCGCCGAGTGCAGTATCAACAACGCCAACAACAGCTTCCAAGTTAGTTCTATGATAGATCTTACGAAATTTGATGTCTCTCATCATTGTACAGAGCGGTTTGGCGGTAAATTCAAAACCACTAAAAATCAATTTGATTTAAATCGGTTTTAATTGTGATCTAGGGTCAGATAGATGGTGCCAAATGGTTGTATTTTTCATCTAAACTTCATCGATGCGTCAGTCAGGAGCAGCTTCAAATTGAATTTACTAGTTTTGTTGTTGCTATGTATGTAACATAGCGAGTCACTAAATTCTACGCCAGAATTTCACGGACTAGTTTGAAATAAGTGTGTGTAAAAAATTGTCTAATTTTAATTAATTAGGTACCTTTTATTGAATACAGGCTTAGTAAATAAAACTGTGGAACCATGAGAAGCACACTGTTTGAACTGTGACAGCGTTCGTGTCCGATGTAATGTCAAAGTAGTCAGTGAAATTATGGCGTCGGCTTTAGTCACGCTAGATTCAAGTGAAACTAATAAAAAGCGTAAAAATTACTGTGTTTTAGCAAAAACCTAAATGTCAATTAGTAAAGAGAACGTTTTAGCCTGTTATTTTGACACAACGTTGTGTGTGTGGCCAGGGAGCTGGACTGGGGCGTGGTGTGGGGCCACATATAGTCAGGAAGGGCAGGAACCCTTCCTGACTATACGTGGCCCCACACCACGCCCCCTCACGACACGGTCCATTTGTTAACCCTTCGTCTGACGGTCTGACGGACTGTCGCTCTGACATGCTTAATTTATGTTGCTTTAGGTCGATGCTCCGAGGTGTAAACCTATCACATGTACACTCGAGTACAATAATATGTGTCCAGTTTCGTACCATGTCACAGTCACTCTTATTTGTTCCTATGTAGTGTGTTGAGGGAAATGTCAATTAAAGGTGAATGTGACATGCTTCAAAATTGGATACATATTTTTTTACTCGAGTGTACATAATTTTATACATATAATGGCTATGGGGTGACGAATTTATATAAAACTAGCGGCCCGCCCCGGCTTCGCACGGGTGGACACTTATTTTTTAAACATTTTGGAATAAACTTAGTAATGCAAGACAAAAATCATCAAATTGTAAATCTATACCATTCTCGAATCCAATTGAACACACAAACAAAATTTCAACAGAAGAACAGAGTTTGGTGACATATACACACACATACAGTAGAATTATACATATAAAGAAACAGATATATTATATTTTCTTTCGTTCTTTCAATGGAATTTGATCTAAAATACTTGATTTTAGGGTTCCGTGCCATTAAAGGAAGAAAAAAAACATGTTTGTCAGTCAGAAGTTGGATTTTTTCACAGATCCAAGGGGTTACAGACTTGAGTATTCAATATTAATTCCAACTTGATACCTTCACGCGTCACTAGTCTGCATACCGTGGCATGAACGCAATAAAAAATGCGGGGCAGTCTTTGTAAACTGCCGATAGAAGTGAAAACTAAGTAGTGAGTAACGTGCGGTGACGATGACGCGAGTTCCATGATTTTTTGTTTTTCTGGGTCATGTTGAAAATAGTGCTTTTCTTATACGGGTATACTACCACAGGTAGGAATAATATGGTTTCCTATGTAAGGGTCACGTTCAAATGCGTGTACTAGAATATTTGATCTACAGAGATGCAAAGAGGTATATTAAAATTATATTATGCATTACATATTTAAACTTTTAAGCATTATTCAATTTTCAGATGATCAATTTTTGTTAGAATTATAAATTGTACAAAAAATAACAGCTTTTGTTACTAATATCCTTTTAGCTATGTAAATACTACATATTTGGAAACTATGCCAATATTATAAAAACTAAATTGAGTTTTTTTTTACTTTATGTCGTAACGGAGAAATAGAATGACTTTATTCCAAGTTCCTAGCGGTAACATTCCATCAATCAACACATACCTATATATATATACAACCACATAAACTATACACATACCTACATACAGAATGGGTATATTTTATGCACATGATTGAAGATACATACGCACGCTCGATTTTAATTTTGACACTCAATAAATACGACCAACATCATCTGTATATATCATCGATACCATCAACTGTATGTTTAATTAAAAAATTACAATTTGTAACTAAAAGTCACTTCAAAAACCTGTTAGTATCGTGTTCCAAATTTGAGCTTTCATTCGGGTAAAAACTCTCCATAAAAGTTTCCGTCATTCATCCCACAAGCCTCAACGCAACAGACCTGACGATATGTGGACTAACCTAGAAATGTCACAGTATACACTGTTTCATTCCACGTAAGTGGGTCATGGCGTGACCCGCGCGTCCCGTAATGTGCGGGACATGGAGACGGGACGTCTTCCATCACTGAACGGGACATTAAATCGTTATGTTCCAGGCATACTGTATTGCTTCGAGTTTATGGGATTAGGGCAGGGAAGTAGGTGGACGGTGAATGCAAGATCGTAGATGAAGTTTTGGAATATCTACTCGTATGTTTGTCTCAATAATTCAACATCAACGTTTCCAGGCGCAAAATTCAAATGTGGAACAGATTCCCCCTTCCATTGTTTGCCGGAACAAACGTGCTTCCCATGAGGAATTTTCCATAATCACATTGAGATATCGGCGGTACCCCTTTTTTTCTCCTGAGATGTTTGTTTATTCAATTGCCGCGAGAATGGAGAAGTTCTATTTTAAACCTTCTTCAAAAAAAGATTTACGGTTATATATACTTATAATAATCATACTGACAAAGTGGTACGATAAAATCTTAAAAAATATTTTTAAAGGATGGCCATACACGTAACTTGGGGACTAAATATTTTTGCGCGTCTACCTCATTGTATCGTCTGGCAATAACACTTTTTGATTGAGGGATCCATTTGCGAAATATTAAGCTGTAAAGTTATAATTTATGTCAGAGAACTCAACTCTCTATCTGCTAAACTATTACTTTTAAAAATCTGAAAAAAATCCACAGTTGTAAAACATAAATTTAAAGAAAAACTGTCACAGCAAAACCAAATGTACGCATAAAAATATTATAACACATGAATATATTATTATTTTTTCAAAATTATTTAACTTTAAACGTGATCTAGTACTTGTAGCGATAAAAAAGCACGCTACCTACTTCATATCAAATGCTACTAGCGTGCTAAATTCCTCCAAATTAATTTCAGACGTTTACTTTTGAAAAGCTTAAAAATATAGAGGAGACATAATTACTTTCAAATTTACAATATTACTGTTATAATAAGTTACAACCTGATTACGTGTCTGGCGAGAACATGATTATTATGAAGGTATTAAAAGTGGAATCGGGACAGTAGCTCTTCCAGCTGTATTGTTCACGCAGCGTCCCGTTCGCATTTCCCTCGCCTCCGGGACTTCTCTGAGCACGTTCCCATCTTAGAGATTGTCACGTTCAACTCAACTGATATGAATTAGATAGGTATATTTCTGCAAAAGCTAAAGTTAAATTTCAATGTGAAGTTCCCTACTACTCCGCTGGACTAACAATCGGAGGTCTCGATTCGATTCCTAGTATTGCTACTCGTACCAATTGGTACTCAGTTTCAATCGTGCTAGAGGTTTTTCTTTGTCCTCGTGGCTAGCTACTGCCATGTTTCCTAAGTCTGCCGCCAAACAGCAGTGTTTTATTCCGGTATAGGTAAGCACGTTTGCTATTCAACGGCCTTATTGTCACTTACCATCAGGCGAGATGATAGCTAAGTGGTGCACCTCAAGATCCATCATCAAATCGTGACTTCTGAGTTCACACATTTCACATCATCAAACATCCCAGATGATGATGATTATGCCATGGTCTATGCTTCGTGTGGTCTGACCCTTGTGATAAGGGGACAATTTTTTTACTCCTATACGTTGAAATAATATATTGTTTATGAAATATATATCATCTTTATACAGCTTCCGCCCGCGACTTTGTCCGCGTGTATTTCAGGATGTATTCTACTGGTTCGATAGGCACAGGTGACGTATATGACAAATTATTATACAGCATAAGGTACAAAATAGTGTTTATTCTGTTACGTAGTCTAATAAGTTAAAGAAAAAGAAATGTCAATATCTGACGTAGTACATTCAAATATTCTTCACACCAATATTATAAACGCGAAAGTTTGCATATACAAATTTACATATTCTATGGTCGGTTGCTAGGCAACGCGTTTTTGTTATGCCAAAACTGCCCATGTAATCCCACTAATATTATAAGTGTGATTTTGGACAATTTACATATTATGTCTTTAGAAATTATAGCCTATATGTTATTCTGATGTATAAGCTATATTATTGTACAGTTTCATTCAAATCCATTCAGTAGTTTATCCGTGAAAGCGTCACAAACATCCAAACATCTAAACATCCAAACTTTTACACTTATAATATTAGTAGGATTTTTTTTACTTCAAAAAAAGAAGGAGGTTATCAATTCGACGGGTATGTTTTTTTGTGCTTTTTTAATGTTTGTTACCTCAGAACCTTTTGACTGTGTGAACCGATTTGGATGATTCTTTTTTTGTTTGAAAGGTGGTGCTTTCGGTGTGGTTCTATTTCAATTTGACTTCTGACAACGGCATCTATTAGAAAACGATATAAATCTTAAATTTGCCTTAATAAATGTAGACTTTTAGGGCAATTGAAGTCGGTTTCCAGTTCTTTTTGAACGCATTTACTTGTCTAGCTAATGCGATGCAAACGTAACCTCGGAGGAGGCAGTGGGAACACAACTATTATGTTTCATTCTAAATTTAGCTACAATTCATCAATAAAGAAAGGCAAAACTGATATTTAACAAAATTCAACAGATAACTCAAGTATAAAACGTTGTTTCCAATTGCGCTCCGCAGGGCTACCCTACTGCATTTACAGTTGGAAAGTCGATAAAAGAGCGGGATAATGAGAAGCTGGCTCTGCCTCCTTTTATACCGGAACGCTACAGTGCTATTAACACTGCTGTTTTAGCCGCAGACTTACGTTATACGGTGGTAGATAGCCAGGCGTACATAGAAAATGTCCTACTACCGACCAAAGCTAGCACCGATAGTTACTCCTACTGGGAATCGAACACCGAACCTATGGATTGTCAGTCTAAGTGTGTAGCCATCAAGGCAAGGAAGCGATGAATGCCGGTTAATTCTTTTGATATACAATTTGTAACTCGTTGGTGTGCTGTGCTACAACTGCTACGACGACTACAACTGCTACGAGGGCTACGAGTCGTAGCAGACAAGACAGGACAAACTTTTACCAGTCGATCCACTACTCTGTGGCATTATTAAATTAACGGGTAATTTTGATTCCCCGTAGTTCCTCTCCACTAGAGTAAATCAAAATTATCAATCGTAATTTTGACTACATGCGCAATAAGGACGTGTGCAATACAACTACTGGTAATTCATATTCATCAAGAGCCTATATTTACGTCTCCACTGCAGGGACTCAGGCCATAGTCCACCACGCGGATCCACACCTTTGAATTTCTTGTCAGGAGTGTGCAGGTTTCCTCGGGATGCTTTCCTTTACCGAAAAGCCAAAGGTAATGATTTTTATCATTCGTAAATAAATTCCAAATAACAAATTGAAACTCATTGGTACGAGCCAGGATCGAATCCAGACCTCGATTATTCAAGGACGGATCTCCACTCCACACTCTACCCAACTGAGCTACCATCACCTCTTTAAAACTGTTCAGTATAGGTATATGTATTGCTAAGAAAAATGTTATTCGTTTGAAACTCAAATAAAATAGGAATAGGGGTCACGATGGCTGCTCTAGATCCTTCTTGGTGCAAAGACTGTTCATTCAACGCGGAAATACGGCGAGCGTTATAAGCACCTTTGCGCCGGGAGCGACCAGGGAGGTTGATTCCACTAATTATTATTTTTCACAATCATTGTGATGTTTTTTCCTTATCCCTTGGTTTCGTTATTTTGTAAATAATTTAGTTATTTGTAGTTTGTTAAATTTTACTTTTGTTTATTAACATTTAAATTTAAATTTAAAAAATTGTGTTCAGAATTTAATCAAACCTTCAATATTGTTTATATCTGGCCGCTATAATGCGAAGGTGACAGGCAGTAGACAGTGTTTCGTCTTTAATATCATTCCAACAGAAATTGGTGCCGTCTCGCGAAAATTTCATAATTACGTCAAACTAAGCTTCTCATTTTGCGTAATTTCATAAATTTTCACGAAGATTGTCAGCTGGCATCGTTCATTCCTTAGAAATAGTATGCGGTAGAGATACCAACAGCGATACGAATTTACAATAAGAGTCAGTTCTCAGCGCTGTAAGACAAATTTGAATTTATGCTTATTATTTAATTTTCTAAATAGTGCTTTTCAAAATACAAAATTTTGAGAGGAGGCGAACCTATATCTGTATAACTATTATATACTGTTTATTTATTGCAGTCAGTGACTGTGGACAGTAAACATTTATGAACCTCTGGTGCACTACAGTTCTTTTTTTGTTATTTCCCTCAAAACACTCCATAGGAACTAGAAAGGGAGAAGGTGACATGGTACAAAAGTGGATACATATTTTTGTACGCGAGTGTACCTGTTACAAGAATTAAATTTACATTTTTATATTATTATTATCTTTGACATTTAAGTCGCATATATAAGTGAATCAAAGCACGTGCGTGAATCAAGAATGTTGTGCAATTTTTGAAATTCATAACCAGTATTTTAATTTTTGAGTGTATAAGGAGTATTTTGTTTCAAATTTGAACTATGGGGCGTGTTACCCTACTACGACTGTTTAAAATAATTATTATGTAAATACGCGACCTCTGTCATATTCTTCCTCCAGGATACGTTGTTATAAGTCGGGACAATGATGTCCCTCCTAAGCCCCGCATTGAATATTAATTGTAACGATAAATTTCATCAAATCCCTAGCGAGCTGTGAATTTACGAGTCCTATCAGTGAGAATGAGACAACTGGATGAATTATTAGAAACGTGAATTTCATATCTTTACAGAAACATTACTAACAGGCGTCCATGTTGCATTCTTCCAGATCTCTTTTTCAGAAATCAGATCAGATTATTCCTCGAATGTCTCATGGAAGTATAAAGAATTAAAAATGTGAAATCATTGTAGGTAATCATGCATTTTGTTTTTACTTTGTGGACATGTACATTATTGGCTAAAAGTATTCCCAACAATACGTAATGTGCTTTATAAGACGAGGAGCGAATTTTTAACCAACTTCAAAAAAGGAGAAGGTTTTCAATTCGACGGGTATGTTTTTTTTATGTTTGTTACCTCAGAACCGAGGGCTGCCCTGTGGCTTTACACGACCATAGTGAGACCCATGGTAACTTATGGCTGTGTGGCTTGGCAGAAGAAGGCCTCACAGACAACATGTACGAAAGCGCTAAGCAACCTTCAAAGAATGGCATGCCTGATTATAACTGGCGCCATCTCTTCCACACCCACGGCATCTATGGAAGCACTGCTAAACCTGCCCCCACTACACATTCATGTGAAGAGAGAGGCAGGTTTGGCAGTGATGAGATCACGGGTCCTCTCCAACAAAAGTTGGAGATCAACTGCTATGAGAAAACTAGAAGAGGATTTCATAAGCCAAAGAATCATGACGATGCCCTCGGACGCCATGCAAAAAGTATACAACTTCCAGAAGTTGTTTAAGGTATACTTACCCGAGCGGATTGAATGGGACGAAGGCATGCCTAGCGACCTCCAATCCGACGAAATAATTTGGTTCACAGATGGATCAAGGAAAGATGGGCAAGCAGGAGCCGGGATACACAGCGAGGAACCCAGGGTGGACAAACACTTCCCCCTGGGTGAGTACGCGACTGTTTTCCAGGCTGAAGTGTACGCAATAATCAACTGCGTTCACGAGAACCTCCTTCGCTCATACACCAACAAGAGAATCACAATTCTCTCAGACAGTCAAGCTGCACTAAAAGCATTGATTTCATACGAATTTAACTCCAAACTCACGTTAGAGTGTGTCCAGATACTGAACATTTTAGGCTCGACCAATGTGGTTACCCTGGCCTGGGTACCTGGACACTCTGGCATCTGTGGCAATGAAAACGCAGATGAACTAGCTAGGTCTGGTGCAGAGAGCCCGCTGGTAGGGCCAGAACCGGCCTGCGGCATCTCCTTCCGCACCATAAAAGATAATTTTAGCCAGGAGGCGCGCCGACGAGGACTGCTGTTCTGGAAAGCCACACCTGGCCAAAACCATTCTAAAGCGCTTCTGAATGGCTACAACAACTCGTACGCAAACGAAGCGCTTTCGCTCAGCAGGAACCAACTAAGGATCCTGACCCGGACCCTAACGGGGCACTGCAAGCTAAGCAAACATCTCAGCCACATGGGCCTAAGCGACAACATAGCTTGCAGATTTTGTAAGGAGGATGAAGAGACGCCCATCCATATCCTCTGCTACTGTGATGCTCTTCATCACAGTAGGAACAGACACCTCGGAGGCCACACTGCCACAACGGACAGTATCAGGACCTCCAAACCCAGACCAATCGTACGGTTCATGACCGAGATTGGCCTTGGGGAGGTGATTTGATCCATAGGGGACTGTCACAATAGATCTGCAAAGGTCGCGGTGACTTGCAGGACAGACGAACTGCACCCCTCATGTCCAAATAATTATAAATTACCTCAGAACTTATGACTGGGTGAACAGATTTGGATGATTCTTTTTTTATTTGATAGTTGGTGCTTCCCGTGTGGTCCCATTTCAATTTGGTCCAGTTCTGACGACAGCATCCATGAGAAAACGATATAAATCTTTAATTTGCCTTTGTAAAAGTAGGCTTTTAGGGCAATTGAAGTCGGTTTCCAGTTCCTTTTGTAAAAACTATATACTAAGCAAAAAACGAAATACTAATAAGATTTTGTTGACTAAAACACTAATTGTTAGTTATTTTAGTGATTTTTTTACAGCGAAGAATCAAATTCAGAATAGCAGATTCAAATTGTGAATTCTCTCTACAAAGTTCTAGAAGCTATCTTTAAGTAAAAAATTTTAATCATTCATAACAGTTATTTAGAATTTTAAAAGCATGTAAATTGAATTTGTCAACCTCTTTTCAAGTTAATTTACGAAGCACATAGGCTAGGTATTTATAGTAAAATAATGACATAACAAAAACACTAGGCATCCAATCACAGAACAGACCTGACTTATACAAAGCCATAATATGGATAATCCGTCTAGCGCATTATAAAATTAGTTAGGCGTTATAATGAACATAATATAAACTATATTTTTAGGAATTATTATTCTAACAAACAGGTTTTTAGTTACAATGACATATTATATATTGGTAAAGTCTGCATGTCTTAAATTACTTAGTTTTGTCACTATTTCCCAAACTAGGGAAACCTGTATCTTGACAGTGTTCCTCAGCATTATAGAACGTATACGTAGAAGAGACATAGTAGCATTTTCTAAATCCTTCAAATCAGCATTCGCCGGCCGCCAATACGCAAGACAATCTTCGCACCTGTATAATGTAATTAATCGCAAAATTGCAATTTATCCCTTAAAGTCACACGAGTGTAAAGAATCATTAACAAAGTGGTTAAAAACGTTAACCTACGGTAACACGGAATCTTTATTGAACATATTGAGCTAGCAGACGCACGTATCCTCCCTCTCAATACAATCACCCCCCCCCCCCCCCCCCCACACACACACACACACACACTCACACACACTCACTCACACACGCACACTCACACACACTCACCTTACACATATACACTTACACACAACTAATTTCTTTTAAAAATGTATAATTAGTTTATAACTTATACTATTAATTTTTACTGTATGTATTTGTATTCCTAAATAACTAGTGGAAGAGCGGGGCCTCCTAATACAAGTTTTTTTTAACTTAAAAGGAGTGTCCCAAAAACTTTAATCTAATGTTAATGTGAAAGGAAATAAATATTTTTTCTTTTTTTTTTTCATTTTACATTTTTTTTTCATTATAAAGACAGCGTGTAAAGAACGGTCGCAAATTACAGTTGATTTGATGATAAAATGATACATAGGTTCATAGGGCTTCACATGCTGTTGCGGAGAAGTGTAGAGCATAAACATCTGCCCAAAGTGGTCCATTCCCGGCGGACTGGAGAAACTCTAAAATGCATAACACGTCATTTTATATAATATACACTGTGACAATTATTGAAAAGACAAGACCGAACGACAAATAAAATAAATTACAATTACCACGCGAACGAAGTCGCGGGAAAAACCTCGAGTAAAAAAGTCCGCACGTGATATGGAAAAATGTGTCATCTGTCAAGGGCGTATAAGCGCTCCATGTCGTGATGTCACATTAGTTAATGCCTTTGTTTTCGGTGGATCCCCTTCATATTACTGACATCTACGCTGTGTCGAGGCCCTTTGTAGATTAAACGTCACCGCAAGGCATCCATTGTCCGAGGGCTTCGTATTTGAAGAGCTTGGTGTTGACAACAGAACTTTGCTAAATCGTAGCGACATTTTTTGACCACGAATTCAGGACAGCAGTCATTATCTCATTCATATGTTATTAAAATAGTCACTTATAAAAGTATTTGTACAATGTACATTTTTTCTTCCTTAAAACACACACAAATTAATAAGTACGAACAATCGAAAAGACAAACAAACTGACTTTCAATATTAGTATGGATTGTGTCTGTCTGTAATAAATTTTTGTCACCAATTAATAGAATGGATAGTTGGATATATGGATTAAATTATTTCTAGTAGATTTTGATTGGTGTTACCAACAATGAGGCACCGGCTTAATCAGACTCTGAGATTGAGCTTCTGGAGTAGAGAACATTCTATGATGAAACATTCTACTATTGGAAATTTTGTGTACTGTACAATGTGCAATATTTAAGAAATTTCTGTGGTTGTGGCTAAAATTATCATGACTTTCTACAAAGAAAGAACAGCAAATGCATTCTTTTATCCATTGGCGTAGTAATACTACGACAAAGTTTTGTCGATTTGCTGAGCGGGGCGGGCGGGGCGACATACATTTTTATTAGCCCTCTAAAGTTACGCCATTACGTATTCATGGAAAGCTGGAGAAACTAAGATAATCAAACATTAGGAATATTGTAGGTTGGGTCCTTGTTTCTGTACGTATGCTTGTAATAAAATTCTTCCATAAGAATTTTTTGATGAGTCTTGAGTTATGCTATTTCTATCTAACGTAGCCAAGCTCTTGTCGGTTGAATAGTCAATCTTCTCTCGTCTTCGCCAATTTAACCTCTCGGGTCAACACTATATTAGTCTCTCTTTTCGTTAAGAGCATATAAATTTATCTATTATTAAAATAAATCACCCTGATACATGTAATATAATATATTAAACGCTCCTTTTATCCTATAGAAAGCTCGAGGGAGGCCCACGTCCAGCAATGGACTCCAAATAAGGATTATACAAATGTACAGAAACAAGTGCACACATGGAACACCTTTTCGTAATACGTCAGTACATTCTGTGATGTCAATAAAGATATAAATGAATTAAATAATGAGGAACTTTCATTTGGAGTTTGAATACTAAATTTCCATTCGACAGCGAAGTTGAGAGTTCCCTTCAGGGCTCCACTTCAATGTAATCCATCAAGCTGAGGTTCCAAGGATTAGACTTTTAAAAGTATTTTTCGCGTGCGTGATTAAGGCTTTCAGGCAGATGTGGTCTCCGAGCGAGCTCGGCCACGAACCAAATTGCTGTTTCACAAAGGCCGAGGAAATGATCTTAAATCTTCAGCTTAGAGTAAGTATTCACGTTATAATAAAGTGTCACCTTAAAGGCTGTTTTTGCTTGAACAATACACGAGTTCGCATTGAAAAGGTGCGTCAAGCACCTATATACGAGTACCTTAATAAAATACCCACAAAATTATTCACTGTTCTATGAACATTTTTATGAACATAACATAGTGAGTCAGTCCTTTTGACCTTTGAATTCTTATAAAGATTTTAAAAGGCTGCTGACAAACATCTGTGTTAATAGCACTGCTATTTTATAGTAGTAAAGTTAGCAGATCCAGCGTCTAATTAGGTTGCGGCTTCTGGCCCGCTTTCCGTCCAGCGGCCTTACAGTCACTTGAAGGCCAAGTGCAAATCAATTATTGATTATAAAAAATTGTTCACAGTGAGTTTGCTTGTCCTTCCAACACGTCGTCATAGGGAGTAAGAATTTCCTGATTTTTGATGATTTTCTGCATGGCAGTTGAAGGAACGTAAATGATCTCTTTTCTCCCGATTGGACACTTAGTTCTATTAAATAACTATCGCCTATCTAAATTCTACGCTCGACATATTGGCTAAGTCTTAATGCAATACAACACTAATGAACGCCAGCAAGAACGTTCCTATCAGTAATCTGACCTTACCCTTACCCTCTCTCTCTCTCTCTCTCTAATTGAGATTCTCAAGTCTAGACTTTCTCTCATTTATTCGAGCACTAAAACGACGTAGATTCGTTAACTAATTATTAATGCTACAAAAATTACATTAAAATTATAAAGTTTTGATCTTGAATTCGTTTATTATTTAATTGGGTAAAATGTTTATAAAGAGCTTATATTTCACTCAGTTAATTTCTGCTACTGGAGTGTAAAACCGGTATCATAATTAGCATTGACAGCTCAATATCTTTTTTAACCGATTTATAAAAAGGAGGAGGACATCAATTCGACTGTATGTTTCTTTTTACGTATGTTCAGCGATAACTCCGCTAATTCTAAATCTATTCTGAAGATTTTTTGTTTGTTTGGTAGATCATACTTCAGAGGTAGTCCTAAATATTTTTTTCGAAATTGATTTAGCTATTTTTGAGAAAATAAACAGAAAGAAAAGATATACCGAGATATTTATAATATATCTCTAAGCATGAAAATTTTAGGGGATAAGTCAGTTTCTTAGTTCTTTTTGAACGCGATAATTATTTATACTAACTTTAACCCGCGACGTAAGTTTCCTTAACTTCAAAAATTATAACACGGGATTAATTTAGTTGGATAAAAGTAACCTATGTCCCGCTTCATTTTATATTGGGCTATCTATCTAATAGTAATAAATGATATAAAAACCATCCAAGTGCGAGCCGGACCCGTACACGAAGGATTCCGTACCACCGAACAATGTCCCAAGGTCGAGCAAAAATGCCGTAAAAATGTGTTTATTATAAGCCCTCTTACGCTGTATTATTATATCAGCCATGTAATACACACTCTGTCAATATTAGTGTATTACGTATACCACGGTTCAAAAGATACAGACCTGTAACAGATGGACACACAGCGGAGGCTTAGTAGCATGATTACATGATGAAACCAGGAAGTAGAAAGTGCAACTCTTCAAGGAATACTAGTAAACACCTCGAGTTTATGTACATTTGATTTTGTATAACGAGTACACAATTCAAGTGGTACACTAGGTAACAAGAGTCTGATGGTGCAGCCAGGTAGTACGAAGTGCAACTATTCAAGGAATACTAGTAAACACCTCGAGTTTGTGTACATTTGATTTTGTATAACGAGTACACAATTCAAGTGGTACACTAGGTAACAAGGGTCTGATGGTGCAGCCAGGAAGTACTAAGTGCAACTATTCAAGAAATACTAGTAAGCACCTGAAGTTTTAGCTATTTTTTTGATGTGAAACATCTATAGCCGCACGTAAAACAAATTTCTGGCGTGGCGACGCATGCCGTGGCGACGCGTCGCCACGCTATATGATGGTGTATATATACAGAACGAATGAAGTTGTATAAATTGTTTTTATATTTAATGAAAATAAATGTTTATGTATGTTTGTTTAAATCATTTTCTGGAAAAAATCGTAATATTTTATTTTATCATTATGCCATATTTAGTTTATATCGCAATCTGTTCTTTTCAATCATATTACTTTTACAAAATAATGTCGATGTTTCACATCTGCCAGGCGTCCCGTGACGGCTCACATTTTTTTGTTTTGATTAGCGTATTACATACCCCTTAGGGAAGCGTGTTTGATGATGCAGCCAGGAACTTTTCGACTGCTCCGCTTTTATCAAAAAGTGTGTTTAGTTTTTAAACTATACATTATTATGTTCATTTAACGAGCTTTCTAATATTGACTAATATTTTAACAATATTTGTTATTCGAACTCTGCATGCAGGCACGTAAACTCTAGTCGATTACGTGCCAAATTTTGTTAGTGCACTGTTTTCGTTTTTGCTTTGTTGTTTATTGAATAATTGTTACCGATTTTACCTCGTTTGCGTCATTTCCCAGTGCTTGCATTCCTAGCTACGGAATCTCAGGGTACAATGACAAAACGGTTTGGTTACGACAGTTCTCACATTTTTTCAGAGATTTAAGCCAAATTAATAAGGAAATTGTACTATTGGCAAAACCAAAAAACTCGGAGCAAACCTTGGTTGACCAGGTACTAAAATGTATTACCATACTTTGCGAAACCATATTTTTTTGCAAAATAAAACCGCATAAAAACTTGGAAACACGTGTTCTCAGATGTAAGAAGTCGATTTTTTGCCCCCGAATATTCCCACATACCAAATTTCAGCGAAATGGTTAGAGCCGTTACCAAGATCACTGGTATTTATAAATAAATATACAAGAATTGCTTGTTTAAAGTTATAAATAGATAAGTAAAAATATTCCCTAACTGTTATACCAACCCACAGCCTTTATATTTAAGCTAACAAACTACTCGTAACTACCTAAAATGTCATTTTCCCATAATGTCCTTTTCGTTCGAGTTTTTTCAGATTGCGTAGTAACGATGTATAAATTGACGCACTGATAAAAAGGTCTTAGTCTTATTTTCTCATTAGCTTATGCCCTATGTCCTTTCTCAGGGTCTAAAGATTGTCTGTGCCAAATTTCATCAAAATCGGTTGAGAGGTTTAAGCGGGAAAGCGTAACAGACAGACAGAGTTACTTTCGCATTTATAATATTAGTAGGGATTCGGTGGGTTAAGTGTGCGAAAGCTGGTTAGACTTACATCCTCAGGTTTATACCAAATATCTATAGCGGAGCGGAGAGTGTAAAAATTTTAAATTTGGGACTAGATACCATTGATAATTTCTCACGCGGGCCAAGCCTTAAGCGGATCTCTAGTTATGTAGGGCTTTAGGAGGAACCGATCACTTCCAATAAACAGAGATAAGCACACTGTAGAGATTCAATTAAACTAATAGCAGCCAGTTAACACCCGCAGTAGCTTAGGAATACCTAAGGGAATCATTCTAAGTCACATCGTCTACAGTGCATTTACTAAGGGCCATTACGGTTTATGGCTGTCCGTAAAGTGGTATTCAATTGCAATTTACATAGTAATCAAGTTGTTGAGTGTCCGAGGAAACTACACTTATGTTGATAGTCGATTTGTTACTAGAGTAGCACGTGTGGAGGGCTTTAATGGCGATATTGCGTGGTGGGGTCACCGTTATTAGAAGCATTATCAAATTCTCGTTTCCCTGTGTCCGAAAGCACTTGAAGATTATTAAAGCCATTGTTTTAATTGATAGTAGATTGCCGTGAATTTCAATTTTGCTGAATCCAGATAAAACTACCCCGAATTCGTATTATTTAAATTCGATTCTCATTTTTACGAGTATTAAATCGGTTTTTCGGTCCGTAATTTATCTAAGCAACGAAAGGATTTGCAAATTTATTGGAATTGACGAGGATCGTCGAATACATTTATAAACTATCTGATCCAATAGATGTCTAAACCGCAATGTTTTTTATAATGTTTCTTTCCGTAAAACAAATCAGTTGAGCCATTGTCGCATTTTTGCAAGACTAACTTACGGCTATTGATTTTTATGCACATATTTAGAAAATAGTTGTTCAATAGTTGTTCAGTCAGGTCATTATGGATTATTATGCAGATTTATGTATTGAATCAAGGTATTACTATATTTTTCAGGCAGGAACTCATAACTGCAATAAATTTAAAATAAACGTACGAGTGTGAACTTGATAAATATGATTGATCAAAAATACGCTCCCACGTCGATGTTATAATCCCTACTAATATTATAAATGCGAAAGTAACTCTGTCTGTCTGTTACGCTTAACCGCTTAAACCTCTCAACCGATTTTGATGAAATTTGGCACAGACAATCTTTAGACCCTGAGAAAGGACATAGGCTACTTTTTAATGCGAAAAATAAAGTCCACGCGGGCGAAGCCGCGGGCAGAAGCTAGTTTTAATCATAATTCACGGTAAGAGTAAATCAAGTGGCACGCAACTTTCAAAGCGCGCGCGTCCGATCCGCGTAGGGTCTTTTTTTCTCAGTTTTGGAAAATCTACTTATACAGTCGGGGGCAAACTTTCTACCTATACTTGGATGGTTTATGGCAGGTCAACTTATGTGTCTGTGATCCATTAAATTGAAGCTGGTTCTAATGGAGATCTTGTTCGCCAGGTGATAACGCCGAGCCGCTGCCTGGTGCTGTGCGCTGATCACCGCGGCGAGATGGAGTCGTGGGCGGGGGCGCTGCGCGGGGCGTTGCACCGGGGCGCTGACGTTGCAGACCTGGTCGCCAGGCTGTCCTCCGGGGACCACCAGTGGTGAGTAACTTTCTAAGAGACGGCGCTGGCGCAAGATGGGTCGCCATGTCGCTAGACTGTCTTCCTCATTACATACTTTTATACCAATTCTTCTGCATGTTTCTAAATGAAACTTTTTTTATAAAAGAAATTTTACATTCACTAACAAAAATATTTTCGGACTTCATATAAAACTTTCAAAGGGCCTTTCTGCAGAAGAAAACAAAGAATTTCCAGGATCCCTTTGAGCTCCAGTAATTCAACTTTAAACTCAAATAGTTACAAAACTCTTGTTTGTTCCATTTGGACTTCATTTTAATTTCGTTCTGTTGCTACGCAAATGAGACACAGGCGTCGGCCGCGGCCGGTTGTTCCATGAAGTTCAGAAAACAAAAAGGGCGACGCACCAGAATAATTAAAAGCTAAAAGCTATTTTCGATCAACACTCTTTTTTCGTCTTTTAACAGAAGATGATAGTGATAGTTAGTTTTTTAAAATATATTCCCACACAAAAGTCAAATCAAATCGGTTTATTTGTATTCATGTACATAGAATCATTTTTATTTTAAATAGTGTTTGGATCTACATACATGCCTGTATACCCTGTCCGGGCATAACAAAATCTGCGCAGAATCCCGGTTATTCACGCAATGATGGCACCATGGTGTGGGTTCCCTTCCAATCCTGTTAAGGTACTCACCGAAGCAGACATGTCCAGTGAGCACCTAAGTGAGCCTATAAGAAACATGGCCCTCCCTGTCCAACCAAGCCTGGAAGCGTGGCAGGATCGCGCAGACGACGCGCAGGCGCACATTTTGACACGCGGCTCTTTGAGTCTGAGCGCCTGTCCGTCCAAACGGGTGCGCCATAGAACCCAACAGACCTGGGGCTCTATTTTCGTTTCGCTCTACGCTACGATTCAAAAATACAGTCAAAACAGGTTTGACCATATTTTTGAATCATTCGCCTCAGATGTTGCAGAAATAACTTAAAATGTTTAATTTTATCCGTTTTACTCAGAAAAATAAAACCGGTTATTCATGCAAGGAAAATAAAGAAAAATATCAAAATAAAGAATTTTAAAAAGGTGATTTCAAAAATATATAATCCTTATAATATGCTTTAAATAATTCATGATTAAATGTAATATACATACGCAGACGATTTTTTTAAATTTAATTTTTATTAACGCGTCTACATCGAAATGATTAGATTACTCTCGCTTCTCTTAGGTTCAAAGGATTGTTACTTTGGAAGCAAATAGCTACTTATTTATGAGCTCGGAGTAATACTTAATGAACTGAGACACTGAGATTTTGCAATGGAATTTTGCTTTTTAGGATCACTCTCAGCACAAAGATATTTAAATATGACGTGAAATACTAGATATTCAAGAGGACAGAAATAGATAAGCACTTATGTGATGAGGCTTCGGATAAACTTTTGTATTTAATTTAACGGATATCCATAAAAGTTTGATACTAAATTTCTGTTGCCATAATTAATCTTTTAAAAAAGAATATCTGGCTTGGTGCAGTCATCATCATCAGCCGGGAAACGTCCACTGCTGGACATAGGCCTCCCTCATGGTACGCCACATCGACCGGTCCCGAGCCACCTGCATCCAGCGACTCCCTGCGACTCTAACCAGGTCGTCGGTCCATCTAGTAGGGGGACGGCCTGGTAGACGTTTCCCGGTACGTGGTCGCCACTCGAGAACCTTTACTCCCCACCTTATCACTGTTATTAATAATAAATGCTAATATAAGTTTGTTTGTTGGTCCTTCGTCACGTCGTAACGGAGAAGTCGAATCACTTGACAGGATAAGAGTAGAAAAAAGTAATAGTGTACTTTTTCCAGATCGAAGTAGTCACCGTGACATCTGAAGTCCACTCAGTATATTTATGTTGGTAAAGGAGCGAGAACCTCGATGTTTGGGTCGATTTTTCAAAGTAAACGCTGTGTCCATGATACAGGTACGCGGCGACGCACGCTCGTCCGACGTTCTGCAACGTGTGCCGCGAGCCGCTCGGCGCGCTTGGCACTGCGCATGCGCTCGCCTGCGAGCTGTGCAAGTTCAAGGCGCACAAGCGGTGCGCGTCGCGTGCGCCGCCGTCCTGCAAGTGGAGCACGCTCGCCTCGCTCGGGCCGCACGTCGTCGAGGATGCAGAGGGGGTGAGTCTTGTTTCTTTCTTTTCTTTTCCTTTGAATTTGGAAAGGGTTTGAACATGGCCTTAATCACACCTGATGAAAAGTGACAATATGGCCTTTGGACGGTAAGCGTAAGAAGAATTAACCTATTGAGGCGCGGGCTCCACCACTGTATCAATGAAACTATCCATGGCTTAAAACGGTCTGTTTCAGAGGTGAATACACTCATGAAATTTTCAAAACTTTAGTTTCACAAGTCTCGTGATCCGCTAATACGACTTCCCGTAAAAAAGAGAGTCAAATAAACTTTCAGTACGATATTTTCGTCTGTCAGTCAGCGAGAAAGAAAGTTTGCGAGAACTCCGTTGATTGTATCAGCACAGCTTAGGAGTTTGCTCAACTTGTGTTTGGTGCGGTCACTGCCTCCAAGTTGTTTGTGCACGAACTGCCAACTGGTCAACTATCGACGTAACTGTAATCACGGGGAATGTGACGAAAATATTATTGGACCCAGATAGTTAATGCACTTTAGTAAAAGTATTCTTACGAAGCCTTTTTCCACATTTACCCTTCACTCTTAGCAACTACGATATGTAACGTACCTTTTTTAACGGCGAATCTATAAACGCATTGTTATATTGGACGCGTAGGGCATTGTAAGTTTTTTTGTGTAGTTAATCCATGGGCTGCAGGTGTAGAAAGATTAGCAAAATGCCCTGAATAAGGTAATATTTACAATGTTAATCAATTAATTTTACAAAAAAAGCCAAATGTACATACACAAAGGAAGTGCAAATAATCTTTAACTACGGCACCCAATAACAAACTATGGCAAAAAATCTCCTTTACGAAGGTGCCAGATCTATAACCAACTACCTAATGACTTGAAGAATGCCAAATCACTTCCCACTTTGAAAAGACTCGCTCCAACTTAATCTATGCCGCAGCTATTGCTTCACGCTCTGTGACACACCTGAGCAGTTTATATTGTATAGTTTTAAAATTCTACCCACACATTAGTCTAGTATAATTTAGTTTAACGTTAGTTCTGTATGTTACATATTATAATTTGTTTAGCATTAAGTTTCTTATGTAAGTGACTTTTGTAAATTCTTATAAGAAATAAAGATATTTAAACGGATCAATAAAAATTCGATTCTAAACGCTTTAAAAAATCGTTCTAATAAAACGTGGCATGATTGAATGGCTGTTAGCCCAATCGAATTAGGATTTGGCCCGGAAAATTTTTAAGTAGCAATTTTCCTTCACTCACTGACAGTTCAAATTTTGGTTTGCGTTTTGCAATCTCTTGTTACTCCAACATTTATCCATTAGGCCGCGGAGGCGGATAACGGAATCGGTGCTCTTTTTCACGCGCAAACCTGCCAAAAGACGGCGCTGTTTTACAAACTGCTAATATCGGGACAATGCGTGAATTATATGTTATGATTATTCATTTCGCGGGCACTTCACTGCACTAGACTTACATTAAGAGGGTATGCTGTTGTCAAAGTGCCCATACAAACGTAGTCCAGTCATATTTTGAGTATTAAGCTATGAAAATCTATGAAATTTTCAAGACACAATCTAGAAACAAATATCTGTGTCGGTGGTGAGTCAGATTTTCGTTTAAATATATACTTCCAGAGTTACAGGGCGTCAAAGTATTGTATTTTTCGGTAATAAAAAGCCCCAACTTTGAACCTGTTTTACAAGAGTATGAATCAATTTAGAACAATTTAGAAAAACCACCGACATCTGAAATTTTATTGATATACTGTATTAAAAAAATGGCTACATAATATACTGTATCCTTCAAATGATCACTGGACTACGAAACATCCAAATAACGGGTGGATAACATCGCGTAGTGTATGCTGTCTCACCGTACGCGCTCGGGTAGGATAGGGCTCGGATAGGGACAGCTACAAAACAATGCAACCTTGAACGCGGCCACGTGCTCTAAACAGACAATCCTCTTAAATATATTAAATGTAACCCACGACCATTATTTAAAAAGATTATGGGAACAGTAACTTGTATGGAAAATGAGCAGAAAGGACTCGCCTTCATAAAAGTGACGCGGGCAGAAGAGATTATGAAAATTTTTTGCATCGTTACTGTAAACATTTTCATCGACTTTCTTATTCCACACTCACTATAATGGAATTCCATCAATCCATCAAATATCTCGATGAGTGGTAAATTAATTAATCATTTCGATAATGGATAGTTCAGTTATTAATGAATCCATTAGAAAGGAAAATCAATAGCTATGAATTTATGGATTAGTGTTCAACCATTTAATTGTAATTAACAATTCTATAGCTTTAAAAGCGAAATTAGTTGAAATATGTTTTTATAAGAGTGCGTAACAAAGAGCTTTGCATTGACCATTTTTGATAATTATATTAAGAAAATATAATAATAATCTTATATATATATAAAGCTAATGTTAGTACGTTAAGACAGGGTTTTCTCTATCACCACCAACTCCGATCAACCTCCCGTTGGGATAGTGAATACCCCTTGGTCTCCTGATGAAAGTAAGGGAATTTGGTCGCGATGGGTGGAAGTGCGTGGTTGTACTTCCCCGCGGAAGATATTGCGTCACCCCTTTGTTCAAGGAGCGTGCGCCAGTGTTTTGTATCTGTTTATGCTTTGATATAATTTAATTGTACGGAAATATAGTGGTGTTTATACTATGTATAACATCATTAGTTTAAAACCACTACGAAACATAATATGACATAATAATAGCAGTAAATTCCCGAAGCCGGATCCAACTACTAATCAGATTAGACACTTCCCTACACGTCCACGCATCAATCAATCGCAAACTACCAGAAATTTTGATGGATGACCGTACGTACTAGCCGAGTCCACAGCGAAATGTTGATAAATGTGTCGGGGATTTAGTTCTACGTAAAGCCATAGACACGACACCACCCCCTATGTACATACTGGAATTTCCTCTAGTGTCGGAATATATACTCGTACAACCGAGTTATCTTTTGATGTGATCTGCTTAATACCGAAGTCTACATGCTTCCCAAATTACTACTGGCGGTGTAGCTCGATATATAATAAAATACCTCAAATGATAAAAGAGCAGCCTATTAACAAATTCAAAACGGCGTTACATGAGTGGCTACTTCTTAACAACTTTTATTCTGTAAAGGAATTTTCGAGCTACGACAAAATATATAGGATTTAATTTTAATTTGGTTTACGAATATAATTCTATTATGTATAACATTTGACTAATATTAATTGAATAGGTATACATATCAATTAGGAACGTGTCTTGACATCATATAATTGTATTATTTAAATGCTCGATATTATTACTGTTAATTACTGTGTGCATGTACATTGGCTAAATGTGTGATCTAGAATTATTTGTGTGAACATCTAAAAAGTAGCACATTTATTGCAAATAAAAGTTTATCTTATCTACCATATCAATTTTAAAGATTATAATCGTAATTTTTATTTATAGTCGGTTTACACTTGGCCTTCATATCACCTGATAGTAAGTGACGATAAGGCATTTGGATGGTAAGTGTGCGCACCCAGAAAGCTTCAAGCTAGTGAGGCACTGCTGGCTCTGCTTCCTGTAGTTTAAAGATTTCGGTTTCGTTTGCTTTCGGTTCCAACTGCATATTAGTTGTGTATCTATAAAATTACTACAGTCTGTGGTTTAATACCTCTACCGCGCCTGACAGGTGTTTTGATGGATCGTATGGAGATGATCCGAACGTTGCTGAGTGTTCATAGTTTACTGTTGCAAACAATATTTATTTGACACGAAAATGGGAAAAGGGTCGGTGCGTTGACCTTAGAAAGGTCTTAACCTGATGCTTGGTAATGGATTTTTGCGGCTTTTGTGTAGTCTAACAAGATATTGAATCATAAATCATAGTTATATTAATTCATTCATAATCGGCTTTATAGGTGTGGCAGAATACAGATTTTGCTGTTCTATATCTGCATTTTGTATGAATATTCAAAATTATTTATCTATGCGAATTTTTCTGCTGTGAACTTCAAAATGCATTCCATGTTCCACAAATCCCCGGGCGGAGTGAAAGTATCATGTTCGTCTACCATGAGTTTACGCAGGCGACACAACATATATCGAATACTATCGGAAATGCTGCTCAGTGGAGATGCGGGTGACAAGGACAGAGCGATAGTTAACGATACACGTTATCGCCTGTGTAAATTTGATGTCAGATTTGATCCAAATCAGTTTAACTTTTAATGTGTGATTCAGTCCGAAACCCAAATCACCATATATTTGTATTCATTTTTGTAATATTAGTGAAATTAGCTTTTGTTTACGTTGCTTTAGAAATTATTTTCCGCTAACACTTTTCTGGGATAAACCGTAACCTATATCCCTCTCGAAGTTAATATACTTTAGGTGTACCAAGTTTCGTGACTATTGCTTGAAGCGCCAAGAGGTAGCAATTTAAAAATTAATAATTATTATTTTAATAACTAGTATCAATTGTTCAAAATTTTTGACGTCACTGAAAAATTTCCCTAAATATCCAAGTTTTTGAAGTCACCAAAATACATATCGGTGTGATAAGCTTGTGTGAGGTGGATTACACCCAACCGCCTCTGTGTGGTTCAACGACCCTGAAATCTATTCTTGTAAAATCTTTTCTTCAGCGGTCTCAATGCTGGGAACTATACAAACATGGCGCATATGTGTCCAGCACTCACCACTTGACGGTACGAAACAATATTTGAACTGACTAATGGGCCGATTCTTTGTGATTTTTGTACGGGGGGTAGGGATGTGCCGGTCAATAATCGAAGATATCCGAAACCCATTCGTTTGGTTCTTCGAATCCGGTATTAAAGTTTAAACTTCGTTCGCTTAGATTAGCCGCTTAGTGAAAGTCCACCCGCTGGTGAATTTGGAATTTTATATCGAGCCATCGCAGTAAGAGGTTGTTTAATTTTATGCTACATTATGTGTACCCTTGTGGATTTTTTCTGCCCTAATTAAATTATGTATATATTATTTAATACTCAATTTTTACAACAACCACATAGCCTTTTGGGTGTACCGAGAGTGTGTAAGCAAATGGACTTTACATAAAAAATATTTGAGCAAAGACAATCCTATAGTCAAGCTGTTTAAGTTTAAGTTACATTGCCACAGCGAGAAGATTTTGACTCGTCACTACAATCTATTCGATACATAAATATATTTTCAGGTACTGCATGTCTTATCTATATGATTTATGTCATTATATACAAATATTATTTATTTGAGAGCAACAGCAGCAATCTTAAACATGTTGTTAAACGAAAACCGCCAATGAAAGATCTTCACAGATATCTAAAAGCTAAACAATAAGCTTTACAATTTCGTTTATAACGTTCATAAGTGTTATCGAAATAAAATAAAAGTCAGTTAGTCGGTAAAAATATACATGATAGCAGTGGTTAAAAGAAAATATATCCGAAAATAAAAACCAAAACCGTATACGGAAACCAGATTCTCATTTCTAGCGTTTAATCCTTCGCAGCGTAGCCGTCTCAGATTTCAATTCGTTGGTCCGTAAAAAAAAAACATTTTATTTGAGCAACCGGCAGTATGTTTCTTTTAACCATCCCAGATTCGGATATGACTTGGTTCACAAGCCTCATTATAATTATGAGCAGAATTATTGAACTGCTGAACATAGTTGCACACACAACAGTGCTATTAGCGCTGCTATTAGGAGGCAGACTTATGTAATATGGTGGTAGTAAGCATGGCGGACATAGAAAACGGTCTACCGCCAGCCAAAATGATGATGAGTCATCGATGATGAATCACTGGCGTTGTATTGGACTGCTGTCAGCCGGGAAACATCCACTGCTAAGTTGAGTTGGATTCTTAGGTTGATCGCTTTGTCGAAGTTTGTTCTACCAACTGGAACGGTCTGATAATCGTATTTTAAACTGTTTGAATTATTATATTCTATTATTATTTATTATAAGCCTGTACTGTCCTCCTGCTAATCAAAATCTTCCCTTACATCCTTCCAGTTCTCTCTCTCAAGAGCCTCCTCCGGACTGTTGTCCAATAACGAGTACAGTGCATCCGAAATCTCATCTGCCACGACGTCGCTTTCCGGTGGAGACCATAAAAATATATAACGAAATAAAACTGATGATGAACCATTGATGATGAATCGCTTATGATGAATGTATGATGATGGTGATGTATTGTTTCAGAACATAATAATGCCTCACCAGTGGCTGGAGGGGAACCTGCCAGTGGCTGCCAAGTGTGACGTCTGTGATAAGACCTGCGGGTCGGTGCTCAGGTTTGTAACAGATTATTACCAGATGCCTCTGTGTTGTGCCGGCTACAGAATGGTAGTGTGTTTGTGTGCTCATCACACACACACACTTATCTTACCGCGGGCACCAGCTGGACATGTAAAACAAATGTCGATACATCGGTTCCCTATTCCCATACATCGAAGGGATGATGCTTGTATACAAAGTAGATCTGCGCGCGCGACGTTACCGATCTTTGCGCGGGTTACTTTCTATCGGGGGAGGTGAGGTATCGCAGATCAGTGGGAGGCGGTGAACGTCCGTTCTGTACGTAGTACGATATTAACCGGCCTCCGTGGCCTACTAGTATATATTGGCTAGACGCTTGGATTAACAATCCAGAGGTCCCGGGTTCGATTCCCAGGGGGTCTGCGTCCGCCTGCCTAGATACTACCACGTTACCTAAGTCTGATGCCGAACAGCAATATTAATAGCACTTTTGTGTTCCGGTTAAAAGGTAGCAGAGCCAGCGCCTCATTGGATTCAGGCGTCTGGGCGTCATTATCGTCGTATCTATTCGTTATATATTTGATCTACAACGTTTTCTCATGAGCGTGTCTTCTATAATCATAACTACCCTGCCCATTTACCCTCAATATTATTCATGAGGCCATCGATTTATATGTAAACAATATACACGCCACTGAATCGCGACTTAGTCGACACCCCAAGATTGGCCACCGGCAATGACTATAAACATACATTCACCCGTTAATTTTCTTTAGCTTTTCTTTATATACACATTTTCATTTCGTTTTAATCCATATTACTAAGATATAAAATTGCCATGAAATATAACTTCAATTATCTTTTAATTATTAGTGGAGTGGAGTTTACAGGCAAATGTTTACCTTAAATAATGAATCTTTGTTTATATTGCTTAGTCTATGTTTTCCAAATAAATAATAGCATTTTGAGTTATTTTACCGCATAATTACAGTCGATTAGAGCCTTGACCTTTTATTACTTGTAAATCAGACATTGGGAAATGTAGCTAAATATAATTGAACAAAAACAACTCTCTAAATAAATCTAATAATTAATTCAATAAAATCTACAAAATATCATAAAAAGTTGATTAATTTTTCATTCATCCTGTAATCGAAACCCTTACAAATATTGAGTAAGAGTCATTTTCATCATTAATTATTCTAACGTAAGGAAATGTGTATGAATGTGGCTTCTATATAACAAAAATTTGTTGAAAGTATCATGTCTATGACTCTTGTAATCCAATGTGTTTGTCCTTTATATTTATAAGCCAATGTCCAGTGTCCGCTTCCGACCTGCTGTCCGATCGAGAAATTCGTCAATTCTTCGTAAGTGTGTGAACTTTGGCTTACTTCGAAAATAATGGATATATATGAGATAAAAAGTCTACAAAATGTTATGTCAGACTTAAGGAATACGGACAGGGTAAATGAAGAAAGAAACAAAATGAATAAAGAATTTTAATTGAAATTCAATTCGTTTGTTGAGGGCTTCGTAGCATTTATAATTGGTTGCAAAGGTACTCTGTTAGCCATTCGCATCGCATCGCAATTATAATGTACTTTCAATACGTTAGACTTTCAATTAGAGGATTCGCTGCATTTATTAGCCGAGCGAGCACGAAGCGCGAGCGAAGCGTCTCTGTTTCAGCTTGGGCAAAAATGCTTTCGGATGTCCGGACGGCGGATGTCCGTCTGTTTTAGAGCCAACCGATTCACGTAAAATTTTGTGAGTAGGTTCGATAATTATATAAATTTTTGTGTCGATTCAGTTCTTTGAAATTTTTCAAAATGGCCGAGATATGCTGGTTGCTGGTAATGCAAAAAATCATATTTTAGACTTTTTGAAAAATGTCACAAAAATGTTTTGTGGGGTCGGGGGTGAGGGGGTGGAAAATAATTTTAAAAAGCTTTTGTTTCTAAACTGCACCGCCATGAATTCAGCTTTTAAATTATGCAAAGACAGGCTCGCGAGGTTTACTACGCAGAGAACTAGTAATGTTAGCATTTTATATAATACACAAATAGAATCTCTCAATTCTGTAAAACTCCGTACCTCCGTATACTTTACCAACGCTATTATTGATCAGTCTAGTTTGATCCCACAGTCTGAGCACGTGATTCGACGCTCGAAGACGGCAAGTTGTAAGAGCGCCTCGAGTGAAGGATTAGCTCCTTCACGGATAAAGTATATAACTTGCTCTACGAAGTCCCAGCTCTTTTTGTCCGACGGACTTGATTGATGGGTTACTACTAAAAGGAGCACATCAATACCTACTTAGTTTACACTAATCTGGGGGTTTATGTATTGGTGTGTGGTATAGACATATGCTTGACCTACTTACTATTAAGCCCCGTACACATCTTGCTAAGAAGCAAGTTCTAGTGTCAGGTGCAGGTGTCAAGTTATTCGTGCTTAGTCCGCGTGGACAGGGAATGTAATGAAATTAGTTAATCTGAGATTAGTCTTACGTTTATTTCGAATACGCTAGCTTATAATAGCTACACTATTTGCAGAATATTCATTTATAGCGTAGTAGGATTTTGTCACAATCCGTTTATAGAGGTATAAATATTTTCTGAATCTGCGAACTGGCATTTTTTTTTTCATTATTCGGCGGCTTATAAAGTGCGAGAGACAAGTGATTAGTGCGAGTGAATAGTACAATAATGCTTGTCACTAGCACTTGAAACTCCCTGTTCACATGAACTAAACACTTCTTCTTCTTTCGTGTAAAGGTGATCAGCAACCCAATTGGTCTTGTCAACTAAACACTAATCATTTAACACCCTGCACTTGTCAATCGCACTTGCTTTAGTGGCTGTGGACCAGAATGGTCTCTATTATCGTTGCTAGATTTTTGTCCTCGACTTCGTGCGCGTGAACCTTAAGTACCTTTTTCGTCCCTTCAGCTATCCCTATATAAAAATCAAGTTATTCTCACCCTCCGTTACGACGCAATGAAAGAACAAACAAACTCAGTTTCATTTGTATAATATTATCATGGATAATACAAGATTTCGTGCGTGACTTCGCGTGTGACGAAACTTCTTCTTCTGGGTGAGCAAACTTCCATCCTGCGGCGTTATCATCGCCTTACAATTGTATGAAAAATTACAGTTTCGTAAACGTGCCGCTAGAGGCGCTGCACAATTCTTCATACAAGCAGTTCTTCATACGAGTCTTAATCGGTTCAAAACTCACACATACTAGTGAGATGAAGGGCAAAGGCATTTTAAATAACTCAGCGCGAACTTCTGTTCAATCCTAATAAACTGACTCTATAAATCATTAAACCAGGTCAAGACATCTACAAATATGGTCTGGGAATCAGGAATTGAACTATAAATTTGAAAGCGCGTATGTCATCCCTAAATAAGCTTAAAAGCAGTCAAAAATATTAAACCAAGAACTGACGAGCTCTCCATTTAGCCCACCATCTAGCTTTGCCACTGGATTATAACTTTACGGGAAATCCTGGTTCAGTTTTCAGCGCACATCGCGAAAGGTTCTAACTGAAGTAGATTTCCTTTCATTCGCTAGAATTTTAAAAGCTTTCACGGGCTTGTGTGGCCGCCGCGCCGGCAAGCTTGCATTATTCGTACAAATATTGGAGCTTTCACAAGCTTTGAATTTTAAAATATAAATTCAAAAAGTAAAAAGACATTTTATCGGTTCCCACAGCTGAGCATTTAGTTACTTAGTTGGTAGAATAACGGTAAATAAATAAATATTGTTGATTGATTGAGAATCCGTTCTAGAAGCTTTGAAGTTGAGGTCAGGTACCTACCAATATTACAAATGTCACGTTCCGCGAATGTATGGAGCTTGGGTGGACTTGTACACTTGTAATTTTAAAAGGTTATTATCAAATAAATGTGATTCAATTTAAATTTTCTTGTATTCTGGTCTAGTTTATTTGTACAAAAACATTAAAACGCACGAAACATGCAAGACTCTTAGAAAACAAAGATGACGTCAATAATTAACGCGTCCAAAAATAACTAAAAACCTACTTCAATTGCCTTACAATTTGGTTTATATTGATTTTCTCAAAGGGCGCTCAATCAATTTCGATAAAAATTTTATGGGACCACCTCTGAAGTATGTTCTACCAAACAAAACAAAAGAATTATCAAAATCGGTTCACTATTGGCGGAGTTATCGCGTAACATACATACAATAAAAACATACGCGTCGAATTGAGAACCCCTCCTTTTTTGAAGTCGGTTAATAAAATGACATTAATGACATACAAAAAGAATTATTGTGTACGATTAAAGTAGAAACAAAAATGAAATTCTAGTATATTTATAATATAGAGGTACATCTTTAGATTATTCCGTGATTTTTTCAATAGTGTACAGGCTGGATTTGATTTTTGATTTGGAAAGAATTACCTTTTTTGACACTCACTGGGATCACACAGATGAATCCAAACCAAAACCCAGTCAGTCAATGTTGACTTTCTTATTACGTAAATGCTAAATTATCAAATTGTATAATGTAAAGAAAAATTTGAAGATTAATTCAAAATGGGAATTTATTATTATTATGGAAATGAAAGTAGCGTTAAGATCAATGGAGCTCTCTCTGTCTCTGTGAGAGCAGTCTCATTTATTATTTAACTGGCAATCTGCTAGGAACAAATTACACAAGCAAAATAAATTGGAATAAATTACCTTGCACAGTATTTTAATGGTAAAATAATCCGAAATCGCCCTTTTCAATTTATCCTTTTCTTTCTTACATACGTAAAGAAAGTGGTTCGGGTTCGATTCACCGTGGTAACCTGTCTATACTCGATTTGGTTGGTGGTAGAGTAGGGCATTTGCAACGCCTGGCTAGCTACTTGGTTACCCAAGTCTGACGGCAAACAGCAGTGTTAATTGCACTGTTGTGGTACGGTATGAAAGGTAGCAGAGGCTAGATGACACCAAATCAGATTGGGGCTAAATTGTATTTTAAACCATAAAAGTCATTATAAAGCTCCTATAAAATTTAAAATATCTAATATTATTTAATTTTTTCTGGACTTTTACATATTATAAAGCCCGCAAAAATTCCAAAAAACCAACTTGCTCGTATAAAATATTTTATTTTACGTTTTGCTTTGTAATTACATTGTGAATATTTTTTTAGTAAGGGAATGGTGACATAAAAACATTATTTTACGAGATAACTCAAATATTGTTAAAAGTTTCATACATTATCTATACTTCAATACTCAACCGTGACGTCACGCCTAGGTACCGATTTGTATGGAGCGTTTTTGCACCACGTGACTAAAATCACTTTTCGACGGGTTATATTACGAAAACTATCAGTCGTATCGAAAAATCTTCGACAAGGCCATTTATCTCTTCACACGGTCTCTCGAATGAGGGAATAAATTTTTTTTTGTCATCATCCCTATTATACCAGGACTATAAATATTTAGAGATTTCATAATCGTTTTTAGAGACTTAATAAACATTTTAGGGCCTATAGATGTGTTCGAAGGACGAATTGACGAGGACATGTGTTATCCAACAGGCTTCAAGACTTCAGGTGCATCTGGTGCCGCAAGTGCGTGCACGCGGCGTGCAAGCCCATCTGGCGCGCGTCGTGCACACTGGGTCCTGCGCGCGCGTCGGTCGTGCCCCCCACGCGCCTCCACTCGGTGGGCCCTGACGACGCCTGGGTGCCAGACAGACCCGCCAACGCATCTCCACTCATTGTGTTCGTTAACTCCAGATCTGGTCAGTTCAAATACATACTTATAACTGTCGAAACGATCTATCCGTAAATCAAATTGGATGTGTTTATCGTTATTGTTTTGTTTTACATCATATTGCAGACGTTTGTGAACACCTTATCCTAAATTCAATTCAGAAACTCTCATTTTGCCAAATATAACCTTCTCAGCTTCATCTTAATCTCATCTGAAGAAATCGTTATTAGGGATGTAATACAACTAATTTTCGTTAATGTACAGGCGATAACCAGGGTGTGAAGTTCCTCCGTCGCTTCAAGCAGCTTCTAAATCCAGCGCAAGTGTTCGAGTTGAGCGGCGCGGGGCCACGGCTCGGGCTCCGCCTCTTCCGGCACTTCGCCCCCATTCGCGTGCTCGTGTGCTCCGGCGACGGCTCCGTCGGTTGGGTGCTCCAAGAGGTGGACAAGCTGGAAATGCATGTGAGCAAACAATATTTACTCGAGACTGCTCAAAAATGATTCAATTGTTCTTAATTTTCTTGTATTTAGTTATGCTGCTCGTCACTAGATGTCTTTTTTATTATTTGTTGTTATAACGGCAACAGAAATACATCATTTCAACTGTCTAACTATCACGGTTCATGAGATACAGCTTGGTGACAGACGGACAGTGAAGTCCTACTAATAGGGTCCGGTTAGTTGCCCTTCGGGTACAGAACCCTAAAAATGAAGACATTGCTTTGGATTTAATCGAAATATGAATCCGCGATATATCGATAAACTTTAAACGATCAATAGCTACGAAATGGTCGACTTGGTTTTGTAAATTTAGTGAGGCGCCACTGGCGCTTTTTAAAGTATTGTTCTTGCTCCAGCGTCAGGTTCAGACGGCGGTGCTGCCGCTGGGCACGGGCAACGACTTGGCGCGCGTGCTCGGCTGGGGCGCCTCGTGCGACGATGCAACCAACCTCCAGCTACTCATAGAGAGATACGAGCGCGCCAGCACCAAAATGCTGGACAGGTAGGCTCTTATCCATCTCCCTTTATGTCCTTGTAATGTATTTGTAAGTCACAATAAGGCTGTTAGATTGTAAGCGTACTTATCCAGAAGCCTCGATCGACCTTATCTCGAAGCGCTGGTTCCTCTAAGTTTCTTTTAACACTGCTGTTTGGCGTTAGACTTAGGTAACGTGGTGGCAGCTAGCCAGGCGGAAATAGAAAATCCCTACCACTACTACCACCTACCAATTAAACAGGCCGACCGAGCTGTAAGCCAACAAGTAATTCTACTACTTTGCCTTAGCTTCGAGCTGAATGGTGGAATGTCAACAGTCGAACTTATGATTGACAAATTTTATAAGGGGAACAGTGCAAAACAAGCCTTTGAAAGACATATTATTCTGCTAGCTATGTTACGCTGGTGTTCCAGGCTTTGCAGAACCCCTCACAAGTAAGCTGTCTCCACTGAGTCTTTAGCGTGACGCTCTATTGAGTTCTAGGTAGCGGATATAATTCATAGGTGGAAGGCGTACAGAAAAATGTCCTACCATCAACCAAACTAATGTCATAGACCCTACACTATGAATCGAACCCCACGCCCTCCAGGTTCTTAGACCAACAGTTTAGCTACTAGTTCACGGCGGCTGGTAAAATTTTTGTTAATGTATCTAATACTGGACTCGTTCCTGAATGACTGGTCGGAGGAGGCTCTTGAGCGAAAGAACTGGAAGGATATGTGGAAGGGTTTTGATCAGCAGTGGAACAGTACAGGCTGATAATGATAATTTTAACATTTCGTTGTTGTCAGGTGGTCTATAATGACATTCGAGAGATCCCTGTCCGCTCCGCCGCCGCCCCCGGTGCCCCCAGACCTGCTGGAGGAGAATTCACTCCTGAAGAACTTACAGGACATCATGCAGGTATATATATTCAGGTTCACCTATGTTCAGTGGCTAAAAATCGTCATGCAGCAATTGTTTAAGACATTTTTACAGGGTAGTTACAAAATAAAATTCTGAAAATTTTATACTTAAATAAAATAAAGTATATAAGTAACTATATAAGTAAATTTAGTAAAGAGTTGTAACTTTATTTCGCGGATCATAATTTTGAGCACATTTTGGGAAACACTGTCATACATACAATAAACATTTAAATTTATATCCAAAAATCATTGCAAAATTATCTAGAAATTAATTTCATCATAAATATCAACAGATGTATATCTAGAAGTATATGGTCTCCAAAACGCCATGATTGCTAACAAATAATTGCAGATTTTACATACAATTTATCTTTCACGTGGCGTATTTTATTTGGTAACTATGCTATCAAAATCACACTTAATATAAATCCGGAACTCGGTCTGTTGGCTTTTGTTACCTTTTCTCTGCTAAATGGCTAAATGTCCGGTGCTGTATGCAATAAAGTATACTTATTTGAATTGGGTACTTGACACCAAATTAGTTTGAGGTTTAATTGTATTTTATACCATAACGGACATTAAAAGACAGCCCCCAAAATAAAAATACGTAATAATTTTAAATTTTTATTTGGATTTGGCAATAATTTAAAGTCTCAAAAATTGCGAAAAAATATTCTCTTCATTAACTCAAAATATCGAACAAGCTTCATACATTTAACGCTTCAAACCACGGCCGATTTATATGGAGAGTTTTAGCACCGCGTGACTAGAATCAGTTTTCGACTGAATGTGTTAAAAAAAACTACTAGTCGTATCGAAAAAAAATTGATAGATCTATTTATTTTTTTACATGGACTATCGAATGAGACAAATACATTTTTTAGTCAAATACCCAATTGATTTCAATGTTGTGTATTGATTTCTGAACCATAGGCCGGAGAGATCAGTGGGTTCGCCAGCTCATCGCTGCGCGTGGGCTGCGCGCGGCTGGTGGCGGCAGGGGAGCGCGCGGGTGGCGGAGCTGCGCGCGCGGCCCATAGACTCAAGCGCGCCGTGTCGCTACTGCTGCATGCGCGAGCGCATCTAGCGCACGACCACGCGCGCTGCAAGTCAGTACACATCGTATCACACATTAGCATACGACATGTTTACCATGTCACATTAACATTCTAAATACTGAACAGATTTTTTTCAGAATGCCTTAATACAGTTTCACTATATTTTAAAATGGAATAGCTGACTTTGATAATTAATTATCTAAAATAGGAAACTGTAATGTGTGTGTCAAGTGGAGTGGAATGGCAGGAAATTAATGTCTTTGAAATACAATTTTAATTAAAGCTATAGAGTTTTGACCAGTAATAAAAAAAGGGAGTAAAAATGTAAATTGTGATTCACTATGAAGTTCATAATTTAATGTAATGTAACCTTTGTAGGTCTTGGGAGCCTTTGGAGACAACGAGTGACAGTGAGCAGGAATCGCAACCTGCTGCCGAGAAGGGCAGCATCGATAAGACTGAAAAGGTAAGTAAACGCAATATATATACTATGATATGTGTACAATGAGTCAAGGGCGTTGATTAGATAAAACCTAAAAGCCGGAGAGTCCAGCCAGTTTGGCTGGACATTTGGGTAAAAAGACCGGAGGATTTGGTTGGAGGAATTGTTTGTAAAATCAAGCTTATTTTATTATAACCATAGATGTTGTTAAATTCTAATGAAATATAATTAAAATCGAAATATAAACTGTAGGACGGGAGCGACCGACAGTCGACTAGCGCTCGCTCGTTTCCGAAATGTAAAAAGACTGTCAATAGCCGGAAATCCTTTACTATGTCCGGACACGTAATCAAAAAGCCTATGTCTGGCTTTATCCGGACGCCTGGCAACTCTATTCACGTGTAGCTATTGTGTGTTAGGAGCAGCTGAACTGGGCGGTGCGCGGATGCTCGCTAGCGGGACGGGCGGACAGCGTGCGCAAGGCGCTGCATTCACTCGTGCGAACTCTCACCATAGTACACCCACACTCGCAGGTACAACCTTGAAATCAATTTTTCTTTAAAAGAAGATTTCCCACGGTTGTGTCCGAGGATGGTACACGCTCAAATTCCAGTCTTTAGCAGCGCATAAATGATGCTGTTTCAGAAAAGCAATCAGCTAAGTCAGTCATTTTATATCTGTCTTAATCATGTCAAATCAACAGCCTGCAGTACCCACTGCAGGAGCTCAGGCCTACTCTCCTACAGAGATTGTATGAGCCATAGTCCACCACGCAGGACCAGTGCAGAATGGTAAAATTCATACATATGAATTTCTTCTCAGGAGTGTGCAGGTTTCCTCGCGATGTTTTCCTTCACCGAAAAGCCAATGGTAATGATTTTTATCATTCGTACACAAATTCCAAATAACAAATTGGAACTCATTGGTACGAGCCAGGATTAAACCCAGACCTTGATTGTTCAAGGACTGACGATCTACGCAACTGAGCTACCACGGCTTATTAAACGTAGCACATAAACTTGTTCAGTGCCCCGATTTGCAAACTTATTGGTACTCCTACAGGACCCAGAGTCGTGCGACACGTGCACGAGCGGAGCGGAAGCGGGCGCTGGTGCTGAAGCGATAGCGGAGACTGCAGCTGCAGCACCAGAGCTCGATGCTCTGCCTGTTCCCAGAGCCTTCGCTGACAGTCGCCGGTCCTCCGCAGCTTCAGCGGTTTCCGCTGCTTCTATGCAACCTGACCAGTAAGACCCTTTAAATCAGATATAGAAACATTACAATTTAAAATTCTGTTTTCAAGTTATCTTGTTCAATTTAGAAAGAAGTTACGGTCTAGCCCCTGTGCAGAATCTACCCAGTTTGAACATAAACTCGCGACACATATTTAATTACTATCCAAATTGTACTCACTGAATGCTAGTAGCAAGGAAACATAGATTTCCATAAATTAATAGATTCACATGACAGCGAGACATTTAAGTTTTCTATGTTTCAGCATTCCAGACGTAGATGAAGACATAGCCAAATTAATAAGTGTTAATCCACCGGATCAAAGTAGCTTAGAGGTTGACAAGCCGGACCGCAGTAAAACTAGCTCCGCCTCGCCCCAGGACCGGCTCTCGCTCTCCAACCTCTCATCCTGTGATACTAGTTCGTGCAGAAATCTGTTCAAGCCGGATTCTGATCGCGGCACGTTTAGTAGTAGTCTTACCATACCTAACCTAGTTGTCTCAGATGATAGCGATAAGCGAGATTCATTAATACAGGGAGAAACTTATGAATCGGACCAATTGACTATAATAGACATCGACAGACCATTTACAGATGATTACCAAGATTTCAGCGCAAGAGTGACGCCGGCGAGCGGAGAATGCACGCCGGAACGAAAGTTATCAAGCGTAGATCTAGAAATTGACGCAAGTAGTTCAGAAGGGTCCAACATTAGCGATGACTTTAGTTTAATATCAGAAATCATTGATACGAAGCCGGGAGAGATCGACGAAGCGGGTGGATTGACCCACATCGACTCACCTGAGGTTTCTGACACAACATACGTCAACTCAGAGACGTTACATGGCGAATCCATCATGGATGACATCAGTTCCATGCTCGGTCAGGAGGTGCTGATGGCTATGATGGGAAAGAATGGCGAAAACGAAACTTACACTGACGATACCACTCTTTTTACTTCCGACACTGTATCAGACATAGCTATGGACAGCAGAAACCCGAGTCTTGAAAAGAACAATGAAGGCAAACTGAAATACATATCTAAAATAAAGAAAAGCAAAGAAGCGGAAGTTGTTGAAAAGTTCGGTTTTGAGAACAGAGTTTTCTACATTGAAAATACGACTAAAGAGGAACCAATCAAATATTGTAGCCTAGCCCACTTTGAGGAAGGAAATGATATTGCAAGGAAATCATTTAGAAAACAACTGAGAAAGAGTATCAAGAAGCGAGTTCCTGATGATTCATCATTGAAGCTTCTATTACCGAAGACTGCTGAAGAACAACGAAGCTTAAAAGATGATGAGTATGTTAGGCTCAGGCCTGAATCTCCGAAAATGGCATACCCCAAAGCAAAAGCACTTCAAAAGGATGACGATAGAAGGCCTGAGAGCGTTCCATCTTTTCCACAGGTTAGCGTTGTTGTGGAACCCCCATCACCCTCTCACAGTGACGAGAAAAAGAGTTTGAAGTCTGGTGCGAGTCGAATGGCATCTGTACTTAATGATATTTTTGACCACGGAACTGATACTTTAAGCGTAAATTCACCGGAGCCGAACATAGGAACCAACAGAGAGAGAAGACAGTCAGATAATCCAAAACTTCTTGGTTCTGACCCAGAATATGGACAGTTTCTCAGCTGTTCTCCAGCAGCCACTAGACGAATATCCTGTGGCAGCCTCTTCAAGCCAGGGGAGACTGACAAGTAAGTGGACTATCCGGATTACCTTTTAAAATAAAATTCTTATAAAATAATTGCTTATTTCATCTCTGCCAAAAATGTTTCAAACTCAAAAGCCCTATAACATTATACCAACAAAATAGATTCATTTCGTGACATTTACCATCATAGCGATGCTTTCCTAAATTGGCAACAATTAATTAAGTTAACAACGAAACCTCGTTTAGAATTGTTTGCATTTTGTTATAGCTGTCCGTAGATACATTATTTGCAATCATTAATTATTTCTTTCGGAAATTAATTGGAAAATATTTGTTCTACAATACAGGCTTTCGAAGTCGATTTCATCGATTTGGGGAGAGGGAGGTGCGATGGGAGCATTCGGGTCGAAAGATACAAAGTCTGATATGTCTGACAAGGCTAAGAAGCTACCGATAATAAATCCATTAGTGCAACTACCAGCTTGGCCCCATGTGACCCAAGGATTCATCAGCCAGTGTCTCCTAGCCAACGCTGACGCTCTTTGTGCTGCAGTTAGCCCACTAATGGATCCTGATGACACCTTGCTTGAAGGCTTTTATGAAAGAGCTGTCATGAACAATTACTTTGGTATCGGTATTGATGCGAAAATTACCCTAGATTTCCATAACAAGAGAGAAGAACATCCCGAGAAATGCAGATCGAGGGCAAGAAATTACATGTGGTACGGAGTGCTTGGATCGAAAGAGTGGGTGAATAGGACGTACAGGTAAAAGTTTTTAAAATTGTCTTACTCGTGTTTTCAATGATGTGGGTTTGCTTAATTGAGAAATTATTTCAGGCACTTAGGTCAACGTGTTCAACTTGAATGTGATGGTCAAAGAATACCTCTCCCCGAGCTTCAAGGTATCGTAGTGTTGAACATACCATCTTTCATGGGCGGCACGAACTTCTGGGGAGGTACCAGAGGAGATGACATCTTCCTCGCTCCGTCTTTTGATGATCGAATATTAGAGGTAAGAAAGAGTTCATTTAGCAAATAGCCACGTTTTGTTGAAATATCGTTCGCACGCAAATTCTCCTGCAAGGATTCAATTCTTCTATTATGGAATGGCATATTCAGTAGAAAGGCCAATACGAAATGTCATAAATGACATGTTTTGTTATAGGTGGTTGCTGTCTTCGGTTCCGCTCAAATGGCCGCATCGCGTTTGATCAATCTACAAAAGCATCGCATTGCTCAATGCAGAGCAGTTCAGATAAACATTCTGGGAGATGAATGCGTTCCGGTCCAAGTTGATGGAGAAGCTTGGCTCCAGCCTCCGGGATGCGTGAGAATAATCCACAAGAACAGAGCGCAGATGCTATGCAGGTCGCGAGCTCTAGAGACAAGTTTAAAGTTAGTATTAGTCGATTTGAGGATCAGGTGATTTTATACAAGCCTTTGAGTCATCATCAGCTGGGAAACGTCAACTGCTGGACATAAACTTCCACTATTACTCAATGACCGGTCCCGAGCAACTTTAATTCAACGACTCCGCGCGACTTTTACTAGTTCATCGGTTGTTGGTCCATCTAGTAGGGGGACGGCCCGGTACACGTATCCCGGTACGTGGTCGCCACTCGAGAACTTTTACTCCCCATCGGCTATGTATCCTTCGAGCGATTTGGCCTGTCCATTTCCACTTCAGCTCATTGACTCGTCGACCTATGTCGGTGACATTAGTTCGACAGATTTTCTCATTTAGGATTTTATCACGTAGAGAAACTCCGAGCATAGCTCGCACCAACCCGTCTGGCAAGCGTGGTGATTACGGAAGTAAGCAAGTCTTTTAGTAGATATGAATTGTTACAATTTTAGAATTTTATTTTTTTTACTATACTTGTTAAATGTTGAAACTGATAACGTGTGCTACAGGGCTGACCTCCGAGTGGTTTTTTTATCTTACAGAACGTGGGACGAGAAACAACAGATGAAGGCGAATGCCCTAGCTCCCACCCCCGTCACGCAGAGTGCGCGCACGCAATTGTCGAACTCCGAGAGCGCACAGCTGCTAGCATTGTTGGACGATATCAACACTGTCGTAAAAAATGTTAGTAATCTCCCTATTTATTTTACAATACCAGTTATTTACTTTCATGTCACCAGTATAGCAATGCTGCCAGCGTCATGGGTACTTTTGAGCTGAGGTTTATATGGTTTTTAACACGCTTATATTAGCTTCACCTGTATGTTTGTGGGTTTGTGAGTTTGTAATTCTCCTTCGCGCGCCTGCTGCCTTCCTTGTCAACCACCCATAATTAATAATTGGTGCAAATAGGACAGACATAGTTCTGAGTGTTCGACTGGAGGGAGATCCTCGTTATCTGGACGGAAAGCGAAATTGCTCACGATCGTCGATAGCCGGCCAACGAACAAGACCCGTCACCGTCCATAGAAATTATATCGAGTGTCTTCGTTTGTAACACGCGCGCCTGCTGCCTTCTCGGCCCTAGTAGCTGATTTTTTATGGCTCACTTTCCGGAATAAAACCGGTCGGTAAAGAAACTACCATCAAATAGTTGATAATCTATAGTAAATAAATAAAAATTGGAAACAAAACTAAAGAACACGCTTTGATAGCATATTAAACTAAAAAGTGAAAAATAAATATAGTTTAAAAAACTAAAAAACACGCTTTTAAAGAATATCGAACTAAAAAGTTTAAAATAATTTTTAAAATAAAATAAGCTTAAAACAATAATGAACGAACAATAAATACTAGTATTATTGTGAAAAAAGCGTGGGCGCTTTGTGCCACATTTTTCGTATATCGAGCGCCCAACGCTTTTTTCACAATAATACTAGTATTTATTGTTCGTTCATTATTGTTTTAAGCTTATTTTATTTTAAACTTTTTAGTTCGATATTCTTTAAAAGCGTGTTTTTTAGTTTTTTAAACTATATTTATTAATTGTATGGCTTTGTGCCTTTTGCGGCGGAGACGGCTGGTCCACTCCAAAGCGAAGGTTTGCGATCCCCGCTCCGGGTCGTACCTGGCTCAACGTATCTCGCTGATATTCAGCGGGGCAACGCTGCCAGCGGCATGGATACGTTTTCGCCGGGTAGGCGATCCCGTTTTCTAGATTAGCTTTTAAATGACACATCACGCGAATGTATGGAGTCAATGCCTGGTCTTGTACACTTGTAATTTGAAAAGGCCATAATCAAATAAAATTGATTTAGTTACCATTTTCGTATATTTTGGTTTAGTTTGTTTGTACAAAAACATATAAAACGCACGAAACAGGTAAGACTTAACGTTGAAAACAAAGATGGCGTCAATAAAATGACATTTGACGCTGTCACTTAGTACAAAAAGGATGGTTTTGTTAAATTAAAACTGATCCAAAAATGTAATTCTAGTATTTTTCTAAACATATTGAAATTATTACTTGATTTTATTATTACTTGAATAGTGTAAAAGTGCAGGCCGAATTTGAATATCTGTTTTAATTGTAAATAATTTCCATTTATCTATTATTTTAAGTTGTTTTTGAAAATGAAAATGAAAAATTCATTACACCATGATGTCACAATGTAACCTTAGGAAATATTCAATTTCAGTATTTCCTTTTAACGGGAAACCGCTCATGATGCTCCCATATAAAATTTCTTTTGCCATAATCTATTAAAATAAAATAGCTGGCTTTGATAAGTAGTAACCTAACAAGTAAACATGTTAAAAAAGAACTGGAAACCGACTTCAATTGCCCTAAAAGTCTACTTAAGGGAAATTTAAGATTTATATCGTTTTCTCATAGATGCCGTTGTCAGAACTAGACTAACGTGAAATGGAACTACACGGGAATCACCACCTTTCAAATAAAAAAAGAATCCTCTAAATCGGTTCACCCCGTCAAAAGTTCTGAGGTAACAAATATAAAAAAATTAAAAACGTTAAATTGAAAACCTCCTCTTTTATTGAAGTCGGTTAAAAATAGGAGATTGAATTATGGTGTCGTGCAAGTTAATTATCAGCTACAAACAAGCTACAACCGTTACGCAGCTGATTGTCCTTAAATGAAAATTGAAATGAAAATCGTAATTTTGTTTTGTGAATGAAAAGTGTGATAAAGTTGGATGTGAACGATACTCATTTCGCGACATTACAATCCGACGCCCTATTTTTAAGATAATAACTGCATAAAGCTTAGTTTGGATTCTTGGCGCGAACTTGAAAAATGGTGGTTCATTGGAATTTTGTTAATTGAATAATAATACTGCTATGTGTGTTTTTTGTGTTATAATGGTGTGATATAGTGCAAAGAGTGTCATGGACGGTGTTATAGTATCAATTACGCAAAATTGCGAGGGTTTCGACGCGATCCGAAGAGTTTATCATGTCGAGTACATTCGGCATATGGATTCTTTCGAATAATGTTGAAACCAAGGCTGGCCTTTGAAGTTCTCGTCAAGAATTCAAATTAAGCGATAAAATGTACACATTATACATTTTATTGAGAAAGTTGAAGAAATGGCTTCGGAATAGTTTATAACCTCAAAATTTGTTCACCTAATTTTACTCGTCATTGGCTAAATAACCACTGGTTAAAGCCATTATTTATATAAAAAAGCTTAGTTTGATACTTTTATCATCGAGATCTGCTGAAATGTTCCAATTTCATCAACATTAATATCATGCCTTTGACTCTAATCTGTCACCAGGTAAAACTATCCTGCATAAGTGAGAGCGGTGTCTCGGGAGGGGTATCTACTGCAGTATCCACAGCAAGGCGTGTGTCTGCCCAAGCTGATGCCTTACAAGATGCTGATGGCAAGCTCATTCCTGCTCCGCAACTGAGAAGGCTGCTAGCTACGTTGGTAAGTGTTGTAGTGGAATGCGACGCCCGTGAAGGTAAAAAGATGATCTCCCGCCCCGGGCAGCACAGTAACAAACATCTTTTTAGCATCATAGCGAATCAAGGTCTTGCTGTAGGGTCTTTCATAGCATTTAAGAGGATTTGCTGGTGTCAAAGCTCCCATACAAACGTAGTCCCGTCATGTTTTGAGTAATAAGCGATGAAAGTCAATGAAATTTTCAAGACACCATCTAGAACTAAATAAATGTGTCGGTGGTGAGTCAGATTTTCGTTAAAAAATAAACTTTCAGAGTTACAGGGCATAAAAGTATTGTATTTTTCGTTATTATAAAGCCCCAACTTTGAACCTGTTTTACAAGAGTATGAATCAATTTAGAACAATTTGGAAAAACCACCGACACCTGAAATTTTATTGATATACTGTATTGAAAAAATGGCTACATAATATACTGTATCCTTCAAATGATCACGGGACTACGAAACATCCAAATAACGGGCGGATAACTTCGCGTAGTTTATGCTGTCTCACCGTACGCGCTCGGGTAGGATAGGGCTCGAAGAGGGACAGCTACAAAACAATGCAAACTTGAACGCGGCCACGTGCTCTAAACAGACAATTCTCTTAAATATTAGCAAGTGAATATAAGTTGCGACCGCGTACCGGGAAGCGTCTACCGGGTCTTCCCCCTACTAGATAATTCGACGACCTAGTTAAGGTCGCGGGGAGTCGCTGGATGCAAATGCCTCGAACCCGGGCAATGTGGCATACCTCAGATTAGGTACTAGTTACTATGGTATACCATGAAGGAGGCCTATGTCCAGCAGTTGAAGTTTCCTGGCTAATGATTATGAAGTAAATGTAAGTTGTAAGTGTCTCTGATATAGTCTGTTTTTGTACATTACAAAGAAGAAATTTTGCAAGATTGTACAATCATATTTCCGTTCCGTTCAAATGTCATCGATTGTAACTAAAGTGTATAAGACGTATTAGTCTAATGAGTTGCTTGAAAGTGTTAGCGTGGATTAGGCGTCTCATTGGTGGTTGTTCTGTAAAGATGTAGAAAGAAGATATATCATACGCTCGACCCTCAGGTGGAAAGCTGCCACGAGCTGATCGGAGGGGGCGGCATATCGGGACCTGGCGCCGGGGCAGCAGCGTCACTGAGAGCCCACCTCGCTAAGATAGATGTCCACGAGGGTCATGCCTACTTGCACGCAGATGAGGTACAGCTATACTTGTTTAACTCAATGTTGCTATCGAAAGACATTGCAGACTTTTTGATTGCTTACTGGCCACGTGTTTATTTTTAAAGTGGATTTAGTGAGGTCCATTCCTCGTAGCGACTCTTGATTCACACCAAAAAAGTTACCTATTGATATATATATACATATATAATGATCGAAAAGTTTGAGGAGTGCATGGTCTTAGGTTTGGTTTCCATTAATTTTTATATTTTTCATTGAAATCACGGAGCAGAATATTCTGTGGAGGTTGCATGCGGTTGCCAAACTATGCGTTATTATTAAAAGCAAATTATAACATTTAAAGGCGTGGAATATGTACTACAACTTATAGTTACACAAAAGGCGGAATAATATTTTACAGGTATAAAATTTAATAAAACAAAATGCTCTAATTTTGAATTTCTCAGACACGCGCGTTGGTGTATTTTTATGTTGTCCCTTTCTGATACACTGACCTGAACATTGCTGTTGTCGCAGCTTACCTCGCCTCCCGCCGGACATCGGCACAATTGTTCAGAACAAACGCGCGTTCACGCTCTCTCCGGCCATACTCCTTGCTTGAAATACACTGTAAATATTGGGCGGACTAACAAATGAAATACCAAACTCGCCTTCCCAATGAAGATATTACGAGTATCATTTGATTTGCCGCAGACAAAATAACTGAATAAAATTGATTTGCTGCCACTCTGATAACCAGTACGTGACCAGTGAGAACAAACAGTCTGTAACAATCATTGATTCAAGCTGAGTGAGAAGGTCATGCGGAATCGAATCCTTTTTAACCGACTTCAAAAAAGGAGATTTTCAATTCGACCTGTATGTATGTAATATTTTCAGAACTGCCCAGTTTTCGTATATGTTAGTCTATATCAGCTTCTAAACAAGTGTGCCAAATTTCAAAAGTGTATGTATGTATATCTCTGTTTGTCCTCGCATATCTCCGGAACTACAAATTCGATTTAAATCATTCTTTTTTGTTGAACTAGGTATTGTTCAACTTAGGGAAGACTGCAAGTTTCATCAAAATCGGTTCATTACTTTTTGAGATAGGGAGTGTTACGTGTGTATTAGACAGCTGACTTGTAAGCATTGCCTTAATAAAAGTAGACTTTTAGGGCAGTTGAAGTCGGTTTCCAGTTCTTTTTGAACGCGTTTACTAGTTTATTTATTTAACTGGCAACATCGTCAACATCAGATGATAAGCTGTCATTCTGTGGTATCCAACTATGAACCCAGAAATCAGGCCCTTCAGGCCCTGTTTCCAAGGGCACTTCATGGCTCTCAGATGTTGATTTCTATCGAACCGCATGGCATTTACATCTCGGCAATACACAATGTTTTGAACTGCACAACTCACTAACCAAGCTTTCTTGTTCCACCATTCCATCCTAACCCGTAGACTCTTATAGGCACAAGATCTAGATCTTATCGTAGACTCTCTTTAGATGGCATCAAGGTTCCTTTGTATCTGTTAGAAAAATACAATCATTAGCAAATTTCATTGTGTATTCAATGACATTAGAGCTGTTTATACTCGATGCAGTCATTTCTCAATTTATTGTCTATACGAACATGAGAAATACTGCTCGAAGAATCAACTAAACTATTAAAAGTTTTCGCTTCTTTGATGTAGATTTTGAATATAAAGTTGAGCACAAATAATTGAGGCACCCCCAAACTGTATTGGACTCCTCTCGTCATCCTTACCAAGCCATCGAATTGTATTTTATGTTTAGTTGTTTGTAGCTCATTGATCAAACTATTTACTTGTTTTTATCGTCCTACTGTAGACCAGTAAGCCGTAGTAGATCAGTACAACCCCTTGCCAACTGACATCCCTAACTCTCATAGATCCCCAAGAAAGGAGGTGCGGGGCGCTGGCTGCGCGGGCGCAGAAGCGTATCCGAAGGACCAACTTCCACCTTCACCGCTGCTCAAGTCCGCTCCTGGGGGGTGAAGGAAGTCCAAGCCTGGCTGGAAACTCTACAACTCGGTGAATATGCAGAAGCCTTTGCCAAACATGACGTCACTGGCAGAGAGCTGCTGTCTCTAGCCAGGAGAGACCTAAGAGATCTCGGGGTCACGAAAGTGGGTCACGTCAAGAGGATCTTGCAAGCTGTGAAGGAGTTGCAGTGACGACGGCGAGGCCACTCCGAGGGGGATGGCCATACTTAAATGTATGAAAGAGACAATCGCGACTTACTAAAATATATTATTCCACATACTCCATTAAAGACTGATTCCATCGACATATTGAAAGAGTTGAAACAACTGGATTATCAGGCTACTTCAATTTAACATGTGTGTGTTCAAAATATTCTGACAACTATTCTGATTGCATCTATTCCACTCCTCTTATAAGTCGCGATTGTCATCTACGATCTATTCCAATGATATTTCTTATGTATTTTGATCTCAACCGATATTTTAACTGTAACGAAGCGACCATGGATCGAGAGAGCTAATATTATAAGAATTAACAATTCTCAAAGTTACGCTTTGAACTCTTCAGGTTGTACTAACAAGGAACATTTTTGAGTGAACTGTATTATATTATTTTGCTATGGATCTATTATGTAAAAAAACGCAGCAACATTATTTTGATATTGACATCGAAACTTCTACCTCTTATCAGCTTAGCAAAATTGCGTTGCGAGAAGACGAACTTTTAATTTAAGAAGCAAAGACAAATAGATATAGGAATAAAAGTTTGTCAGCTTGCACGCAAAGAAAACAGTAAGCCAACGAATTTTTTCAAAAAATTTATTGCTGCCATCATTTTTTTTTCTCAAAAAATGTACCTAATTATTGTGCAAATGACCATCTACTCCAGCAACAAAAATGAAAACATCAACAACTATATTTAAATCTCTTTGTCAACAACAAATATTTAGAAATAGTTATGGGGAACACTATATCCGAATTTAATATGCAATAATTAATGAATTTATCAAACTACAAATCCACTTTTATGACAGCGCTATTTAAACTTTGATCAATCAATGCGATTTTATCATCGATAAAATTATATCACTTTTTTTCCCTGAAATTTTGTATCGTGAAAAATAAATTTGAAAAATAAATTTCAACAAAATTGAATGCTGCCAAAAATTGCCTTCCAAAGTTGTTCTTCGTTCGAATTTTGAGTTGATCATCAATTTATTTGAAACATTGAACACAATCGTGTTTGTTGCATGATAAAATAACAATTAATCTTTCCTCAAACTATTACAAAGTCCCATAAAAATATAGTGAATCTAAATTTGGAATAGTTTAAAATATAGAAGTACAAAAAAACTTGAAATCATAATCTCTTCCTGTTTGCGTAGCTAGTTACTCTGAATATATTTGCAAAAGTTTATGCTGAAACCGAATACTATTATATTAATTATTAATTTTTTAAAAACAACATAAATGAATCACCCATTCATATTTTATTAATCACTCGAGAACTTTTTCTGCACATCGATTATCCGTTCTTCAAGCGATGTGGCCTGCCCATTGCCACTTCAGCTCACTGACTCGTCGAGCTATGTCTGTGATCTTACTTCGTCTGTGGATTTCCTCATTCCGGATTATATTACGTAGAGACGTACGAACCACAAACACGTTAGGGAATCCCCCCAATTAGATGCACCGCGGGGAGGAAGTTTCCCAGCTGATGAAAGTGGTATGTAGATATCGGGCCAAGATCGTACAAAATGGAGATCGATAGAGTATCTGAGACTAAAGTTAGGAAATAGATAATCCAGCATAATAATAACGTAAAGTTAATTCGCTTAGATATTGTCGCCTTTGAAATATTCCACCCGGCACATGCTACCTCTAATCGCTGTGGTGTACACCCGCGGGTGAATTTGTCATTTTATATAGAGGCGTCGCATTTAGGTTGTGTTTGTGACTTTGCGGTGAATGCTGGTTGTATAGAAAATGTTTCGGTATTTTTGACGATTAAATTATTCTTGTTGCATAAATTCAATTATGCGCATTATTTAATATGTACTCGTTTTTATCTATCTAACTAATCTACACTATCTAAGCGAACGGACTTTACTAGTATTGTTGTGGTACATATACAAAACCCCAAAAGGAAAACCGGTCAAGTGCGAGTTGTACTCGCGCACCGAGGGTTCCGTACAGAATATGAAGAATTAACATACGGAAAACCATACATAATATGCACCGAACAATCCTCTAACGAATGCGTCTCGATTTAATTTTGCTACTAGCGCTAATAATACGCTAAAACGCACGTCTCAAAAAACACGTTTGTTATTTGGGAGCCCCCTTAAATGTTTATTTTATTCTGATTTTTTTTAATATTTTTTGTTATAGCTGCAACAGAAATACATATTATCATCTGTGAAAATTTCAAATGTCTAACTATCACGGTCATGAGATGCATATTGGTGACAGACGGAAAGCGGAGTATTAGTAATAGGGTCCCGTTGGTTACCCTTTGTGTACGGAACCCTAAAAAGTGAACCGACTAAGTATATTCCAAGGTGAACGGAAACAGGTTTTCCAACTTAACATATTTAAGACTTTCTGCCCCCAACTTACCCACACGTAACTTTTTCAATTTCACCACTACTGTAACTTATTACTAACTTTCTTGCAAATATATTCATTGGCAACTTAAATGTTTCTTACGTAGCACAATATACCGTAGTATTTAACAGTAACGGGAATACTCTAAATAGTCATGCACAATTAGTCAGTTAAAATAATAAATAGCCAAATCAAATATATTTAGATTATTTAGATTTCCAAAGCACTGTTATGTCCTAAACTGACTCTGCATTTAGATAACCTGAAGGACTATCAGCTCATATGAGTTGTTTAGTGATATTAATGAATAACCTTTAGGAAGTAAATGTTAAAAATATAAACTTGGAGACGGTAACGAAACCTGACTTAAAGCCTACTTGTTGTAAGATGTTGTCCCGCTCTTTCTACCCAATCTTTTTTTGCTACTCCATCTTGGGGTAGAAACAGAAACTTTATTTCTATGAACCCTCTAAAATGTCAAATAATTCCCGCTATCTGACGCGCTCTGTTATGAGACGGTCTGACAGTCGCTGTCACGACGACGGCTAGACAACTGTCAGAGTCCATTTCATAAACTCTCAAGGTAGCCAGAGCGATCAACCACTAAAAGTTGCTGCGTCCTCGAGCAGTTTTTTATGTGTGATTTCTGAAGTTTCTTACTAGATTATTCGGTTGTGTAAATATTGAAAGTGCCATGTATTTATTTTTAAAGGTATAGTGTTACCGTGTCCAAGTGAATAACCAAAGATTTATAGATTATATATTATTGTAGATAATCCTCGATATTATATTGTAGATGTATCTCGATTCCATATTCTAAATAAATACAAGCAATTTCATCGAGTTCTATCAAGAACTAGTTAGTAGAAAGATGGAGGGACATCCTTTTGGTGTTGAAGCTCTTGTGAAATGTGATCTCGTGTTATGTTGTCTTTTAGGTAATGTATGTTGGGGTCGCGTTGGTTCACGTTCAACTTTCATTATATTGCTTCGTTTATTATTATTACTATGTTTTATTTTATATATTTGTCTGGCGTAAAAGTTCCATCCCTTCAGAGCAGAATGTACAAATCGCAAAATGTACAAAACGCAAAATGTAAAAGTCCCACGTTCACACACATTCAAAATTTTTATGTCAACTGTATAGAAAACGGTTATTACCCTTTTTACAATTGAAATTTTGTCTACCTCCGTGACCTAGTGGCTAAGTTTTGGAAATAATATTCTGATGGTCCTGGATTCACTTCCCAGTGAGAATACCTATCGGTACTCGATATGGTTGGTGGTAGGGTATTTTATTGGCTAGCTACCACCATATTACTTAAGTGTGCCGCTAAACAGCAGTGTTAATAGCACTGTTGTGTTGCGGTATGAAAAATAGCAGAGCCAGTGTATAATTAGATTAACACTTCTGGGTGCGCACACTTACCATCCAATTAATTATTATTATTTTGATTTTTCTAAAAACTATCCAATTAATAAACTTGAGAGGTGTCAAGGGACACCCGGATGAAACGAAGTTCCTTTCGATTAATTAGTGAAGGAATTGTAATAAAAAAAAATTTAATATCATGACGCGTACACTTGCTAAACACACAAAATGTGGAGATTATAATGCGTATGACTTGGTTATCACAATAATAAAGAGAGGTTATAGTGCGTACTTGCTAAAAATGCAAAAGCATTTATTATTATCTGTATATAATCTCTACTTACCTAACTCCATCAGCAATATCCGGAACTTGTGCAGAAACACTGTCAGGATTCATTATTATTATTTTTTATTATTATTTATTATTTACAAAAAACCTGTATACACTCAACAAAAATAATCGTCGCGACACCACACTCGCAATATCTGGCTTGCTTTCTATAACAGAGAGAGAGAGACAGACAGAGAAACATGCGACGCCGCACAGCTTACAATAGCTTACTATAGCAAAAAGTGTCGTGACAACTTTTCGTAAGAATTTTTTCCGTCTAGCCCCCTTTCACAACGCGCGATAAGGAACTTCGTTCCAATAACAAAGCCGGGTACACCTATTTCTATAGTAATTTTCTTCTGCTGTGATGCTTTGTTCTGCATCTGCCATTTACAGATTGAAAAATCATTGCGTCGATGGGAAAGAGGCCTTAGTTCTTTTTGTATATTTGGCGTGTAGTACATTCTGCGTGTAGTACATTCTGCTTCGAAAGGATTTTTCCAGTAGTACGAGTAGGTCTGATTGATCACCATGCTTGTCAAACCCTTCTGGGTTGGTGATAGCTGAAAAAATACAGATGCGCATCCAATAAAGTTTTCTTTTCGACACGTTTATTTTCACGGTTTGACATGGTATGTTTTCATTCTAAAACCTCAACCACACGCACGTTTTCGCAAACACGTGCGTTTACAATTCTAGTGTAACTCTTTTTTTATTTTCTATATATTTGTTCACAGCTGATGTGATTGCTTTTGCGAGTATCCTACACTCACAGTCAATAAGAATTTATTCGTCAAATCTTGGTCTTGAAGAAATGTGCAATTCTGTATTCGTTCCTGCACTTCTTAGTCCTTACATTTGACCAAATTTAGGACTGCGAAATGTGGACATTGATAAAAATGTATTTAAAACGACAACGCGACCAATAATTCTCCTTAACGATCTGCCTTATCGGTGTTTTTTATAAATGTATCTCTATAAAATTACTGTTCTAATAAGTATTTATCGTGTACATGAGTGTGTGTGTCTATATTTACATAATACATTTATTTATATATTATATTAGTGTAATTATAAACTCGAGTCCGGATATATACCGGACTATTTATATATTTCCACCGTCTAAAAACGGTAAGTTTATGCCTTAGATGATTTATCTCTACAAAAATCTACTAACCTAAAGAGTATATAATATTATATAACGATCTACAGAATATCTTTTCTTGAACTACCCACTTCTGAAATATTCTTGTTTTCTTGTAAGTTTTATGGACTCAAATCGTTGTTTCCGATTAAGATATTATGCATATTACATGTTTTGCTGACTACGTATGTATCTTTTAAAATGAAATGTTCATGTTCAATGTGTTTTTATATTGGCGTTAAAATTGATTAAATTGTTGATTCTATATTAACGGTGTTTGAAAATTATCGCTAATAAATAATTTTGCTTTACAAAAATTAGCATTTTAACATTTGCTAGTGAATCGTAACTGTTGTATTTAATACTTTTCCTTATAAATGTATTCATATCAATATGTTTAAGTGATCATTTTATAATGATTCCTCGTTATTAAATAGTCATTTTGTATTTAATAATTTCTTAAGCAATAAGCATCGATTTTTTCACTTCTATTTTTCTATGCGTGTTGTAGTAATCAATTCCGTTTGTACATTGCGAGTGTTTTAATGTGTCTTGCAGTAATGAACCACGTTAAAACTTTTCGTTTGGTTGAAACAGTATATTTGTTGACTATTTACAATCTTGAAGCTTATTATTACGTGGAGGGAAATTACAGTACACTAAATTACAATTAATTTTCTGAGGTTCAGTGGGATTTGAACTCTCGCAACTAGCTATGGTGCGGGCGAGCGCGCGCGAGCGAGAGGTATAACCCCTCCCGCCCTAACAATTGTATAAGCGAGACGCATCGTCTGTCCCGCTCAGACAACTGTGCGAGCGAGAAGGATCACCCGTCCTGCTCTGGCGCTGCCGTCATTTAAATGTAATATTAAGAGAGTACTGCAAGAAATTTTGTAACATTAAAGTCACTACTATTATGCGCTGAATTAGTTAAATACATTAAAACAACTTTTTTAGGTTGACCCGATCCTTAGCGTGGGGTCACACCTGTCTTTGTTGTTCTGATCTAGCTAGAATTACCAGGATCAGAAAAGAGTCCGGGTCGATCGCATCACACCGATCGCTGGGCTTTGATTTGCACAACTGCAGACGTACTGAGGCAAATCTCTCTCTCTCTCTCTCTCTCTCTCAGATATATGGTGTTTGTATGTAATTCGCGCCTCTTTCACGTTCTCCAGGGATGCTAGCCGGTTGCTTGCTGACCGGGCGTGCTTGGCGGTGCGGGTAGACAGGTGTCTTGATCGGTACAGTTTGTATGCCATATGGGGTAGATCAGAACCACAAAGACAAGTGTATTCCCACGCTAAAACAAGGGCACGACTTGTTGACATTTGATGCAAATACAATATCGAATCAATCAATAATTAATATCTTCTTCAATTCGGGACCTGCGTGTGTTGCCAGTCTGAGTCTAACACAAAGAGACAGTAATTCTGATACGCTCAGCCAACTGCGACGAGGCCGTTGAAGAATCATTAATGACCAATACATAACGTTAATGCCATCTAGAAAAATTTGATATTTATTATTTATATATGTACATATATTGTTTATTAATAATTTATGTATCTGTATCAAATTTCAACGAGAGCGTGCCCTTGTTCAAGGATCGAGCTATTCTAAATAAGTCAATTCGATGTTTTAACTAATACCCGCATAGTAGTAGATTTTAATTTACAAAATTTCGTGCAATACCTTCTTAAAACCTGTACAAGAACCTCCTTTCTCTATCTGCACTGGTGCCCAACCCCGTGATCCATCTCTATGGTAGAGCGCCTCATCCGTGTCGAAAAAAATTAAAGCGTCATACAGTCAGAGCAAGAAAGCATTAGAAAAAGAGAGATAGGGCGATTCCGAAAGCTCGACGTTGGCGCGCTTTTTTGGTAACAAAAGTTACCACGCTCTACTATGTCGATTCCAATAATGGATATTTAGAATTAGATGACATTAAAACAGTTGCAATAATAGGCTTTCTAGTCATTACGATGTAATATTGTTCCTGTGACAAGTTGTGAACTTTAAGTATATAGTTATTTAAGATGCTTCTTAAATTAATAATAAATTGCTGAATATATTATTGTAAGTTGATTAGCAAGTTTTCGTTTTTTATATTTTGTGAACGCGATGCAAAACTTTAAAGAATGGCTACACGCTTGGGTTTACAATCCGGAGGTCCCGGGTTCGATTCGAGCTCGATTTGGTTGGTGGTAGGGCATTTTCTATGTCTGCCTTTCTAGCTACCACCATGTTACCTAAATCTGCTGCCAAATAGCACTGTTAATAGCACTGTTGTGTTCGGCTTCTGGGTGCGACTTACCATCACGTAAGATGAAGGCCAAGTACAAACCCGTCGTACGCTTAATAATAATAAACTACTCACTGCACCTACCAAGGAATTATGCCACTAAAAATAAATACGTCAGACAAAATACGCGAATTAGAATATGAACGATTATAAAAACAAGATGTCGATAGAATTTGCTATTAAAAAACTTGCGATCAAACAACAACAACAAACACAAACGATTAAACATTTTCGCTATTACATAAAAGCCCGACCAAGAATTTGTACTCGAACTAGTTGAAACAATTGAGTTAATGCGCGGGAAAACGATTCAACGGAAGACGTCTAACAAATCCCATACTTAAGATGATTATCATCCAAGACTACCCCGAGGTCATAAAATTTTGCATCGCTTTCGTACTCAATTAATTTATGCGCAAAGCGAAATGTATACGATTGGCATCAATTAGAAAATGAGACCAACTTTAGGATTGAGGATTGCATGTTTTGTTCCTTTTCGACAATTGAAAGACTGAGTCCAATTGTTGAATATTGTTTAATAATGACCGCATAGTTTAATTTATATTGCATTTCATATGATATTTTAATAGGTACTGAGAGATATTTTACGTACTTAGAAACTCATAGCTTGTACTTCATTGCTGTAACTTTAATTTGTTATCTTGATAAGCTTTTGCTCAAATTAAGTTTAACTTCAGGTTAAGTGATTTCAACAGTCGATCGATTGACAATTGTTTAAATTAACATTAAGGCTGCACAGTTGTAGTTATATACCTACCTACTTTCTTAAGTCATGTTTGATGAATTATCATCTTAAAATTATAATGTCACAACCAATTTTCTTCTTCTAAGTATATTTCATTTATTATATATTTTATTTATTTTTATTTTAAAAATATTTGTGAGAGTGTTTGCTACCAGAGAAATTAATTATAACTTCAATTTAATGTAATGAAAATTTATTTTATTTGAAACTTTTACAGATTACACAAAATTTTGCGTCCGTTTTGGGCGGTACGAATCGGTCGAGTTGTTGCCACATTAAAATTATTTCTAGTGGCAAGTAGTAGTTTTGATTGGTGTTGCCAACAATATTTGCGACAAAAACTTCATAAAACCAAAGATTTGCGCACAACTTTTTTAAATATAAATAAAAATATATTTAAATATGTATAGAAAACATTAAAAACATCATTTACTGTGTTCAAAGTGGAATTTATAGGTAAGATAGGAAATATATTTGGAAAGCAATAGAATACAAAGAACAGTTTAAGTCTTATATAACCAGATAAAAATCTACATTGTCACCTTTTTGGACTTTAAATAGATATTGTAAGAATCTCATGTCTCATAATTGTGATGATTATTATTACTAATTAAGATTTATATCATGACAGCACTTTATCGATGTCCTTTATATCCCTAACATATGTACGGTAATTAAAAGAGATATTTCAAATTCAGCCTGCACTTGTACACTATTTAAAAAATCATGTAATAATCTAAACATGTATATAAAAAAATAGAATTAAATTTTTGCATTTAATTTAACTGTACAAAATCATTCTTTTTGTACTAAGTGACAACGTCAAATTTTATTCTATTGACGCCATCTTTGTTTTCAACGTTAAGTCTTCCCTGTTTTGTGCGTTTTATATGTTTTTGTACAGATAAACTGAACCCAAATCTACAAAACTGGTAACTAAATCACTTTTATTTGATAATGACCTTTTAAAATTATAAGTGTACAAGACCAGGCCTTGGCTCCATACATTCGCGGAACAAATCATTTGAATCTTTATCTCATGTCTTTTTTTAACATCACATTCCAAATTTGCTAGAAAGTAGATGTGTAAATCCTAGGTTTTAACTTAGATTTATTAACCTCACCTGTGCAGCCCCAAAATAAACACTATTTTTGGTTAGAGTGTACAAAAGTGTGAAGGGTGCTGAGGTCCCTAGGGCCTTAGCGCCCTCTTTTGTGCACCCCAACCCTATTTTTGTCAACTTATTGTTGTCGTATGAGAAAGAGTCTGTGCCCCGATGATATTGTAACTTTGATGCGAACGTATTTTCTCTCGGTATTTATATATTTGGGGATTCAATAAATTATACTGTTACTCATAACTTTGCCGTTTTATTTCTTTTATTTCATGACTATGGCACCACTATGGCACGCAGACAGTGGGCCACTCGCTACAGACGCTAGAGCTCCTGTTGTTTGGGGTGATTTCAAACCAATTCCAAACACTGATTTGAATTGAAAGAATGAGATGACGACATTTAAAGTCAAGTATGTCAACAGCGTGATTTGATAACGAGGATTCAGGTTTATTAGTACACTCTAGTACAAAAATATGTATAAACTTTAGAACCATGTCAAATTTTCCTTTTAATGATGTTTCCCGTAACACATTTCGTAGGAACAAAAAAGGGTGAGTGTGACAACAAAAATGTATACATATTTTTGTACTCGAGTGTACCTTGACTGATAACACTGATTAATCTGTCCGTAAAGAGTAATTAACACCTTTATCGAATAAGGGGTTTCATAGATTTTACACAGATAGAAAATCTTGAGTGATTATTTTACTTCAATCAAGCTTTTTTATATATTTATTGCACAGGTTGGCTAAAAAAAGAGGATTCTAATGATGGTACACATCAGTACTAGCAAAACGACATGTATTCCCAGATACCCCGTTAAAGTTGTCCGGTTACGGGTCTGTTGGGAATTTCCCTCCCGGTAATCTTTTAAACATTGCAGCGGGTCGGGGTGCAAGCAAAACAAGAGGCCAGCCATTGTTGAACAAATCCTAAAACAAGAACCGAGTAAGGAACTGTTGGTAATCGTTAAGACCACACTACGTAGCGCTGAATACAATTGTAATTTCGAAAACTGAACCAAAACATTCGACCGCAATTCAAATTTCAAATTGAAATGTAGCTACAATAGGGCGCACAATATTCCACAAGCTGTGCTCAAGTTCGAGGCCGGAGCCACCAATAATGTAGTGCTCTGCATTGCAAATGACATCGTGCCGAATCCCGCACGGATTTATGTCGTATTTCGGAAAGACCCGCTCTAGAGTGAGGTACGGTATGAGATCACGATGGGAGGATAATGGAGTGAAGGGTCCGAGTGACGTGTGCAAATAAGACTACGTGGTATTCCCCTACTAAAATGTTAGACTCAGTTTGAGTCTCAATTGGGTCATAATATCATTTCGCTTCGGGAATAGAACCACTAACATATTATCCAATATGTATACAATTATACATACTTCGAGTAGTTTTTGCCTGCAATTTCGTCTGCGTGTGCTTCAGAAATTATGAGTTCCGCACCGGAAAACTAAAGATTAGCCTAATTTAATCAAAAGCGTCGATGGCGCAATGGACAAGGCGTGGGCTCTCAATCTGAGGGTTCCGGGTTCGAATCTAGCCGTGTACCTATGAATTGTTTTTCAATTCAAGTACATTATTCGATTGCTTAACGGTGAAGGAAAACATTGTGAGGAAACCTGCATGTCTTGAACAGGCATGTGAAGTCCGCCAATCCGCACTGGGCCCGCGTGGTGGACTATGGCCCATACAATCTCTCTATATATAGGCTGTAGAGAAGAGAGTATATAGGCTGTTGATGATGAATAGAAGTCTATTTAGCAGTAACAGATCTAGTTTCGTTCGCATGTACTACTAATATTATAGATGCGAAAATGTTTGTTTGTTTATCCTTCAGAATCAGAATGACTAGATTTTTGGTATAGGAATAGTTGAAGGGCCAGAAAAGGACATGGGTTGCTATTTGTGAAATCCACTCGAACGAAGTCGCGGATAGGAGCTAGTTTCAATTTATTTACAATGAGACTGAAGAAACACTTAATAAGTAAGAATATAAACATAGATCTGCATGGTACTTAGGTACTAGAAATTACACTTACAGGTACCAAACACTTGGCCACGGCCTCATTTATCGCCTTTTTATCGAAACTGTGTACTTGTGAAATACGCAACCGTTATATCGCAAAATCACGAACGAAGAACCTATTGTCGATTGCCTCAACAAAAGATACCGAATTTTTTAAAGGAAAAATAAAAATATGGCCTCCGAGAATTTTCCCGCACCCTTAAATTGTATTGTGCTAATAAAAATGTGATAAAACGCTGAAGTAAAGTGATATAAAAGGAATAGAAAGCCTATTATCTTTTACAAGATAGAGCTTGATTTTTCTTTGTTGTGATAGAAACATGAAATAGGTTTACGTCTTGGAAAAACGGAGACTGAATTATTTCAGTAAAATATCTCAGTAGATTCAATCCTCGGAGATATTTTTAAGTAATTATTTCTACTTACTGCTGTACTACAACTTACCTGTCACCTATAGAGCAGGTAAAATCCTTTTAGAATTAGAAATTTCGATACTAATGTAAAAAGTATGTTAATTCAATCGAGTTTTCAACCGACTTCAAAAAAGGAGGAGGTTCTTAATTTGACTGTATGTTTTTAACCCCCGACGCAAAGAGAGGGGTGATATAAGTTGTTTCAAGGTCTCGAACGGATGGGACGATTTTGATGCGATTTTTTTAATTGAAAGCAAATTTCCTAGCCGTGGTTATTAGCTATATTTGGTGATCGTCAGATTATTGCGTAGTTTTTTTTTAAAATTTTAATTTGTCCTCAGCGAGCATTGGAACGAGCTATGCTCGGAATTTCTCTACGCGATAAAATCCGCAATAAGGAAATCCGTAGACGAACTAAGGTCACCGACATAGCTCTTCGAGTCAGTGAGCTGAAGTGGCAATGGGCAGGCCACATAGCTCGAAGAACCGATAGCCGGTGGGGAGTAAGAGTTCTCTAGCGGTGACCACGTACCGGAAAACGTCTACCAGGCCGTTCCCTTCTTAGATGATCTGACGACCTGGTTGTCGCGGGGAGTCGCTGGATGCAGGTGGCCGGTCGATGTGGCGTACCATGAAGGAAACCTATGTCCAGCAGTGGACGTTTCCTGATAATGATACTAAGTAATACAATCAATGCGAAAGTGAATTTGTTTGTTACCACTTAGCGCCTCAATGAAACAATCGTAATGACATTTGGCATGCCCAATGACATGGACGACATAAGCTATTTTTCCTCTAGGTCCATAAAGTAAGTGGTGTATAAAAATACTAGCAATGAAATAAAAAAGACTTAATTCATCTCATAACAGCTTTTATTCGTTCCAAAGATTGACCTTTACCTAAAAGATGCATCATTTCAGCAACTCCTGGACCTTCATTTAGACCACTCAGCGCAGCCCTGAGCATCTTCATCAAAACCGGAAACTTCAAATTGTTCTCTTTACAGAAATCTCTTAGATGCTCCTTCAAAGAATCCTGTTCGAATGACTCTAAACGTTCTAGATTTCCCACAAGTTTCTCGAGCAGCGTTTGGTCCAATTCGATGCTTGTATTCGACGGGAGAATCCAAAAGAAACCGAATTTTGTTGAGACCAAATCTTCGATTCGGGTTATTCTCGATGTCGCCCAACTCAGCACAGTTTTAACGTGATCCTGGCACACGTTTAAGTTCTCTTTAGGATAAGTTTTTGTTACTAACTTCTGTAGTTTAGTAATGAGTTCTTGCGCTAGAGTTTCATCTTGCAATTGCCGCTTGATTTCTAGACGGTTGCATTCTTCTAGTAGGTCCGAGTTGAGACGGCTCGGATGGGACGAGACTTTTCTGATCTGAAACTGGGATATGCGGAAACATTCATCGATCAATTAAGTAAGAAATTTCTTGAATCAAGATACTGGTTCCACTTCCACTCACGTAAATAGCCTTAAGCTGTGCTTACACGAGCAACTTGTTTGCAATTATTACAGGGCAACAGTAATTGATAAACCTGTAGCAATTATAATGCGGCACTTGTTTTGCCAGTATTGCTCCATATTGCTCAAAGTTGCTGATATGAATTCTCGAATAACCAGACGGTTGGGTATTCAATACGCTGTGTCACATATGGAGCAACATTGCTGCATGTGTCCGTGATGTCACAATTGACAATATTGCCTATAGTTGCGCAATTTAAGTTGCCCGAGTAAATGCAGCTTTAATAAGGTAAAGTGTAGAAACCCGCTATAATATGGCGTGCTAGTGCAGAGCCCGGAGCTTTGCTGGGGACTGTTCATCGTCAAAGTAATCGCTGTTCCTAATTTCAGGTTTCTAACCCAAGCGGTTTGTCAACCTGATGTGACAGTCAGCGAAGTCTTTTTTTAAATCTGTTATTACGAAAAATTCAGAGGTGTTATGGCGTTTGTTCATTGCCCGTCTAACTAGCTACCAGACTACTGAAGTCTGCTCCCAAACAGCAATGTTAATACTACTCTTGTGTTTTAATAATGAAGGCTTGTCATGGCTTCACAGATGAACTGATCTTGATGAAATCTGGTCACGCACACAGCTTGTGGCATACAGAGGCAATTATAATACATTTTTATAAAAGAGTTCCTGCTGGATTTTGTCTTAAGTCAACGCAGACAAAGTTTCAGTCAAAAAGCTCGTAACCAATAAACATACATTTTACAACAAAATGCCGAAAATGCCTAACATCAGCTGATACTCTTTAAACTCAATCTATTTTTTACCAAATATAGCTAAGAACCACTGCAAGGAAACTTGCTTTCACGTAAAAAAAACGCCTCATAATCGGTCCATCCATTCGAGAGCTACGATGCCACATACACAGACAGACATTGGCGTGACACTTATAACACCCCTCTTTTTGCGTCGGGGGTAAAAAAAAATGACAAAAACAATTTACCTCATCAGCTAATTCCTCTATGGTTTTAAGTCTAACTCCTTCCCCCGGTATATGGTCGAACCCGCCACCAGCGAGCGTTATGTAGTTGACCAGTGCAAGTGGGAACACACCTGCAATATGAAGATAAATAATGATTTACATTAATTATTATTATTATTATTTATTTAGTTCATACTAAGTTGGTATTGCTTTGAGCCTTTTCATCAACCGGGAAAGGTCGATTGCTGGACATAGGCCTTCTCCATGGTATACCACATTTACCGGTCCCGATCCAGCGACTCCCCGCAACCTAACTAAATCGTCGATCGTAGTAGGGGGACGGTCCGGTACACGCTTTCCGGTACGTGGTCGCCACTCGAGAATTTTTACTCCCGAGTTTACTCCCCATCGGTTTATATCGGTTCTTCGAGCGATGTGTCCTTCCCATCGCCACTCAAACTCACGTACTCGTCGAGCTATGTCGGTAACCTTAGTTCGTCTACAGATTTCCTCATTTTAGATTTTATCACGTAGAGAAATTCCGAGCATATCTCTTTCCATTAGTAAAAAATCCATCAATCAAGAACTATGATTTTGTAGAGGCAGCTATTACTTTAAATCAACTTTAAGTTAACATATGCTTACCTTTTCTTCGATAGTCTTCAACTTTGACATCGCTCTGTCGTTTACTAAGTTTGGTGCCGTCAGAGTTTACTATCAGCGGCAAGTGTCCAAATTGAGGGGGCTTCCAACCAAATGCCCTAGTGTGAAAAACGTATAATTTAATTTAACTTTAAGAGCAAGCAAAACATATTCATTTACTATCATTTTTCTTGGTTAATCAAAGTCACACTCAATCCTTTTTAGGGTTCCATACCTTAAAGCAAAAAAGGAACCCTTATAGAATGACTTGGTTGTCCGTCTGTCTGTCAAGGCATTTTTCCTCATAAACTCGTAATATCATATACTCAAGTCTGCAATGGTTTTGATCTGTGAAAAACTCAAATTACTTACTCAACGCTTGCTCTCAAAATACTCTACTCAAAATTGCTTATTTTGACCATTTCCCTTGAAAGTGCATCAAAACCTAGAGGGTACTAATATGAACCTTCTGAGCACAAACCTGACTTACACTTGGCCGTTGTTGCTGTTTTTCAACCAATATGGTTGCGTTTGACCACAATATCATTCAACTCAGTCCAACGTCCCTTACCTGTATATCAACAGATGCTTAGAGGTAGATATATGCCACTCCACACCTCTCAAGACATGGGATATCTCCATCAGATGGTCGTCAACGACATTAGCGAAGTGATAAGTAGGAAATCCATCACTCTTCATCAACACTGGGTCACCCTCATTAAGAGAAACATCGTATGCTATGCTGCCAAATATCATGTCCTCGAATGACTGGCAGTCTGATGTCAACTGGAAGCAGAATGTCTTATGAATCAGAGAAATCAATTAGATCTGGAAAAGGAAGGGAAAAGCAAATGTAATTCATGAAAATCTAGGATTACTTCAGTGGGTGTAGTATGAGATTGTGATATGAAAAACTTCTATGAGATTTGACATTAAGATTTGGCAATTCCTTACTCTCTCCACTTATTGGGACTTAGCCTTTACTAACCTTGATGGTTAATACCAAACTTTAATTATTGGGTACTTGATAAGTTGACACCTAATTAGTTTGAGGTTAAATTGTATTTTGTAGCGTAACGGACATTAATAGAAAGCCTCCAAAATGCAAATACGTAATAATTTTATTTTCTATTTGATTTGGCAAGAATTTATAGTTTAAAAAATTGCGAAAAATACAGTTCCTCGAATAGTAAAATGCTTATTACATTTAGTTTTCACATTGCATTTTAAACATTTTATTATAGAAGTATATAACTAAAAACATTTTTATACGAGATAACTCAGAATATTCAACAAGTTTCACACATTTAACGCTCCAACACTGGCATGTGACATCACAAAACTCACCCGATTTATATGGAGTGTTTTATCACCGCGTGAATAGAATCACTTTTCGGCGGGTTGTGTTAAAAAAAAATTAGTCGTATCGAAAAAAAAATTGATAGAGCTATTTACATGGACTATCGATTTAGACAAATACCCAATTTACTTAGGCATAGTTGTCACAAAATTGCTATTTAAGCTACAACAGCTTAGTGGTAGACTTAGATAACATAATATATTTAAAAGTTATATATATAAAAGGTGAAAGAAAACGTCGTGAGGAAACCTGCAGACTCCTGAGAAGAAATTTGAATGCTTGTGTGAAGTCTACCAATCCACAATGGGCCAGCACGGTGGACTATTGCCCATACACTCTCTGTAGGAGAGTAGGCCTGAGCCCCTGCAGTGGGGACATATATAGGCTGTTAATGATGATGTTAATAAATAAAGTCGTCTTCATATATGTGAACTTTAGGAATTTTCTTACAGAAACTACTCATTCAATTGGAATGTAGTCTATATCCTTCTCCAATCCTTCAACTATCCAAGCTATTATGACTCTGCATCTTGACATGAAGAAGTTAAGGACAAACAAACAAAAATTCACATTTTTATAATATTAGCATAGATTTTATGATTCCAACAGATCTTGAATTGCAAATGTCAACCATACAGTGTTTAGTTCTAATATTTTGCAATGCCAATATAAACTTCTTAGTTTTCAACATTAGCTACAAGTAACTCACCTTAAATCTGACACAATATTGAGTACCATTCTTTATTTTCTCTCTGACATCCTGTACGCTCAAGCTGCGGCAACGATTATCATATTTCGGTATCCTTTGATTCTTTATGGCATCTCTTCGGAGGATGTTCAGGCGGCGTTCAGTACAGAAGCATCGGTATGCTGACCCATTGTCAAGAAGCTGTTTTATATGATCCCTACAAAGATAAAAATAACTGTAATAATTTTAATTAAGTTTTGATGGTATGTTAACAAAAGATAGCATGGACAGTGCCACATTTTATATGACATTCTGGTAGTTTTTGTGTAACATTTGTGTCTGAAACATTATCCATTAGAAAAGACAGCAGAGGGCATAGCATGAGACACATTATATTTGCAGCTGAAATGAAATTTTTTAAATTAACCATTTACCAGTGATTTGATTAGTTTCACTCATTTAATTGAATCAAAATTCATTCAAATTGTGATTTAAGAATAAAATTGCCTAAATCTTGACCTCCCAAAACCCACCTTTTGTGAACCTCAACCTCCACTAAAATCATAATTAAAACCAAGGTTCCCATATCTACATCCAACCATGGGATTCTATTCTAGAGCAGAGACACGGCTAAGTTACATGGCTGCTGAGTTACAAGCTGACTGCAATGGCAGTAGTCACTAGAGTTTGTCATGTGTTCTATTGAGTGTCACTTACTGGTAAATATCGAGCCTCTCACTCTGTACATACGGACCGTACGTCCCTCCAACGTTTGGGCCCTCGCCACAATCAATTCCCGCCCAATCCAAGTCACTCTTCAAAGCCTCTACAGACCCTTCCACTTTCCTCGTTTGATCCGTGTCTTCTATACGCAATATGAACGTACCTTCCCTTGATTTTGCAAATAAATAATTATATAGAGCTGTTCTTAAACCACCCAAGTGCAAATATCCAGTTGGACTCGGTGCAAATCTCACACGAGTTTTTGTTTTTAAGGTTCTATAAACTAGTTTCCCAGAAAAAGCATTGTTTACAGCTCTGGATAACATTTTATTGTTATAAATAGCTATTCATGTTTTATAGATGAAAAATAATCAATAAATATCATCAGATAACGATAAGAAAAGAAGTAAAATTATTTTAGTAATAATTTACGAATCAATTTGCTTTACTTACTCAATCAGCTGTTTTTGAGTGACGTTCTAAATTTCGTTTAGAAAATATATAAATCACAGACTAGATATTGGTATAGAATTGCAGCAAACGACTTTTGTTTGAGGTTGTGGTTTGAGGTCTTTGATTATTTAGTACAAAGTGATTATATGCTTCTAGATTTCGCATTTTACTGTAGAAATAGATTTCTATACATTCTTTAACAAATATTTAATTTTTTAAATGATAGCCCTGAAACTTTTCAGTATTCAATAAAATAATTGTTTATTTTTGAACGAAATTAAATTGTCTATGTACTGAAACAAAAACATTGCAAGACGTAAATTTACATCGGAGAATGGTACTTGAAATATTTTCTGTGCGGCTTTTTAAACAGAAACAAGTATACTTTATACGTGTTTTTATTATTAACATCAATCACATACTTTAATTTTTTTAATGTAACTTTGTGTATTATATAAATCATAAATATTACGTATAGTTTTAAGTCCGACCCATTGGATTTACATGCTGTTAGCCTGTAAAACGTTTAAAAATCACGTTACGCATATAAATAATGCCTAAAAGCATTATTTCAGGAATATTTTGTGGGTGCGTAAAGTTGTGGACAAAATATTAATACTAGGCCTAGCAACTCAAAAAATAATTGTCTGTGGTTGTTATTTCACTTTGGTTCCGATGTCGAAATACAGTGAAAGTCATTACTAGAAAAAAATAACAAAATATTCTTATCAAGATGGTGAGTAAATTCATTGTGAATAATAAATTTCATCTCAAAACTTAAACATTTGACTGAAATAAAATTAATGAGTTTGTGATACACATAACAATGCATTTAGGTTATAGTTTGACGTTACTGCGTTTCCGTTTCAGAATAAATTAAAATCATCGCAAAGAGATAAAGTGAAGAAATTCGTCGCTTTCACACAGACAAGCGAGAGTACAGCCATTTACTGCCTCTCACAAAACGACTGGAAACTAGACTTAGCGAGCGACAACTATTTTCAGAACCCTGAAGCATATTATAAGGACACTGTAAGAACATCAATTGACAGAAAGAAGTTGGAGCAGATGTTTAACAAATACAGAGATCAGCAAGAGAATGACAAAATAACCGTCGACGGGGTAATGAAATTCCTCGAAGACCTAAATCTAAGTCCAGAATCTATTTTAGTTCTTATAATTGCGTGGAAGTGCAAGGCGGCTGTACAGTGCGAGTTCACGAAAGACGAGTTTCTAATGGGTTTGACGGAGCTCGGGGCTGATAGCATAGACAAATTAAAAGCTAAACTACCTACGTTGGAGTTAGACATTAAAGATCAAAATAAATTCAAGGACTTCTATCATTTTACGTTCAATTATGCAAAGAACCCTGGACAAAAAGGGCTAGAACTTGATATGGCGTTAGCGTATTGGAATATTGTGCTCCGAGGGAGGTTTAAATTCTTAGATGCATGGTGCAAATTTCTAACGGTAAGCTCACTTTCATTATTTATTATTATTACTTGATAATCGCAATAGAATGAATACTAGAGCTTTATAAAAATGATGGTAAGAAAACAAACATTTCACATATAATCTATAAAAATGAAGCGGCGGTAGCTCAGTTGGATAGAATGTCAGTCCTTGAAAAATCAAGGTGTAGGTTTGATCCTGTCTCATACCAATGAGTTCCAATTTGTTATTTGAAATTTATCTATGAATGATAAAATTCATTACCATTGCCTATTCGGTGAAGGAAAACCTTGTGAGGAAACCTTGCACACTCACAGGACAGATGTGTCAAAAATATGTAGATGTTCTTCAGAAAGATCAGGCATCTACTAGAATTGTCCATCATCATCAACAGCCTATATATGTCCCCACTGCAGGGGCTCATGCCTACAATTCTACAAAGAGTGTAGAGCCATGAGAAGAAATTCATAAGTGTGCATGAAGTCTACCAATCCGCACTGGGCATGCGTAATTTATTTTCATAAATCTTATATAAAATATTTTTATCGGACATGATTTTAGCAGGCTTTGTATGTATGTTTATCTACTCCCTCATAAACACCTCCTACCTATTTTAACTAATGAGAGATCACTATAAGTTATGTGCTCATCTGAAGGCTGAAATTAACATAAACAAGGCATCACATAAAATCCAACATGGTGGCTTGTATAGGGGACATAAAGTGCTATCAAACAATAATAATTGTAGATTAAATATCCTGTTTGGTTTCGAATGAAAGGTCTTAAAGTACATCCAAAAATATAATAATTATACAAACTTAAACCTAAGTTTTAATGTTGTTATTGCCCCTAAACTTGCCATAATGAGGTTCTATTGTTTAATGACTTGGTTTTGGATTGTTAAGATGAACTATATCAACAATCAGAAGCTGTTGTGTTTGGTAATGTGATTAGGTAACGTATATATATTTGGCCCCTTATTCTTATATTAAAAGTAAATTTTTAATTTTGTTCATCGTAGGAGTTTTGGAAATGACACTGAAATAAATAAATCAAAATGTCACAGCACTAAGGAAGCACTGTCCTGATATATATATATTTTAAATTGGCATCATTTGAGATCAAGTGTAATATTTTTGTATGTGTGCCAACAATTATATTTTAAGTAAAGATTATATGACGTCGAGTTGCGGAAACCTGCCCCGATTACGAATACGAAGTAAAGATTATGCACCATGCATCATATGATGCTTTGATTTCTTAATCTGTTATCTATCAAGTTACTCGCTGACCCAACAGACATCATGTTCAAATTTTAGTTTAATCAGCACGTGATTTTGATTTAAATAGATGTAATTTTGAAGACTATTAATGGTCTTTTTTTAACACGCTTTTATTAGCTTCACCTGTATGTTTGTGGGCTTGTGGGTTTGTGAGTTTGTAATTCTTCTTCGCGCGCCTGCTGCCTTCCTTGTCAACCACCCATAATTAATAATTGGTGCAAATAGGACAGACATAGTTCTGAGTGTTCGACTGGAGGGAGATCCTCGTTATCTGGACGGAAAGCGAAATTGCTCACGATCGTCGATAGCCGGCCAACGAACAAGACCCGTCACCGTCCATAGAAATTATATCGAGTGTCTTCGTTTTTAACACGCGCGCCTGCTGCCTTCTCGGCCCTAGTAGCTGATTTTTTATGGCTCACTTTCCGGAATAAAACCGGTCGATAAAGAAACTACCATCAAATAGTTGATAATCTATAGTAAATAAAAAATTGGAAACAAAACTAAAGAACACGCTTTGATAGCATATTAAACTAAAAAGTGAAAAATAAATATAGTTTAAAAAAACTAAAAAACACGCTTTTAAAGAATATCGAACTAAAAAGTTTAAAATAATTTTTAATCGATATACGAAAAATGTGGCACAAAGCGCCCACGCTTTTTTCACAATAATACTAGTATTTATTGTTCGTTCATTATTGTTTTAAGATTATTTTATTTTAAAAATTATTTTAAACTTTTTAGTTCGATATTCTTTAAAAGCGGGTTTTTAAGTTTTTTTAAACTATATTCATTTCTGCTTATCACATGGACAGTTACAATTTTATTGATGGTTTTCATTAAAGTTTTTTTCTTACTACTAACTCTAAAGCTCCAATTTATTGTATTGATAGCTGAATAGACATACATTGTTATGCATTGTGTTATCTATTACTTATTATACATTGCAAGGACTATTATCGAAAAAGCTAATCGAATATATCTCAAATATACATTCTGTTGTATGAAAACAAATATAATAAATTGAAATGTTATTTTTATATCAAATTTTTAAATTACAGGAGCATCACAAAAGATCTATACCAAAAGACACATGGAATCTTCTCCTAGACTTTGCCACACAAATAGACGACGGCATGAGCAACTATGATGCTGAAGGTGCCTGGCCCGTGCTCATAGATGACTTTGTAGAATGGTGTCAAAAGCAAGGACTAACGGCAGATGGGGCAGCCATAGAGCCGGCGTCCGGCTAGCTGACGGTCGATGACCAGTATGAAGCAAGAAACACCATAACAGTTCAAGAAAGGAACTTGACAAGTAGAGGAAAGTGCTTCACATCTGGTTTGAGAACACACATGTTTTTGCTAGTGTCTCGCTTCCTATTGTATGGGTTAGAGCTATGTACAGTAGAATGGCTTGCAGCCATTGTGGTATTTGAATTATGCAGCTGACTAAACAGTGATATTGCTGAAAAGAAGAACTTTGTTTCATTGTTGGATTTTGATGTTAGAGCCTTGTTCGGATGTGTCGGGTAAGTCTGCATTTCTTTGCATTGAGTTTAAGTAGGTAGGTAGTCGGGAATTGGACAGTATGTACAAAAATTAATTTCATTACTTGAAAAATGTACGAAATGGAGCAAGTATGTGCTTGTATTATTCTAAACTTACATAAGAATTTATTGAATGTGTTTTGCACTCTAGAATACTTCTATTTTAAAAGATTATTGTAAGAGAAATTTTGTATGGAAGCATTCTGATAGAATTCTCATTAATGAAATCATAATCTACTGTAAAGGCTAGCACAAAACTTGATGCCAAGAGAGTCAGATTAATGGATATGAAATGTTTGCAATTTATTCATTCAACTGTATATAGCTCTATCTATTCGTCCGTTAGATAAATTATTCACATAGGAACTTGTTGATCCCTTTTCCTAATAACCTTCTTTTAGATTTCAAAATTCAAGGGAAAAACAGAATATTTTTCCATTGTTAAAATAAGAAAGATATTTTAAATTTTCAAAAAGATAGTTTCTTGTTAATGTAGCGCTCTGCAGAACTATAAATTAAGATGTAAATATGTATATACACATTAATGATATTAAATTTTTTATTTTGTAAATGCTTAGAGTTTTGTTCCGTTTTAATTATAATTTGGAAATCACTGTTTTGATTTATTTCAAAGAAAACGATGTAATTAAACAGGAAGCTTGTCACAGCTAATCATCTTAAATTTATGAGTAGTGCTTATTTAATTATCTGTGGTTGTAGACATAAGAGGTATTGAACAACATTTGATATTCTGTATATACTTCGAGTATCCATTTTTGTACAGTCAATCGCCGAAAGAGACATGTACGAATGAACCAATTTGTTTGGAACAATGTTACAGTGCCACATGGATCTTTGGCAGATATAACAGAGGCCACTTGTGTTCAAAACTTGATGCTAGTCTAATTCTTTTTGTTTTAGTCTTCACAAAGTGAATCATGTGCCTGCCAAATTGATTATTTTCTTTTATATGTTGCCTCTATAGACACCTGAATTTAGAAGAATTACCATGAAGTTCATGCTTGAAGTCTATAACAACAACTTGACAAGATAAGAGCACTCTGGTTTTTGTTTCAGCCACGGGCCAAAAAATCCTTGTCGGTCTGTACTTATTTCCTTTTTAGTACTTTATTACGTTTGGTGCTAATGTTCCATCAAGCTTTCGATTAACATCGTTTTGTAACAACACGAAAATGAATGTGAGTTATTAAGTAATACACTTTTTACACACTGGCTGTTCATATTGCTGTATGTTCAATTCCCCTTTTAACTGTTAGTAAAATAAGCACTACTTATTCGAATAAACACATTAGTTTTGTTTTGACTTTAACTTTGTTAATTTATTAGTAGAAATGGCACATCATCTAAATATCAAATATTCAAAGGACATTTTATTTTTAATTAATTGCAACTTTTTATTGGGAAAAGTGCAATTTTGACGGAAATAATAATGTGCAATTCTAAACTATTCATAAATTAATTAATTATTTTATAAATGTGATTTCGCTTTTCCAGGACTGTTTTGTTTAACTTTTTTTTTAAATAATACAATTCTCTGTCATTGATTTTCATTAATCAATTTCTTGTTTTATTATGTGTGATCTTTGATAAGTGTGATCTGTGATTATTATTCATTTTATATGACTTAACTAAGCCCTCAATTCTTACCAAACCTTTATCACTGGAAAATATCTACATTATTTAATTATATTAAAATTAAATAATATTTTTTGATGAAAAAAATTGAAATCATACAAACCGTTTCATAATCGTAATTCCTCGCTAATTTCATTTTTAATGTTCTTTTTTTTAGTAAAAAGTGCTGTTGCTTCTAGTAAATAATATTGAAAAATATTAAAAGTTAATTTTAAAATGTTTGGTACTTAGACTGTAATGTACAAAGATGTGAAATTAATGTATTGCGTATTTAACTACAATTAAAATTGTTAAATAAATACAAAGTTCATTGAATGTTTTCCTGAAATAGCATTTTAATGTTGGTATCATTTTATTTGTTCTGGAGTGGCTAGACATCCAGTTGGATATATCCAGTATACACTGACCTCACATAGAATGGACTCCAGCATGGGACTAGTTCAGCTTATACTGGAAATTTATAGCTGTAGCTGTGCGTACATGGTCCAACACCTATTCAGCATTTTGATTGCATATGCGGACTGCTGATTTACCAGTTATCTGTATTTTGTTCTGATTTGGTACTACATTTATGATGAAAAAGGATGGTTGGAATTTTTTTGTCAAGTACTGTTCAGGATAGCCTTGCCAAGATATGATGTGGTAACCCTAGCCTAGCATGTTCATCTGTACATTATAAAATATATATTAAATCTGGAAAAAAAGATGAGGCGGATCCTGTAATAATAATGAGTTAACTTTTCATCATTTTAAACAAAATTCTTGGCAGATTTTAGGATAAAATAAAAATGCAAAAAATATAAAAATCAATTCCTTTAATGTAGGTACAATAGTTTGGGCAAGTTGGATTTAATGCTAAAATATTATCGTATCATCTTGAATTGTAACGCCATCCAAGACAAAGAAGCTCTTGATTGGTTCAAATGAAGAAATGCTTTCTTCTCCTGTCTCTCTACAGTACAGCTTTTCAAATCGAGTACCGGTCCGCTTTGAAGGAGTCATGATGATTTTGAAATCAATATAAATGCGATCATCAAAGTGACCGAGCATTTTATGCCATGTCGTATTGGCCCTTAGATCCTTCAGTGTAGGTTTTGTATAGTGAATTTCAACAACTTCATAAAACCAAGAATGGTATACAAAATCGGAGTTGCCAAGAGTCGTTCTGTCTTTGATAGTTTGTGTTATATGAACTCCTATTGTGGCATAGAAAGCGATGATGACATCTTTTAGTGCAAGAGAGCCCTCATAGAAGTCAACAAAGGAACTCAAGTATTCCATCAGTTTCCACTCATGTTTAATAGGACGAGTGGCTCTTACTTTTAAAGATAAGTCTACGCACCATGATGATTTGTTTATCTGGAGTACAGGATGTGCACTAGAGGTAGCGCCTGAGCGTGATGCTGTGGGCTCTTCTTTCACACGGAACATCTTTTTATTTCTTAGTATCTAATATCTACCGCAAATCTATAGGACTTCAGTAACACACGGGAAAATCTTTGGCAAGTCTTCAGACAGATTCAAGACAAATTGTATGAATGATACCGCAATGAAACGTCAACTCAGCGGAATAAAATCACAGATAAGTAAGTACATAGTTTGTTTGAATTAAATACTTATTTCAATTCTACTCTACTAGCAAGTCGGATGGTGTTTGCCACAGACTAATTTATGTAATTACCTATACGTGTTGGCATTACAAGATACTCTGGGTGTTTGCGTTATGAGCTATCTCTTTCTAACCTATACACGTCTGTCTGTGAGTGTAGGAGAGTGAACTGTGCGCTGGCTGCATGAATGGGGAAATCCCTATAGTGTTGTGCGACAGTGACTCGGTGATATAGTCTGTCGATAGTACCGCGATACTATATCGTGGCCTACATTTATGTTGGTTGACTTATTTAATACATAGCTGCAGCCAGTTGTACTTATATAAGTATTTTATTTAGAGTGCGTTTGTATTTTATAATCTTTGGAGCCCACTCAGAACCACTACACCTATTGGAAGCCGGATAATTAATGGAGATTTGACCGGGTGTCAATTTCCATGATGGTGCCACCAGCATGACGACTTATCGCCTCTTGCTGAAGATAGGCACGAAATTTATATTCCATAATTATTAATGGAATGTACAGTATTGGTGAATTTATATGTGGATAAAATAAATGTATACATTTTTAACCCTTAATCAAACATTGGGAAATTATTTCCCACTTCCTCCTAATTCACAAAATATTTTTTATTTTTTTAATGGCAACACCCAGGAATTTCATCTATGGAAATTTAAAATCTTGGTAATATTTAAAATTTGAAAAATGGCAACATTTTTTTAATGGCCGCCATATGTCACCAAATGTCAAAGAGAAAGTCAGAGGTCACGATTTTTTTGCCAAAAAACCAGTTCTCGTTAGTGTTTTGAGGTTAAATTGAAAAAAAAATCTGGTAAGTGCATATAGTGAACACTATTATAAACTAGACTTATTTTCTGCATATTTGGCTTGAAAAGAACTGTGGAAACAGTACGATTTACTAGAAATTTTTAGGTTTTAGTAAGTGGGAAATTATTTCCCATTGTTCGTTCCTGCACTTAAAATTTTCTTTGTTCCCGTAATATATATATACAACTTCTGACCGTCTGTCTCGTGCACAAAAAAATTATCCGTATCCGATATTGTTTTTCTTCAGATTTTTATTATTTATTTCCAGCAAAAGAAAAATGAATAAGAAAAAAATATGAAAACCACAACCACTTACTAAAAAAAACTAGAAGAAGCAGTAGAAAACTTGGCTGACTTATCTGATTTATCCGATTATGATTCTGAAGGCGATAATTGCTTTGCTAATAGCATTTGTTCTCCTTCTGCAAGTTACTTAAATCAGCCGGATGAATATCTAATAGAACATCGTCTCGAAGAAATTGTTGGCAACGAAGATAATTTAGATGATGACAACGTTGAAGATGAACCCGTTTTGCAGACAACACGATCAGATTTATTGTCAATTTTAGATGACCAGTCTCAGAAATAGTTATAGTTATAAGTATGATGATTGCAATGATAATTCCGCCTTTTTTGTATTAATACTTTTCTTAATTTCTTATTATAATATTAAATAAATAAATAAATAATAAACATCTTTTATTTTGGTTTGCATGTTACATAGTTTGAGTTACTTACAAAACAAAAATTAAAATTTCAAAGCAGGGGGGAACTACTAGTAAAAATAAAAGTCCGTAACCGTATCGGACAATGGGAAACAATTTCCCACTTCCATAAAATTTTGCTATGCAGTAACGGATAATGGGAAATTATTTCCCACTGCAAAAACACCCTTTCCCCACCCCCTATCTAATTTTTATATTTTTTTTCTGAATCTACGCACCCAACTTACCTAAAAACCATTCTTAGTTTTCATTTATCTCATAAAAAAGTATTCTGTTTGATTAAGGGTTAAAATAAATAGGATATGTAGGCTGAGGACCGTGCTTTCAACGCCTTGATATGCTTTTTTTAAGAAGAAAAAATAACGTTTGGCAGTTGTTGTTTGACAGATTTTGATTAAATTGACATTGACAGTTGCGCAAATTATTTAGGAATTTTCTAATTCTCAATTTCTTGAAATTTCGAAGAGTCATAGCAATATGGCAAGTGGAATTAGATTTGGTGGTGCTCTGCGTGAGCTCAGAATCCATCTCTGTCAAACCAGTCAGCAATCTCAAGGTGCCCGGTAGGTTTATTTGATTACATAAACATTGTCGTATAACCTCCCATACGGATTGTTATTTTGCCTTATCTCAAGTCTAATAAAATTAAAAGTAGTGAACGAATGATGAATATAGCAATTACGTATTCTTTAGCTGCGATTCTTAAAGCAGAAGAACTATCAGCTAAAGTAATGGTTAGGGGTGCACAAAAGGGGGCGCAATGGCGATTTCTAAGTTTTTTCCCTCAGCGCCCCCTTTTGTACACCCTAACATGAATTTGCTCACTTTCAGTGACTTCATCCAACAATACTATGTGAACATCAAGAAAGATAATCCCACTTTTCCAATCTTGATACGTGAGTGCAGTGGCATCCAACCGCGAATCTGGGCTCGCTATGGTAAATATCTCAATCAATTTTTATACTGTGTTTTGTGATAATATTAATTTGTGCATTAAAAAGATATTGTTGTCTTATTTTAAAACTAATAATAATTTAAAATACAGATATATAACTGTACATTACAGGTATTTTAAATAAATAAATTGAATGATTGAGAAATCTTGTGTATCAAATTGGCTTGCAATCAGTTAATACTAAACTGAAATATAAAGTGCAAAAATTACAGACTAGGATAGTCAAATGCTTGGTTAACAAAAAAACAAAGAAGAAATGTAATAAAGAATACAGAAAGTTGTACTCGTTGTGTAAAATATTGCCGGTAGATTTAAAAATTAAATATAAAACATCAATCGATCACTACTATAGTGACGACTATAAGACACCTATTGTCAGTATCCACAACACCAGGAGCATCAGAGAGGGGAAGTTCTCTCAGCCAACAGCCGTTAACTACTACGGGCAAAGGCTGAATAAATATGTAGTGACAAGAATATTTAATGAGCTCGCTTGGCTGAGAGAAACTCCCAAAACTAGTAAAACAAATCTAAAGAGTAAGCTAAAAGAGATTTTTTTAGATAGAACTTAGATAGTAAATAGCTTTAATGTAATAGAATTATATAAGGAACAGAGCGTTACTCGCCAACAAACTGTTTTTCAGTTTGGCGGGAGATAAAATACTGTAAAGTGTAATATGTACTATGGAAAATAAATGCTTTAAAAAAAAGGGTAAAATCCATCTGTTTTCATTAAACATATAAGGTGGGTCCTATGTAGATCAGATGATAATGACATTATGAAGTACTGCCAATAAAAAGGCTTGTATTAAATTTTTTACCAAAAATTATGTTAATTTTTTCAGTACTGTTTTCAACTTTGTCATGCTATCCTATTTAGAACTAACATTTTTCCATTAAAATTAAGAGATGACACATTGGCTTGTATTACATTTACAAGGGTGTCTAGTTTGACTTAAAAAGTTTTCTTTATATTTCAGCTATGGGACATGAAAAATCTGAATTACTTTCTCATAAGTCTGCTGAAGATATTAAATTCATTATTTCACAATGGGCAAAAGAACCTGACAATGAGACGTATTTATTACATGATTCTAATGTCATACAGTAGTTGTGGACATCATTCCATGACTATAGAAAGAATATATAATTTTAAAATTCACAATTAGTGCTGATTCTGTATGATCACAATAGATAGATGATGTTTGAGCTGTGTTGCTATCTCATTTATTACCGTTTACTGTAGTTAGGTATCCCCTATTTAGAGGTGTTTAGTTTGTACACCTTTCATATTCATTTTTAACTTCTTTATTGATTTTAAGAAACGTATCAATGTTAGATAGCAATAACTTTTTTGAATGGATACAAAAAATATAAAAGTTTAGTGAAAGACTAAGGCCTAAGATATAGGCAACCACTGCGGTTTGCTCCCGCAAAAATCTGTTATGTATGAATCACAGTGGAGATGTGCGTACTGCAGTTGTTTAACCGCATGCGGCTAAATCTCATATAGAAAAAATCCTTCATAGGTCTCATTGCTATTAATGGATAAACCCAATACCTACTGCTTGCGTTTCTGTTTTCTCGTCGTTAATATTAAATTAATGCAAATTCAGAGCCTGTTTGTCCATGCTGTTGTCAGATCTTCCGCTACAAAAGTTGTGATATACGAGTGGCAAAACTTGCGGCTGTTTAGTGACAGTGTGCACGGCAAACCATTTCAAAATTTCGCCGCACGGTTTATAAAACCTCGACTCGCCGCACCGCAATGCGCACTAACCCTTATAGGCTCCTATCCCACAGTGTCTTCCAAACTTAGCTTAAGTACTATGGCTCCACTGATACTGAGACACAGACTCCCTGTTCAATGTACATGTAGTTTCACTAGTAGGTATAATTACCGCTATAATATAAATATACAAATATAATAACTATAGAACAGACTTCAACTGCCCTAAAAGTCTACAACATTCATCCCCTAAAATGCCCTCTTTTGGTCTTTGTTGATTGTATCAGAGTGTACTGAATCAATGTCAATCACCTCTGAAGTATGCTCAATCAAACAAAAAATAATCATCAAAATAGATTCGAATTGAAAACCTCCTCCTTTTTTGAGGTCGGTTAAAAAGAGAAAATACCTATAGATATTTGAAGAAAAACAGATATAATATAAGCAGATACGTCTCTGTACGTCCACTTGTCTATTTGTTCTTTGTTAATTTGTGTCTTAAGTGAATATTTTTATTGTCTTGGCGATCCTTAAACCCTTTGCTTTAGAGAATAAATACAAATTCGTAAAATAATCGATCCGCATCCATGCTCTTGTATGGCGCGAGAAATCGATTGTGTGTAATTTTTAACTTTCGTTCAAACAATATTTACAGGCTGTATAAATACTATTTTAAATACTATTTGCAAGTAAATGTATTTTCAAGAAAAATACATAATGTATATGATAAGTATGATTTTGCGTAAATAACATCTAAGAACTATGACTTTTATCCCAAATTTAATTGTATAATTATCTTTTTTCAGAGAAGGGGTCTGAACGCAGTGCGCCTCTTACGAACTTGTCTTCAACGGACGTCCTATCCACTCTGAAACAACTCATAAAATGAATAGCATAACGATTTTTTATTTATATGTAAATAATAGCACCAAGACATTAAATATTGTTTTCAATTGAAACACTGGATTTTTGATAAATAATTTATTTTCCTTAATTCACTATAATCTACCAGACTTCAACACTTAGGTATTATACACTATCATAAAATAAGGTCTTAGAATGATCTCTAATTATTTTGGCTGAGTGTTCCCAGAGGCCTGAACGTCCTGTCTTATGAATGAATGAAGTTTAGTAAAAGCTGATCACTATGAAAATATATAAGCTGAGATGATTCTGTGACCTATCCCAACTAACTACACCTACTTATAGAAAAGGTTTTATAACAGTTATTGTCACATGGCTTTAACTAGTATTCATTTTATAAAAATGGCACCTGCAATGCTTAGCATATGTCTAGCCTTGTCTGACATTGAATATATTGAATACTATGCTATACTAATTTTATTAGTAAAATTATGTATAATATTGTTTGTAGATAATAACAAAATAGGTAGTGATATTTATTGAAACAAAATTTAGCTTATACCAAAGTATTTCTTGTCTAAACTTAGTTGCTAAGTACAGTACTCGCATGCTATGTTTGCCCCTCTAAAGTTAGCTCTCCAGAATAGACGGAATGTGTGTGTATTATTTTCGATAATAACTATCCCTAGATGACATAAAACACTGGGACATTTCTTTCCATCCGTTTACTTGCCTTGTCTCCTACTTCCTGCCTAATACTTCACAGCCTTTTGTGGCTAACTTCAGAGGGGCAAACATAGTTTGTGAGTACTGTAATTTTTACTTTCACGTCGAAAAGTCATTCTTTACCATTTCTTTTCATGTTCAATAATGCTCTTTTAAATATCAATATTTTGTTTGTTTTAAATAATATTACATTTTTTTACACATCAGAAGAGGACAAGTTTATAAAACGACAACTTTTATACTGACTTTTTTTTTTAAATATAAGAAACAAAATACAAACAGCTATTGTACAAAATTTTACTGACACAGATATTTTCAATCAATATACTTTTATTTATTTGCATTGATTTTTATACAATTTATAATCCATTAATCCATCATGCTATAAAAATGTAAAAATTGAACAAGAACATTACCTAATAAAAACAAGAATAAATACAGTCCCGGGGTACAACGAGAGAATAGTATAAAGGTTGAAATTTGGTTCGTGGTGCATTTTTATGCTCATATGGCCAATATCATGTTTTTCAAATCCGTTACAACGAACGATAACATACCCCGAGCTTTCTTAACTTGAGGCTTATGAACGAACACGCTTTTCACCCAAAAAAGGCCTGTTCGTCACCATTAAGTGAAATGAAGGTGCTTTTGTCCGACAGTTCTGTCGCCTCCTGCTTTCTCTCTCTCTCTCTTGGTCACGACTACTCGCACTGACAGCCCTAAGTGAGGTTATGTGTAGCTAAGCATAACCGTGGCACGCTATGCGCACTTAGCACTCTTGTTATATTTACGATCAATATGTATAATAATAATAATAATATTTGTCGTGATTTTGTTCTAGTATATATTTCACTAATTAAGTAGAACATTTATAATTTGTTATTTTGTTCAGGTTTTGCAAATATGCTAATATATTTTCTAACCGTACATACCTACTTAAGTTCTTGTTCTCCGAAGTGATCAATCTTTTAAAGTACCCTATTTAGATTTATTAGATCATGAATTTGCTTCATAAGAACAAGATGGCAATGCGGTGTAAGAAGAAAAAAAAACTTATACAAAATACTTTCATTTATAAAGGTTTCCTTTTTAAGGACCTTTAAGGCTAAAATTATCAGGCTAAAACTATTATCAGAGAGTTAGTTTTATAACTAAAAAGCATAGACAGCTTTGACAGGTCAGTTAGTCAAAGTTCTGAAATTTTTGCCTATCGACATCTTCACTATTATGAAAATATGTATACAATAGCTGTCTGAATTACGTCATTTTTTTTCTTACACTACAATAATATTAAACCAACTATCACTGGAAGGCTGGCAGCCCGAACATATCTGGGCGGAACTTAGCTAACGTTGGCAGCACTATGGTCGCGTGTGTGGTGAGCCGTTTGTCCAGGTGAGGGTCTGGCACCATTACTGACTGCATGCCAGCAGATACGGCCGCCGTGACGCCGTGGGGAGAGTCTTCGAATACTAGACACTGAAAATATTGACAAGTTAGTAGAGAACATTAATAGAGACTAAAACATATGACATATTGAATTTTTTTCCATTATTCTTTTTCAGGAAAGGCAATGGTCATCAGACCTTGCAGACATTTCTTTAGTTTATAAGACCAAAGCCATTTCTTAAGTTTAGGATTCCTTGTTTATTACAGCTGTTAGCTTCTATCCACCAATATCTCAACGACAAATTTTTCTGGGATTTACTGGGTATTTTCATTCTTTTATCCTTCATCATTATATGTAATAAACAAATTAAACACATAGCCAATGTAAATAAGGCTTTCTCACCTTAGAAGGATGAGGTTTATCTGGAAACCTGGCAGCAGCCACCAGGAATATATCAGGGTGAGGTTTCCCAAACTTGACTTCAGGGTCAGTGCTGCCCATCACCATATGATGGAAGTATGAGAACAATTCCTTGTAAGCAGCCACTTTGGTCTTGACTGATCTTTCACTAGACGATGTGGCCAAAGCGAAAGGGACTTTAGTTTTATGGAGATGTCTGATGAGTTGTTCAGCACCTGTAATTAAATTGAAGTGGATTTTATTGGTTAGTCTTTTTATCTTACCATCATTCTTAATGGTGTAGTTATTTTTATTTTATTTTAATGACCATATGATTTCGTATTCAGATCAAATCTAAGATAGTTTTAGCATACAATTTACACCATCTAAAGCTACAAAGAACACCATAGAACATGAAACCTTGCACTTCTTTAGTAACAAGAGCTGTGAGTGCTTGAAACAAGCTGCTCAAGATGGCAGCAGAGAGTAACAATCAAATTAAAAAGAGCCTGGACAATCAAATAAATCAAACACAAATAAATGACTAGAAGAGACCAAGACTTGGCACATATGAACCACTGACTACATTCACATGTGGTCAGCGACAGGAAATTCACATGTTTTTCATACATTTTGTAGGGACTCGCTGCACATGTTTGGCCAGTGATGGCCACTCACTACAGCATGCCTTTTTCTATGAAGGCCTGTCTTATTTTTTATTTTTATACAAAGTTAGGTGAACTGTTGCTCTTGGTAGCTTTGGTTTATAATAATATTGTTTATTGAAAGGCAAAACCCAGTAAAAATAAAAATATATAAAATAATAAATAAAGTTACAAGAACAAATGTCTTAGTCATTTCCTGTTTGCATCCAGGTGCAGAGATCCAGTAGGCCATAAATATAATGTATTATTAATAAAAATAAGCAGTTATTAAATTAAGCCTTAGCTTAATTCTATTTTGAAGATTAGGCAGTAAAAAATCCTTTATCAAACACAAATATGAGGTACTAGTGATTGCTTTGGTATAAGATTAGATTTCATCTTTGAAGACTTTGCTCTAGAATATTGGATCCAATCCAAAGACATGTAGTTTTTTCAATTATTTTTTCATCCAATGCAATGTGTAGATTTATCATCTGGAAATGTTTATGGAAAAAAACTGTTCTGGAATTTGGAACACCCACTGCATTTACCGGATTAAATAGCAAGCTGTGTAAGCTTGTCTCAGACCAAGTCTGCATTGCAGTGACGATAAGATTATATTATTATCTTTTGTTTGATTATTTGTTTTGATGTTGCTATAGTTTGTAATGAGTATAATAATTTATTATTTTAGATAAATAACAATTTTGATAGATTAATTATTTTTTCATCACTAATTGAAGTTTATTTAATATAATACGTACCATCCAAAAGAGGAGTGCCAGCCAGCATTGTGTCACCTAGCACCAATAACTGATCTCTGAACTCAGTCGGAGTGCATGGTAATTGCAACTCCTTGCACAGGATCTCTGAGAGCCGTTGCTCCGTTCCTCCAAGGACCTTCATCATCAACTCGTCGGTGTATTTATGACCATACTGGGCACACAGCTGGGTTATCATTTTCTTGTAGACCTGCTCAGTGTCTGAGGATGTAGAGCATAATGTTTCTAATGTACACTTTTTTTGCTTTACATTGTCATGATTGTGTGATATTGAAATTAAAAAGGTTACGGATATTTAATATTTTGATGAACTGGATATTAAAAAGAGATATACAACAAATGTATGGAGCTCGACCTATACTTTGTACACTGCTACCTTTGGTGTGCACAAAATAGGGTGCATTGGTAATACAATACTATTATTAAATGATTGGCTAATTGCAGGAAGTTCTTATTATTAAATCATCAACATTTCAAAAGTAAAAGAAAAGTGCATTTAAGTGGAGAATGTAAATACTCAATAACCTTCAATTCATATAACATTGAGAATAATGAATAAGGTCGAATCCAAAATACGTACCCAGAAGTAAGCCGTCCATATCAAAAATACAGTGTGTGACTTTTTTCACATTTTTAGTAGTATAAAACCTTTTTCCGAATGAAAGTGACAAAGATTTTAACAAATAACCCCTCATTATTATGCCGGTTGTTATGTAAAAATATTTCGCAATTTATCGACAGTTTTCCAGTTATTCTTAAAAACTAACTGAAGTTGCAACTAGTTTAAAACGTGTAAGATTTTTTTTAATAAATGTTTATTTCAAAACACAGGCATTACACTATCACTTGGCGAACTTTCTTTGATTGATAAAAATTGTAAAACCAAAATAGTGTTGAATGAAAAGTTTACGGCTGTTTCACTTCATTTTAAGTAGAGAAGATAAAATTATATGTGTCTCGTTTTGGTACGTTTCGTATTTAATCATTTAAAACGAGACAACTACCGACACACTTTTGCGGTTGCCAAAAAAATAGCCGTCATTTTGACATTTGTCACAAAACAAAAAGAATATAACTGCGAAGTTTTAAAATTTAAGGTTTCGTGAAATTTATATATAATTTCTATTCTTTTTACTTTGAATTTGTTTCAATTTAGATATCAGAAACGATTAACTCATAGTTTTTTTATAAACTGGCAACAACATTGTACACTTTCCGGTCCGCTTTCGGCGCACTTCAGCCAGCGCAGTCGGGCTGCGACCACCATGGATCGCAGTTGAGTTGTGGGTTCTACGTGCGTCGCGTTTATTCCATTAACAAAACAGAAACTAGTGTCAATGTACTTTTATTTATGAAACATTAATAGTATCAATTGAATTACCTTTAATATTTGTGCATCAATCCCGAACATGGCTGTGAAAGAGTGTTGTTGTGCTAAACTGTCGCCTGACAAAAAATCGATTTTTGGATTCGAAATGAGGAGTCAAATTCTGTTTATACTGTTGATTTCTAGTTTTCTGACAGTCGCTTCTGCTGTGGACTCGGAAATATCGTGTACAAATGTGAAAAATGTCTTCGAACGGAAAGGAATGTTGTCGGTGGTAGATATACAAGAACAGCCAAACTCAGGTGAGAATCATGCGCTCTCTTTCCATAATACGATAATGATAAATGATAATGGATGATACGCATATATATACACAGATTGGTTTTGATAGTAAAACATTGCGATAAAAATAAAAATATGAAAAATTTGAACTAACCTACTTATTTAATCGCAGAACTTTATGATTTGTTAGCAGTTTATTTTTATCGCGCTGTAAGCTTTTTACAGCAGAGAAAAACTCAAACAAGAGCAAGAGACTATGTAATAAACCCTTTGATGTTGACTAAAAAGAAATTAGCATACAACATTTAAGTTTGAGATATATTAACATCCATGTAGGGAAAGTAATTTGTCAACCGATTACTTTATGCATTCATTTTAGTATCATCCATAGATATGATTTATTTGCGTTTATAATCGAAATTAATCTTGATATGTCAGAGATGAACAAAGGATCAACATTGAGGAGAACGAAATACCACAATAATGGATTCCCTTTTCTAAAATGTTGTTCTTTTGATGTGATAGCGAATGGAACGGTAGCATTGTTAGCAGTACAATATGAAAAGAATTTAGTTAAAACAGTTTCGAAGCGCCGTAGATAAGAAAACACCTTTTTACCTGAAACAAAACTTGTTAAGACAAGTTGAAAAATCGTAAGATTTAGATCTTTGTTGTTCGTTTCAAGAGAAAAAGAGTAATTATGAAGGTTTATCCTTGGATAAGGATTTTGTGTAGGTTTACTTGATTATATGCATTATTAGCAAGATACACGTGTAATTTAAAATATCGGCGAAAATTAAACGATACTAATTACATATTACACTAAAAAATATATGTGTATAAAGTATTTAAGTTTTCCAATAAAAATTCTACCAATTATTCGATAAAACAAGCGGGAGTCATAGATACAACCTTCAAGCATTAATAGCAGTTTATTAACAAAGTAAACAGTCCCAAAGCCAAGATACGTAGGCGCAGTTGATACAGTGGGTGGCTTGTGAAATGCACACGTTGCGACATAAGCAGATAAAACTAGGTAGTTCTGCGAACTCAATCTTTTCAACTTTTAGCCGCGTAAACACTTAAATCCGCAACATCGAAGAATGTACCTTCTGTCTTATTCTTATAGTTCATTTCTACAGTTACATTCTTAGGAAAAACAAGTTTACAGGTTAAAAGCACAGTCAGCAGTAAGCTGGTAATGGTATACACAGCAACTAGCAAGCGTGGGTGAGACATCTCAGTAGGCACAGAAGGTTCTTTGAATTGGATACGGTTCTCGTACGCGTATTTATACATAGTTGTGATAGTTTTTATCTGTAAGTTTAAACGTAAATGTGACTCTGCACTAAAACATAAAAGTTTAATAGATTAACGCGTTCTTCCAAAACATTTCGCAATTCCATAATTGCACTTTGAAAATATCTAGAACGTAGTAATTCAATGTCAGAACATGAATTCAGTGAAAGAGCCTGCTGATGTAACGGTTTTCATCTCCCGATATGTAACCGATTGCAGCAAAGTATCGAGTGGTCCGACGGCATCATTCCGTCATTACATGTGCCTTTTTTGGCATTCGAAAGTACGCTCGACTGTCCTCATGATCGCCGACGAATTATATCGTGAAAATGTAAAGTCGCCGACAGCAAGAATTTAGCACGCACATTTCACCCAAGTGCTTCTCACGAATATCATTATACATTAAGACTGCTTTAAAGTACTGCTGTGTATAAATAAACCACTTTCAACAGAATTCGGGATACAGAAAGTCAGTTGGCCCCTTTCCGTTCGCAAAGTGCCACGTGTTTCATGGTAAACCCATAAATGTCGAATACTAATATAGAATATTGCTTGCTGAAGGATTCTGCTCATAAACTATTTCAAATTGTATATATGCTTAGTATCAAAGTATCGCACCAATCTTTACTGTGTGTTGATTCGTTACTACATAATCATTAGCACACTCAAATTTCGGTAGCACGCACACATCTTCCAGGGCAACTTTTAAACGTATTAGCCATTAATTATTGTGGTACGAGTATGACAAATGCGCTAGCTAAACAAACTGATTACATTTTTAATAACATACTACATTTGCAAGTTAAGTAATTTACACGCAAATTGCCCCATTTTGCCCGTCGCCTATGCTAATTAAACGTTAGTGGTCAGATGTAGTCGGTACCAGTTTTTGCAATTAAGATAGAACCTACAGCTTAAGAGTGACTTGACGCCGTGTTTCCCAATAAGGCTACACTGTCTGATAGATCGGCGCACACCGGGCGCCACATCAAGTTTTATCAAGTATTTCGCATGCCTCGCAGGCTATTTAGCATGCAATTCTCGATCGCCGGTAGTCCTAACCGGCAACCTGTCGCGACAACTGCCGGCATTTGTGTATTCAAACTTATAACTGAACTATAGTGCTTATAGTTGACCATTTTGCTAAGAGACACCGCTCGCTCACAGAAGTATACTAGTCCGAGATAAAGATATTACCTACTAGTATAGACCTGAGACTTACTTGTGCGTGGACTTCTGAAATGATACCGCGAGACTGACTTGATTGATCGGGATGAAAATTAGCATTTATCATTCGCCCTTTCAACTATCCATACTAATATTATACATGTGAAAGTAGGGCTAGTTGAAAGGTCGGAAAAGGATATGTGCTTCTTTTTATCTGGATCGAACAAGTAGTTCCCGTAGGATACAATCTGAATTACACACAGACGAAATTGTGAGACAAATCTATTCCGTAAAAAATAGTCGGAATCTAAGCTATGACATGAAGGAAGAACAAACAATAAACTCGCTTTCTCATTTATAATATCGATATTTATTATTGTTTATAATATAATAAGTATCGAAGAAGTATATCGTCGTATCAATAAAGATTATAATCTATCGTAGATAAAACAAATCAAAAGCTGAGTTAATGATTCTAGAACGCACGCTCATATTGAGCGCCTGCAGTCACAGAGTCGTCTACTAACACACAAATGTGTCATAAGGATGGATATCGTTATCATCCGATGGAGTATCCTGTTTGGATACTTTCTAAACCAACCTATCTATCACGGCTGTCACAGGAGTCCCATTTATAGATAACGAGCACCGGTTACGGGAATGCAGACTGAACTGTCCGTCCTACTGGTTTATTTTTATTATTATTTATGTCTAGATGAAGTAATTTACGTTAGTAACATTATTTCATTATACCGATCTATGTTTTGGTGACTGTTAACTATAAAATGTATCTGACAGACAGCAAATTTCAATTCTTTGTAAAATAAAAATCTAAAATGTTAAATATGAACTAATGCATGCTCTAAATTAAATCAAAATAAAATTGAAACTTCAATTTCAAATAAGTGGTAACGCAAAGGTATATTTCGAATAATGAAAATCCGGGTTACACTGTTTTGCCATTAAGACTTATCCGCTTATTTTGACGTTTAGTGTTCCGTTCAAAAAAGCATTTAGATTTTTTAAACATCGATCTTAGCATGAATGAATGTCCAAGGATCTTTTGCTTATACTCGTACATAATGTCAATATTGCATATGCGCGCCAAAACTTTCACAAATCTTTTTCTTTGGATCTACATGGATCTGCTGCATGTAATATTCAAGATTTTATCATTGAATACCAATTTAACTTTCATTCTTCCCAGCAGTAGATTTTCTGTTTACAATGGTAATTTTCACATATCTATCGCCTCTCACAAGCTTTCGGTAGTGGGTGGACTGGTCTAAAAGTCAACACGGCATGTCGACAAACCCTCTGAGCTTATTGATTAGTCGCTAGGCGATTACTAATTTATCAGTTGACGACCTCTTGCTAACATCACGATGGATCCATGAGAACTGAAGCTGTAGTTGTATGGAACGATTATGGAATGACACGACACGTGTTCTTTAAAATATTTGGGAAATCTCGCGAAAGGCGAAAGCTACATTACCGCTCGTGTAAATTTTTACTCTATGGTAGCATAAATATTGTTTGGAATTTTTAGAACTTTGAAATTGTTATTTAATTTAGAATAAAATGATTTTAGCTTTTAGCTAACCTGACATAAATAGAATCTAAGTAATTATTTTCAGTTATAAACACAAATTTCATTTTTCTATTTTCTTGTGCATCTGAATTTCCTTGTACACACGGCTACACATCAAGCTATAATATATTTCCAGTATACGATGACCTCACATTGAATGAACTCCCGCACGACGCTAGTTCAGCTTACACTGGAATTTATAGCTTGACCTGTAGCCGTGCGTATCTGTAATGTAAAGCAATTTATAAATATTTTTCTCAGCCTGACAGAATGTATCAATTACGAAAATCGTAAAAATCGGCCATATTCAATAGGAAACCCATAAAATACGAATAGAATCTGTCGTAAAATCTACCGACTTCGCTTCTTCGAAGGCCGGGACTGACGTAGGTGAGAAAATATGTTACAGCTATGTTCTTTGTCGATGCTACAGGATACACGTGAAAATTTATTAATATTTGGAGGCTATAAAAGCTTTTAGTTCTCCTGAACTTCAGCCAAGAATGCATTAACACGCATAAAAGCAGTAGATGCGGCCACTCTTGCGGTAAATGTATGAAAAAATGAAACTTAATTTACCGAAAGTTCGTTCTTCAGAACATTCGCTCGAAGCCGGTAGATTCAAAAAGTCTAAAACTGTCAACTGTCACTTCGATTGTCAGAGAAACAAGCAAATATTACCAAATCATTATTAATTGTAGACTAACAATGGAAAATTATCTGAATTTTTTATGTATCATGGGTTTACACTTGGCCTTCATCTCACCTGATGGTAATGTGACGATACGGCCAGCTAATGACGCGTTGGCTCTGCTACCTTTCTTACGAGGAGACAACACTGCTGTTTGGCGGTAGACTTAGGTAACACGGTGGTAACTACTAACTAGCCAGGTGGACATCCCACTGCGAATCGAACCTGGTACCTCCAAATTGTTAATCGAAGCGTTTAACCATTAGGCCACGGAGGCGGCAAAAATAATAATAATTATATAACGGACAACCTTTCGTTTCGTTGTGTTCAAGGAGATAATATCTCTATGTTGTGTTCGAATAGAGGGCGCCTGTTGCTCCTCTTTAGTGCCAATAACTGAACTCTTCGCAAGAACATAAATCGGGGAACTTTAATTAACCATAAGTGCAGGTACAGTAGGTACGTTAGCAGTCGAAATGACAGATGTCTCGCAAAAAACAACCATTGTACAGCATCCTGTTTCCCCAGGATTGAGGCTAATTGGAGAATAAGGGGTTATGGGCCCAGCACAAAGGGACGGCGGGTCTGATGGAGCCCTATTCAAGTATAACTCGATTGAAAGGGTTCGTGGGACCCAATATGGGAGCAATAATGGAATTCCCTGCTCAGGTGTACGTAAATTTGCCTTTCAACTTTTTTATTGTTTCCAACGTAGGTAAGTAGCTTTAAGTACACAGTCGTTCAATTTATAAGCTGATTCATCAACTACTTAACAAATAATCTTGATTGTTTGTAGAAAATTTTTGTGTTTTAAATATTCATAATTCAATTTAAAGAATTGTACTGACTTATGGAAAGAAACTTATTTACATTTCGCTTAAGCAAAAATAATACATATTATTTATTGCGATGCTAACAATATGTATGTAGAAGACAAATGACAGTAAATAAAGCGGTCCTAAACCTATCCCCTGTGGAACCCCGCAAGTAATTAGCTGTGGCTTAAGAGGCTATGCTGTTGTCAAAGCGCCCATACAAACGTAGTCCAGTCATATTTTGAGTATTAAGCTATGAAAATCTATGAAATTTTCAAGACACAATCTAGAAACAAATATCTGTGTCGGTGGTGAGTCAGATTTTCGTTTAAATATATACTTCCAGAGTTACAGGGCGTCAAAGTATTGTATTTTTCGGTAATAAAAAGCCCCAACTTTGAACCTGATTTACAAGAGTATGAATCAATTTAGAACAATTTGGAAAAACCACCGACATCTGAAATTTCATTAGTATACTGTATTAAAAAAATGGTTACATAATATACTGTATCCTTCAAATGATCCCTGGACTACGAAACATCCAAATAACGGGTGGATAACATCGCATAATGTATGCTGTCTCACCGTACGCGCTCGGGTAGGATAGGGCTCGGAGAGGGACAGCTACAAAACAATTTAACCTTGAAACCGACCACGTGGTCTTACCAACATAGCCTCTTAATTCCTCTCCTCCTATTTTGACTATCTGATTTCTATTTATTAGACATGATTCCATATGTTCTGTGGGCATTCATCCAGTAATGACAATACACTTGAGGTTTTCTTGTAAGAAGGGATGATTGACAGTATCGAATGCTTTTTTAGATCAATAAATACGCTAAAGGTCCTATTTTTGGTATCTATAATTATTATAACAGCTATTATTTTCAGTGTTTATCCACCCAAATCCAATATCTCTCGGATATATCACAACAACAACAACAGTTAAATAGTACTTTAAAAAAATTTATTTACCACTACATTAACTTAAAAATCATGTCCAGACACGTTTTTATAGCTGCAAGAAAAATTCAGTCCCACTATTGTTTATACGAGATCACAGCTTTATGAAGGTCTAATCAGTCTCGTATTGTTTCTATTAATCCATAACCATAAGTAATTAGTTATGGATTAACGATGGTTTGAAACCAAAAACTAATGGACTCTATGAATGGCTTTACAGTTCTCAGGTTAATCCACTGCCTTAGCGTTTAATATCATTAAATTTCAGAGGGTTAAGCCATATTAACCCTTCTAGCCAGACAATTGGAGCTACGTTCAATAGTAAATGATATTCCACTGACAAGCAAGTGTTTGTTCAAGTGAGTATATATTATGTGGTGGGGTGGTCGTCAAGTGTTGATTTATACGATAAAAACACCCGAAGGATTATCTATTGCCTAAAATTAACAAAGACAAGGGAAACCCTAGGTTAACGCCAGCGCATCAGCCGTTCCAAGAAATCCGGAAAGCGTTGAATTGTGAACTAACTAGTGGTAATAAAGGCTAATGCCTCGCCGGACATTCCGTCGGGCAGGTGCCGACTTGTCGCTGCAGCCGTGGACCGGTCGCATGCCGTCTGAGCCAGTTTCCGCAAAAAATGCGTCCGAGCCTCGAACGGCGCTCTGGAACTTACTTTGTATCGATTCGATTCAAATTCCATAACTTCGCTAAAACCTGAAGATACACAGTTTTAACCACAGGCAATCTCGCCCTTCCACATTGTGCAGTTGTTTCAAGCGTAATGTGGCAATGTAGTGTACGCGCCATAGTATACTCACACTGTCTCGTGTGTCTATGGGTTGGTTGCTTATCGTCAGTGTCAAAGTAGCTATGACTGACAGTGTTATGAGAACCGTTGGCGAATGTAGAAGTTTCCAAGTAGGATCGAACACGTGGGTATTACCGAGCCAGTGAAGTGGTAGACAACGTTTTAGAAACAAAGGTACAAAGCTACAGACAGTGGCAGTAGAATAAAGTGAGACAAAGATCTTTTGGTTTCTGTATGACATTGAATCTCCACAGTATGTGGCAGCACGTCATATTCCTGGTCAGGGTTTACAGTAGTAAAGTATATCAGTGGTCGATAACCTTTTATGCAACAGGGATCACTATTAATACTTAACTTTCACCGGGGCCCCAATATTTATAAGCTCCACTGTCAAAGGTTGCAGACAGTTCGAAGTCAAAACTCATATTGATGGGCACCGCCAGCTAGGGCTTCTGGAATATGTCAAGATAGCCTATTTAGTTACCACTAGTATAGTTGACATTCGTGTATTTCACGGACCACCACTTAGGTAACCTTGTAAAGAGTCAAAGTCTAATTTTGCCTTGGACGACCTGTGTTTTACAGACCATAGATTATGGACCACTGCAGCAGACAGATAATTTATGCGAATGTCACCAAATTATCTTAATTACCTTATCTGACCGTTTATTCTGTGATTGAACGATGTTTTGTCGTCTCTTTTTTAATGTTCGCTTTGACCTTTCGAATCTCGCATCCACATGACGAATAGTTATTACGAATACAGTACAAACTAGAGCCTATATTCACGTTTTTTTTCTTCTTCAATTGATTCGGTTAGGTATAAAATAAACGTTAAATTTTACATTATCTTTCAGAATTGTTGTAAGCGAATCTGTAATGAAGTAGCTTATAACTATAAATTACACGAACGACTCTAGAGGCTAGTCATTAATAGTAGAAGGGTAACTTTTTGATACGACATTAAGGCGATCTACTTCCATCAAAGTTTCATACTAAACTGTTGCCATAATCTTTTAAATTGCAAAAGCTGGATTTGTGTAGTAACTATCTAAAAATAGGACATCAGATTGTGAAGTCGTGAAATGAGTATCATTAACATACTTCACAGTGAATCACAATTTTCATTTTAAACACTTTATTTTTCGATTATTCTTTAAAAAATCTATGAACCATTAGCTGCGTAACGGCTATTTTAGCTAACTATAAAGTTGTAATTTAATGATATTTATCTCGCGACACTATAGTTTCATCTCCTGTTTTTAGGTAATTACTTATCAAAGCCAGATATACTATTACAAAAGATTATGGCGACAGAAATTTAGTAAGGAAGCATTCGGAGAGGGATAACCTTTTTATCAAAAGTCACTTTGCTTTTAGACTGGTATACTCATGAAGTAAGAAATTTATGTTGGGCTGCGTAAATATTTTTTACGTTCAGATCCGATAACACCCTTCTGACCAAGCTTAGTTACTCCATTATTTGACAACTCCAGTGAAGTGGAAATTGGTGATGAAAACAATAGTATTAACTTTGAATCTATTTTAAGACTACGTTGTATATTAGCAGCTTTCAATAGAATGTTAGTCATCGAGGAACAAAGGATGTCTAAGAAACGTGAAGCGTTCGTCTTCACACTAGCGCTCCCGGAGCAATATCCGAGGAGTCAATGCCCATTTATACGCGCTAATGGGTCCATATCAATCACAATTATGTTATACATCAATAATGTCGTTGAAGTTTTCAATAAATACATTTGAATCTTGCCGGGGCGTAAATGTTGACTTATATGCGATCAGCTACTATTTTATTATAGAAATGTGTGTGATGTCATCTTCATGGTGGGTTATAACTATGATGCAAGTTTGTGTTGTTTTTTCAGCGGTGGTAATGCAACTTACTTCCCTTCCTGAAAAGTCCGATTTGGCGATCTAAGAGAATGTCTCATACCTAACAGTACACTTATGCAGCCGATTATACCTTGGTACAAGCCAGGATTGAACCCAGACCTCGATGGTTCAAGGACGGGCCCCTCGACGGCTCTACCCAAAGAGCATCAATGCCACAAGTTATACCGTTTATTAGAGCTCACAATTCCCTTTAGTACCACGATAGTATAGATGCTTTATAAGTGTCATATTCAGACTTTATTGACACATTTTTATTTATCAGATTTTATCCATTCTCATCAGCGGATTTTTTAAAGCTGACAGATCATGTACATCGTCTTTCATTTGTACAAGCAATGAGTAACGAAGGGAAGTTAGTAGGCTCCAGAGATATTTAAATATAGTAATAGGTTATGGAGCGGGCATTCAGAAATGTTTCATATAAACATTTTGATCTCAAAAGTCAATGGTGTGACAAATGTCTTCTACGGCCGCGTATGATGTGACACTAGATTGAGTAACTTATTACCAATTGGTAATAAGTTTAGGATCAAAATTTTTGTTTGCTTTGTCCGGTCTATTAATATTAAATGTCTTTGGTAGGCTCTAACCAAAGATGAAATGACTAAACAATATGAAGAGGCGAAATAATTTATCAGATAAATTACTTTATAGACAACTAAATACTTTTACAATAATATTGTCACAAAAGAGTTAGTGGAACAGCTCATCTTAAGAACAATTAAATACTTAGTAGTAATTGAGAATCAGCCGCGGGACTATACACACTACATAATGTGTCAGATGGATCATCGCAAGAACAATTAATAATCTGCCGCGAAAGAATAAAACAATCCGTCCTAAGAACAAATTACTTTGGGAAATCGATCGATTAAGATCAACTGAGAGTCGACCGCGAAAGAATTTGCCAGACGGATCAATCCTATGAACAACTAAACACCATTGTGAAATCGATCGATTATACTCAGCCGAGGATCGGCCGCCGGGGTCGATAGGGTCCCGAACGAGTTATGACGTGGCGAAAACAAAACCAGTCGCCACACTTGCATTCCACCCGTTCACGGATTCTTCACGAAGAATGCGGTGCCCGCGAGCTAGCATAATGATTGTAATCTCGTCTTTCGGTCGATTCGTCATCGTCCGATTTAGTTAATGGAATAGGCAATAACCGTGTGAATTCGCTTTGATGGGTTTTGATTGTGTCTTCATAAGATACGGAGATGTTCAAGTGATGGCAATTATTTATTTTACTTTCGGAGATTGTAATGTTAATCTTGTTTTAGTTATAGGTATAAGCTTGAGGGCAGGATTAATCTAAATAACTTTATTGATAGTTCAGCAATTGATTGACTGGTTAGAAACAGAGTTCAAGATGTATAATATTTCCAGTTATTTTCCAGATATGTTTATTTAAATTCTATTTTTGTGATTGATGAACTCTAAACGATTGACCTGTCAGGTTATCACTTTCTTCTTTAATTATAAAAAATATTTAGGCATCGCGACACATTTCGATAGTCAAACTATCAGTAACCAAGCTTTGGTTTGGTCATTTGCAAATCATTAAAATGTTGATGAAAATGGCGTGCGTGCGTGCAACAATTATCAGCTGTCAATATTTATAGGTAAATCATCAACAAATATATTTTATAATGGTATTTAAAGCTTATCAGCGAAAATAAAAGCAAGGTTATTTTGTGAGGTCCTGGAGTTAGGACTAAGGACGCAGTCGCATGGGAGCGGAATGCAGTCGGGCAGGGCTGCTGAGGCGGAGGGGCAGGGGCAACCTGCGCCCGCGCACATGCCCCGCGCAGAGCCGGCCTATAAACTGCGACGGAGTGGTTAGCGCGCCCCGTAATTATAATGTAGAGTGTAGTGATGCAGCCTGTATTAAAATTAAAACGTTTTGTTGCCAAAATTAGTAAACAAAAATTCAACATCCTCTTAGCTTTAATTTTGCAATCCAGAAACATTTTACATTTCATTTGTCACCCACTGTTAATCGTGAGCGTCCTTCATAGATGTTTATTACGAACAAGCTTTCAATGATTGAAATCAGTTGATTTTTACTATATGCGGACTTAATTTTTAAATGAAATATGTCTTGAGTAAGCTGAAGTCCTAAAAGTCCTTTTTAAATTTTTACGCTTAACTAAAAATTATGATTGAAGTTAATTTTCAAATTTCGGAATGCTGTTTTTAATTTTAGGGTCCCTGCGTCGAATAAAAAATCCTTTGTAATCCCTGTTTAAAAAGGAACCACTGCTTTATAAATTAAAAATATCTTCAAAAGTTTACTCACCGTAGTACTCTGTGGTATAATTTGTCCTCCATCTTTTATAAGTCGATCATCGATTGTACCATCATCATAATCGATTCTCGACTTGTGTCAAGCAAAGAGAATCACTAAGAGCGCAAGGCCGGTCATCCAGAGCCATAAAGCATAAAGACACCGCATTGTTTTAATAATTCCCGCGAAATGCATCGTCATGTACGTATATACGGCGGTCGATTTACGGTTTTGGAATATGAACATAAATATACAAGATATAAAACTCTTGATTGATTGGAGAAAACTTACCTTTCACGAACTTATTCTTAACTTGAACTTTGTATATTTAAACAAAATATTTTTTTTAAATTAATTATTAAATAATTATCATTATGGCGTATTTTTCGGCACACATAAATAATTTAATAAATAATTATGCAACACGCGGCTGCAACAACCCATTATTGCAATTGATCACATTACCATTTTGCAAAATATTATCTTTACATACTTGCACATTACTATAAAAACAGCAATCCTAGTACGTTTTCAATAAATATTTTGAGTTTTCTTTGATTTTGTAAATACGAGTACCTACAAAGCGTATGCGTATTGAAGACGCAAACGAAAACCTAAATGCCTTTTTGAGAAAAAAAATTGCTTTCTGAGTCACCAGTGGGTTGGGATGTCAAAAATAAACATTGTGGTCCTAAAATCTATTGCAACGTTCATAAAGTCATTCTTTAGGAAAATAAATGGGCAAAGATACTCCACAGGATATTTTTAATGAACATGTCCCATCAGCCATTCATTTTGAAATTTTATTACCACCCAAGCTTAGCTGTGCTATCGGTATTTGCATGGATATTAGCATATTTGTACGCGGAATCTGGTAGGAATCCTGAATGCCTAACGACAAGGTCAATGACCCTGCTCTGGACTTCGATCGGAACTGAATCTTCAATGAAAACGTAAGGCCAATGTACTCTTAGTTCGAACCTGAAAAATTGATCTGTTTTCAGTTTCAGTAGTGGGTATAATCCAAAATAATTTTAAACGAAGCTAAAAATAAATTAGTTAACAAAGATAAAACCCCCAAAACTGTAAAATTTGCCGTTTTGTATATCAGAAACTGTCTGTTCGCGTTACAAAATGAATGACAAACTAACTTCGCTAAGTCGGTAGTCGACCGCTGAATCAACGAATAATTTTCTCATGAATTGCTAATAAATAAGCTGCTTCATTTACTAGTAAATTGATAGACCACAAAGCCAGCTAGTCCAACAAAGGAAATGGAATAGCAAAATTGTACTTTGCCACAGGTTTATACGTCAATCGGTGAAAGGAGCTATCATTAGCAGAAAGCTCTACTGGGACTCAAAACCGCTTTAATATAAGGACAGTGGCGCCTCTTTCAACTCTACAGTTAATTTGGTAGGGCTGTAATAGCCTTCTGACCTACATGAAAGGGCAAATGGAGAAACGGTACGAGCTTTCTATTCATGTTGTATTAGTGAACAGTAAATGGTTTTACAATGATTCCTTGTATTTGAAGACTCCCAGGAAAAAAAACTAGCAATAATTTCTAAACTATAAAAAAATCGTTTACTTCTTTCGTTAAATAAAAGTTCCTAAGATCCGTTTTACCCCTTATCATAAAATAATCGTATTTGTAATTCGCAATTTTTGATTATGTTAGTATTAATTAACGCAATCCACTTACAATTGAAGAATATCATCAACTATTCTAAAGACATAAAGTAATTTCAAAGCTTCTAGAGGCAATTTGATTCACCAATTTCGTGCCAATCTCGTCTGTGATTAGACGGACTCTAGACGGCGCACTCTGGAGTGTCACAAAATTAGCCAGTCAATTTGCCCCGTGCCTAACGATTTAATGTTACATTTTTATTTTGAACTAGTTGACCCAACAGACGTCCTGTCCAAATTTCAATAAATATTTTTAGGCAACTTTTCAAATATTTTTTTCCATAAAAAGCTTATTCGGACTATTACGAACACTTTAAAACAAAAACAGCCAAATGGGTACAGCCGTTCTCGAATTTTGCGCTCAGCCATTCATGTATTTAGAAGCTGTTTTTATTTGGAACAAAGCACATTTAACCGTATATAATTCATATTTTATAGCGTTGAAATCATCTTGCAAACAAAAATAATTATGGAATTTGCATTAGGTATATCAAAGTCCCCCGAAATCGTGGGCGGATAGTTCATCTAAAATGAACAATCGTAACCGATGAATCACACAATCATATTTCAAGATGAATCAATAGATAGCCGCATTGTTTGAAGATTTCGAGAATAAAACAAAGTGACGTGACACCACCATAGCATGATATGGATAATGTAATTGTAGAAAACACATCAAGTGATACACTGAAATGACACACAAAATACAACAGAAAAAATCAGGCGGCCAGACAATACCAGCGCGAGCAAGGTAGGAATAAAAACAGCAAAAACAAAAGTGGTTATGTCGAAACTAATGTGAAATGAGTAAACATAGCAAATGAGTGAAAACTAACACTAACTGTCGAAAGTGTCAAAATCTTTGCTACTGTTTCCCAAAGCATTGAAAACAAATTAAAAATAGACTGAAACAAAAGTCGTCTGAATGCAAATGCGACCTTTCCAGATATCAGACGTTCTGTTGACGTCAGCATATATCTCAGACGAGTCTATCAACATTTTTTGCGTGTTTAATAACGTTTTTATTGCAAATCAACAGATCGATATCCTGGTTTTTTGCTGCACTTATTAAATCCAGAGTTCGACGACCATCTGATACGAGATCGTCATTGGAGCTAATATTCGTGTCATGTTTGATTCGTTTTTTGCTTTATAATGAAGCGAAAATTACAAGTTTATTTAGCGACTCGTTGGTTCGACGTAGGAGGTTCGTTGGTTAAAAACTGGCGTTTGTAAACGAAAACAATAATAATTACGGTTTTGTTTTAGTTGAATGTTTCCGGTTGGGGTCGTGCGGCCGGCCCGGGCACATGTGATAGAATAGGCCCTATGGCAGGGATAGTTGGCATCACGCCGTGTTATGAATGAACGCGGACCCCCGGCGGCGCTAGAGTGGGGAGGGCCCCGCTATAGGAATTCCAAAAACTCGAGTGGGCGATGTCGATGCGCTTGAGCATAAAAAACGAGTCGAACCTACACAATAGCCCCCGCCCGCGGCCAGCGTTGTGCCGAGGTGCGATCGTTCACAAACTACAAATATAATTTAATCTAAAACACTCTTATAATCCGAAGCATAATGCAGCGATACGGTTGCGCTATGCCTTGTTAAAATAACAGAATAATGAGGCTCTGTTTGGTTAACATGACAAAGACAACTGGCTGTGGAATGCCGTTCATCTCGCCGGCGCCTGCACGGCCCGCTTGTTGATTGAAAACCCTAGTTTTCCATTCGATCTGGTGTCAGGTCACGTACGTTGAACCCCTGCTTTCTACGTTGAATGCCGTTTAAAGCATTTATACACATTAATGCACCTGCTGGCACGCTTGCGACTCGTGCACTCGTTTAACTAAATCGATACAGATAGTCTCTATGAAAATATAGTTGGCTTTGTGGAGATTGAGATCTAACACGAATTCTCAAGTTTTGGTAAAATCCGTGTGAAAAGTAGCACGAAGTCACGAAACAGAAATTCATGGTGGCATTGCAGGTGAGGCGGGGCGGAGGAGGCAGGCTGCACCGGCAATAAAACCTACCTGCCCGATGTAGATGTTATCTCTTTCGGTCAAAGACGCCGGCGGCCCGCAAGCCTCGCGGTACTGCACCGAAATACGAACCCTGCAGCTACAGTTTAAGGATCAGAGTAGTCTCCGATTCCCAAACGCTAACAAACACGTAACGGTGTGGAATTACAACACTTTTGTTAGATTGTAAGCTTTTGTCATCGTTACAAATATACATTAGTCATAAACACCGCGCATTACCGAGAGACGCTGCTTGCTGATGACACGCTCATCTTCGGATATGCTGTGATTTGTAGCGTTCACTCTTGCCCCGAGCAATAAAGCATTTCGTTCTTATTTTAAAACGGCGATCGCTGCTTTAAGTCGCGTCAGTCAGTAACAAACAATTCATTAAAAGCTTCCATTTTACTGACGTTAGCGTTCGTCGAATTTGACATTTACGATTACAATTATCATTCTAAACGTCAGCTATCATGATTTTCTCGTAAAATAGACATCTTGTATATTGTTAGTAGCGTTTTGTAATAAATAGGTCGTTCTTTCGGTTTATTTCATGTTTCTATTCGTATAAAAGTCGACGTCCATCTTGAAAGCGATCCCATACCGCACCGTTTGGTTCTAAAAGTTGAGCGTTATAAAAATTCTTGAAGAACAGCCTTGATCCACTGTTCAATAAAGTCTTGGGAATGCGGGCTTTGTATCAATTAACAGAGACATTAAACGTGCGATGGAAGGAGAAGGACGGCTTGATATAAAACTAACCAGCAGGTTATTGGGGAAACGTTTCAACTTTAAACGCTGCAGTCGATTTCGTTCGCTTGAAATAATAAATATGCTATTTGGTGCAATTGAACAACCTCAATATTGTCAAATTTTTGACATACCTTTTCGTGTTAAGTTTATCATACGAAATTAATGTTTTACTTCGTTTGAGATTGATCAGGTTTGACAATTCCATGGTAAGGACCCTGACCCGGACCCTAGCGCGGCAAGCTAAACAATACCTCAGCTACATGGGCCTGAGCGACAGTAGGGCTTGGAGATTCTGTAAGGAGGATGAGGAGAAGCCTATTCATATCCTCTGCCACTGTGATGCTCCTCATCACAGCAGAAACAGACACCTCGGAGGCCACACTGCCACAACGGATAGCATCAATACCTCCAAACCCAGACCAATCGTATGGTTCATGACTAAGATTGGCCTTGGGCAGGTGATTTGATTCATAGGAGATTGTCACAATAGATCTGCGAAGGTCGCAGTGACATGCAGGACAAACGGACTGCACTCTAACCAATCCGCCTGATACCATGACCAAATGCTATGGTCAAATGCTGAATGAGGTCGACGAAGTTAATCGTTTACCTACCTAGAAGATATCCAATACCTAAGCGAATTTTGTTCCCTTTGTAACATCTATCTTGTCTTTAGCCTATAGCTGATAATAATGACAATTCTTACTATTCCCCCATTGTTCGCGATCTCCTCTAGACAGCTGTACATCCGTAACAATTGTCGCCAATAGATCATCATCATTCGGGCTCATATTTAAAGCTGACATTTAAGCAACAACATACATTGAAAATAAAATGTATTTAGCAATGGCGAGCATACATTATCTCAGTCGCATGGCCAGCGGTCTGGGGCCATTGTCTATTTGTGAAACAGCTCATTAATAATGTACGAAACGGTAACGGTCGTATAATTAATGGGCTAAGTGGCAAAGCAGATGAGAACCGTAAAACACTGCCCTTAGCTACTTAGTGTTTGGAGACCAAAGAACACAGAATAGTAGGGCTATATCAATACAGAAATGCCACTAGAGTTCTTGAATGAAAAACAATATCGAATCTCCGAAACAAGGTTAATCAATCATCACACTAATATTACAGGTGTGAAATGATCTTTGTTATTTTTGACACAAAAATAGATTTTGGATCGGAGTGATAGGCTCTCTAAAGCTTCTTAAGGTGAAGTTCCAAATCCTCGAACATAGGCGTCAGGTTGCCTGCCTTTCGCTATTTTACAGGATACATTTTGGGAAGTGTACGCAGGAGCTATATTTTCGTTGATTCTGTTTTCGCCATTCCGGTCAAACAGAAGACCAGCAGATCTCCATACGTATACTTACAGCAGATATTCCTACAGCTCCCACCTAGAGTTTCTCTTCCACGTTTATCAGATGCACCTACACGACAACGAAGAGTAAATGAGACTACCTTATAGAATAACGCGTATCATCGTCCACCTCATCATCATTTAAGCAATAATCTTTTTTTTCTTCAAATTCATGGAAGGGACGGGAGCGGCGTTAGTAGTCTGTAGTCTTACTGGTAAATATGGAGTTTGTGACACTCACAAGTTGTCGGTCTCCGAGTTTCCGAAAGGTTTTAGAAGCTTAAAGTTTCGAGGACTGTGCCTTGCCTTACTTCAGAAGTTGTAATCGAACAACAACCTCCGGCAGTAAATATTGGCTCCCTTTATCTGCTAGACCTTTGCATTTGAACTTGTTCATGTATTAAGCTTATTGACATTCGCAATCGGCTAAACGTTATCTGTAATATTGGTGCTTTTTAGAATAAATTTAAAAGATAATTAAGATCAATTTGCTACAATTGTAATGGCAACGGAATTGTTATAATTATGGCAATGGTGTTTTATGACGAAAGTTTCAATTTGCTTATACATCAGATCATTATATACATAACAGAATCTGATAATGTCCCGTAAAGAAATTCGTGGTTCGTCTAAATTGAACAATGCAGTATGTAATATCAAAAGGTTCTTTTGGAGGTATATTTTGGGTATATCCTTCATCAGCCGATATGTGCCATTGACATATGCTACCTTAGCTTGGTAGATATTGGATTAGTAAGTGAATAAATGCTGTTTTTTGTTACCGTAGCTGAACATACCGAAGGTTTGGATTGCTACAGTAGTGGCAACTGTAAGAAGAGGAAATATCTACAACGCCAGATGTCAGTTCTGGCGCCGACAAGACGCGTGATGTCAGCGATGCCTAGCCTAGCCGGCCTAGATAGGCAAACTATTTTAGTTCTACAGTACCAAGAACATGTTGCTATACGGTGACTGATACAAATATCACGGGTTTAGGTCTCGCACCGTTTTCAGGGCAGAAAAGAAAAGAATCAATAGTCTTAGCCCCTGATCGAAGCTGAGAGGGGTTTAGCACCACGTATTATAAAGAACCATCACAATAATGACATCGATCTCGAATGATATTTACAATGAACGACCGATTAGATCATCCGTGAATGTCATTCATTCTTATTTAAATTTGGAACCAGTACCAGCTGAATTTGGAATTGGAATTAGAATGTAATATACACATATTTTTGCGATCAACTTGGACTAACTGTCCGGAGGTCCCACGTTCGATTTGCAGTGGGCTGATCGCCTGGCTAGTTACCACCATGTCCTAAGTCTTCTGCCAAACAGCGGTGTTAATAGAACTGCTGTGTTACGGTATGAAAGGTAGCAGAGCCAGTACCTTATTAGCTTAGGCTTCTGGGTGCGCACGCTTACCATCCAACGACCTTATCGTCACTTAGAATAAGGCCAAATGAAAAGCCATTAAAAATTATTTTCATTTTTGGAGTTTACCAATTATGTTACTTTTTTGGTTACTTTTCTTATTTGTTGGTTGTTTTATAAGCTGTCACAAAAAGACCTGAGCTGATCACTTGAGCTCTGGCTTTGATCAGATATTACTAGCGCCAGCAACCAGGTCACTTTTGAAGATTTAACGGTCATCAGTTTCATTACGCACTTGACCCTGAACTAAAATCATTCGTTTGATCTAACCACTAGAACACTAAAAGCTATGTGGGCGGAACAATTCGGCAATCTTCGTTAGATGCGAACATCCTCCACGTTTATACTCCTACAGCTACCTTTGCTTCCCATTGATCATACTCTTGTTTCTCGTACATTCCCTAAGTTAGATTAAAGGCGAATTGGACATGACAGATTGGGGAAATGAGATTAGGGGAGCGAAAAAATTCCTCGTCAGGATTCGATCGGTCTAACTCCAAAAATAGACCTCAACTATTTGCTGGCTGCCAATAGGATAGGTTTTCGCTCGCTAATCGTTAATATACCCTTGGAGACAGAGGGGGCTTGAGAGGGGCTTGGTCCGTGTAAAATGTAAATATTGGATTTAGCAGGCGGCTTTGGGAGGACTTCTGGAGAATGCTTCGATTTTGAGCGACACTATCGCACACACACGCTCCAATTTTAATAATTAGCGAATGATTATAATTAATGAGTGACTGCATATAACATTTCGGCTGAAATTAGGCTAGAAGTAGATTTAAGTAAAAGAAATAGAGGCACGGTAAAAAAGAAGCTGTTAGGTTTTAGGGTAACGTGTATCCAAATGGGTATTTGCGTATCGGGACGTATATCTAGAGTTGGTAATTTGTTAGACGGACTTTTTTGTATGATAATTCATACTAATGTATGGAATACCAAGTTTGAACTGCGAGTCATAAAACATAATAGACGCCCTAGGTGACCCAGGTTATGTAGATCATTAAAGGGAAAAATTCATCGCGTGAAACTTGGTTGTTATGAATAAATTCATGTCGATTCCATTGTAATTGGGTCACCTGTAACTTAATGCCTAGGTGTACGTTCCGTTAGGCTAAGTTTCTGACGATACGGCAGTAAAATAAGTAACGACTTTGTGTAGGTATCTAGAAATATTATCATTTCAATTTTATGTGTAATGTGACGATAAAGCTGTTGGATGGTAAGGGTGCTCAGCCAAAAGCCTCCAGCTAATAAGGCGCTGGATTTATTACGTTTTGTATTCTGGAGTATATGTATATTCCGGAATGTACTCATCAAAAACTTTCATTTGATAACAGAGTTAGCGCTTTATGTCCCGTACAAGCTGCCATTTTGTTTTTTATGCGGCGTCAAATAGCGTTTACCCGCGGATAAACACTACGCTTCCAGTGATACAGTACTCGCACAATAAGTTTGCCCCTCTGAAGTTAGCTCTCCGCAATTTCAAACATGTATAGACGGAATGTGTGTATATTATTTTCGATAATAACTATCCCTAGATGACATACAACACTTGGACATTTCTTTTCATCCGCAAACTTACCTTGCCTCCTGCTTATACGTTAATATTGATATTTCGCGGTCTTTTGTGGCTAACTTCAGAGGGGCAAATATGAACAAACATAGCTAAACTCATGTCTCTCCTTTTGGCTTCGCTAGTCGGGAAAAATATACTCTTCAAATCCGGCCTACATTTTGTACACTATTGAGAAAATCAAGTATTAATCTAAATAGGATTGCAGGTAGTTTTGATAGTATTTTGCTTGTGCCTTGTGCGAATGGTTTGCGATAACATTTATGACACGTGGTCTGATAAACAATTATTCTGAGTATAGGTTCTCTTTAGTTGATGACCTCTTTGTTTACGATACTGTTTCGAGGAATAATAACACTCACTACGAAAATACTAATATTTTTGTGATTTATTTAATTTTTATTCATTTATGAAGACGCAATTTGGGTGTATAATACGCCATTTTGGTTTTTAATTAGTCACAACAAACAACGAAGTAAAGCAGTATTTGATTTTATATCTTTTAATTAGCATTAGTGATTATATGGTCCTAGATTGTCTTTATTTGTAATTGCCTTTTTTTACATTCATATCATTTTTTGGTACGTTTTTTCCCCACTAGGAAAAGGCAAAGGCAAAACACCATACAGCCAAAAAAATTGGCAAGAGGCAATGACCTGAACACTGAACAGCCTAACTTACATACATGTTTGCATGATTAGCAAAGAATTCTGTTATCTACGTAGCGTGCGTAGATTATATCCTTATTTCCTCTAGTGTAAATATTTGTAGAACATCGTAAATTTCGTAGTGTGTCCATGTGAATTTTATCTTTATCTTGTTGATAAGGCGAACCGCTAGATTATGGCTAGAAGCTAGAAAATAGTAAATAATATCGGAATCAATATATTTACACGTTGTTTAAAAATTATACTCCCTTTGCCTTCGTCATCACCTGCGCCAACATCTGACTAGACTTCAGAATCCTCCCTCGGGTACACTTAGCCGGGATATGTCTTTGAATGATGATGAAAACTCTAGTTTGTTGAAAACATCATGCAATCAATCGTGTGTTCCCATCCCAGTAGTTACGTTGCAGTTGTCCCGCGACTGGACTGCTGGAAATTTTCTTCCCAAAAGTTATGTTACTAAATAGGACTGCACCCAGACCCATTGTAGGAGTAACAGAACTTCCGGGAATAAAATTCCCAGTAGTCCGGTCGCGCGACAACTTCAACGGAACTACTGGGAATACACGCAATCACTCTCGTAGCATCACACAAGCCGACTTCGCGTGCTGTTCTACATAGCGAGAATTGAACTTTTTGTCCCATTATCTGTACATTTCCCATGGCCGATGTATAAATGCGATCCGATTGATTGCTAAATAATCGTTTTGTAATTGCCAAGCGGTGTTGATCTGAGACGCGTATTAACTTTAATTAAGGTAAGTTTGAGTGCATTTTTATCGTCTATAAGAACGACTGGAGGTTGTATTTGTACTCGTAGATGTTCCTTAATTAAAACTAAGATACAGTCTGCACGAGAGCAAATTATAATTACGGATAAATTATTGCAATATCTTATTACTAGACAAGTACTTTATCTTATATTACTTTCTAATTTTCTCCGCAAAGTTGGGACTCACACTCAAACAGAACAGATTCTCTACACAATGACATAATGAAATGACATTAAGGACACCCACATACACAAACTTTTCATTTCATTTACTTTCAACTATTACAATTCACACACACACACACATGCCGCCTTAGAAATATTTAAATAACATTTATCTCATAAGCATAATAATTAAATAAGGAACATTTAAAACAATTATTTGTGCAACAGGAAGGTAGACCTCTGTGACACAGGCCTTGCCTACAACAGAGGTCGTTGAATATTTAGTGATGTATAAATTTGTTCTATCCAAGTTGAAATATGTATAAGATGATTAGTAAATAAACTTACTATTATTATTAATTTTGGGGAATATTTTTGTTGTTGCGAAAACTTTAGATAGTATTCAACTAATTATTTATAAGGGTGCTACATGTTTAAATATTTCTCATACATTCATTTTCTGTACTTTTGTATTTTGGGGGTACATCAGTGCGTTTGCCAAAATCGAACCATCAAATTTTGATCTAAAATAAAGTTGGCTAGTGGGAACTTCTCTTATTTTTATTACTATTTTTATTCCGATTTATATTTATAATTTAGGATAGATTTACGCTGTCTTTTTTTAAATTTAAAATAAAATCTAGGTTCTTTAAGATATGTCTATGTCTAGGTTCTTAAAGAACCTAGATAATAGGTATGCTATGCAGTTTTTGCACGCACAGATAATAAGCGACTTGCCTTTTATAGTGCAATTATGTTATTATAATAACAGGTGCAGTGAGTAACTGAAGAATGGGGTACATGTTAAAAATCTATTTTCGTTTCATTGCAATCCTTTGGAGACAGGATACAATTCAATAATAAAATGGACACAAGCACATTTAATCAACCTTAAATTTAGTAGAATCAATTAAATATCGTTCATACTTATTTAGTGTTTAGTTCTATAGATTAATTAATTCACAGATTAAATATATAGAAAATTTATGAATTAGGTTATTTACCCTAATTTAATGTTACAGTAAAAGTTTTTTTAATTTTTTTCCCGTGTTAGCTAAAAAATCCCTGAGATTTATGTATTTTTCAGTTGATTCGAATTTCACCTGATTTAAGTTGAATATGTGTACACCTTCCCCTAGAAATAGCGGATTTACTCTGTATCTGGAAGACAGAGCTAGCTCACAAATTTTAACAAAGTTATTGAGGACCTGTGTTTGTTATCATTTCTTACCGCAACAAAGCTATATTCATAGTTACTTAGTTTGGTAATATACTTTGAAAATCCGGTGGTAAGGCTAACATATAAAGGCCCTACCACGACCAACATCCAAATAGATATTTGTTCAACTCAATGTGATGCGAGCGTCAGGAAAGAAATTACTAAAAACGATTAAAATGTCAGCTCACATCCTCACACATTTCTATTCACGATGTGTGTGGCTATTGTCACTGGCGAGGGTGCGCAAGCGCAGGTACAAACGACCTCAGATCACAAAACAACCGTTTATCTTATTCCCTTTTTACAAGAACTATATTCGAACAGCTGAGCTCGATTGGTCTTCCGTTACCGAATGACTCATCCACGGATGTTTCTCTTACCATTGCTTCGTGCGTTCCTTTAGTTTATTCTATTTGTTGTTTTTGTAACGCAATGTACGCCGTTTTAATTTTAACTGTCAGATTCATTAGATTTATAGATTAGCGGGGTGGGTCGTGTACTATGGAATGGTTTATGTGGGGGTGCAACACTAGTCTTGAAGATGTTTTTGTTGAGAGAAGTTTTTGTTATCATTTTGTTTACTGTTTCATTTAAAGCGATTTCAAGACGCTCTCGACTGCCGTGATCATTATCAGAGGTCATAGGTTCACGGTTATATTGGTCATGTTTTGTACATTAAATTGTGATATTGCTATTTGTTTCAAGAACTTATGTATCAAATACATTGTTGTTGTTTTTTCAATTATTGTAAGCATGTATGTAGACAGGGCTACATATGGCAGCAATCTTGGCATTTTATACTATATGGTAAATTACAGTAACGCAATATGAACTTAAATGCTCAACGCATAGAGTAATAGATCAAGTGCAGAAAATTGACAGTTTGTTAGTTTTTGTTTCGATAAGTTTTAATGCATTGTTTAATCGTATATCACTTGACCTTTTCATTAGTAATGACAGAACAATTTAATTGCTTTGTTTCTAAATTTTGGAAGTGAAATCACATTCGTTAATTCTAAAATCTGGGAATATATTACTCATCAGAAATAGGGACTATATTACAGATAAAAAGGGCCAAGATAGTGATGTAGTTTCATCAACCAAATTAGGTTAACATATCAATAGGTCATAAAATAATATGCGTGTGTGTGTCTGTATGTGTAGTGTAGATAACACAGACCACAGTTGATGAACGCCCCCTGTGCAGCAGACAAACTTGATTTATGTGGGGCCGGTGGCGCCCGCGCCGCTTGTCTTGTAATTCTGCACCTTTATTAACTTTTATTTCAATTCTTACTGTGCCCCGCAAGAGTTATTATTGCTTTATGATTTGAATGCCACTAGCTTGGTATTTGCACTATGTTCGCATCACACGCAGTTTTGCTTTGCACATGCACAGATCTAAGCGTTGATATCAACAGTATGTCAACAAAAATTTGTGCTGTTCAGGCAAAGTGTTCAGGACTAAAAAGTCCATAAACTAAAGTAACTTTTTGTTTCAATTATTCGTTTCATTTTTAGCCTTTTTAGCATTATTTCAACTGATCAATCTTATCCTCTCCCGTAGGCTTACGATATAGGGTTGCTTTTACGGTAGAGGTAGAGGCTGCTTCCCGTGTCCAAACTGAAGATATTTCGGTAATCAGGGTACCTACCACCAACGCTGTTTCGTTTCGTTTTTAATTCTGATTGTTTTCGGATTTGGTACAAATCTTAAATTCGAATTTTAATCGGACTTCGATCGGTCTTTTTTCTTTTTAAATTTAAAAACTAACGTACATTGAAATGCATTCCCTCTAGCAGCTACTACGCAATAAGTAGAACACCTCGACCATATTTAATTATGTCAACTCAAGTGTAGAGCTATTAACACAGGTGTACACGGTGTACAGTAGACAGGACAGGCACAAAGCGTTACAAATTAACACAAGCCCGGTGGCCGGGTGACGGGTGTACGCCCCGACACGACACCCCGTTTCCAATTAAGGAATTTAGTGTGCTCGTAGTTGAAAACGGAATAGGATTTTGGGGCTTGATTTGGTTCTAGGAAAAGCCAGCGAATAATCAGTTGTACTACAAAAGACTCGTTTCGCAAATATATTTAACTAAACAGTGACTCGTCATCATCATCAGCATTTACATGTCCCCACTGCAGGGGTTCAGGCCTATACTCTCCTACAGAGAGTGTATAGGCCATAGTCTACCACGCGGGCCCAGTGCGTAGTGCTAGACTTCACACACCTTTGAATTTCTCCTCAGGAGTGTGCAGGTTTCCTCACGATGTTTTCCTTCACCGAAAAGCCTTTTTTTGCCGTTAAAGGCATTTAATATGCGTACATATAAAATATGGAATGCACTACCGGTTTCCGTGTTCTCCGAGAACTACCACTTGGGAATCTTCAAACGAAGAGTAAATAGGTACCTTCTAGATCAACGTCTTCATTTGCACGTGCAAATAAAACGTGAAATCGTTAAAGTGTAGTCATTGAAAGTTCATTTCAATCAATAGTACGTAACACAATAAAATAATCCCCACGGCACTTAAATAAGTCTAGTGCCTGAGATATAGTGATAAATAAAAAATAAATAACAAAAATTTCCACTTTGACTTCCTCAAGGATGTTCTCGTATATTTTTATTTCGATTTTCGAACTTTAGTGACTTTCCATGAACCATTTTAAACTATTCGGAAACATGAAAGCAAAAAGGATTCACTTTCAACTATTGTAACATGAAAAATTAAACAATACAGAGAATGGGGCAACAAAACAGCCACGGCTCGAACAAAGACATCGGCAACTTTACGTACAAAAGCGTCCCTACCCTTATTTACCAAACATTACAATAAACTTTGCCGAGGATTATGAGCGCGGTAACTTTTAGAGAACATATCTCAATTCTATCTAAGTTAGATCTACGTTTTATGGTGGCTGTATGCATTGTCTGCAACCGCTTCCGACCACAATGCAAATACGACCACTCAGCTGAGATGTGTGTATTCTAGGACATCCACAAAGTTGATATACTCGTAGTCCATTCGGGAAGAATGGGATATTTCTATCCTAAATTCAAAATTTTAAAAATGCCTATTGAGTAGATTTTATTTAAACATATGCGTTGTATATATTTTTGTAAACCATTTAAAAACCCTTTATTTTGATACCCCATGTAGAAAAAATAGTTGAAGACTTAATTTGGCAACCAAAATCGGCTATTTTAGTATCTTTGTATATCCAGTGTCACTCACAATTAAGACAAATCTAATCGATCATGTCATTTACGCTAGAGCATGCCACAGAAATACATACACATAACCCTTTTCTGGGTCAGTCGGGTAAAAAGAGGTGCCATTCAAGTTAGTGTTGAAGTGGATGCAGTGTAAATTTTTTAAATGGCGCATGAGTAATAGAACTTTGACCACAAAATGATGATGAATCATGGTCGTTGGTATTAGTAGTTAAAATTAATTGTATTTGTTTGTATTTGTTCCAAATAATATTAATAGAATTTTACTGACGCCACATTGCAGTGGCTACACAGTTGGGCTCTCAATCCATAAGTTTGGTTGGGTGGGTACTTTTACATACCTGTTAGGCTACCGACCATTTTATCTATTCTACCGTCAAATATTAATACTGGGTGGCGGCGATGAATGAGCACTTAACTTGAGGCTTTCTGAGTTTGCTCGCTTTTCATAAGATGAAGGCCAAGTGGAAACCGTAATGAACAGTTTATATTTAATTTTTTCTTGTAACTTGATCATTTTGGTACCAACAGAAACAAGTTTAAGGCGATCCACCTCCATCAAAGTTTCATACTAAATTTCGATTGCCATAATCTTATAAAAAATAAAGTAGCTGGAGTGTAACTATTTAAAAATAGGACATCAGATTGTGATGTCGCGACATGAGTATCATTAACATACAACTTCACAGTGAATCAAAATTTTCATTTTAAACACTTTTTTTTCTTCAATTATTGTTCAAAGCGCCATCTATGTACCATTTGCTGCGTAACGGTGATTATAGCTAACTATAAAGCTGTAAATTAATGTGATTTATTTTACGACCCTATAATTTCGTCGCCTATTTTTAGGTAATTACTTATCAAAGGTTCTCGAGTGGCGATCACGTACCGGGAAACGTCTACCAGGCCGTTCCCCTACTAGATGGACCGACGACCTGGTTATAGTCGCGGGGAGTCGCTGGATGCAGGTGGCTCGGGACCGGTCGATGTGACGTACCATGAGGGAGGCCTATGTTCAGCAATGGACGTTTCCCGGCTGATGATGATGACTTATCAAAGCCAGCTTCTTTTCTATTTTAAAAGATTATGGCAACAGAAATTTAGTATGGAAGCATTATGTGAGGGATAACGGTAACATTTCTTAAGCCTTACAAACCATTATTAATTGTATCAAACATTATTTCCAACGGTAATTGTACCACGACGCGCTCCATGTAGCGTGGCATGGCGACGAAACCGCAAGCGTCGGCGCATGTTCCATGGACGATTTGTTTATAAAGTCATCAGAGAGACCGCTTAGAAAGCTTGATGACAAATCACATATGTCTTGACCTGTCTTTATGATTATCTTCACCTGTCTCTATCATTACCACTTATGCCGATGTTCATTTGAAATGGTTTATAAATTCACCGAAAACTTTTGAGTACAGGATAAAAGATTTGCCCGACTTGGCGGTGTACACTTCCGTACGCCGAAATGTAAGTCTTTATTGCAAATTATGTGGGAATGCGAAAAACTAAACATTTATTTAATTATTTTAAAATATGTTTTTTAAAGTAGGTAGGGATCAGTCTTGGCTTTCATTTCTCCTGTTACTCAGTTACACAATTGTCATAATATAACATGGTGGTACAGAAAGATGTACTACCACAAACCAAAGTGACTATCAAATACACCATTTTATCGATATAGTTTAGCCACTAAAGAGACGGTTAGACGAGACAAAGAAAAACAACAGCCAGAAATGTTCGTTATTCAAAATATGAACTGACGTAACATCCCTAAAATTGAGCAAAACTTCAAAACAAACAACCCTTTATAGGACAAAGTAGTGAAGTAGTGATAGAGAAAGTGTTATATCTCTGTCTGCGCACCATAAGCTATCCCTATCAATCATAGTGGAAAAGGGTCGGTGACTTGACACGCCGGCGATACTTCGTCGAGCGGAAAATTCTATTCCACTGCGACAACACAGTCCCTTCGAGTTCACACTGAGAGTGTTCCCATTAAAGTGGACCAAAGGCACAGATTTGGTGTGGTACTTCTACTATGTATATAATACGTAAATTCTTCGTGCTTAGATTCAAAGAAAGATTCTAGAAACTTCTTTGTACCATCTTTATTTGATCCATTCTGAGCTCTAAAACTCAAATAGCCCAATTTCTTCCTTCCAAGATGTTAGACACACTGCTGTTAGTATTTCGTAGCTGTTTGCTTGTATAATGACTAGCATGGTAGATAGACTTGAAAAACGCCTCCCTTTTTTAACCGCCTCCGTGACCTTATGGTTAAATGGATTGAACTGACAATCCAGAAGTCCCGGTTTCGATTTTCAAGGTAGCAGAGCCAGCGACTCAATGAGCCTTTTGGCTGAGCACTCTTACCATCCAATGGCCGTCACTTACCATCAGGTGAGATGAAGGACAAGTGCCATATCCATCATACATAAAAAATGCAGACAAGACAATATCGAAACGCAGAAACTTTACTGGAAATATCGAGAGCTCATTTATTTTATTATGTTCGAAATGCGTACATACGTCACCAAGAGATACAAGTTCGTTCAACACTACAATAGAAGAAGGGATGGGGTGGCAAATGGGAGGGCAAGGTAGCTGTCAATAATACGACAATTCAAAATGGCGGCGTGATTAATTTCCTTTGATCGCAAGCCTGCGGTTCCTACGTCATTAGTTTTATTGTGCATAACTGTAATTGGATTAAGATTAGTTTGTTTACATTCATTTTATTAAAACGTGGTAAAAGATTTGTCTATAACAGTTTGACGGTTTTCTCTACATATTTTTTTTATTCCGGCCGTCCTGCTTGTCACTGCAACTTACTGTGGCGTCTTCTTATGGATCAAAGACCATCCTCAATGGTGTTGGGTGGAAACGATGGAGTTTGGAGGTCCAGATTTTTCTTTTGCAGCAGTGTCGCCTCCGCGGTTTCTGTTTCTACATCAGTGATGTAGGACATTGCAATAGCAGTGAACGCAAATGGGCGTTTCTTCATCTCCCTGGCAGAATCATTGCTTGCTGACGTTCAGGTCTATGTAGATTAAGTGTTTGTTTATAGTGCAGGGCCCCGTTAGAGTTCATATCAGGATCCGTGATTGATTCCCAAATCATTTGCAAAGAGTTGCAGTCATTTAGAAACGCTTTGGAGTGGTTCTTCGTTAAAACTGTCTTTGATGCGATGAAAAGAGATGCTTCAAGCCGGTCCGGTCTGACTAATGTGCCTTCTGCTCTAGCCCTTTTGCGTGTATCTGTGATCTTGCCACTGATGTCAGAGTTTCAAAATATCACTCACAGTCTTTAGCAGACAACGTTCCTGATATTTCCAAATCTCTCTGTACCGCCCTCTCCATGTTACAAATACATATATCTGAGTCTACGTTTTTTATCAAAAGCCGTCGCACCTGTCAGTCAGCGACTTCTCTAAGTTCCTACATATAGGTAACCTACACGTACGAGTATCTCAGAGCTAAGAGTCTTCAAGCGCGCATGCCTTCCCCTCCAAACAGTACCAACTCGCGAGTCCCGTCGCACCTCTGTTTCCTCCCGTCAACCCTTTGAGCTGCGGCACGACAAACGCATTTCCCGTCTATTTGCGGTAGGATATTGACCGCGGCGCGCACCTTTGTTTACTCTACCGCGTGTCGGGATCGACTCCGACACTCTAAAGATAGCTCGTGTGTGCTATTGCTACGTACTGAGCATGTGAATTAAAAGTTTTCATTGAAATTTTATGTCCGTAGTCAAACAGTTTCATAACGATGCTAAAACGGGCCTCGGCAACTGACTTTGAAATTGACTCAGCAATTCCGTAGCGTATGCAATGCCCATCTATGTATACTGTATGTTTTCAGAACGTTCAACTAAAATAGTCCCCTGCTTTGATATCATACTCTATGTTACTAGGGGACTACTCGTACTTGTGGTGGAAAGCCTAATAATGCAAGTCAACTCATAAAGCAAGGGACAAAAAGATACTCGTGTGTTTCATATTCGGCCTGCACTTGTACACTATTTAAAAAATCAAGTAATAATCTAAGTATGTTTAGAAAAATATTATAATTACATTTTTGCATTTATTTTAATTGTACAAAACCGTCCTTTTTGTACTAAGTGACAGCGTCAAGTGACATTTTATTGACGACATCTTTGTTTTCAACGTCAAGTCTTACCTGTTTACCTGTTTTTTGTACAAATAAACTAAACCAAAATATACGAAAATGGTAACTAAATCACTTTTATTTGATAATGATCTATTGAAATTTGAGTGTTGAGCCTTGGCTCCATACATTCATTTTTATCAAGGATTGTTTAAATAAGAAGTACATTGCGTGATATATAAATATGGAAAAAATTTGCAATGCGAACGGGGCGGTCCAATTGTTGTAAAATTCACCCCATCTTGTCCCTTTGTAGTGTGTTGACGGAAATGTCTATTAATGGTAATGACAAGGTACAAATGTGGGTAGGTATACATATTTTTGTACCTGAATGTACGTACTGAAAAGAAATATATCGGTAGATATGAATATGTAGTACCGTCCTACACGTTAACGACCTCGCTTCCGACGTAAAAATTAAGAAATCAATGACCGAAAGCTGATTTCTCTATTAAAATAGACGATACATATACAAATCCATTTCAATTTTACGATTTTACTCAATAATAAAATTGAGTGGGCATTAAAAATAATAAAATGGCGTTACCACAACACGCTCGGCTTTTATTTATAACTTCGATTTATTCTTTCACAGAAATTCTTTCAAAGGTAAATTAGGGCAGACTCGCATGAGAGAATTTGGCATTGGACTTTTATGGATAAATATTTTTATTCAAGAATGTAATTTTTAGGTTATATTCGTATATATTGAAACTACGTAAACGCCGACGCCATGTTTGATTTATTACTTTTTCAAACAAGCAAAGTGTGACTCATGCAGCCTAGCTAAGTATTAACAAAATATTTACGCTTGTAAAGAAAACAAATTACAACAAATAAACATCTTAAGTTCCGTTACAAACAACAAACAATGCCTCCCAAAATCCGGGGTTTACCAAAAGGGACGCCTTTCATCTCTCACTCGGCAAATTCTCAAATTACTTAGCAATGGGCTAATAAACACCGCAGCTTCCATTCATCGAACCCGAATACGGGACTCCTTCCTGTGTGAACAAATATTTTGTTACCAATGTCTGCATGTGAGATATCCATCGCCAAAAAAATCTGAATGTTTTTTTGTGCCTTACCAGCGGAAGATTAAGGTTGTCATTCATCAGATGATCGAATACCGTCCCAAAAATCTTTATCTAGACGAACCGTTTTATAAGAACACGTGGGTGTCAAGTACCTGGATTCCAGAACCGTGAAATTTAAAAAAAAGGTCACAAGTACACTCGTAATCTTTCGGTCGACTACAGCTACACATTACGTTTATTGAGTTGTACAGTTAAGTCCATTTTAATCCATACTTGGCCCTCGTACAGATAAATAGATAAGTGATTTCACGATATGTGACCATTGTATAATGCTTTGAAATTATAACAATGTTGTTTTTTGTTCGCAGGTATGCACTATGGACGAGTACGACTTACTGGTAAAAACTTCGGGTAAAAACTACAATAAAGCTCGTAAAAGAGATTTAAAAAGAAAAGGTTTTGTGTTAGCCTTTACATAATGCATGTAATGAGAATCTCATTGTGTCTAAGGTTTTAATAAAACATGTGGTACTTTCTAGTACGCTGCCTAAGAGACACCTGCAGACATCATGATGTCCTTTTCATGCCCTTGACATAAACAAGGATGACCACATTTTTGTACTTGCGCCAGCTATTTCTGTCTGCGTATGTGTACTCATATATTTTTACAGAAACCTGGCTATTGTAATGCTAAATATAATTATGTAGTACATACATTGCGGTTCGCAGCAGATTGGAGCACTTAGGCGAATCGTTCTTGACTAAAGTCTGACATCACTTTCCAAAGAATCCATATTCAGCATCACACCAAACAACTTCCAAGTATCAAGATTGCTTGGCAGTGTGTATATAAAACCAGGCACTGATTCAGGGTAGAGACATTGGGGTCTATTGTTAATCATGTCCTTCTAATTTTATTGTTTTTTTTTTACAATTTCAAACAATTTTATTTACATTTAAATGTACACAAAACGAAACTTTAACAAACTACAGTTAACTATTTTTTTAAACTCTTTGACGCATAAATATCTGAACGGATTTTGACGAAATTTTCTTCAAGTACAGAGTAAATAGGCTATTCAACCGTGAACCATCCTAGACCATCGAATCGTCGCTTAACATCAGGTGAGATTGTAGTCAAACGGAAGCCTATCATCTAATATACATATACAAAATACCAGGATTCTATGCAGGCAAAATCGTACACAAAAACGACGTTTTAAATAAATTAATTTGTGTACTTTTGTATAAGTGTATACACCTTTTTTCGAAGCTGTGTTGTTGAATTTTATTAGCAAGGTTATGATGTTCACAGTTAGATTTTTTACTTTGAAATACTGTTGGCAAACTTTTTTGTCCAATCAATACTTGTAGAATCGAAGTTGGAGAGCAGTGCAGAAGAGTGCAGAGTTTTATGGTACGTTACTCAACTGAAGTGCTTCATCGAACGTAAATAACCTCCTTTAACTAAAGCATTTCGTAGTACATAATTCCCTCTATAATTTGGAACTCTTTAAGACTTTATATTCAACCAAAATGTTATTTCTGTGAGATATTAATATCACGTGACGCAGAAACTTTTAGAAGAAAATTGTGAAGTTTTTGATAATTTTTCAGATCTTAATAATAATAACATTATACTGTGCAATTCAGTCATTTTCAAATACGCTAATCTAGTTAAACAAAATAAAACGTGAAATGTTTTCGATGTAGCGTCAACGTGGAGTGCAAGTGTTGCAGTGTCTGGGGCGTTGTAAGACCCTGAATACGTGTCTGGCTAAAGCTTCACTTTATCTTACGCAACAGAAGTAGATATTAATATGTCTTGTGGCACTGGAACGTATCCATCGTCGTGGTTTGTTTAGGTTAGGGGCCCGGCTACAACATTTGTTTTTATACGGCGGGAGGCAAGCATTACGCGATGGTAATATGTAAATAAATAGGTGAATATATGTGGATTTATATTCGGTTGGATAAATATAAATATTGAAGAAGAAGAAAAAAAGAAATTTTTAAAAAATGACAGGGCGACTCCATTGTTTTTAGTTATGAGTAAAATTGTGTATAAAATATTTAACATCTTTACTAATTGATAAAATATATGTGAAAAATTAAATTAGTAAAAATTACTTAATTGATGAATACTGTCACATTTAAAGACCAAAGTAGACCAAAATTATTAACAAATAATTTTTTAAATAAAGAACGTTCCTTAAATTCTGTACGGCACGGTATGGGACGAAAAAGTATAAACTTATCTGAGTATAAACTAAACTCTCATGTTACGGAAAGACTCCAAAATGCGGATTTCAGAAGACGCATTTTCTTGGGCTTATAATTATAATAATATGTAAAATAATAAGTAAATATTGTATGTGTAGTACCCATACTTGTTATTATTGCTGTGACAATCTCTACGATCAACAAACAGGTATATCAAGGTAGGAAGGAAAAATGGAATTAATTATTTGTTTATATGAGATGAGCTCACTGACTCGTCGAGCTATGTCGGTCGGATAATATTTTGCTTATTATTAGGTAATTAATTATCGAAGCCAGTTATCCTAATTTAAAAGGTTATGTCAAAAGATATTTTGTGTGGAAGCATTCCGGTTATAGAGGAATTTAGATGAGTCACTTTGTAGGCGTAGTCTAATATAGCTGTCGGTTCTTTGAAAAACGCTCCACTATCTGTATAAAACCTAAAGCTATACGGTACACATTGTGCTCGCGATCGACAAAGGAAACCTCTAGTGCCCACTTCACCTAGATGCCTAGATTGCAGAACTTTCTTGCGATAGCTTTGATGCCTTCAGGGCACACCTTAAATAACTATTAACATTGGAATTTCGTTCGGACACGGGTACAGTCAGCATGATATCACATATGTTAGTGATGCAACGAATACTGCTTTTACGAAGTCGAATACTGATTTCACCATTCGGCGAATATGAATATCAAATACCTGGTCCAAATTTCATCATCAGCAACAGCATTTACATGTCCCAACTTCGTCGTGTCAGGTCTACTCTTCTACAGGGAGTTAATGGGCTATAGTCCACCACGCGGGCACCTGTGCAGATTGATAGACTTCACACACACCTTTGAATTTCTTCTCAGGAGTGTGCAGGTTTCCTTCACCGAAAAGCCAATGGTAATGATTTTTATCATTCGTACATAAATTCCATCTAAATTGGTACGAGTCAGGATCGAACCCAGACTTCGATTGTTCAAGGACTGATGCTCTAACCCACTGAGCTACCACGGCAATCAACTATACCAATACAAACAAATCACGTCATTGTGATTCTCCGTAGTGTCGTAAAGGCAGAAGAAACAAAACTCATTTTCACATTTATAATATTAGCATATCTAAAAATTTAAAATAAGAACAAAAAGTCGCTAATTCAAATTATCTGCGTGTTGGTTACAGATCAACAAGTGGACATATTCCTGTTGGTTAAGGAACCCTAACATTATAATTTGAAAATAGAAAGCGATTAAAATAATGCATTATTAATTTTGTAACACAATAAAACCTTTGTAGTTGTAGCAGTTCGCTAATCATAAATAAAAGATGTGTTAGAGTCAATGTTAAGTGCCTACTATAGCGTGCCGTCAATTAGCTATAACAACATCCTTTAGCGAATGGTTGCGTTCAAAAGGGCACCATAATTGTTGGTTGGTCGGTGTAAAAAGTGAGTTCAACGATACCTTACGGCTTTTGAAAAATCTGCCCGTTTTAGAGTTCTGCTCTAAATGAAATTTGGTACACATTGTCTAGAGCCTGAAAAGGATATAATAATATGCTACTTTTTAATGCGAAACAAGGGTTATTAAAGGTTGAAAGGGGGGATGAAAAGTTGTATGGAAGTATCGTCATTTTTCGAGCTAGATTCGATATAAATAAATATGACATTCAAAGTTTGTTAAAGTTTTACCCACAGGGGTGTAAAATAACAATAGGGAATAGAGGATGAAAGTTTGTATGAAAATATGAATGTTTTATAAATTTGCGACAAGAGACAAAAATTTTGAGCTATTCTGATGTAACATTTACGAAGTCATTACAAAAATATGAAATTTTAAAAAATTGGAACTCATTGGTACGAGCCAGGATCGAACCCAGATCTCAATGGTTCAAGGACTGACGCTCTAACCAACTGAGCTACCATGGCTTTCGCATTTATAATATTTGTATGGATGGAGTGTGAATTGTTGATCAATCTAACGACGTCTAGACGTATGTTCATACGGAACCACCTCAGGAAATGCCCGCTCGTTCTTACCGTTTCACCGTGCACTCGGCAAGTTATGCGTGGATCGTAAACTTGTCGGAATGTGGGTACGCAGAACTAACTTTATGAACAATTCCAATTTGCCGTCCTTCCTCCGCATCGTTGAATCTACCGGCGCTCATTTGACGGCTCGACACTAACGCAAGACGGTGAAATTGAAAATTTATATCCTTGTCATCGCGACGCTGTTTTCAAGAATTTTCAAATTAAAGATTTGAAAGCTCTTTTAAAAGCTTAATTTAGTATTCGACTAGTAAGAGCTATTATTGCATGAAATTACTTACTTTTTTAAATAATGACTTTAACCAGTGGTTATCTAGCCAATGACGAGTAAAATTAGGTGAACAAATTTTGAGGTTATAAACTATGCCGAAGCCATTTCTTCAGCTTTCTCAATAAAATGTATAATGTGTACATTTTATCGCTTGTTTTGGATTCTGACGAGAACTTCAAAGGCCAGCCTTGGTTTCAACATTATTCGAAAGAATCCATATGCCGAATGTACTCGACATGATAAACTCTTCGGATCGCGTCGAAACCCTCGCAATTTTGCGTAATTGATACTATAACACCGTCCATGACACTTTTTGCACTATATCACACCATTATAACACAAAAAACACACATAACAGTATTATTATTCAATTAACAAAATTGCAATGAACCACCATTGTTCAAGTTCGCGCCAAGAATCAATTACTTACATAGCTATCAATGATAAAACTATCTGAAATTCTAAACGAGTAAAATGAGAACGAAGCCTGCATGCATGCAATGTCAGACAAATGCAATCGTGCAACATCTAGGGCCGGAGCGCGGTGAGCGCAGCAGGCTGCATGGATGCACTTATGCACTTTATTAGCCATTGTTCGACACGACTTCAGAAACTCAACAACTGGTCCATTCTTCAACTTTTACTCCTTCAAGTGAGGAGCGGAATGTCTAGGAATGCACGTAGTATTCGTTCTCTTGTAATTTGTTAACATAATTTCACGTTTATGATTGTTTTACGGCTTTTTGTTGAGAACTTCACTGAAGCTTTACACCGGGTTCTGAAAAAATTAAAATGGACCCTTGGGAATACTAGCTGCAAGATACCCACCTTAATATACATTGTGATTTCTCTAGTTTTAAATGAAACGTCAATTCCTTTTTAGAAAAATAAATTATGTTAAATAAACTATGTTCTGTGAAAAAATCAAACTTTTAAGTCAACGCAATAAAAAGATACGACCGTATGTGTGCTGACTAGCTGAAGGGTCTGGACAGTCAGCCACGTCTCAAATCCAGTTGTGCCGATTGCCAGTCAACTGCACGAAACGAAACTACGACAGTATTTTTGCATTTCGTCTGTCTGACCGCTTATCGACCCAATATAACTCAACATAACTCGCCTTAGTCACGCGATAGGGTGAAGAGATCACAATGTGAGATAGAGCCCGCATCCGATGTTATGAGAAGTACCCTTCCACCAAATCATTGGATATCGGAATTATACACGTAGTTTGGCAATGCGGCGGCAATAGGAAGCGGAAACGTCAATTCACGGGACCATTACGGTGCCTAAACTGGGAGCAACGTTCAAGCGTACTTTTTGGCGGCAGACTTAGGTAATACGGCAGAAGCTACCCTATAGATACAGTAATTTTATATCCTAAATCCGCAAGATAATAGTGAAAGTGACCTACAGTAAGTGCGAATAAAGTTCTTTGTCCACAAACCGTGCGAAATTAACAAACTTTGAGCATAAACCGTCAGTAGATACATAATTCTGAGAAGTTCCGTCTCTAAGGGACTCTAAACAACAAGAACAATAAATTGAATAAAGAAGTGAGTTTCAACGACATCTCTGGAACTGCTCACATTTTCTTTTAAAAGAATTATTACTCGGAAACTCTTTTCTTTTGGCAGTCCTAATTAAATGGATGAAGCGTGTAACATTTAAATATATTAGAAGAGAAAGAATCAGAGAAATGAAACTTTCATTAAAATAACCTAAAATTGTCTCAAAGGCATACAATACGTTGGGTATGCGTGCGCACCCAGAAACCTGAACTACCCAACAAAGCAACTAAGAAAACAAAATGTACGCACTTTTCTACCATATCACATTCATCCTTTCTTGTTCCTGTGCCGTGTGTAGAGAGAAATGACAATAGTTGTATACAAGACATGGTGTTTCTAACTTGACCATTCAAAACTTTTTTATTTATTTTAAATAATGGGTTTAACCCAAGTTTAACCAGTGGTTATCTAGCCAATGACGAGTAAAATTAGGTGAATAAATTTTGAGGTTATAAACTATGCCGAAGCCATTTCTTCAGCTTTCTCAATAAAATGTATAATGTGTACATTTTATCGCTTGTTTTGGATTCTTGACGAGAATTTCAAAGGCCAGCCTTGGTTTCAACATTATTCGAAAGAATCCATATGCCGAATGTACTCGACATGGTAAACTCTTCCGAACGCGTCGAAACCCTCGCAATTTTGCGTAATTGATACTATAACACCGTCCATGACACTTTTTGCACTATATCACACCATTATAACACAAAAAACACATAACAGTATTATTAACGAATTAACAAAATTGCAATGAACTACCATTTTTCAAGTTCGCGCCAAGAATCCCAAAAAACCTTTATTCATTATTTTCCCCACAAAAGAGAGATTCCTTGCTAGCGGTTGCGTTAAGACGCTACATCAAACTAAGATCGGCATAATTATAAGTAATCAAATAACGTTAAATGTTGGGGAACGAACTTTAAACGTTTCCTACTTGAATGCGTCACCTTCTGAATGACAATGAGGGTGACATCGACGTAGATTTACTACAGCTCAGATGGAAGTTTCACTTGAAATGATGACATTGTCTGTTTTAGCCCCCGATGCCCAAACCCTCGGTTTTTATTACAAAGTAAAAGCCTGATATAATTTGGATGATTCTTAGCTGGGATGAAAAAAAAATCTCCCGTTCTGTGAGTAATCAAGGGAGAAACGGAACGGAAACATTCTTACAACCTCACGGCTCACAGTCGTCTTTGCTGACGATATCTCTAGTTTCCTAGACGACAAGGCTCAATATCGAATGACGTCAGCAAATATATCCTTGGACGTATAAGGATGTTTGTCCTTATGAAGTGCACCTCAGCTCTGGGTGAAGGTTACTGATGACATAAATGCTAAACCTTTGTAGTGCCTTATCTAACCACGTAAAATGACTTTTATAATCTTGAAAATATACATTGATTCTCGAGTCATAATATATGGCCTGTTCCATTTTTAAACTACATTTTTGACCAATTACAAATTTTAATGTATGATGGGTTTGCATTTGGCCTTCATCTAAGTGACGATAATGCCGTTGAGTGCGCATGCGCACCCTCAAGCTAATGAGGGGCTGGTTCTGCTACCTTTCATACCGTCACACAACAGTGCTATTGACACTGCTAAATTCCTTTCAATTTTTCGCTAGAGTTTCCAGCTTACTTCCTCACTCGCAAAATAGAGCGCATATTATTCTCTCCAACAGTATTCTATTACAATACATTTCACCAAATACATTACAATAAATTAGTGAGTTGCCCAACAGTGGGACGGTTCAATGAAGACACGGTGTTTGTACACGTGTCTCCATTCATTACGTAGTCTATTGATTGTCTCGACAGAATGTCGCGTACGTGACGAGCGTAGTAACTCCTGCGCAGCTAGAGATGTGCCCCTAATGTCGCACTTCACACTTCACGTTCGGCTGTAGTGTGGGCGATCTTATCGCTATGTTTCCGGAATTCAGTCGATCTTGATGGTTACGTGAGGTCTGGAAACAACTGTTTCTTCAACGAAAAGAAACAGGCAACGCACTCAATTCTGACGTTTCTAAAGATTGTATCATAGACCCCATTGTCGATGGTTATTGTTGGAAATTGTTATGATATTTTTTAGTCTATTTTTTTACTAGTTCTATGATGTGACTTGTATTTCTCTATTCTACGGCATACATTCGGTAGAGTTTTTTTAACGTACGAGTATGATGGGTTTACACTTGGCCTTCATCTCACGTGATGGCAAGTGATGACAACGGCGTTGGATGGTAAGCCTTAATCTATTGAGGCGTTGGCTTTCCTATTCTGATAAGGTTGCGCTGGACCACAGTCTCGCTTGATGTTGTGTGAAAACTGACTAACACTGACTATCCGTTCATGCTCTATACATATAAAAATTAGCGCTTTTTCGTATTAATTAAATATTTATATGTTTGTGTTTACAAAATCTTATCTACCTGAAATAAAAATCATAGATATTGTTCTACCAGTACTAAAAAAATTACTTAACAATTCGCTCGAAATATCTACCACATAATCACGTTATCAATATTCTAGAATACGTCTATTGCCATTTACAAATTTTAAGTCAAAAAACGTAGCGACATATATGGGATTTTATTCTGTTATTTATTATGCCTACTTTCACTTGCCTAACATAAAAATGTACAGATCTATAACAAGAAATCAATGTAAATCACAAAATATAAATCTGGGTCTTTTTCGGGTTAATTTCACACTTCAAACAATGGCAATTTCCTTCTTATGACGTTAAGTATATGATTTACGGCGATACTAAATTTGGAATCAAAATATTTTAATTTGTAAAGACCACGCCCACGCGTACTCGCCCAACAGACGTGAAACTAGTTCATAAATAAAATAAATCGATTATAACATAACAACGGTTCAATACTAAAAATACAATTTGCAATTTAAATTTAAAAAAACTGGTTGTAAACATCCACCGAAGAAGCTCTTTAGAGGAGTCTAACGGAGGAAATTCATTTAGTGTGTTATCTATCACATTAGTAATCAGATGAGATTGGACATTGATATGTTTGTATTATCCGCCTTATTCGGCACCTTTATAAGTGATCAGCGCAGCGGAGATTGATAGTGATGTTTTTGTGTGTTACCTGTAACATGAGTAATCAGATGAAATTTGACATTGATATGTTTCTGTTATCCGCCTTATTCGGCACCTTCATAAGTGATCACCGCAGCGGAGATTGATAGTGATGTTTTTGTGTGTTACCTGTAACAAATTTGACATTGATATGTTTCTGTTATCCGCCTTATTCGGTACCTTCATAAGTGATCAGCGCAGCGGAGATTGATAGTGATGTTTTTGTGTGGTACCTGTAACATTAGTAATCAGATGAGATTGCACATTGATATGTTTGTGTTATCCGCCTTATTCGGCACCTTCATAAGTGATCAGCGCAGCGGAGATTGATAGTGATGTTTTGTGTGGTACCTGTAACATTAGTAATCAGATGAGATTGCACATTGATATGTTTCTGTTATCCGTCTTATTCGGCACCTTCATAAGTGATCAGCGCAGCGGAGATTGATAGTTATGTTTTTGTGTGTTACCTGTAACATTAGTAATCAGATGAGATTTGACATTGATAGGTTTGTGTTATCCGCCTTATTCGGCACCTTCATAAGTGATCAGCGCAGCGGAGATTGATAGTGATGTTTTTGCTTGTTACCTAACATTAGTAATCAGATGAGATTTGACATTGATATTTTTGTATGCTATCTGCCTCATGAGGCACCATCGTATTAGTGATCAGCGCAGCGGATTAGGCCATTAATATTTTTGTATGTTCTCTATCACATGAGTTACCAGAGGTGATTGGACGTTATTGCTTTTTTGTGTTACCTTATTAGCAATCTGAGGAAATTTGTGTGTTATCTATCATTTTAAAAATCAGATTTGATTTGATATTTTTGTAATTTATTTGCTTGAAATTGGCCATTTAAACTAATGGTAAGTTGTAAGTAAGGCGGCATGAGAGGTGCATAATCATCACATCAAAACAGTTATAACTGACTGATGATGATTACAAATCACGATGATTACAAACAATCCTCAGTCACACACCTACCGCCTTGAACAAGTAAGAATCGGTCCGGACCGTTCTAGGTAGATTAGAAAAGAACAGATAGGTCTGTAACGAGGTTAAAAGACATAGGCGGATTCTCAAAAAAGCCGTCTGAAAGTCGGAATCCCACAAATAAGAACTGTGTGTAAATGAACTTGGCTGGAGTTTTCCAACGGTGTAATTAATGCCGTCACGTCGACGTTTCTCAGCGATCAATCTTCGTTGGCGCGGGCGTGCTCTCATTCGGACCCTCTCCGTGTCAGATATGGGCAATTTGGACTGAGTTGCCAGACGGGAAAAATCTTTCTTCCCATTCTGCGTCTCTAATAAATTTTGTGTGCGATCGTGACAGTGAATTTTCGTCGCTGTCAGTATAAATAATTAGTTGAAGCAATATTGATTTATTGATATAGGCAGTATAGTTTTTTGTTACGTACAGAAAGAACGGACGTTCACTGCCTCCCAACGATCCGTGATACCTCACCTCTACCCGCAATAAAGTGACCCGCTCAAGAATCGGCAATATGGCGCATGTATACAAACGTCATCCGTATGTGTACCGATATCACAACATTTGTTCGAATTGTCCGCCCTGGCTAAAGTTAAATATCTTCTGTTTTCATAATAATGTCCTCACTCGCAGACTAAAACAATGATATTTAGTTATCGCCTATTAGCGTTTTCCGCTATTAATAAGCCGTGGATAGCTCATGGTACAAACTGGTGTTTGTCTTTTATTTTTATACTTATTTATCGAAGAGTAATCGTAAACTTTTGAGTACTGAAATTACTAAAACAACTGTAAACACAATTGCAAATTTTATTTTGCTAATGTAAATAAATGATATCCAAATAATTATTCGTTGACGTGAAGTTATTGACGGGAAGTGTCACGTCAGTTTGATATTTGTTATGTAGTAGTTCCCATGGGATAAATCCTGAAGCCCACGCGGGTGAAGCTAGTAAATAAATATAATGTTACAAAAACAATTTAAGTAAATAAATCGCTATGTATGTTGAAATAGTATTGTGATGAGCGCGCTCTATCGGCTGGCAACACACACCGACCTGCCAAGCAAGATCGTCTAATTATAAAAGAATTCGCGGATGACGCATCCTTATTTATCCTGAAGGGAATCTGGGATTAAAAAACGAGGATTCAACTCGAGGCTATTATTAACGCATCGCCGAATGCATTCCACAAACATGCACACAGACGCGTTCTCATTTCGTGTTTTATCCACTTATTAGCGCTCGGCCGCGACGCGGGCCCACAGGAACTACTTGTTCGAACGAGATAAAAAGTAGTCTACGTCCTTCTCCGACCCTTCACTTTTGTGTTGTTTGTTGTATTAATAGTTACTAATGGTCGCACAGTGGTCGAAATTTGACCATAATTTTTTTAATGTTAGCATTCTGCACTCCTCCACCCGCGCAATTTTCATAAAAAGTATTTTCTTCGCGTATTAATATATAGAAGATTCTGCTATTCGGGGCGGACACAAATTTATACAAAAACAAGGATCATATCAATCAAAATAGGTCAAACCGTTCTTGTGTATGGTGTGGTCAATGTTATAACTAAATCGACTTTTTTTAAAATACGTAAATGAAAATTTAATCGTCATAAATTTTTTTTTTTTTTTTTTAACAAATACAAAAATATTTATTGAATAAAACAAGTGTGTAACAATAGTATAGCCATACAGTCTGTCATAGGGGAAGCCCTGTGCGACAGGTGTAGGCTCTCTCTAAGGATGACGTTTTGCTTTGTTATGCACAATATTTTTAACATTTTTAAAAACATGCTTTACTAAGTAGGGTGTGTGTGTGTGTGTGTGTGTGTGTGTGTGTGTGTGTGTGTGTGTGTGTGTGTGTGTGTGTGTGTGTGTGTGTGTGTGTGTGTGTGTGTGTGTGTGTGTGTGTGTGTGTGTGTGTGTGTGTGTGTGTGTGTGTGTGTGTGTGTGTGTGTGTGTGTGTGTGTGTGTGTGTGTGTGTGTGTGTGTGTGTGTGTGTGTGTGTGTGTGTGTGTGTGTGTGTGTGTGTGTGTGTGTGTGTGTGTGTGTGTGTGTGTGTGTGTGTGTGTGTGTGTGTGTGTGTGTGTGTGTGTGTGTGTGTGTGTGTGTGTGTGTGTGTGTGTGTGTGTGTGTGTGTGTGTGTGTGTGTGTGTGTGTGTGTGTGTGTGTGTGTGTGTGTGTGTGTGTGTGTGTGTGTGTGTGTGTGTGTGTGTGTGTGTGTGTGTGTGTGTGTGTGTGTGTGTGTGTGTGTGTGTGTGTGTGTGTGTGTGTGTGTGTGTGTGTGTGTGTGTGTGTGTGTGTGTGTGTGTGTGTGTGTGTGTGTGTGTGTGTGTGTGTGTGTGTGTGTGTGTGTGTGTGTGTGTGTGTGTGTGTATGTGTGTGTGCTTAGGGGGCTGCCACCAAGTGACAGTTTTCACTTAACAATCATGAAAGGTGAGAGTTGAGTGTGAACAGGTTTTACTTTAATTATTTTAACGTAGTAAGTAAGTCTTCAGTGTCCTTATACTCAAGAGTTTTGAGCCACTTTTTTAGTATCAGTTTGTAAATGTACATTATTATTTCTAAAAATGGTAATGTATGTGTATGGATAAGATATAAGATAATTAACAAATAAAAAAACATTTTTCGGCAACCCCGATAAAAATACACAGTCTATATATCTTAAATATACACTAAACATGTAAAAGTAAAAAGTGTTTATTTCTTAAATAACTTTTACAGAGTTTTGCAGGGCCTTCCAGAAAGTAGTCTTTCGACACTTGTGTTGGAAGTGCACCGCGGCTTCCAGTCTTTTTTATTTATACACATTAGAAAACGGGGAAAATATTAAAAGACAATGTACATGGTGATAATAAAGTTCAGAGTTCATTAGGCACATAAAACCTGATCAAAGCAATTAAAGCCACGATTCAAATTGATTACAGTGCGATATGAATTCGTCAGTGACGGTGGGCGCTACTGTACTAAGGGCTCGAGAGACTCTTACTGGAGACTTAGTTTCTAAAATAGTCGTCTCTCGACTACGTTAAGTTTTACCCGACTACGCCAGAAGGAAGGTTATGTTCTTAGAGAGTATGTATGTATGTATAATTGTTTGGCACGCTCTGCGGCCTAAACGGCTCGTTGGATTTTAGCTTGAGAGGTGTGGTTAGATTCGTATTTACTGAAAGTGACACTGGGACACTCATAAAAAGTTTTAAAAACTCGAGGTAAGAAATATTCATGAAGTTACCAATGTTACAGTCTATATTTGTTGTCGGTCATGTCCAACAGTGGACTAATGCAGCCTATTATGAACACCAAAACCTTTTGTTTAAATTCCAATCAACAATATGGTTTTGTCATATCTCTAGAATACGACCACATCTTTGACTGTCATCGAAACGAGTCTCATGAACCTTTCCTTCCATCTTTAAATCAGAATCATTCTGAATCTCCAGTGGTACACTCGAGTACAAAAACATGTATCCACTTTTGAACCATGTCACATTCATCTTTAATAGACATTTCCCTCAACTCTCTACATAAGAACAAGCAAGACTGAAGAGGCTATGTTGGTAAGACCACGTGGCCACGTTCAAGGTTGCATTGTTTTGTAGCTGTCCCTCTCCGAGCCCTATCCTACCCGAGCGCATACGGTGAGACAGCATACACTACGCGAAGTTATCCACCCGCTATTTGGATGTTTCGTAGTCCAGGGATCATTTGAAGGGTACAGTATATTATGTAGCCATTTTTTCAATACAGTATATTAATAAAATTTCAGATGTCGGTGGTTTTTCCAAATTGTTCTATATTGATTCATACTCTTGTAAAACAGGTTCAAAGTTGGGGCTTTTTACTACCGAAAAATACAATACTTTGACGCCCTGTAACTCTGGAAGTATATATTTAAACGAAAACTGACTCACCACCGACACAGATATTTGTTTCTAGATTGTGTCTTGAAAATTTCATAGATTTTCATAGCTTAATACTCAAAATATGACTGGACTACGTTTGTATGGGCGCTTTGACAACAGCATACCCTCTGAATGTGACATGATTCAAAAGTGTATACATATTTTTGTACTCGCCATCTGTGCTGAACTTCTAGGAATATCTTAAATGGTTTCCGTCACTTTTCTCCTTATTTTATTTTTATCTACTTTTTTCGCTTTTGAAGTTTTGATTTTTAGTTGGGATTAGATTATTCAAATTTTAATAAATGAAACTATATTTTGCGAGATTTTATCTGACGAAACAATTGCAACAAATCTTTTTCCGAATCGTCCAAGTTTTCAACTGATAATCTTAGTTTTTCGCACCCCTTACCGTGTATTTATTGTTTTACAGACGGCAGGCTTAATACCAAGCCGTATATCCCAAGCACAGTGATAGCCATTGATACGCGGAAGCTGGAATGGCTCGTAACGATCATATAGTGCGCTAACATCGCCGACACGGTCGAATGCCTCTTCCGCCCTAGGAAATGCGCTTCGTTTTAAACGATGCAAAAACTACACAATGCTCGCACTTTGCTTTCGAGTCATTAGACTTGTTCATTGCACAGAGTATGATTGACATAATATCATACTGAAGACATTTTAGATAAGAAAATATAATCCTTTTTTAACTCGCGTCTTCGCTTCAGCAATTACGGCACGTGTATGCCGAAACAAACTCACTTTCGCATTTATAATTACAATATTGGTGTATTGTGTGAATTTTAGTTTATGTAAGAAGACTTCATAGCACAAGGCAATAAGGTTAAGGTTCTCTTCTCGTGTGCTATTATTATTTCAGTTGCGGCACCCTAAAATGATGGTCGGAAACCTAAAAAACATTCTTAAATTTATCGTGGTAAATAAAACCACATCACTATCAAATTATAGTTTCTGAAAATATATAAAATCTTGTGGTTACACGGCTAACATCAAAACATTGTTACACCGCATTAATTAACACAATTAATAATCGATTTGATCGCTTACACATCCAATTTAATTCCCATCCTAGCGGAACATAGATTCATATCATAAAACAATACTTGTATTAATCGAAATGAGTACTTATTTATACCTTAGAATAATAATGACTAGAAAGCGAGTCCGCGCAAGTGAGTGACTTGTTAGGTTAGGTTAGGCCTACAAACTGAAAACCTGCGCTTGTTCCCCGTGAAGCAAGCACAAGCTGAATTTGCGACCTTTTTACAGCTGCAACATACCTCTATATTTATATACAGTCATAGGATAAGCTTAAAATATCAATACTTACATGAGTAATATGTAAATTATGTGTTAGTGGTGTAAAAATAAATTGATTTATCTATCTAGTTTCTTAGAGCTTTTAAATTTTTTATTAATGCTTTTTTATCATTTTATTTATATTATATGTATTATTGCATATGTGTATATAGTAGTTATATTAATAAGTACTCACTTAATCGGTAACTTATTATAACTATTACACAATACATTTACATATGATTTCAAGGACCAACATACGAGTATGTCAATATTGAGGAAATTGTGACCATATTCTCATAATTTCGTCAATACCTCGTTTTTGCTTTTATTTTATTTATGATTATACAGAATAACAAAAAAATCTTTAACATATAAAGCAATAGTATCATATGCGTAATTAACTTAAAGGTAAACAGCGTAAAAATAAGAAAAATAAAATTACACTAAAGTTAGACAGAAATAATTAACAGCTACTTTTAAGCAGCCTATCTAGAGTATTATTCGATTTCTTATGATCAGATCAGATATGACCCAAAAATCGTCAATCCGGGCCGCTGCAAACATTGTCGGCGCACTACATTCATTTGACGCCAAATTCAGTCTAATATTGACTTTGAAAATTACGAACTGCACATAATATTTTTTGCTTCACTTTTCTGATGCGTATGATATGTGGCTATCCTTCTATAGGCGTTATTATTCTATGTTATAGACCACCACACGGGATTTGATAACTTCATTCTTCGGTGATTATTAAACTACCCACAAAAAGCCATAATGGCCGATGCCAGCTCTTACGGGTGGTCCGGTAATTATGGAGCTATTACGTGGATTGCATCTCTTTCTCGCTTCATGTTATTGTTGTGTGATATATAGCTTTCTCTTTCTAGCGAGGAGTTTTGATTGCGGGACCTGTGGTTCTCACTTCTAATGGGTTCAGATTTCATTAGAAATGTCAACGGTTGTGGCACGCGAGATCTAGAGCCTGAATGTTGTAACCTGTTCTAAATTTAAAAAATGGATGGAGCTATCACCTTCGTAAACGCACGGCCGATTCCATCTTTCCAGGCGGGAATTTGCCATAATCACCAAGCTTGACAGATGGATTGGTGATCGCAGAACGATTGTTTTTTCATAAGTAGAGACTCCTGTGCTTCTACCATGAGTTTACGCAGGCGGTAACGTATATCGAATACTATCGGAAATACTGCTCAGTCGAGATGCGGGTGACAAGGACAGAGCGATAGTTAACGATACACGTTATCGACTGCGTAAACTCATGGTAGATGCACTGAATGTTTTCCCTTAGTCGCCGTTTACTACACTGCCTTTACCGACCCTGAGTCCTCGGGGTTCAGCTACCTGTGATATACCACTTCCTCAGATCACCAACCCGCCTAACAAGGAAGCTGTATACATTTGCTGACGGTCATCATATGTACCATGTTCAATGCAAATAAGCTTTACCTTTATCTTCAGGAAATTCCCCCATATAAACTTTGTACATTGTGGCGGTCTGTGAGATACTCATTAGTATAGCCTTTTGAATTTGACTTATAATTAACAGTAAGCTGTTCGAGATGATATAGAATCTTCTACAGGTCTCTAAACTTCATATAAGGTTAGGCTTAGGTGTATGCTTTTGTTATTGTTCGTATAACAACGAATTTTCGTGATTTCTTTAAAGTCTCTATTTAATTGCCATGTTCCAACAGTTCTGATGACACAAAATCTTGGACATTTCTGTGAATTCTCTAAACATCACACCAGGGCCCGGGCATGTAGTTTTCGTGGGCGAAGCTTGTAATTTTCGACCTAATTTGTTCAACGCCGGTGGTCCTAACCTCTAATCATTGTTTTCACTAATAAATAGCTCATTCTTTCTCCAAATCGATCGTTCAAACCTTTCATTCAACTCATTCTTTGAGTTGAATGGGGAATAAAGAACGTGGGCCGTTTCACAACAACGTTGATAGTTATTTATTGTTTTCTAAGGAAATTCATTAAAATTGGCTTTTGTAGTAGTCAGAGTATGCACTTTTCAATATGTGTCGATATTTTTATTTGAAAATTGGAAATAGTGCTACTGCAATAAATCGGTACTTCAATATAGGTTTCTATCTTACAATGTAATATGCCATGTATAAAACTAAATTATTATAAAAGCGAAATTAGATTATTTGTCCTTCCTTCACGTTTAGTGGAGACTCAGAATGGCTTGTTTTTGTAGGGGGCTGGAGAAGTCATAGGCTACATTTTATCCTAATTGAAATATTGAAAATATAACTGAAACAAAATAATCGATCATTTATTTCTGAACCGCGCGCGTTGATGTCTTTCATATTGGTTTACACTGATAAACTAATATCATATCTATTCATATCACTTAGATACTTGTGTATACATTTCCTTTTTTTTATATAAAATGTGATGGCAGCATGATGGCAGAGTTTCTTTCGCTATTTCCTCTATAGTATATAGGTATACAACAATTTTATTTCGACGATTACAGTCAATTTATTGAATCAATGGATTGTTCTCAATCGGCCAATTAAAACAAATTGGTACCGCTTATATTTCTGTATACACCAATGAAATTCCCATCAAAATCAATCCAGTGTAGAAGCTATAGAAGGAGAGTGTTAACCTAATGACTCTATGTTGAAGTCTGGACCCCTCGATATTTACTCAATTTCAAAACATAGTGTGTGTATTTGCTGAGATAATCAGCTGTGACAAACAGACAGACTCAGTAATTGTATAAGGTATCCAGTTTTTAATCGTGTGCTCGTAACCATAATAAAAAAAAATTATAAACATTCGCATAAATCTGTATCCCGTATTGAACCAACCACAAAGCTTTCCCCTATAGCTCAATTAATTTCGGAGTTGTAATTGTGCCACAATAATAATATCGTTTATTATTCACAAACTTCAAACGCCCTTGTAAATCTCAGAGGCTGAACACAGGTATACATTACATGGAGAGAAGGCACCTCTGTAACTAGAATAACATTTAAGTGATTTGCTCGAAAATAGACCTTGACATCTGAATTATCTATTAGCAAAATGACCTATATATCAAAATTTCATTAAAGCAGAACGTTATAAAAAGTCACATTGTTGGCAAAGTACACTGTCAATATTTTTTCCACTTTAGGGCAAACCACTTCGTCACTCCGCCCACGGGCCAAGTTGACAACGAAGCAAACGAAAGTTTAAAATATAAAATCTACTACGGCTAAAAGAAGACCTTCAGGACCTTTATCACAGCTCTATTATGAGTATTGAAAATTTAAGTAAGAATGATTGCAAACGAATTTTAAATCTTTACATCCTAAATAATAATTCGCATTCGATACCAGTTCCGTGTCAAAAGGTTACCGGTAAATTAACAATCGAATACAGAAAATCGATTCGACCGATGTATATTGAACAAATCTTATTTAATTGCTTCAAATATCAGTCATTATGTAAAATTCACCAGTGTATTTAACTAGAAAGGTATTTGTGTTTAGCATTTCGCGTATTGCCAAGCTTTCTACACGTTTAGCCTGTGGGCCAACTTCACACGGCGCTCAAACTGAGCCTTACGCGTTCAATATAATGCGTTTAGGGTGTAAGATGGATTATCTTATTGGGATATAGCGATTCGTTTTACTATTACCCAACTACGTCCCAATGTTGGTGGAACCTTTCTTTCCCTAATATCCCGATTTTGAGCAGCATTTTAGTCTGCCATTGATTGGCACGAATCTGTTACTATATTGGCCCAACTCTCAGAATCAATCATGCAGTTATGTACATAACAAATAATTATAGCATATGTAATCGATAAATCGTGATTATATTTTAGTATTAACCACTTCCGTGGCTTAATAGCTACACACTTGGCTTAACAATCCTACAATGGGGGTACTGCCAGTACCCGGTTTCGATGTCATCAATCATCATCAACAGCCTATATACGTCCCCACTGCAGGGGCTCAGGCCTACCTTCATACAGAGAGTGTATGGGCCGTAGTCCACCACGCGGGCCCAGTGCGGATTGGCGGACTTCACTTGTCTGTTCAAGACATGCAGGTTTCCTCACGATGTTTTCCTTCACCGCTAAGCAATCGGATAATGTACTTGAATTGAAAACAACTCATAGGTACACGGCTAGATTCGAACCCGGTACCCTCAGATTGAGAGTCCGCGCCTTATCCACTGCGCCACCGACGCTCCGACCGACCGATCGACCGAGGTTTCGATGTAAGTAGGGTTTAAAAACTGCTTTTGTGTTCCGGTATTAAAAGTAGCAGAGGCCTACCCTCCAACGGCCTTATCGTCACGTACCATCAGGAGAGATTAAGACCAAGTACAAACCCATATACATTTCAAAAATCCAACTTTCTTGCCAACTAGTTAACAAATCTGTGCGCTGGTAGAGAGGGTGTTTACCAGTCGATTTGTATTTAAAGTTGGCGCCGGAGGGCTCTTCAGACGGGGCGAAAATATTAACGCCTGGTCCATAGCGCAGAGTGGCGGAGTGGAGTGGTACCTACGGCGGAACGAATTATTACCTCACTCCATTTCGTGACGAGTGCATGCTCGGCTGCGATGATTTTGTCGTGTCTATAGGCTGTGCTACAGGCGTGTATTTGTAATTATTTGTAAAAAAATTGTATGTTGTTGCCAACTGCAAAAAAACGTGCATGATATTTTTTCTTCCAAAAGTTACAATAGGCAGATTAGTAGATTTTTATGAGAAATGGTGAACGGTGAATGGTAGTCAGGCATGTATATTTTATTATCCGTATTTTTATATATATTTAGTACAAATTATATTTATTCATAAGTTATCAAGTGCAAATATACTTCTTATCAGAATAATGGAACCACCTTGCAAGTTTATGTTTTGTAAGGATTATCAGAAAAACCTATGAAAATTTAATTTGAATTTAGAACATTGACATTAGGATTTAAAAACCTCAACCTCACTATTAAACGACATTTGACATATATTCCTAAATATACACATTTTACTGATAATCCTTACAAAACATAAACTTGCAAGGTGTTTCGATTTTTCTGATGAGAAGTATAATTGGCATTTGTCTTAACTCACTGCGTAGATAGGAACCAGTAAGGGTGGGTAAGACATAGTCTTGGAGCCAAAGGAATGGTACAATAGTGGGAACATACTCGTATTTTTGTACTTGACTGTACTTGATAACTTATGGTGCTTATGTATGACTACTCGTAGCTTCTGCCCGCGGCTTCACCCGCGTAGACTTTATGATTTATCCCATGGGAACTGCTCATTAGTAGCGTATGTCGTTCCTTGTCCTTTCAACTATCCTTCTACAATAATGAAGTTATACTGACTTTCTATGAGGTTGCGAATGTATGAGAAATTTATTTTTGTGTAAATTTTGTCCCTTGTTTTAATACAGAAACAGAAAAATATTTATTTAACTAAAACACACACAACACAATACAAAATACAATTAATACATACATTGCGTACAATTACAAATAATACATTATTGATGTACATAGACATTGTGCTGTAATGTGTCGTCAAAAAGGACTAATCTCAGCATCTGCTGTGGTTATATATGCTATGCTATTAGTTATTCTGCTATTTGGAGCGGAGACATATGAAGGAAACGGTATAGTATAAATATTTAAAATATTCTTTACAAAAACCGCACATTTATATTGTTTAAGCGTTTAGTGGCAAAGGGTAGTTATTCATTCAGCTCGTTTCGCAGTTAGCTTAAAACAAAAACTTTAAAACATACATATGTTTTTTTAAATCGCCAGCCACATGTTTTATTTTTTAATGTAGGTCATTAATGTTTTGTGACCAGATGCACAAGAACACAAAAGAAACAAAATGACTGTGAATTTTTGGGCAACAATTTTGTACCATATAAACTTGTGATTCATCATCAACAGCCTATATACATCCCCACTGCAGGGGCTCAGGCCTACTACAGAGAGTGTATGGGCCATAGTCCACCACGCGGGCCCAGTGCGGATCGGCGGACTTCACATGCGTACCGATAGTCGTACCGATATGAAAATAAATAAAGAAGAAGAAGAGAATATGCGTTTAGTTTTTAAATTATCGTTCGTATCGTCCTCCAGAAAAGATAGTAAAATCACAAGTTTTAGCAAAATTATGCTGATTTTTTATACAAACTTTGTTGCAAGAGAGGACCAAAGGACGCTTTATACTTAAAAGAGGTTTTTAAATCTAGATATTTTTTAAATCTTTTTAATAATCCTGTTTATAATATCAGTATGGATCACTTTTACTCGCGACTTCTTTACGAGACTTTAGACATTATCCCACGGGAAAAGCTACGTCCGTAACACATTTGATCACGATTGTTCGTGGCGTTGAGAAGTTCAGAAGAAACGAGCAAACAACTCTCGTATTTATCTCTATGATATTACAGTATGATCGTCTCTTTGCTACGTGACCACACTACAGTTCAAAATTTATTGCAAATTGTTTAAATTTGTTACTAATGGAAAGGGTTAGTTTTTATCATTTGTCGTTTGGGACACTTTTAGCTTCTTGTACATCTAAGTATTACAGATCAAATGGCAAAGGTGTCTAAACTTTTTGTATGGCTTTACAAGTGCCGGTTCGTGAAATAAAAATGCCGTAAAATATACGGAGTGGCGATAATTTTTATCTGCTACATTAATGGCGGGGCGGAATGTTGCCAGCATTAAATAGTGCTGCTTAATTGAATTGTTTCTTGATCAATAAAACTTAATTTAACATTAATTTAAAGCGCGCATAACATTTTTTAGAATTTTGGTACCATTGGTTTTGCGTGATTTTGCTTGGATTTCATCAATATAATAAAATAATTGTCAATGTAATGATAAATAAATAGCAACTTATGTTTGTTTGGTAAAATAGTTTTTTACACTCTGTATAGAGGAGTAGGCCTGACCCCCTGCAGTGGGGACATATACATATAGGCTGTTGATGATGATATTTTTTTTTGAAATAAAATACTCAAATATTTTAAAATATTTCATATATGTGCTGTGGTATCGATAATTTAAAATTAGCACCTTAATAGCCTAATTAATTTTTTGCGATGTAATGCATAAAAGCTTATATTTAATTGATTTTTATGTGTATTTAATCGTTTTATTATAAATATATATTGTTAGATTATGCGCAATTGTGCCATAATGCGATTTTGGTAGAGTTTTTGTCGAAATACTTGGACGAAACAAGTTTTTACGTAAAATCGAATTATAAAAAGAACAACTAAATGTATAAATAAAAGCCAACATGTGCTCAACAATTATTATTTCGACATATAATTACATTAAAAATAGTCCAGAAATACTATATGACGCTCACGAGATTTCCTAGTTGTTTTTGCAAAGCTAAGAAACTTGCATTACATTACACGTACATACTATTTAATTTTCATTATTAATTATGTAGAATTGGTACGTTTTTTTATTTCAACGCAAGGCAGACAATGTTAGTACAAGACAAGGCTGCATGCGACCAACTTTTGTTACATACGAGAACGACAATGGATCATTATTTAAATATCGTCACACTTCTATAATAGTACAGTCTCAATCAGAACTCCATTTGAGTTTGTCGTTAATTCCTGTAAACCGTGCCTGCCACCGCCGAGACGGGATAAATTCTCGATAGCTGACAGTTTACGAGGCAATATGGACACTGTAGGCCACGTGATAGGGTTGTTTATGAGGAGTGGCGTAGGTGCAAATCCCTGTATATCAATATTGGTGCGTGTTATAGACGGTTGCGTAATAAATAATCTACCACAAAATACTAATACCACTATTATAGACACGTAGTCGATACTATTATATATTAAACATTATAAATTATATAAAAATTGTAATAAATACATGTAATGTAACATGATATCACCACACGTTCCTTAGAAAAATGGATTTGATAGACAACATAGTGATCCTATAAAGATTCTTTTATGTATTAAACCCTAAACATTTAGCCTTTCTGCAAGTACGCACAGCTACAGGTCAAGCTATACACTTCCAGTATACGCTGAACCGGTATCGTGTCGCGAGTTCATCTTATACTGGAAATGTATAGCTTGATGTGTAGCCGTGTGTACGAACAAAAGACTCTATTACAAACTTATTGTATCACAATGGATATATCGCTAGTTTGAAATTTTGAAAATAGAAACCATTGATTTACAAAATTGAATGTGAACAAGTTTTCAGGATCTATTTTTACTGTTCACCACTAAACTTATAACTTAAACCAATCACAGAGCCGTGCCCTAATCAAACCGAACGGGGTGTCTCACAGGCGAGAATATGAATCACCACAGTTCGAGCTACATTGTTCTGTCGCGGGGTATACAGAATGATCTATGTATATTTAGTGTGACGACGGAGATGCTGAAAGGGGGCGTCCATTAATTACGTGAGGTGTTTTTTTAAATTTTCTGTCCCTTCCTCCCCCCTTGGTGAGATGTCGTGAGGTTTTATTCAACCCCCTCCCCCGTCCCCCAATCTCACGTGAGATTTTTCAGAATGTGGGTTTATTAATATTAACTTAGTGTAGTGTTACTTTATTGATAAAAAAACTTTGGTGAGACAGAAATGTCTTCACGGAAAAGAAGTGCTGTTTGGAACCACTTTTTAGAAGTGGATCCAAAAAAGGCGAAATGTACATATTGTTCAAATATCCTTGTTATTACCGGTGGTAACGTCGGTAATTTGAATAGACATTTAAAAACTAAACATCACACATGTCTAGTTTTAATCAGAAAAAAAATTGCGTGATATTTGTCGAGACCCCCCCTCTCCCCAACGTGAGATTAGATGATATTTGACTCGACCCCCTCCCCCCCTTAATCATCTCACGTAATTTATGGACGCCCCCAAAGGTCGTGACGAATTTTTAGAGGGGTATAGCAAATTAATGGGGCAAATATGGTGGCGTTTGATTACGACAACGACGAATGATACAGTGATATTTGCTAAAGGACTGTTCTGAAAGTTGCAGAGACGTAAAACGTATGTTTTTAATCGCACATTATTCAATTATAATAAAATAAATGTCGAATCATTGACTTTATTGTCGAAACAAACAGCACAATTTAAAAACGAACGGCTATATGGCTGCTTAAACCTGTATTTGTGTGAAAGGGCTCATGATACCAATGCTTTGATTCAACCACCTGTTGCTGTCACACAAGAAAGTCTCATCTTGGTTCTTATTTATTTTATAGTTGATGAATGTCTTCTTTTACCGAAATAAAAATTTAATTCATCGCATAACGAACGCCCCTCGTCTCTTTAATCTGGTCGGTGATGGACGTCAAATAAATAAACATAGATGTTTCCCCTCTTGCGAGTTTGTTGGACGAGCAAGCGTGGCCCGATTCTAATATAGCTTTGGGGCAGGAAGATTAACGTACGAAGAGTTTTTAAATGTCTTCGCGTAATAAATGTACACTGAATTATATGCAACTCAAGAATTTATTAAAGAATTATATACGCTACACCCATAGATTACTGAATGTAAGGAGAAGCGGCAATTGGTACATTCATATCATTTATTTGGATGTCATAAAGGTCTCAGATGTCACAAGTATAGTGCAGGTGAAGCCCTGCATACATACAAAACTTACAATTAATAATGAATTTGAAATCAAATACCTGCATTAGAATATTGTACCCTATTGCAGACATGATTACAATTCGAGTTACTAAGGTCATCAATTGAGATTAGTCAGAGAATCTCATCAATTTTATAGTAGCATTTATGTTTCAATGTTTTAGATAACTCATCTGTGAAATGTTTCACATTAAGCACTTTTAGACTTACTGAAATCACGCCCACTAGGAAACTACGCTTTTTCTGTATCTATTATGTGTCATAATTTATAATTGCGTACGTAAAATCTCACATTACAGTGTTAGTTAGTTGTTGAGTTCGTAGCAACGTTTCTCTCTTGTTTTGTCTCACATTATCACCCCTCCCGACACACCCCTCAGTCTAGCAGTAATGCAATAAGCGAGCTAGTCGCATGTTTAAACTTGTTTCGTCCCGTCCTCCGCAGTTCCATACCTACAGACATAGAGGGAATGTACAACGAAAGTTTGACATCTACTTATAATTTAGAAGAGATTATATATACCTCTAGAATACAATAGATAAAACATTCACGAAGTGAAGGGTGCTACCTAAAACTTCTTTAAGAAAGTGCCCTACCACCAACCGAACCGGGTATCGAACCCGGTACCACCAGATTCCTAGTCCAAGCATGTAGCTATGAGACCATGCAGTTGTACATTGTATGAAACACAAGTTTGACATTATATTGGATGCACTGTATCAAGAAGACCTGCGATTTTGTCTTGAATCTATGACTAGTACGTTCCGAAACTTAGAACATTCAAAAGCCCATGACTTGACGGATTGCTCCAACTTGTCAATACGCTCAAAGGCCTTCTTTCATTGTCTATTCGCTTTATATCTGTGTGTACATTCCAACGACCCTTCTGCTAAGCTTCGGAGGGTCTGATCCCCTAACCTCTTGATGCCATCCCGTATGCAGATATTGTGCGCCTTTCAACATATGGTTTGATTTTATTTATTTTTAGGTCCTTTAACGGCTGTAAAACGGGACTGACTACTTATCGGGAATACTTCTATACAAAATTTATTTTGCCATAATTTAAAATAGAATATCTTACTACTACCGAGGATCTTTAAAAATATGAAAAATAAGACTTTATTTGATAAACAATATACTGACTTTTCAATGTTTCTTCCACAGATGTAGACGGTCTGTGTTCGTCGCGAGGCTGCTGCGGCAGCGGCGCACGCGCACGTCTCACGGTGCAGGCGCGAACGCAGCTGGAGGGGGCGTTGCGCAGTGAGCTCAGCAAGTTGGCCGACATACTGGCTAACAGGGCGAAAAAGTTCGATGGTATGTAGCTTTCAGATTACATCAATTCAAACACGTGCAGTCAGGGCGAAAAATATGTACGCAACTTTGTACCATGTCACATTTATTCCGACTTGATATTGTTGAGTGTATCAAGAGAAATATCATTTAATAGTTAATATGTCATGGTACATTTAGATATTCATGGTCTCTTTTTGACGGAATATCTATGTTTTGGGATAAACCCGACTGTATTACGAGTAATTAAGCTATAAAAGTAACAACTGTTTGTATCCGCACCCGCTAATTTGTCCGGATGAATCTCTAAAGTTCACAGGACAGGTTCATTCCATTCGAAAAAAAGAAAAAACTAAACTATGGTTTCTGCACGAAGCCAATCTCGGTCATAGACTGCAGGATGGGTCTGAGTTTGGAGGTCTTGATACTGGTCATTGCGGCAGTGCAAGTGTGGCCTCCGAGTTGAGAATAATAAAGACTTCAACCACAACATGGCAACATGCATCATAGCAAGTATTGCTAATCTCTTTGTTCGCAATGTGACCTATATCGACTGAGCTCGCCGGTGTAAAGTACATGCCGATAACCTAAGCTATTAATACAGTGGCAGAGATTCTCAAACTGGGGTCCATTGTTCCCTTGGAGGCATTGAATGACAACGCGACGTCCATCTGTGTGCTTCTGAAATGTGATTCAAAATTAAAGTGTTTGATCTGCATGACCGAATTGAGTGGCGAAGAAAAAGGCTATGTATGTCCTGCAGTGGACTGCTGCAGGCTGTATTTATATATATATCGTCAGCAAAGATCCGTGAGTCTTGAGGTTATTTGTCCTTAGGGAACTTAATATGAATGGTGGCAATATATTGAGTTGGTTCGAATTTTGACAAGGAAAAAAAACAAGCCTAAGAAATGTGCGTTTGTTTTTTGTCCTTTTCTCACATAGCAAAAAGTCGATGTGTTGTGACAGATAGATGTATAAGGACTGAAGAGCGATAAGCTTACTTTAATGCCGGTTCAAATTATTTAACTGCGGGATAATTTCAAGTTTGATAAAAAAACCGGTTTAATATAAATCTGTCTGTTCTGTTCTTATTTTAAAATCCCTTTTTACATAAGTATCTAGTTGTTTTAGTTTGATTTTATGAATGGGAATACAATTTATAGTGTTTCATAAAATTATAAAGGGATACACGGACATATAAGTTTGGGAAGCTCTTTGTAGCAGTATAAAGAAACACTTGGTTACTGTTAAAACCTCTTACGTGGCTTTGATCGAAAACGGTGATGCGGGGAAGTGCGTCCTGATGAAAAGCACTTCACGCGGTAAAAGAGTTGTTGCAATAATATTTACGTAGGCGGGGAAATTTGTTGTAACACCCGAGTTAACACTTCGGAAAAATAAAAGATTCTTAAATGATGAACATACACAAAACATTAATATATTATGGTAGAAAAATTCCAATATGTATTTTTAAGCTTTCTGCTGGTTGGTGACTTAGTTTACTCGATATTCGATATTCCTATATACTTTATTAGGATAAATACGAGCCTATGTTTTTCTCCAGGACATGCCAATTTCCATCAAGGTGGGTTTAGCCTTTTACTCGTGAAAAGTCAAGTTGCTTTCGAATTTATACTATCGTCTTCCTGTTGCCAGTAGGAACGTAGAAGGCAACTAATGGAAAATTTCACGCCATAAATAAGTGTATCACCAACATCTTACTGCGATCTCCAATCCCGGAAAATGCCGTTTTCCGTGCAGTAGCGATGTAGACAGATATAGATTATTTAACATTTAAATGTGAGCTTTAAACAGCACATTATTTAGTATCTAGGTGGCCATGAATTCCACAACGATTATCTCCATAAACTGTTGGATAACTGTCACGCTTGGACCATATTATGACCATTTGCATGTCAAGTTGTAAACTTTGGCGCCATCGCCATCGACCGCGCGCCCGTGGTCACCCGTTCTATATGAATAACGTCATCGATACCTTTAAAATGAAAGATTGTACGAGCTTCATTAAATGATAACCATTTGAGAAAGTTCACCGTAATATCTCGGAGTTAAAATATAGGTTTCAATACATAAAATTACTCTGTATAATTTGATAACAGTGTTATGAATGAATGACGTAATATTTACTAGCACAAACCATTTGAAGCATATAAACTTGTAATTAGTAATTTCATATCCCTAACTGCTGTATTCTAAATAAACAAAAGTTTTCAAATTTTTCGAATACAAAGTCCAATTTTTGGAAACCTAATTTTTTCAGTAATTTATGTAGAAAGTGTTGTGCGTTTTAATTTTTTTACGGTTTGAATTTTTTATTAGTAAAATAAAATTAACGAAACATTGAGTACTTAGTTCTAATTACAGCACTCGCACGCTTAGGTTGTCCCTCTGAAGTTAGCTCTCCGTAATTTCAAACATGTACAGACGGAATGTGTGTGTATTATTTTCTATAATCCCTAGATGACATACAACACTAAGACATTTCTTTCCACCCACTAACTTGCCTCGCCTCCCATTTATACGTTAATAATTGATACTTCGCGGTCTTTTGTGGCTAACTTCACAGGGGCAAACTTAGTTTGCGAGTACTGTACTAATGAACATTTTGAACCTACTGATTGTAAAATGAGTTTCTACAATCCGTTGTCATGTAAGCGTCAAGATGGCCGCTTTGACGTTGGAAACCCGTTGCATTCCACGCCCATTAAAATGAACGTAACCATCAGGCATAGTGCTCCATTGACGAAATGAGCCCATCACCGTGGGAGCGACACCCTGTATAATTGAAACAACGAATTTGGAAAGTGTATGTCAATATTAGTTATCCGCCCGACACAGGTGAAAAAAGTTATCATGGAATGCGGCTGGATGAGGAACTAATCGTTACCATATGACTGCTTCATTGTGAAGTGATGTTGTTTGTACGGTAGCGCCCCCGGTTGACTGCAGAGTTGTGTGGGTCGACAACCGGAGGTGGTAATTAGTATTTGTGGTTGTACACAATGAACTTGTCAATGGTCAATTGTGTCGTTGGTGGTTTGATAATGGACGTTCACAATAGGTGCTAGATTTTGTATTGTATCAAAGTTGAAATTATGTAGAACAAAAATGCTCATATTAATACCTACGCAGTTGTATTATCCGGCAAAACCATGCCAAAATAAAGATTTTCGTTAGGAAAAACCGGCTTTTTATATCGTTATGAGAGTTGCGCCGTGTGACCAACCATAATAAAGATGCTTTTAGTATCGTCTCTAAGATTAGCCAATCAGCTTAAACAAACTAGGATTTTTGCAATTAACCTGAAATTATTTTGATAATATGAAAAAAAATTGACACGAGCGGGATTTGAACCCGTGTCTCTCGCCAATTAAAATAACGGTCGTATACCGTCAGGATCGAAAATTGTTCGCCATTATGACGAAGAAGAAACTCTATTTTCGAAATTTTTATGTCAACTGCGCCTGAGCAGACCAAAAAACAATCCTGAAATCAGCTTGGGTGTTTGATAAAACCTTTCTAAGATTCCATACGGTGTGAATGATTGCGGCATGGAAATAAATTGCGCAGTTATAAATGTCGCTGAGTGCACTCAATCATAATTAAAATATATCACAAAATGGAGCATGGGGTTTTCTTCACTTTCTTTGTCAACTTTTAAAGTCCACTGTTGAACTTGAGACACTTTAAATTAATGTAATTAGTGAACAATACAAGGTAATGGGTATTAATTCAGACGATTGAGTCTTTTGAGTGATTCGTTCCGATGATTCGGTTAAGTTACTCAACCGTCGCGGGTTGTAGTGATTCAGTTAGGAAATTGTTTGTAACGGAAGTGGGAACTTAGATAATCTCCTTTAGAACTCGTAACTCGGTTATTACACACTGAATGATTATTGAAAGGTGTGTATGTGTTTCTTATGGTCTGCTAGCGGTATTGGGCGCTTAGAAAACCGTTCTTCAGGTGTTTTTAGAGTCCCGTATCCAGAGGGTAAAAAACGGGACCCTACTAAGACTTGGCTGTCCGTCCATCGGTCTGTGTGTCCGTCTGGCGCTTCGTTTGCTTTGCATACTAACTGTTGTAGCCATTTAGAAGCGCTTTACAGTGGTTTTGGCCAGGTGTGGCTTTCCAGAACTTCAGGGTGTTACGCGGTTTAAAATAGATGTGAAAAGAGAAGCTATAAGGCGTCTATAAATTGAGGCTCCTATCGCGCCGTATATATTAAATTAAGCAATCCAAATCAATGGAATGTTTTATTCACTCAGCGGAAAATTCACTAGTGAAACTATAGCAGACATAGGTTGACGAATCAGTAAGTGGAAGTAGCAATGGGCAGGTCACATCGGATAGCCGATGGAGATAGTTCTCCAGTAGCGACCACGTACCGGAATGCCACAATAACTGTCCCGAGCCACTTGCATTACAATACACACATACAACCAATAACACAACAATATTAGCGATGCACATGTTTGGTGTAGGGTAAGAAATGGAGAACAAGTTACAACCTTTCCTCCTACAATGTAAAGTGAAATAAGCGATAAAGTAGTTTTACAGTTATGAGACTGAAATTGCATTAAAAACGCATTCGTATCCCGTTCGTTGGAGTTTAATTACTTGAGAACGGGACTTGAGAGTTCACCTTATACAGTCGCGCCATTTACACCGAGACGCGGTAACTGTGCCTCTCTATATGTGAACGTATTATAGTGGAGAAGTTACTTAGTCCAAGAATAAAGGACTTTCAGAGGCTCTCTGTAGGAGAGTAGGCCTGAGCCCCTATATTAGGGAAAGAGAAATCATCATGGCAGTCCACACACCGTATACTCGTGTGATATTATATCCTCTTTGCTTGTCCCACTTTCTTAAATATGCCTTGTTTTATTGTACCATGCAGTACGCTTTAATGCAATTGCATCTAGGAATTCAGTATATAAACTCCTGGCTTTCAATTTATACGAAAAAATATACATAGGACAGTTAAATTTTGCAACGACGCTGCCATCTATCCATGAATGAAGAACTTTTTTTAAATTTTCTCGTTACCCAGGACGTGAAGCATTCAGTCCACTGTTACAAATTAGCGAATATTCAGAGGTCAAGTTCATACTTTTCTAACAAAAAATGTTATTGTTCAATGAAAATACAATTTAAAAACAAGCTTAAATATTCCTCTTCAAAGATGTCAAAGGTAGAAACATCAATTTCATTGGTACGAGTAAACACGTAAAAATGTTATATTATACTCGGTAAAGGTCGCCAAGAGCCGCTCTGGATGCAAGCGACGGGGTCGAGGGTCCGGTCATTGTGGCCTGCCATTGGGGAGGCTTATGTTCAACAGTGGACGTCTCACGGCTGATGATAATGATTACAGTCATGATCAAAATGAAGTCACGGCGCAAATACTATAATAAGTTAGTCATAGCTTAAGATAAATTATACCACAAGTAACACGTGCTTAACTGTGCGCCACTCACATCTGTGCAGCACAGACCAATATTAAACCAGAGACAGAGCTTATTTACCTGCAAATTTTTTATTTTAATGTTGTGACAAATAGTTGTCACCTAATACTTTATTTAATTATGTTTTTACACTTTGATCGTTGTAGTCATAATTTGACTGCAAAATGACAGGTTTTGCTCTGGGTTTAAAAAGCAAAAAAATTATACTTCGAACACAAAATTTTGGTGTCAAACGGGAACATTAATCACCAAATCATTGTTTACAATTGTAACTATAAATTTATACCAAAATTGAATCTGTAACCAACCAGTAACCGCGTTCCATATAATATAAGATTCTTTATAAGCTTAGTTTGACCTTTATTCAGATCATACGTATTCCGATCTGTCTTCCTTTTTTCTTTAGTCTCTGTATCTTTCGTAAAACGATACCCATATGGGCATTATATTTGTTACTATGCGACGGTTAACACCCAGTGTAATGGTTACAATGCCGAGATTAAAGTTAAAGTAAGCACTGTTATGCAGTATAACAACTTTATGATAGGTTTCATTACCTATTTATTATGACTTTAAGAGCTATTTAACGATTGCGAATTTTAGCTATGATGTCATCAAATTACTTGTAGGATTATAAGTGAAAATATTCAATGTTTTCGCACTTTCAGGAGTCGGTTCACTAATATACATAAACTAATTTAATAGTTATACTTTTAGAAGCTTGAAATTTACAACAGATATCCATTTAATGGTAAAACTGCGTCCATGCTTTTTTCCGGCCGAGGACCGACCTCACAAACCCTAGTTGTCAGAGTTGTTGAGCCGCCATAATCCTCTGACATGGCTCATGTAGCTACTACCTGTCGTAGATAGTAACCATGCCGAATAACTGAATCATATCACTTTACAAACAATCAGGGGATTCAGCCTGCAATAATACTGCGTCCATGGTTTACCTAAAATAAAAACACATACTAAACAACTTCAGTGTAATAAAATGTTGGGTTAACAAAACATTTTCTCTGTTTGTATGGACATTTGGAAATGGTTGTAAGGGTTTGCACTTGGTCTTAATCTCACCTGATGGTAAGTAACGAGAGTACCGTTAGATGGTAAGTGTGCGCTTACCCAGAAGCCTCAAGCTAATGATATTAATTCTGCTCTTTATAATAAGGCGTACGATGTTTTTACTTTCGGCTGAAACCAATCAAACGGAGTACCGATAGAGTACCCTAACTGGGAATCGAACCCGTGACCTCCAGATTGTGTGTATAAGCGTATAGATATTATGCCTTGAAATAGCCTGTTATATTTTAAATTAGAAGTAAGGATTAATATATATATTTTTTCGTTTTTGGGCAAACGTTACTTCCATACAAAAGACTTCAACGAAGGCGACTAAATATAGTGTATAAGTGCTCTCACTCGGCCATAAAATAATGCCATACTAATATTATAAATGTGAAAATGAGTTATTTGTCCGTCCTTCCCTTCGTAACGAAAGGTTAAAATGACTTGATTTCTTGTGTAGGGATAATTGAAGGGTCGTAAATTGACAGACTATTTATCCCTATCGAACAAAAGCTAGTGAAGAAATAAAATTTGCTCTGACTTATGAACCTCCTTGCATTGGACTCTGTTTGAATCAGCCTTGCTCGTAACCCTACATAAAATATACGTAAAGTCTTTTATTGATGATCTTTGTAAAGTTCAATTTTTAGGAATTTCAAAAGGATTCAAACGTCATATTGTTGAAGCAACTCTGTCCGTCTGTCTTTCTCTCATCAATGTCAGATTGTGCCCATGTCTATACATGAAAGCTGGATGCATCATCTGACATCCGTCCGGCGCGCGAGTTGCAACACTTCGACCGCATCTGCGCACGCGCCGTAAACCTCGGTAAACGTCCGCGGTCGCCTTCCGCCCGACGCACTCCCGCGCACGTGCGCTCACAGCTGCCGAGATGCGGAGAGATTTGTCAAAACTATATTAGTTTACTGGGTTCGTGTTGCTGACATTGAATATAGCCTGTAATCTTGTAAAGATAAATGTTTCTTTTCGTTGAATGTGATGTATGATGGTGAAGTTTCAAGTCGAATTTTAAATTAATTTCATAGCGTGGCAATTTAGGTGAGGACACTTGCAAAGGTAGTTTTCTTAGTTCTTGTCAGGAGTATACAGTTTTCCTATTTCTTGTCAGGGGTATGCAATTTTCCTTTTTCTTGTCAAGGGTATACAGTTTTGCTCCCTTTTATATAACAATAAAGAGAATGTAATTATTTAACAATGTAATACAAAATAATTGAGCACGCAATGTATACATCTACAGTTATCGACTAACTGACGGTTATTTACACGTCATATCATGACAGTTCTATAAACCGTTTATCCTTTGTCAAGTCAAGCCAATCTGGACTGAAATTTAAGAAGTTATTTAACAAAATTGCTTTCACATATGATTTGTACGGTCGTAAACTATATCTGGATAAATTATACACCCGTAAGAAATATTCACGCTGTATTTCATCCGTCGAATTGTATTAAATCAAGCCAAATAAAAAAAACAAATATCGTCTAAAGATACAGATAATTCAGTATAATATACTCATTACGCTGACGTTAAGTTATAAAAAAAACTTAAGAACGCGATCATCGTGTCGTGATGGATTGTACGCAATCAATTACCAATTTGCGGCCCACATTGCGCTTCATCCATCACATGGTTGTGTTGATCGTCGATCGTTAGTGGGCCAAGTATGTGGGGCTTCCTACTTCCTATTTACCTACTTTACGCAGATAACATAACACAAGGCCCGTATAGGTAAAGGTCCTCTTGTATGGACAGGTCTAACGCATAAATGAGTCTGTTTCTGAGGTGTGGGAGCTGTTCGGGAGGCGTGACAATTGGCGTGTCATGTGACGCCCGACTGAAGCTGTGTGTGAAGTTGACTGAAGAATGCGTTTGTGAACAGTATGGAAAAAAATAACTTTTAAATATCGAACGTGTATCCAAATACTTTTACTACTATAGCAATAGGACTTTTTTACTTAAGTAAAGTTTACCAATCCGCACCGGGTCCGCGTGGGGCCTATGGGCCGACTATGGCCCATACACTCTATGTATGTGAGTAGGTCTGAGTCCTTGAAGTGGGTACATACATAGGTTGTTGATGAAGAAGTGGTCCCATATATATTTTATCCAAAGATTTTGAGCTTTTTGAGGAAATCAACAAAAAACTAAACGTATACCCAGATAATTCTAGGGCAGTTGAAGTCAGTTAGTTCCTTATTTATGTTTGAACGCGTTAATTCATCATCAGCCGGGAAATGTCCACAGCTGGACATAGGCCTCCCTCATCGTACGTCACATCGACCGGTCCCGAGCTTGCAGCGACACCCCGCGACTCTAACCAGGTCGTCGGTCCATCTAGTAGGGAGACGGCCTGGTAGACGTTTCCCGGTACGTGGTCGCCACTCAAGAACCTTTACTCCCCACCGGTTATCGGTTCTTCGAGCGATGTGACCTGCACATTGCCACTTCAGCTCACTGACTCGTCGAGCTATGTCGGTGACCTTCGTTCGTCTACGGATTTCCTTATTGCGGACCTTATCACGTAGAGAAATTCCGTAAATACACGTTAATTACAAGGTAATAATTTATGTATGTTTCTTTGAACGGTTCGGAACCCTTGGTCAAGTCAAACCCGCACTTTGAGGTTTTTTTTTACGTTATTAAACAAACGATGTTCTTGTCCATTATGATCTATTTATACAGAACACTGTGGCACGAACACATGGTTGTATTCGAGCTGCATGTGGCAGCGTACGTGCCGTCACGCGACTCATATAACGCGCGTCTGTAAAAAATCGCAATGTTCAACGAACTTGCGATTGGGGAAGTGTGAAAAGACTAGACATCTATTTAAAACACAAATACGTGGAAAATAAAATCTGGATTGATTTTATTACGCCTTTTTAGGGTTCCGTACCTCAAAAGGAAAAAAGGAACACTTATATAGGATCGATTTGTTGTCTGTCTGTCTGTTTGTCAAGACCCGTTTTCATAAAAATGCTTGACTCGCATTCGATCGTTTCCAATGTGTTGTACTGCATTTTTAACCGACTTCAAAAAGGGAGAGGTACACGCACACGTTGCACTCGTCACGACATCAACAATAGTGCATCGTTGGGACTTTATTACACAATAATTCACATTTAAAATTCATTATTATTCTCATTTAACCTTATTTTCTATGTACTTTTAGACTTTTTATAGTTAAAAAGTTCTCGAGTGGCGACTACATACCTGGAAACGTCTACCAGGCCGTCCCCCTACTAGATGGATCGACGACCTGGTTAAGGTCGCAGGGAATCGCTGGATGCAGGTGGCTCGGGGCCGGTCGATGTGGCGTACCATGAGGGAGGCCTATGTCCAGCAGTGGACGTTTCCCGGCTGGTGATGATGATGCGTGGTTTGTGATGCGAACGAATGTGTGTTTCTTCCTAGATGCAGAATGTTAACACGCCCGTTTTTAAACCCATAACACTACCATAGATACGGATTACATCACATATTCTCGTTTATAAATAGACATTGATTCGTTTCTTAAAGCTTTTAATGGCGGCGTCTGTTCAATTTTATCCGCGCTTCGATACGTGCATTTATCTTGATAATGAATTTCGTTTGATTTTTTAATACATTATTTATTTTGTACTTCGAAATCAATATCATCTTTGTAAATTGAAAAATTAAATGAGATGTTTTATATTTATTAAAAATGACATCATCATCAGCCGGGAAACGTCCACTGCTGGACATAGACCTCCTTCATGACACGCCACATCGACCGGTCCCGAGCCACCTGCATCCAGTGACTCCCCGCGACCTTAACCAGGTCGTCGGTCCATCTAGTAGGGGGACGGCCGGGTAAATGTTTCCCGGTACGTGGTCGCCACTCGAGAACCTTTACTCCCCACCGGTTATCGGTTCTTCGAGCGATGTGGCCTACCCATTCCCATTTCAACTCACTGACTCGTAGAGCTATGTCGGTGAGCTTAGTTCGTCTACGGATTTCCTCATTCCGGATTTTATCACGTAGAGAAATTCCGAGCATAGCTCGTTCCATTGCTCGAAAAATGACAATCAATAATTAAATACAAATTACTACCTACTTAAATTTAAACACTAAACCTAGTCTATAAAACATATACATCGTCCAGTCGCGCTCCGTTGGGCAGAGTGCCCAGGATGCTGGCGGTGTTACCTCGCTGGATAGCTAGGCTGATCCTTTGTCGGAGGTAGCCTCCAGCTCTCTCATCTCCACCAGGTGGCTAAATCAAACTTAAATCGTAGTAGGAAAATAATAACCGCCGCCATAGTGTAATGGATACACGATTGAGCTAACAATCTGTAGATCCTGGGTTCGATTCTCATATTATGTAGCTACAATAGCCGTTACGCAGCTAAATGGTGCCTAGATGGCGTTTTGAAAAATGATCAAAATTAGTGTGTGAACATGAAAATTGTATATCACTGTGAAGTTGTATGTTAATGATACTCATTTCGCGACAGTACAATCCGATGTCCTATTTTAGATAATTCCTAGCGGCGCGCCCCGGCTTCGCACGGGTGGACATTTATTTTGGCATAAACGTAGAGTAAATGTAATCTTTCTAGATCATTACAGAAATTTCCAGAAGTTCTCTCTTCACTCATTTGAAGTTCATATGAGTTAGACAAGGACAGATATATATTTTTCACATTTTGGCCATCCACAACTACCCACTTCTGCCCATCGCGACCAAACTCCCTTACTTTCAGCAAGAGACCAAGGGGTATTCACTACCCCAACGGGAAGTTGATCGGAGTTGGTGGTGATAGAGAAAACCCTGTCTTAACGTACTAACATTAGCTTTATATATATTGCACTGTCAGCTATTCAATTTTAATAGACTACGGTGAAATAAATTAAGTATGAAACTTTTATCTGTGTAATCACCCCAAGTACTTATTTAAAAAACGAAAATTAACTGTTAATTTTCGTATTTTATAAAATGTTATTATAATTGATCTCATCAAATTAGCTATGTAATAATACTGCGTTTTGCATTTTATCGCAATAACAACAAGCTTTCTTAGAGGATTTGGAGGCTAAATTAAGTTGTAGTGCAAAATGGATCACGGATCATTCCAGAACCGAAGGCTTCTCTCAACAAAAATAAGAAATCATACTGAATTCAACGTTAATTAACTAAGTTTTCAACGTCTCGGCAAATTCGAGGAAGATATTCAAAATTCATTCATTCTGAGAGCTGCAACTTTGTATTCCGTAATTTGAACGGGGCTCGGAACAGTTCGTTCAATTTCCAGTCAACAATGTAAACTTTGGTCGTTGTCTTCCGGATTACATGAAAAAAGGTGGCTAAAAATTAGTCGATTTCCTTGTTACGGTGTATGTATGTTTTATTGATTGTAAGTGTATTTATTGGCAATGCTTTTATGACCGATTGAAAAGAGGCCATTAATCCTCACACTGTTTTCTTAATAACTTTACTTATTTAGGCTAAGTAAAACAAGTCAAAACAAAAGAGTTCAATTTCAATATTCGATAAAATATTACTGGCAAGTTGAAATTTTTTAAATGTATGCAACACTCCTTGCTTGTGTGCCCCTAGCTACAGAATACTTTTGAAAAAAGAATTAGGATTACAAACGGTCTTGTGTATTTTGTTATTTGTCTATGCTTATACGTAAAGCACTTCACATCATACGGGTACCATAGACTAACATCTTACTAGATTATTAATATGAATGAACAGATCTCAGTAATGTGAAGTGCTCTAATAATACCAGAGCTTCGATAAGTAACAGCTGACCTCTTGTTCCACAGAATTCTTCCGCAAGCTGCTCCAGCTGTCCCGCGAGGAGTTCCACGCCATGTTCAAACGCACCTACGGCATGATCTACGAGCAACACTCGTATGTGTTCGAACAGCTATTCGAGCAGCTCGAGAGGTGAGGCACATTATCTCTCTCTCTATCTAACAGAGGCCTGGTTCCACTGAACACATGAATCAACTAGGTCCGATATTTTCGTTTTTTATACACAAGGTACACCAAACAACGTCAGACACTCGGCCGTCAATATGCAGCGCACCTTTGTTGTCAGCTGCGCGCGCGCGTGTGTGTGTATGTGTGTACGAGGTGGAATCCTTATATTCTTCACAAATCCGAAAAATCTAAATAATTTCATTTTAAGATTTGATGGTATTTGTGAAACACACCATTTGGATGTTACTGATGATCTCTGATCAACCCGAAGATATACAATGTTATTGTTGTATTATGTTGTGTTATGTTATATTACAAAATATTTGTACAGTTTAATCAAAATTATCATTATATAAAACTGTCTAAATTAAAAATGCCATTGTAAATTTTAATTATAATAAAAAAATCATTAATAGTGTAAAAAGTTTTGTCAGTCAAATATTTACATAATTCTTTTCTGAAAGCAGCAATAACCTCAAGCTGCATGGCATGCATGTCAGGACCACAGATTAAGTAAATCATGTCAGGACATGGATAATAGTCATTTCCGTGTGTTGCAGGTACTACGCCCGCGGGGACACCGACTTCGACCTGATGATGGACGGCTTCTTCGGCATCCTCTACCAGAAGATGTTCACAGTGCTCAACTCGCAGTACAGCTTCGACGAGAAGTGAGTTCATTGTTTACTAACACTTTTGTACACGACTGTTATCTGCTTTGAATTTTTTAAAATCAAATCGGGAAAATTTTATCGGGAGAAAACTAGCATAGTGTCGTTGCAAATTGAAAGTCCCCCATTAGATATTTTTGACAAAAATTAATTTTGCAGACATTTAAATAGTGTTTTCAAATAGATAGATAACATTGTATTTGTACCAGGTTCTAGTGAAAATAATACGACCTAATTGTTTATGAGTCGTTAGATACATTATAGTGCGGTTTTAATTAGGTCGTCACATCCTGTTCTAAGAATGACTTCAAACATCTGGGATCTTAAAAACAATCGATGTCTTCACTGGAAGTTGTTTTAGGAATATCTGGGGTTGCTTTAGGAATATCTCGTTCGTTTGAACCAAACTTTTGTATTCACCAAAAACAGACAAGACAGATTTGCGCTTGACCAATATTGCCTGAAGTTAAGACATAGCCTATTCACTCTGGCCTTGAAGGCATGCAAGTTGAGGGTTCAGGAAACAGAAGCTTGCAGAAAAAAAACCTTAGTGCGTTTAAAATAAATTAAGAAGTAAAACGTCAACCCTTAAACAAATGTGGTTCACCAATTTTAGAAAATTAGGTACTCTCCGCTTAGCTGTAGATAATATCTTATTTTGCTTAAACCTTTCGCACACCTAATCCGCCGAATCAAAAACAAGACAGCAACATTTTTATCAGTTCGTCAATTTCTACCTTGTTACTTCACAATCTGTGAAAAATTTACAGCTAGGGACTAATAACTGAGTATTATATTCTTTGCTAATAACCAAACAAACAAAAAGAAGTTCAGGTAAAATGACGTTAGATATTACTCTGTTACATCGTGAAGACTTTATATAGTTTTTCTAAATCTATGATGTAGTTAATACTACAATTTAACAAGCTCGTAGAACACAAATATATCTTCTATTCTAATAGTCTTCACCTGTAACATAGCCTAATATAAAAATTTATTTACTTATACATAAAATGTTTGCACTTGGTCTGGTAGCGTAATCTAATGAACCGGCAGTCACTGTAAACTTGATACCGAACAATTGAGGGCATGAGGTAGGCTATAAAGTCGAGCCCATCTCAACTGTTACAGCTTGTTACCGGCACGTTGATTAGCCAGTAAACCTACCGCCTACCTGTAAATAGACCGCAATCACCTGACGGGATAGTGTTACTTAAGGCTTTAGGCACTGACTTTGTTGAAATGTGCGCATTATGTTGTTTCTGCTAACATTAATCCTGCCATTTGGGAGTAGACTGCTAGAGGAAGTAACAGAGTGGCAGCTAGGCAGAAGGTGTATAACATTTCATAGCTCCCTACGAGTAACCAAACCGACTACTGACAGGGCTTTTGTCGTAAAGCGACAATTCGTAATAAACTGACATATGTCATGTCATTTTCGTCCGTAGTGCCCGTTGATTGGTCGAAAATGCTTTTTTTACGAATTGTCACTTTATGAAGCAGGCCCTTGGTACTCGTATCTCGACGGGAATCGAACACGTGATCTCCGAGCTCTCAGTGTTAGTAAAGTACAAATGTACCGTGTTTAGCTTAGAAATAGAGTCTAGTGACGTTGACGTCAGTGAAATATTAGCAATGACAATAACACTTTACTTATGTAGCTTCTCGTATTTCTTCTACGTGGAATTCTACTATAGGTAATGAATATTAATGTGTAAGTTTGGGTATTTAGAAGTTTTTAGCTCACACATAAACTACAGCACAGCTTAAGATTACCAATGCCATTTGATTTGGCATTTAAAACCAGCAGGTTACAATTCTGACTCATCTTGATTTTAGTAACGCGTTTGACACAGTCGAGCATGATATTATGTTAGGAACTCTAAGATGGCTAAACACATAACCTACCGGGATCGAGTGGTTCTAAAGGTACTTGTTTGGATTCTTGTATCATGTACCTATCGAGTATACCTTTTCCACGTAGTGTTAAGCTTTTACCGGCGTACTGCAAGGGCGTGTGCTCTCTCCACAAATATTGATCCGATGTGTGAGATAATTTATGTACTCCACGCAGATAAAATCGCGTACAAAAACTAGTCATCATTATATATATACATACTAATATAGCTATATGTAAGTTCCAAAGTTATTTTGAAAGTTTGTCACGTTGTAATTATAACGTAGTCAGAATGTTGGAGTTGGAGTATTCCCGTTCCGGTTCATTCGTTAGTAGAGTTCCCGTGGGATAATTTATAATGTTCACGGGCAAAAAACTAGTTGCTTAATAAGTTCTTTTTACAAATATTAGATATGCTTCCGTTTGATAGTTCAAGGTTGCCTAGAAATAGCCTATTTACTCTGGCCTTGAAAATATTCAGGTTGTAGCGCGCAGGAAACTCAAAAGTCGGCAGGGGAGTCCACTCCTTAGCTGTACGCATAATAAATGAAGAAGCGAAAAGTTTCGTGCGAAATGGTGGAACGTCCTTTTATTTATATTTGTTGACATATTGGATTATTGTTGTATTTTCGTGCAGAAATATATCGACGATCATTTATTTTTCTCGTGTAGATACGAGTAGTACACGTAAATGACCTGTAAAGTGGTTTGCTTAGCGTACTTTTCCCAAGTGAATTGCCGTGATATTAATTGTTTAGTCTACGCAGGCGAAGTCACTGGCTAAAGCTAGTTACTCACATTTGTTTGTTACTCGTACAACTATTTGCTGCGGTCTGCCGCACGCAGCCAATGTGTCATATTGCATGACTAAAGCATATTCGGACGGTATTCGCTATTATGGTCGTAGAGAACATTATTTTTAGTTGACAAGTGCGTCGTTTCACTATTTAAATTGCTTTTATTATTTTTATGTTTTACTGATTAGGTTACTGTGTTGAATGCTCTAGAAAATGTGAAGATGCTCGTAGGACTTTTGTCCGTCCTGTTAATTGGGCATAATATGCAGTTAAGAAATGTTCCATACATTCGCACGTGTCCTTTTATTATTTTGTCTGCTAGAAAACTCCTCAACTGAATATCAGCCTCCATCAAATCAAATCTATGCTACAGTGACCCCTTATTTTTGACCTCATTGTACCATACCCCACAACAAGGCGTCTGCGCCATAATTACGTCTTATTTTTTGACCTCATGGACCAAAATGAGTCAGCTAGGTTATAGTGACGCCTTATTTTCTCACCTTATTACATCATGACCTATAATAAGTCAGCTAGGTCATAATAACACCTTATTACACTATGGGCCAAAATAAGTCAGCTAGGCCATAATGACGCCGTATTATCCCACTCTGCAGGTACCTGAAGTGCGTGAACGAGCACATGCGCGATATCCAGCCGTTCGAGGACGTCCCCCACAAGCTATCGGTGCAGCTGAGAAGAGCCTTCGTAGCCACCAGAACCTTCCACAAGGCTCTCAGAGCCGGCGCCGATGTCGTCAGAAATATGATGCAGGTATGACTGTGTTTTAGATACATTAATTCTTCAAAGTGGAGACCGTTTAAGTACATATATACTAGGTTATCCATATTTGACTTTTTTGATGAGAAGTATCCAGTATCTGATATTCAGATAATTCTCAGTACATTGAAACCACGTTTAAGCCTATCGATCTCTGTTGAACTCTCATAATAGCATAGAACATTTTCAAAATAAAATTCAAACCAAACCCAACCCTTCCAAATCCCGCCGAGGTTATTTTAGAGGTTATATTTATAGAGGTAGTTATTATAGAGGTAGTGCAAGGTAGGTAGTACACTTAGTGCAAAAATACCAAATTTCTATAGACTCTATCCTGCTGGAGTACCATACACATCACTTTCTGTCAGTCAATTAGCAATGCTGCAATGAGTTACTTGACAAACAAAAAAATATTTAGCCTAAAGTTTACAAAAAAATCTTGTCGAACGAGATAATTAGGTTCCGAAACCAAATCCACGTACAATAATGATGTCACCCTTTTCATTAAAACACCAAATATGGTTCTGAGTCATCGAAACACACCCATCCGGCCCTCTGAGCATAGTTTCTAAGTTTGTGCGATTGGTAGCCATAATATACAAGTACAGTGGTTCTTAAACTTTGTAATGTACACACGTAGGATCATAGACCTTAATATATCGATAGCTTTTTATTTAATATACGACTTTAGAATCATCACATGTATTTTCATACTTAACAGAAGGTCTCAGTTTTGGTACTAGTTATAGTGTAAAAATTAAGAGAAATAAACAATTTTTAATTAAAAAAAGAATATTAAAATCGGCAGTGTCAATGTGCTAAAGTTTTTTTTTTTCGGAATACCAACAGCCAAAATAACAGTATAACACAATAAATAGTTTACAGAAAGCCAATTACAGGTCCTCACTATTAAACAATTGAAAATTTCAAAGAAAAGCGAAGCACTCACTTAACAGAAGGTTAAACTTGAGTAAATAACGTATACAGTTTTTTTCTTCTTTTTCTAACAGTGCTAGTAATTTCTACACATTGTTTGCAAGCCTTTGGGCGGCTTGATGAACTTCTAACAGTCTCATCACAAGAATATGATTTAGTTTTCCCATGGCTTTTGGCAAATGACAGTTGCTTCCGTAAAAACTAAGTAACTACGCCACGCCACGCCACCACGGGTTTAGGTAGTCAACCCTGATTGAGAAACGGGAATAATACTATTAAATTTTCCTGAATTACCCACACCACAGAGTGTATTACTAAGTATATGAAGAAGAATGTACTTTCTACTATATTCCTAGCCTTCAATCTCTTTGTTCTGTCAAACAATTGATCCCCCATTTTTACAATGTACAATAGGCCTGTTTCCACTAATAACAAATTGCTTGGTTTATAGTTTCTAATTATAAATGAGGAGACGAAGATAAGAAAAAACTAGTATATTTCTCAAAAAAGTTAAAGATTATTAATATTTTTAGAAAATGAATTCGAAAAAAATAGGCATTAGGTCACGTGACAACGAACACGAAGAACGCGGCGCAAGAAAGTGTGACGTCACGCCTCGCAAAACATCATTGTTGTTGTTGACGTTTTCATATCACAGAGCAGGTTATTTCGCGAGCTGTGACGTCATTCAAGACGCCATGACACTATTCAGCGTTTTCGAGGGAAATCTAAATGGCTTTTTTAAAATACAAAATACGTAATGTAAATATTGATTTTTCTTTAAAATATAGTTTTTTTGGGATAAAATAGATATTAAAGTATATAATTAGCCAAGTTTTCAAATTTAGTCAACTAGCCTATTCTTATGTGTTTATATTCTTAGGGATTTACAAACTATAACTTGAGAGCCGCAGTCCTCATATAAGATCCAACGTGCACAAGCACAATCTACAATTTAAATGCACGGCCATTATAATAAATTTAATCAATATTCAGCCGGGGTCCGACCTTCAACTTGGTTTTATGATGACATCAAGTCGTCTACCGCCACAGGCTTTTGCGCTCAACGTCTTCTGCATTTCCAATTGAATACATTATATTTCCTTTAATGCGGTCCCATCTCCATTAAAGTTTCATACTAAATTTCTGTTGCCATATTCTTTTAAAATTGGATTTGTGTTAACTATCTAAAAATAGGACGTCAGATTGTGATGTCGCGAAATGAGTATCATTAACATACAACTTCACAGTAAATTTCATTCTAATCAATTTTCATTTTAACATATATTTTTTTTCGATTATTGTTCAAAACGCCATTTATGAACCATTAGCTACGTAACGGCTATTTTAGCTAACTATAAAGTTGTAAATTAATGATTTCTATTTCGTCCCCTATTTTATGTAATTACTTATCAAAGCCAGCTATTCTATTTTAAAAGATTGTGGCAACAGTAATTTAGTGTGGAAGCATTAGGAGAGGGATAACGTTAATATCAAGGAGGATTTAGAAACCTTCATAGAGCTCCGGTTTCGTTTCAATTAAACTATTCAATAAATGTATAGATAGATATACAACTCCAAGGTGTTGTAGAAACCTGTGTCTCTCTTATATCACTCTCACGGCAAAACTCTTGAAATGACCTAATTAAAATTTGTTACACACCTGGGGTATGGATAAATTACAGGCTACACACATTTATTAACTGACTTCATAAAAGGAGGAGGTTCTTAATTCGACGGGTATGGTTGTTTTTTAAGTTTGTTACCTCAGAACTTTTTATTTGAAATCTGGTGCCTCCCGTGTGGTCTCATTTCAATTTGGTCCAGTTCTGATAATGGCATCCATGAGAAAACTATATAAATCTTAAATTTGCCTGAATAAAAGTAGACTTCTAGATCAATTGAAGTTGGTTTCCAGTTCTTTTTGAACACATTTACTTGTCACGGTAGTTTTCCCTGGTGTAGTGTATGCAATACACACACACACAGACACGCACACTGTCTCGTGTGTCTATGGGTTGGTACGCTAAACGTTAGTGTCAGAGTGTGAGTGTCAATGATTGACAGTTGGAACTCATTGGTACGAGCCAGGATCGAACCCAAACCTCGATTGTCCAAGCACTGACGCTCTACCCAACTGAGCTACCTCGGCTTCATTCGCGGACTTGTTTAACTCGCTTTAATTGTATAAAATCTAGTTTGGGATAAACATACACTCGTACCGCGTCGGGACGTCGGGTTTGCGACAAACACCCAATCATCAATGAGTTATTAGCGCGTATGAGTCAGTGTACGAGACCATTTGTAGGCCATTACTCCCGACCGAGGCGGGCGCCAACTGGATGACACAGGTCCCGGATTAATGAGTGTCCCATTTTAATAGCACTCCTCTAAATAAACTATAATGAGGAAAATACAAAATCAAAACTACGAATTTGGAATTTTTATGGAACGTCTATCACAGGGCTGTATCTTTTAAACTGTAACAGGTACCCCCTAAAATGTTCACAGAGTCTGCATTACAATGGCCGCTAAAGCACAAATATAAAAAGTTAAAAATTATGAATGGGAAGAAGCTTACCCGTACCGTGTTTGACAGGCCAACCCGCACTTTTTATTCGCTTAATTTCGTCTTGTCCTAAAAAATCAGCGTACAAAATGCTATACCGTCAACCAAAACAAATACAACTGGGAATCGAACTTTTGACATCCCCATTAAGTCCAAGCGTGTGGAAACTGAGCCTCGAAGGCGATTGACTAAGACACATCACCTTTGAATTTCATCGAAGAACGCAGATTTTCTCACAATATTTCCCTTCACCAGAAAATTGGCTTCCAAATTAATCTCAGCTATTATAATCAACCCTAGATGTCTGCGCATTCAGAAAGGATCATCATCATTTAAGGCACAGCTTATTTGAGTAGATGGCCAAATAATGTGAACATTTGGTAAACAGTTTGTGGCCGAATGTCCAGCTGTTATAATAATTATTTATTGTTCCCCGGCTTAATAAGGTTCAGGGTCACCCGTGAGCTCATGTTTTTGCAATTAACTGAGGTTCCATTAATGAAAACAAGACTTGTTTTAGTCTTGTAGCGATATACCACCCGTTGAGTCACGCTCGTACAGCGCTCTGATTCAGAGGTGGAATATTCAATTGTTCATGTGGATTTTCGTCCTATACGGCTGCGAAACGACAGCCCAGTTCATTTAAACTGTTGCAAAAAGGACTTTTAGGGTTCTGGAGTCAATCTGATCTGTCTGAATCTGAGGTCTGGCCATTCCCCTAACCAGAATTTACCATTTAGGAATCTGAAAATTGTTAAAAAGTTTCTCTTTCAAATCATAGAATAAGCTAATAATGAAATAAAGGATATCTTTCTGATATAACGTTTATTGATTAGAACTCTAAATAATGAGTAGTGTTCTGGCTAAGCTAGCATTCAATTGCTCTCGACTCATTCGTTTTGATTCCTTTATCATCATGTTCAGCCTGCGTCAGTCCACAGCTGGACAAAAGCCTCTCCCAGAGCGCCCCACTCGATTCAGTAGATTTACCCTATGCAAAAGCCTATACTAATCTACCACTCTTGAGTCAACGACACGACAGAATTTACCAGACCTTCAGTTTCTTAATTGCCACTTACGCACGTTCTAGGTGGGCGTGACCTCGGAGTGCGTGACGTCGTGGGCGCGGCTGAGGTTCTGCGGCCCCTGCTCGGGACACCAGCCACCTGCCTGCAGCCGGTACTGCCACAACGTGGTGCGAGGATGTCTGCCCGCGCACGCTGATCTCGGCGAGCAGTGGGACGCATATGTCGGTCAGTATACCTCATGCAGGTCTTGTATTTCGAATATCGTGAATAATTTTGGATTGGTTATTTCTGGATTAAACATTGAATCCCTGCACGTCAATAAAAGTCATTCTTGATGTCTGGAGTCTTATATATTTAAAACAGTAAAGTCAGGTTAGTGACACCATTTATAACTTAAGATAGGTGAATCGATTTTCAGATCTTTTGGAATTTGTCTCTGCCCCTAATAGCAGAATAACTATTAAACCACGGATAGATTCGTCGAAAAATTTCATTTTAGCTAGCTAGCAATATATTATCACTCACTTCCAATCTTGTACGTTTCAGATGCGGTAGAAAAAGTAGCAGACCGTCTCCTCGGGCCATTCAACATCGCCATGGTGGTCGAACCCATCGACATCAAAATATCGGAAGCCATCATGAGCTTCCAGGAGCACAACCAAGAAATATCGCAGAAGATCTTCGCTGGGTGCGGGAAGCCCGTCCTCGGGGGCGGAGGTGGCGCCGGGCCTTTCTTCTCACCGGACAGAGCTCGACGCTCTCCCCGAGCGATTCCAGATTTCGACTGGAAATCTGCGAATGACGTCGACGATTTTGAAATTGTAGCTTCATTCGAGAGCTTAGTCAACGATGACCCTTCGCTCATAAACTTGAGGACTCCGCAAGCCATTCGAAGAGCCACAAGAGAGATGGCTGAGCAAGCCAAGTCTAGGGAAAGGTTTCTCCAGTACATGAGAGGACAGTTGAAGCTTGAGGAGTATGAGGAGCACGAGAGGAGGAAACGTGACGCAGAACCGGAGCCGGCCCCGGCTGGGAGCGCTGAGATAGACTTCCGGTCGTATGAGTTCGATGGGAAACGAGGCGCCAAGAAAAAGAAGCCTGCTGCGAAGCCGGATGATAGCCATGGTAAATTCCACTCTTTTTATATATGATGCGTTGATATATGGTAAGTGGCGATGAACCCGTTGGATGGAAATCGTGCGCACCCAGAAGCCTCCAGCACTCCAAAAGAATTCTTTGATAATGCCTTTTATTTCCACATTCAGCCAAAAGAAAGAGAACATTTTTGCCCTTGTTCATATGCCCTGTCTAAAATATGTAACTTTAAACGGCTGCTGAACATAGAAAAAGCTTTGAACCGTGATATTTAGAACGATTAATGAATAAGAGTAAAAATCTTTAGTATTTTATCTTGCGTGGTAGTCGAAAGAGACAAAAAATACTAGTCTAGGCATATTTTTAGAATTTGTCGTTTTACGTTGAAACTATCGATAATAAATATAAACTAATGGTATAGCTGAAGTACCAGAACACCATAACTAATAAGGACTTTGTTCTTAGGTGCGGAATGGGGAGGACCGGCGCTAGAGCGGCTGGTTAGAGAGACTCGTTCCCGGATCCGCAGCTCGCGGCGCTACTGGAGCCACCTGCCAGCACTGCTGTGCAGCTCCACCAGCGTGACGTCATCTCCCTGCTTCAACGGCACTGATGTGGCCAGGTAAATACACAACCCTCACAATATAACCGCTTCGTGGCCTAATGGCTACAGGCTTGGACTTCCAGTACGCCCCAGGTACTCGGTCTGGTTGGTGGTAGGGCATTTTCTATGTCCACCTGGCTAGCTACCACCATGTTACCTAAGTCTGCCGCCAAACAGCAGTGTTAATAGCACTGTTGTGTTCCGGTATGAAAGGTAGCAGAACCAGCCCCTCATTGTAGAGGTAGATTAAGGCTTGTCTGGGTGCGCACGCTTATCATACATCAGCCTTATCATCACTTAGACGAAGGGCAAACCCATTGTTTATTGTTTAAAACGCCATCTAGGGACCAGTAGCTGCGTAACGTAACTATTGTAGTTGTAAGTTAATGATATTCATTTCGCAACACTATAATCCGATGTCCTATTTTTAGGTTATTACTTATAGAAGCCAGGTATTCTGTTTTAAAAGTTTATGGCAAAAGAAATTTTGTATGGACGCATTCTGAGCGGATCACCGTATAATGATATGTTTTTCTCTTCAGCTACACCCCTGGTCCCGCGGGCGAGGGCAGCGCCGCGCTGGCGTCCAACCCCGAGGTGGGCGGGGCGGTGAGCGCGCCGGGCACGGCCGCTGCGCGCGCGCAGCACGACGCACTGCGCATGCTCACCGCACGACTCAAGGACGCGTACAATGGCGTCGAGGTGCAGTGGAAGGATGCTGGTCAGTAACTATATTTCATTTCCAGACGTTACAATCCGATATCATATTTATAGTGTTCTAATAGATGGATGGTTTATAAAGAAACAGAATGCTTCTTAGAGTTTGTAACTTATTTCGTAACGAATCTACATAATAATAGTATGTCCATGTCACTCACTCTTACAATTTACACACACACATCATTCTATCACACAACACACATCCTCACACCTACATCCCCAAATATACGAGGGCAGAGTGATAAGTCCGGTAAAAAGTAAACAAGGAATTAAAAAAATTGTAAAAGTTATTGACCTATTTTTAGATGATTACTGCACAAAGCCAGCTATTCTATTTTAAAAAATTATGGAAAAGAAATTTTGTTTAAAACTTTTATGGGGATGTCTAGACAGGTTCGATTTGCGAATGCAAATTTAGCCCACCCGTGTCTAAGTAGCCATAACTCGTGCCATTCCAGATGACCTGCAAGTGGCGTCTTCGTTCATGGACTTCGCGGGCAGCCAGGGCTCCGGCTCCGGCTCCGGAGACGACGCTGGGGACACTGACGACCTGCCTGATGATGACGAGGACAGGCCCGACTATCCTGAAGGTAACAATCCCTTTATGACCCTGCACTTGCGTGTGAGAATATATATACATTATATGCCTGTTTCGATTAAAGGTTACGAGTCCCAAATGTTTTCTGACCATTGTCCCAGTATTATTAGGAATAGCTGGAATAGAAATTTTCCTAAGAATCAAAACGTATTCATGAATCGAGGGAATCGAACCCAGACCTCCGATTGTGAGTCCAGGCGTGTAGCCACTGGGGTAAGGAGGCGCTTTTACTTTGCGCTTGGTGTTTAATAGTTGAGGGTCTAACACATAACTTAGTCTGTTCCTGAAGTATGGGAGCGGTACGAAAGTGTGTTACGTAACGTCACGTCATTCATATTCATTTCTTTGTTCATAAAGTTAATAAAGAAAACAACGTTTAATTAAACCACATATTTTCAGGATCCGGATTGAATCCGCCAGATATCGACGAACCTACGATAACTGAGACAGAGAACCGCGCGCCGCCGTCGTCCGAGCCGCCGCTGTCGCCGAGCATCGTTGACACCCCCAACACGAACAACGTCAACCTCCCCGGTCCGGCGAAGGACGTGCCCGAGCTGGGTGAGCCTCGGTCGCCTGTCCGGGTCGACTCGGAGCCGGCGCCGGCGCCCAAGGAGCGGCCGGTTGCCGCGTCCGCGGACCGGCCCTCGCTACAGAAAGCGCTGTTCACTTATGCGCTCCCGGTGGTCTGTGCTTGGTTCGGTACAATAATAACGGATCTCTTTTAAATTATCGTAAATTGGTGACGTTTTTTTGGTGTTTTATACGCAACTAGTTGTTACATTATGCATTAACGAAACAAAATGCTCTCATAAAATTTTTATTTTACCATAATCTTTTGAAAAAGCTTAGCCTCGAATTTAGAAGTAAATTACCTAGAAACAGGACATCAAATTTTCTTATCGGGAAATGAACGCACGAACGAACGTTTTTAAATATTAGAAACAATTTCCGCCTGATAAATTTGATGTTTAGATAATTACAGCACAAACCTACCATTCTTTTTTTAAATTATGGTAATCGAAATTTCTTATGGAGCATTGTCTTTTCGAATCACCGAAAGCATAATTATAGGATTTTAATCGGAGTAATGGCTTTCATAAGCCCTAACGAAATGTGTTAGTTGCATCTAGTGATCAAATGTTGCTGTCTCGTATATCGTAACGCGAGAAAGGGAGACAAACTTATCCGTACCGTGATTGTACAAATGCGATCAGAATTAATGACATCAATGAAAAAGTTAATATTGAAGGAAAAAATATCAAAAATTGCTTGTTAGCATGCGTATAAAACGAATAAGCGTCACCAAATGCTATTCAGAATGCTATTGGAACGTAGATATAGCCTAGTCAAAGCGACTGCCGATCGGGGATGGTTTAGCGCATGCGCTACTGTGATATAAACGTGGGAAGATTTAAAACAATGAACTTTTAACAAATTACGATTTACACAGTGAAGATATGTGTAGTTAATTTATTTTTAAACGATTTCAAAGTACGCCTTCCATTTTGTTATGGAAGAGATCGACAATAACTAAGGTTATGTATTTTTTATTTAATTATTATTTTTCTGTAATGAATTCGATCGTGTTTAGGATTGAAAGTTTAAAAAATCAGCCAAATTTACGTTTTGTATTTATTTTAATGATCTTCTGTTGTAAATATTAAAATTGTAAATTATATTAGATAGTGAATGTATGTTTTTATCCTTTGAATTTTGTATGTCGTTCGAAATGGAATCGCGCCATGTTTTTTTATTAAATAAAATGATCCATTCATCAAATGCTGAAAATAAATCGTAATGTTTTATTGTAAATACTGTGGCGCGAAACCACATGGAATGTTGCGAGAACAGTTAAGATAATTAATGTAAATAAATGTTTTAGTCTTAATTTCTAAAAGTAAGTTAAGAGACTGATTTGCTTTCGTTTAATTTTTTTATTAAAAAAATCATGGCACTAAGTTAATGAGCTAATTTTATCGACTGATATAACAATCTAGTTTTTATTTTTAATTTTCAATGATTTTTGGCTTCAGCTTTACTTTTGCTAGTGAATTTTAATTTTGTGATGTATTGTTTACTTTTACAATTCATCACAAAATAAGTGAAACGTTTTATACGTAAGTTAAGGCGCTGTATGTAGTCTACTTTAATGCCATATTATTTTAAAATTGGGTTAAAAATGGTCTTTGTAAAACGCACAATGACTATTAGTTTTCAGTTCTAAATTCTGGATATTTTAACAATTATTTTAATATTATTTCTATTGTTTTATTATCGAACGAATGCCCGTAGTGCACATTATTATGTGAAATCAATTATAAAATACGTGAAAGATATACTTTTCTAGTATCGCGTACATGAAATATTATAAATACTTGGCTGAAAAATATATTACAAAATATCAAAATTAATATGTGCAAGTAGCGGGACCAAAAATGGTACATTATCAAGTTTATCGTGCCATCTACCTAAGAATAATTTATTTATCGTTTAATAAGTGGAAACTTGCACATAATTTAAGGATATCTTTTTTTTTTCAATGCAGTTTAATGTTATTTTTAATTTCTTACATTTGCCTTCGAGTTTATGCATGAATTATAATTTTTACTAAAACATAAAACAAGCCCCAGTTTGTAAATAAATTTCAAATGTTAATGTAATAAAAGATCTAATTAAAAGTGGATGTTGCTAGAAAACTTAGTTTTTATACAATTTGATAATATGTATAACAGGGTCTATAATAATACTGTCGGAATTGCGTTTGCAGTACAATCAATGTGAAAGATTTTTTGTTAGTATCTAATTTTGTCCGCAATTGTATGAACAGTAAAAACTATATTTTACTATAAGATTTACAATTTCCTTTTCGCTGCAGTAGACTTGAAGTCTAGAAAAAAGAAAAATATAGTGGTGTTTTTTTTTCGTATTATCTCTTTCACATGCGTTGTATTAGAAGCGAACACATACATATACTTAAAAAATATATAAATACGTCACACGGATTCTTGGCGCGAACTTGTAAAATGGTGGTTCATTGCAATTTTAGTAATTCGTTAATAATACTGTTATGTGTGTTTTTTGTGTTATAATGGTGTGATATAGTGCAAAAAGTGTCACGGACAGTGTTATAGTATCAATTACGCAAAATTGCGAGGGTTTCGACGCGATCCGAAGAGTTTATCATGTCGAGTACATTCGGCATATGGATTCTTTCGTATAATGTTGAAACCAAGGCTGGCCTTTGAAGTTCTCGTCAAGAATCCAAATTAAGCGATAAAATGTACACATTATACATTTTATTGAGAAAGCTGAAGAAATGGCTTCGGCATAGTTTATAACCTCAAAATTTGTTCACCTAATTTTACTCGTCATTGGCTAGATAACCACTGGTTAAAGCCATTATTTTTTTTAAAAAAATACGTCACACGTTTTTTGGGAAAAATCTAGTCAGTGTCTTAGAGGAGGGTTTAATGTGAGTTATATGAAAAGAATGTTGTAAGTATGTATACGCATAGCATAATAAAGGCGTATGTTTTTTCTCATAACCGTGTGACCGGGCCGTTCGAATACAAGTTTGGCGAGATGACAGAGACAAAACAAATATAAGATTCCATTAAATTGAATGCTTTCATTTCTTGAATGGAGATTTCACGTCTTGTTTACTATTTAACGTAAAAAAAATAGAAGTTCGATTACGAGATAAAAAAAATGTTTGAAAAAACATAGTACGTACATTGGCGGACACTCCACAAAAATTACTACAACCGCGGCTGTTATTAGAATAGCATGGATGCAGTTCAATAACGACACGTTTTAATAACAATAAAATTTGTAATAATTTTTTACATATCGTATATAATCGAATTATATTAAGGCGATCCACCTCCATCAAAGTTTCATACTAAAATTATATTGCTGGATTTGTGTAGTCACCATCTAAAAATAGGACATCAGATTGTGCTGTCGCGAAATGAGTATCATTAACACACAACTTCACAGTGAATCACAATTTTCATTTTAAACTTTTTTCGTTTATTGTTCAAAGCGCCATCTATGAACCATTAGCTGCGTAACTGCTATTGTAGCTAACTATAAAGTTGTAAATTAATGATATTCATTTCGCGACACTATAATTTTGACGTCTATTTATTATTATTTATTTTATATCAGACAAAATCCATATTTTTGTTAATAAATAGTTATATGGCAACAGAAATTTAGTATGGAAGCATTCTGAGAGGAATTCAGCTACTATAATCATTTCTCACTTTTTTAAACAATTTATTTTGTGTAGTTACGGTATTGGAAAAAAAGTTTTTAACAACAATACAGACCTCTCTTGTCATTTCGTCCAAATATGTAATAATATAACGAAAAATAGTGTCTGCATCACTAGTTAAAATAGAATTTTTTATATAAAGATATATTAATTAGTAGATAATATGTACATAAATAAAATAAAAAGATAACATGTGTATATTTTGTTTTGTTTTCAAGTGTTACCACATTACATTCAATTATATTCAATCGAGGTACGACAATGGTTGGCTGAGGGCAAACAAGTTCAAGAGATTGAATTTACATTTTCGCACAAGTATTGAACGTCTGAAATTTAATACATATGTGAAAAATAAACAGTTAAGACTGCATAAATAGAGAGTGTTACCACGCCCTTAAACTAATGTCAAATAGTAAAACAAAAATACAAACAAAAACCGTAAAAATCATTTATTCTTATACGCTAGGTATCACAACACAATTAAACATAATTTTATAAACAAGTTCAGTTGTATAACAAGTCAATATAACACTCAATCATCATCAGATTCATCATCATCACTATCCGACCCTGACTCATCATCGTCGTCATATTCTGATTCAGACCCCAGCCAGTCTGGTAGCGAGGGCTGCTCTATTATGGTTTTCCACTCGTTCAGTTTGTGCAGATCTGAAACAAAGTATAAAATTATAATTTGATTGCATTTCATCTTATTTTATTTAAGAAGGTCACCTACAGGATATACATTAACATGAGCATAAAGACACAAATGTAATAGTATAGCTAAATGCTACCCTACTTACAGGCAACAACGACATGATAAGTAAGATGATCTGGTGATAAGTGACGGTAAGGCCGTAGGATGGAAGCGTGCTAGCAAAAGCTAGCACTGGCTGTTATCTATAATACGAGTCTTTGTCGCACTGAAACAGAAAAGCGCCATCTGTTAGAATTTATAAGAACTACGTCGTGATTGAACGTACGCATACGCGAATACTGTTTGATCCTTTGACAATGACAGTTCGCGTACGTAATCGGCGCGGGATTGGTCGACACTTTGGTGCTAACAGGATCAATGAGTCGGTGCCATCGTGATCGTACGAGAACCTTGTCGATATGTGCAATACATGTATATCCCTGAGAGTTTCTAAAATAACTATAGTATTTCACAATATGTTCGCGCTTGGCCTTCATAGTGTCACGGAACTCGAAAAGTCCAGAGATAAAGAAAAGAGAGATGTGTATCCATCTATCCCTTTCGTGTCAGACAAATGACGTAGAAAGCTCTCGAATACTCGCATAAGGATTGTCATGTGCGAAAGGGAGAGCAATTCATCTATCTCCTTCGTGTCGAATAATCTCCAATGTTCCTGAAGATTCTAGACTGAAGGATCTAGAAACACTACGGGGTATATATAGGCGCGAGCCGAGCGTCGAGGACAGTTCAGTTTGAGTTGAGTTCACAGCGATAAAAAGTGAAGAAACGAAAACCGGAAGAATTTGTAAAGCGAAAGTACAGTCGAGGTGGAAAAGTGTTAGTGTACTAGTGTGTCACGTGGTGTCAGTAGCGACAGATCGGCGTCAGTAGTGTTCAAGGACTCTGTACGTGGAATTCAGCAACGGACTCAGTGCAGACGACCCGGAACTAGTGAGACAGGGACATACTCTGTTTGGAGGGACCCGTGATTTTGAAGATTGGTATGTGGACTTGTGTTACCAATAAATTCCGGAACTTTGGACTTTCTTTCTCTTCAATCTAAACGAACCCTGAGAGCTCGTAACAATAGCAAAGGCGTGCGACAGATACTTACCCAGAAGACTCAACATAATGAGGCTGGCATTCATTATCAGAACACATTAGTGTTATTAACAGTGCTATTTGACGGCAGACTTTGTAAATATGGTAGTTATTAAGAGAGATAATTGCCTGCACAAGTACACTGTTGGAGTAGAGACACCCTCATGGATGGACATGCCTCCGTCGTTTTATGAGGGGATTTGTTGTAATCACCACGCTTGGCATTCGGTTGCGATCGCAGTACGATGTTGTCATCGTAGATGCTGCCCATCGCCGGAATATTCAATTTCCGGAAAGTGCATTAAGCCTGGTTCACATTGTTCCAGTAGCTTACCAGTCCAGCGATCGAATCGAGCGCTGGATTGCCTCTGGAATACAGTGAACCAGTCACTTGGTAGACGGTACCATTTCATTCGATCGTGACCATTCCATCGCCAATGGAATCGTGTAAACGGCCAATCCACGGCCACTGCTGGACATAGGGCTCCTCCATGGCATGACACGTTTGCATCAAGCGACTGCCCACCACCTTAACTAGGCCGTCGGTCCATCTCCTAAAGGGCCGGTCTGGTAAACGTTTCCCGGAACACGTTCGCCACTAGAGCACCTTTACGCCCCATCGGTTTTCCGCTCTTGGGTATAAACTCACCTAAACTATACATGTCGCTGAGGTAGAATTGCTTCTCATCTTTTTCCAAGACCCCCCCGTAGAGATATAGAGTGGCGCGTTGCACTGCCATCATGGCGGACATGCGCGCGCAGGGACCCCCTCTAGAGATTGTCGCCAGGGGGGCTGCCGAAGGCGCGGAGGGGGCCGGACCACCGCCCAGTTTCATGGTGAACACCTCGTCTGACACCACTATAAATGACAATGTTTCTTGTTAGTGTTTATTTTTTATTTTATTTATTGGATCAGCTAACAATTACAACACTTTAATATTATATTTACAAGTTACATTATTCTAATTCTAGTGCGTAACCTATTACAAGCTGATACAGCATGCACAAAAAAAGTTATATAATAAAATTGAAGAGATTAGATAATAATATATAAATATATGTCAATGTAGCACTAACTTAACTAACTAACCTAACTTAATCTAACTTAAAGGAAGACTTAAATATACTAAATATACTAAATTACATTATTTGATTATTTTTTTATTCGATTACTACGAGTACCTCCATATTTCATCCCCAGGAGAGAAATATATATTATCTTTAAAGAACATATAACTTCAGCTTCCCAGATAGATTTCGGCATCAAATTCCTTTTAAATTTGTATAAGAAGGATAAATTCCTTTTCTTAGTGTTTTAACGTAAGCGTTAAGGCCGTTGGATGGAAATAGTGCGTACCCAGAAGCCTGGCACGGCGCTGGCTCTGCTACCTTTCATGCCGGAACTCAACAGTGCTATTAACACTGCTGTTTGGCGGCAGAGTTAGGTAGTACCGATAGATACCCACACTGGTAATCGAACCCGGGACTTCCAGATAGTCCAAAATACATACAGCTACATATACAGACCTGTGACTGTCTCGTGCGTCGCTCCTGCGTCTGGTTGCGCGGGCGCAGGGCTCGGGGCGGGCTGCTCGCTGCGCAGCGTCACGCTGTGCCACTTGCCAGACTCCAGGTCCAGCAGCTGTAGGTCATCGCTCATCTCGCCGCGGAGCTCTTCTTCTGTCTCCTCCACGTCCTGCGAGGGAGAATGAGATAGCATTACGGGATATACGGTAATTATTTATTAATAGATAGCCGTAGCTTTAGAATAGGCCCGTCCCATATCATCCCGTGGTTGTCGTAAAAGGCGACTAAAGGAAAACTGTTCAGGATATGGACAGCAGCATCTACCATTATGCCACAACAGTATCTTATTTATTTAAATTTACACAAGAAAATATCCAAAAGTCACAGATTATTTATCAGATATTTCGTAAAGCAGCTCTAGGTCACAGAATTAATAATACCTGGGCGACTGGAGTATTTCAAAAACAAACAAAAAATTTATTTCTGCTCCGGTTTAGAACCAAGAACAACAAAGCAAAAATAAAAGCAGTCAAGTGCCTTTCGGTCCACGCGCAGTTTAGAATTATGTACTTATGCACAATGCACAACGCGAAAAAAAAAACATCCCTAAGTTATGTGTATGGGAGCCATCCTTACAAACATTTCCAGATTTTATTTTACCAATTTGACGACGTAATTAATATGTATACCCGTACCAAATTACAGATTTCTCGGAACATACTCAGTTATGCGTTACAGTAGCTACTTACACTGACACCCCCGAACACGTATCCGCGTGCGCCGAGCGCGCTCGCGGCTGCCTGGCCGGCGCGCGCGGGCGGCGCCAGCGGGCCCCCCGCCTGCGAGCGCCACGCCCACCCCTCCCCGCGCGCGCTCAGTCGGTACATGTCCGTGTGGGTGAGCGCACGCTCCGACCGGCCCTCCTTCACGCGCGAGAACCCCCCGTATATCAACAGCTGCAGAACATCACATAATGCATAAAAAAACTACACATGTGAATAAAATTCGACTTCATACAAATATTTTTTTAGTAAAAAATGTCAATTTTTATGAGCATATATTTACACCAAATGAATCGTGCGAGTCGGACTCGCGCACCGAGGGTTTCGTACAAAATATGAATAAAATTAATAACATACGGAAAATCATTTTTTTTCTTCATTACTTCTCATTTTTAAATTTGTATGCTCATAGTTAGCTGAATATTGTGAAACCAGAAGTCTATTTTACTAATTATGAACCACCTGTAATTTTACCAATATTCACAAATAAATGATTAATAAAAAAAAATGAATATGTTGTGCCTGGCGAAAACACTACCAATTGTTGTTTTTCACATTGAAATTCAAATACCGACAGGCGCCTGAACAGTTTGTAATCGTAACATTTTAATGAGATATAATTTAAAAATTATATTTTTCAGGTTTATTCCTATACCTATGCTGTAAAACCTTGCATCTTGCCAAATTTCATGATTCTAGGTCATTGAGAAGTACCCTACAGGTTTTGATTCCTTCATCGTCGAAAAATGCGGCTTAAACAGCCGTATCTTTGTAATGTGTTGACCTAGAAGCTCCATTTTATCACAGCTTCAAGGGGCTAACTTCAACACTTCCACACGTTCCTGATAAAAATGGTATTGACAAACAGACGGATAAAAAAGTGATTCTATAAGGGTTCCTTTTTTCCTTTTGAGGTTGGAACCCTAAAAACGTGTTTGTGTGTCTATAGCTAGCCAGTAATAAAATTCATGGCTTTTGATTCTTAGGGGCCAGGCCCGCTTTAGAAAATAAGCCTATTGAATTAATAATGATGCCATGATGTTCGAGATTTTAGCATATTAGTATCTTTAAAAAAGCCATGATATCTCAGTTGGGTACAGCGTCACTCCTTGAACAATCGGTCTGGTCTGGTTCGATCCCGGCTCGTACCAATGAGTTCCGAGTTGAGATGTTATTTGGAATTTAAGTTTGAATGATAAAAATCATTACCATTGGCTTTTCAGTGAAGGAAAACATCATGAGGAAACTTGCACACTCCTGAACCGAAATTCAAAGGTGTGTGTGAAGTCTACCAAACGACACTGGTCCCGCGTGGAGACTATTTTTATTATATTTTAAGTGTAGGTGGCGCAATGGATCGTTAAGTCGTGGGCTCTCAATCTGAGGGTTCCGGGTTCGAATCCAGCCGTATACCTTTGAGTTGTTTTTCAATTCAAGTACATTATCCGATTGCTTAAGGGTGAAGGAAAACATCATGAGGAAACCTGCATGTCTTGAACAGGCCGTCATGTGAAGTCCGCCAATCCACACTGGGCCCGCGTGGTGGACTATGGCCCATACACTCTCTATAAGAGAGTAGGCCTGAGCCCTTGCAGTGGGGACATATATAGGCTATTGATGATGATAGTTGAAGTTTCTACACACCGAGTCATTTCCAGCGGGCAGCATAACGAACGCAGACCTGGGACTGGGCCCCCGTCCGCTGGGAGCCAGCTTGCTCCAGACTCTAGTGTCCAGACAGAAAGCATGCAGGTCGTCGTGGTATCGGCAGTCGCGGCCATCGTCCGCATACCCTCCGAACACGACCAGCTTGCGACCAAGCAACGACATGCGGTGACCCGACCGAGGCGACGGACCGTGAGGCGCTTGAACCTGGTCAAAGGCACACATTAAACTATGATTTAATATTGTTGCCCTGTCAAACATTTGAATTTGAATTCATTTGGAACTAACACCACCATAAATTATAACCAATAGGGACGGGAGCGGAGTATACCAAAAGCACACTCCCGTCCGTTACAGTTTTAATTTACGAACATTTGAACAGCAAAAGGCACTATAAAGTGCATACTCTCCAAACTTTAAAAAAAAAGTATAATGGGAATACACTTGACCTTAATCTCAGCTGTTTGTCAGTGATGATAGGACCTAGGAATATTGGATAGTATGCTCACCCAGAAGCCTCAAGCGAATGAAGCACTGGCACTGCTTCTACTCATACCAGACAATGCCGATGGCTATCAACTTAGCACCTCTGCTCGCAGTTAAGGGGTAAGATATGGCAAAGCCAAAATTACACTGCAAAAGATATCTAAAGCATGTGAATATTCAAGTCAAATAGATAAATATAATAAATGTCCAAAAATATTTAATTAATAAAGTTATTTTTTAATCATGAAGATTTTACAATTTACTTTGTTTTTTACATAAAACAATTAAGTAAACTTAGCGTAATTATATTAAACTTAAAATGGTCACTTGGCACCCCAGTTGATCTGGTTATGGACTAAAGGTCCCCATGATACTGGCAGAAATGCCACAAAGAATGACAATGGAGATTTTATGGACCAAGAATGAGTCAGAACGTGCATCAGAAGGCCCTGAAGGTGATGGTCTTGGCCAAATTTACATATTTGACATTGTTTAAACAATTGAACTATTTATACACACATACATACACTTTCAGTGTAAACTTACCTTTTCCCATTTCTTTTCACTGAGCGAGAAGCACCATAAATCTTTATAGTGATGGAACTGGACTTCAGATGGACTCGTGAACTCGCCACCAAACACCCACAGTTCACCTCTGAAAATCAAATCACTCTTAATTATTTGCATCTGGCTGGTTCTAGGTGTAGGAGCGAATCTTGCTCCCGTTGAATAAAAATATATAAAAAACATTTCACTAATTTCAAAAAATGTTGTTCGCTTAATTGTAAAAATTAATTTCGCTGCCACGCTGTTGGTGTCCTCTTCTATCGCATGCAATCGTCGCTGGGACATCTCTGTCGCACATGTTCACTCTCTTTGGCTCTGTGCACTACTTCAGAGCCGCCTAGCACCCATTACTTTGTTGGCTCTGAGCCAAAAGAGAACATGTGCCACAGAGAGGTCCCAGTGACCATCCCATGCGATAGAAGAGGACACACACAGCATGGCCGCAAAATTAATTTTTAAATTGTAAATTGATCATTGGGAGGAAAAACTTCCCCGAGGCAGACCACAGTTGCGTTGGAAAGACTACGTTAGGAAGGTTGCGGAGAACAACTGGATGGAAGTGGTGCGGGACCGGGTTAGATGGTGCAATCTGAAGGAGGCCTACACCACACTGGTAGAGAACAGGTAAGAAGGGAGAAGAAGAAGAAATTGATCATATTCTGGACAGAAATTTTTTAGTCAACCCATTTGCAATATATTTACTGACATATTTAATTTGATATAAACCACTTTTCATACAATAAACAGCTCAGTGAAGGTGATTGTATTGTGGGATCTTAGACTAATAGAAGATATGCCAAAATAATACACAGTTGGCCTTGAAACACTAAAGTTTTAAATGATTTGAGTACACATACTAACACAACCTAAGTCCAATTACTAACTTCACAAAACTTCTGAACAAGAGTTTTAGATTTAGTTTTACGATAGTTGTTTAATCAATTACATGTGCCACCTTTATTCATCAAATCACATGGGTGTGGGGCAAGAAATTTGCTGACCAAATAGCCCCATAAAGTTTACCTTTTGTGAGGTTGAAAGCATATACAATGCATTGAAAGGCCTTACTTATTAGCCGGCGTAGCAACAGCCTGATGAGCACTCCTTGGAGGTGGGCCTCCTGGTGCCTTCACCTGCTTCCATACATTATTCACAGGATTATAGAACAGCAAGTCATTGTACACAACAGTCTTCTGTCCATCGTGGTATTCGCCTCCAAACAAAATCAACTCATTAGTTGTAGGGTGCGGTGTTAAAGATGCATATGCTCTGGGTGATGGAGGGCCCGGTAATGTCTTTTCAGAAGCTGTAGATCGTTTCGCTTCTTCTCGTTCAATTTCTGCAATAACTTTTGCTATGTCTTCCTGTAAAACAAACGTGACACAACTTTGATTGTATATTTTTATTTGTTTATTGATTTAACTACAATTTCTTCTGATGTTGAATGAAGATGTGGTTGAAGCCTTGAATACATCCAGATTGTAGTCATCAGTAAACGCACAAGCTGGCACGCAGTTCTACTTATTTGCAGTGTGCACAGTGAATTAGGGAGTGATACATTGTACACTTAGCGAGGGGAAATTAACTGTAATAAATCTATGAAGAACCCTATAATTCTTCTGGATGATTACAAAAGTAGAATGTTGGAATTATATCGTGCAGTACATGATTACACTCTACAAAATAAATCCTGTAGAAGACTGAAAGAATTACTTTGCAATATTGTTACTAAAACTGTTAAGGTGCACAATAATTATATTATAGTACAGAATAGTAATAGCTTATAATATGGGGCCACTGAAATCGGTATTTCTGAAGTTTTTTCGCATAAAATATAAAAGATACATTGGTCTAACCTCTCCTAAATTGGCTAACTCTTTTTTTAATTTGTTCGCCAGTTTTTTCTCAGTTTTGCTTGCAGTCTTCACCGCCCCGCTTACTTTGTTTTTATTTTTTTTCTTACCCATGACTTTGTGAATTAAATTTGTTGATTTTTATTTAAATATATGGTTCGGCAAATAACCAAAAACAAATACATGAAAATTGAAGTTGGATATATTTTGACTCGTTTTATCAATAAACAATATATTAAACGGGTATGCAGAAACAACGTTACCACAACGTTACGAAAATTTATCTCACCTTTACTTTTTGCATGAACTATCATACAACAACAAAAAGCGAAACTGTCAAAAGTCGACTTTTTTAATTTCTTACAGAAAAGGCAATGGTCAGACACAAAAGTCGGAAGCAAAGATTATAAGACCTTTAATTACAGCGACTTCTCTAATGTGCTTACTTTTTTTCCTTCGTGTCTTCACCTGTGTGGACTTAAGGATATCCCAGGTTAGATCGGCATAAAAAGTAGCCGATGTCCTTTTCCGGCCTCCTATTCTAAATTTCTTTTAGGCTGTGACAAAAAGAACTAAGGAAACGACTTCAACTGCCTTGAAAGTCATCATCACCATCCCCTAAAATGGTCACCCTTAGAGAGTATCTGAGTATATATTTTTGTTAATTTTCTTAATAAGCGATAAATCGGTTAACTCCAATAAAATGTATAGGACCACCTCTACCAAACAAAAAAGGATACCTAATCAAAATCGATTCATAATTGACGGGAGTTATCGCATAAATAACATACATTAAAGAAGTCGAATCGAGAACCTTCTTCTTTGAAGACCTCTGAAAGCGTTTCAGCCGTTCTTGAGCTGTCTATATAAATGTTGTAACTAGCCCGAATTTGTATTATACAGGGTGGTCCAAAATGTGACGTCCAAAAATTTTTTTTAGATTCCTTACACCTGGGTGTATCCGAAAATACCCCATGTATGTTCCGCGATTTTTTGTAGTTTAGAAGTTATGATTTTTTAAATGTATATTTCGAATTTTCTGCCGGAGCGACTTAAAATAATCGTAACTTGTTTAATAGTAAGGTTTTTTTATTTATTTTTTCTCGAAAGTGATCGTCTTGAATCACCCTTTCTACTTTATTATCAACTACACAACGTTATTCATTACAAGTTACCGAAAAAAGGGATGAAAGTAAAAATTTTAGGTTTGAGTTGAACGGAGCAAAATTTTCAAAAATTTCTTAATAATACAAAATTAATGTTTCATTGGTTCAAACTAATTTTAAAAACTCCAGCAGTTTGTCAGCTTACCAAATAATAATAAAAAAGTTGTTCTTAATAGGCGATTTTACGACGAAATTGGCTTCAGAACTTAGTTAGGTGAGAATGCATAAAAAAAAAATGTTGTCGTAAAAAATGTTTAAGCTTATTTTTTTTTTCATTTTTATGGCCTACATTAGCAAGGCATCAAAAGCATTCAAATAATCTCAAATTGAACGATCAGTGACACATTTCATTTTCTGTTTTTAGACATGAAATTATGAAAGCTAGAATTAAACCAAAATCTACTTCAAGGCCAATCACACACAATGACACAAAGCAATAAATAACACGTTTCAAAAGGCGCCAGGCCAGTAAGGTCTTTCTCTTTCGCACTGTTATGGTTGCGTAGAAGTACGAAAGAGAAAGACCTACTGTCTTGGCCACAAAAGTCAGCCGTGCGCGCTAGGGGTTTTTTACCTGCACTTCCCTCTCCCCCCTCTCCCCATACATTCTCCGTAGCATCTCACTGTATCGTCCGTCCGCTAGTCGTTCACTCACTTCCATCGCGTGTGATACTACTTGACGTTGCTTCTTTCCGATACCGATATTTTGAACCTACTTTCGCTTTGTTACTGGACTCCGATTTGCCTTACGACTAACTTGTGCTTGTGTTACGGACTCCGATTTGCCTTACGACTGACTTGTGCTTGTGTTACGGACTCCGATTTGCCTTACGACTGACTTGTGCTTGTGTTACTGACGGCAACATGAGTAATTTTAGTCTAAGCCAGTACGCAGAAATGCACTTTTACTATGGTATGGCCAAAGGAAACGGTCATTTAGCCGCAAGGCTATATCGTCAACAACTGGACCGGCGAGGAGAAATACTGGACCATTACCCGGACCATAGGGTATTTATTAATACTCATAATACGCTGATGGCCGGGCGTATCCCCGGTCGTAGCCAAAGGCACGAAGGAGTACCCAGAGTAGATCCGGACAGAAGAGATGAAGTCATCGCAGCTGTAGAAAGAGACTCTTCTACGAGTTCCAGAGCAATAACCAGAAGGACTGGAATACCACGGACCTCAGTTCTAAGGATATTGAAAAATGGTATGTCGTTTTGTTTTTTATTTACACAAAACATAAATCACAGATACAATGCCAGGTATTAGACTTCTTCCTGCCTAGGTGGTGAGTAATAGTCCTTTTCTTTTTTCAGAAGGCTACCACGCTTACCACATTCAGCGCGTTCAGGAGCTACAAGCTTCAGATTACCCTAGAAGAGTTGCTTTCTGCGAAACAATGATACAAAGGTGTCAGGAAGACCCAGATTTTTTTAATAAGATCTTATGGACCGATGAATCCCGTTTTGAAAACACTGGAGTATTTAATATCCATAACTATCACAGCTGGGAAATTGAAAACCCACACCTTGCAAGAGCATCAAATTTTCAACATCGATACAGCGTAAACATGTGGTCGGGAATTGTAAATGGAGAACTGATTGGGCCTTTCGAGCTGCCGTCTAGGTTGGATGGAGACACATATCTAAACTTTTTGCAGAACAACCTTTTTGAATTGCTGGAAGATGTAAACTTGGAAACAAGAAGGCACATGATATTCCAAAATGATGGTGCTCCTTGCCATTACGCACGCCAAGTGAGGGGGCACCTTAATGAAACATACCCGGGCAGATGGATTGGGCGTGGCGGCCCAATCGAATGGCCTGCACGTTCACCGGACTTGAACCCAATAGATTTTTTTATTTGGGGTTACTACAAAGAAGTTGTCTATGCTCAGCAAACTAACTCCGAAGAAGAACTGAGACGAAAATTGAGAGAAGCAGCGACGAAAGTCAGACAAAATTCAAGCGCTTTCCGCAGACTAAAAGATAACTTTTTAAGACGTTGCCGATTGTGTATCGAAGTTGAAGGGCGTCATTTTGAAAATCTTCTTTAATAAAGTAGTTGAACTTAATTTGTGTTTTCTTTTATTGATGCTAAAAATAAACCAAAATAACCGTATTAATAAAAACTAAACTAAGCTTTTTTAAAATAAAATGTTTTCTAATGTGTCACTGATCGTTCAATTTGAAATTATTTGAATGCTTTTGATGATGCCTTGCTAATGTAGGCCATAAAAATGAAAACAAAATAAGCTTAATATTTTTTTTTGACAACATTTTTTCTTTATGAATTCTCACCTAACTAAGTTCTGAAGCCAATTTCGTCGTAAAATCGCCTATTAAGAACAACTTTTTTTTTATTATTTGGTAAGCTGACAAACTGCTGGAGTTTTTAAAATTAGTTTGAACCAATGAAACATTAATTTTGTATTATTAAGAAATTTTTGAAAATTTTGCTCCGTTCAACTCAAACCTAAAATTTTTACTTTCGTCCCTTTTTTCGGTAACTTGTAATGAATAACGTTGTGTAGTTGATAATAAAGTAGAAAGGGTGATTCAAGACGATCACTTTCGAGAAAAAATAAATAAAAAAACCTTACTATTAAACAAGTTACGATTATTTTAAGTCGCTCCGGCAGAAAATTCGAAATATACATTTAAAAAATCATAACTTCTAAACTACAAAAAATCGCGGAACATACATGGGGTATTTTCGGATACACCCAGGTGTAAGGAATCTAAAAAAAATTTTTGGACGTCACATTTTGGACCACCCTGTATATATGCAGATATAATATTTATGTACATCACGGTGCTAGTTTTATGTAGAGAATGGCAAATTAAGGCCTTGATCCCAGCAGTACTTATTCAAGACTGAAGGCGATGAATATCCAAAGAGTAATAAACAGAGTAATGCCATCCTACAGGAACTTGGCCAAACCCTCACAAATCATATTCACAATATCACCCGTGTGCATTATTCCATCGCAATATTTTTAATTTCATAAATGGACCGACAACTATTATTATTATTTAAACATAATTGTATAAAATCGGTCTCGATCATTGAAACCAAACTATCTAAACTAACTTTACATACAAGGGGTTCGTACTTGTCCTTCATCTCACCTGATTATGATTGACGATAAGGGCTTAGCATGTAATTGTGTCCACCGCGAAGCTTCGAATAACTGATTATCATATCCATAGATTAACAAACTACGCTCATCGACACAGATATTTTAATGTACCTGTTTACAAATCGTAACTTGGCGGAAAAATTGACTTCTAAAATGTTATTGTCTATTTCTACATTGAAGAAAGAAAAAGAACGTTTGTGTTGGAGGCCGAGGGGACCACGGTACGCCCGTAATCACTGGTCCTAGCTGCTTTGATAATGATTGACTTTCGCCAATAAACTTCAGGCAATATAATGTATTCTGGTTGTCAATCTAGCTCCTTCATTGAGTTAAACAATAAGTAGAAATATTTAGATACAACTATCAATTATTTTTTAGAGTTCCGAACATCCGATGAAAAAACGATGTATCTCTGTCTGTCCGTCCATCTGTCACAGTATCTATATCTATATCTCAGGAACTAATAATGCTATCTGCTGTCTTCAAATTTGCAATAGTTATGAGAAATGGTGACCTACAGGTGCCGCCACTTTATATTATTTAAAAAGGGGCAAAAATAGGGGTCGAAATTTCAAAGCTTTGTCACTAGGTCAAGTCAGCTATTTGTGTCATATGAAAGGGCTTATTGGTGAATTCAGAAGCACATTTTATTGTTTTCTTTGCTGTATAGTTTTTGTTTCCTCAGATCAAGTTTAGAAAGTGAATTTGTAATAATCACAGTAGGCAGGACTTTGCGTAAATATTTTTGATGAAGTGAGGTCTTTATCTTTTATAGTTTTTAAGAAATCATCAAAAACTCTTAGCAGATTTTCGGTCGGGACAATGACCCTTATTTCAAAGTATTTCAAAGTACTAATTGTTTCATGTTTTAGAAATCTTGGTTCGCGAGTCTAACTAGCATTTTGCCGTTTTTATAAGTTACGCTTCAGGAAAAGTCTGCTGGCTAAAACATTTTTATTTAAGTCCAATTACAGCGCCTTCTGTGTGAATTAGAATTTTAGGTTTCTCCCACGTTTTCCCCTATATTTAATTCGGCCTTCTTTGAAATTCATAATCCTATCGTCAAAATTTAAGCCACCAATAAATTATCAGAAATAAAATTGTCGTCATAACAATAGTTCTAATAAAACTGTAGATAGTAAAGTGATATGATATGTGGTAAACACTATTATAAAAGAAAAATTTTGTGATGCGCGTGCGCCAGCTTACCGTCGGATCTGCAAACATGGCGTCTCTGGTGTTGGTGCTCGCCCTGATAGCAGGTACTTACTGAGTCATTAGTGTTGAAATAAGATGTGTAATTAAGTAACTTCGAGTAGTTTTATTACAGTTTCGTTGTTATAATCGCTTTGAAAAACTAAGCCGAAGAATTTTCACAGAAATCCACTTCAGTCGAGCTGATTAATCGCGTGGACAGTGATAAAAAAGAAATAGTTTATTCGGCATAAATTTGGCTTAAATCTTATAGATATATATAAAAAGCTAATGTTAGTATATTAAGACAGGGTTTTCTCTATCACCACTAACTCCGATCAACTTCCCGTTGGGGTAGTGAATACCCCTTGGTCTCCTGCTGAAAGTAAGGGACTATGGTTGCGATGGGTGGAAGTGGGTGGCAAAAATGTGAAAAATATATATCTGTCCTAGTCTAACTCATGTAAACTTCTTGGAAAGTTCTGAAAATTTCTGTAATGATCTAGAAAGATTACATTTACTCTACGTTTATGCCAAAATAAATGTCCACCCGTGCGAAGCCGGGGCGGGCCGCTAGTACTGTATAATATTTCTTATTCTAAGCTCATAATGCAAATAATTTGCTGGACTTTAACGACGAAATGGACCTGTCTCAGCATATTCAAACAGGCCCAAAGGTAAAAATTAACACTGTTTTATTTTTACAACAATTAAATAATAACTAATTTAGAATTGATCCAAGAGTAAATTAGATTAGTATAAATTGACAATAAGTAAATGTGTGTGTAGTAGAAGTTCTAGATCAAAAAATAACTTATATTCTACAGAAAACTTACCTTACATAAATCATATATTTGTCCATTTTGAATACCAGGTGCATGCGCTTCTAGCATTCCCCAACGTATAGTTGGAGGATATCCGACCACCATCGAGCACTACCCCTCGATCGTCCAGGTGGAGTCTCGCGGTGTCTTCACTGGGATCTGGTCGCAATCCTGCGCAGCAAACATCCTCACCTCCAGATATGTGCTCAGCGCTGCACACTGCTTCGCTGGAGCGTAAGTGACCGTTAAGTCAAAAATATTAAAGTATTTAAGTTATCGGGTCCCTCTCCATAAAAGTTTCGTACAAAATTTCTGTTGCCATAATCTTTTAAAATAGAAAATCTGAATTCGTGGAGTAATACATATTTAAAAAATAGAACATCGAATGGTGACGTCCCGAAAGGAGTATCATTAACTTCACAGTGAATCACAATTTTCATTTTTACACACTTATTATTATTATTGTTCAAACCGCTATCCAGGGACCACTGCGAAACGGCTATTGTAGCTAACAATTAAGCCATTCTCTACCAATTTAGTGTAGGCCTCCTTCAGATTGCGCCATCTATCCCGGTCCCGCGCTACTTCCATCCAGTTGTTCCCTGCAACCTTCTTGACGTCGTTTTTCCAATGCAACTGTGGTCTGCCTCTGGGACGTTTTTCATCCCAAGGTCTCCATCGTAGGACCGCCTTGCCCCAAGAGCCTTTTTTACGGGCAATGTGTCCTGCCCAGCGCCACTTCAAACTCGCGACTCGTTTAATGGAGTCCGTGACTTAAAATCTCTCAACGTAATTCCCACGAGCTTGTAAATTAATGATATTCACTTCGCGGCACCATAATTCCATCCATTATGGCAACAGAAGTTTAGTATGGAAGAATTCGGAGAGGGATCCCATTAAGCCTTATTGCTATGTCTACCTATATTCAAAAACACCACTTTATATCGCCCAAACTAAACCTATGAACTATATGCATTTTCTAAGTACCCGAATCTCCTGATGTCCATATCCTCGTCTCCGTCTTTTTAATGTAGTCAAAAACCATGGTCATCTTGGGACCCGGGCACGATAACTATGCGTCGCTATTCTTCCCTCATCGCCGCTCTTCTACTTCCAGATTATACGCCCCACAATACCGTCGCATAAGGGCCGGTACCACATACCGTAATACGGGCGGTGTTATCAGCAACGTGGCCAGAGAATACAATCATCCCACCTACGGTCTGTTGGGTAACGACGGTGACATCAGCGTCGTACTCCTGGAGACAGCTCTCACGTATACCCCCGTCGTTCAGCAAGGCACCATCCCTTCCCAGGACTCTAGAATACCTGACAACACTCCTGTCGTTCACGCAGGATGGGGCGCGGTTTCGGTAAGTTGAAAATGAAACATTGATTACCCAAGCGGAATTTCAGCATCTTCAACTGGACATGAGCCTCTCTGAAATGGGCCAGATAGGCTGATCACGTAAAATCGATAGTGCAAATGCAGGTGTAAGTAGATAGTCATGTTAGTGGAAAATGGAGCAGAAAATATCTCATGTCAAGAAAGTTAGTCCGACCTTCCTTATCTCTGGTATGACTAATCTTTTTTCGGGCTGATTTGATTAGTTGGACCATGCGGAATGTCAATGTCTATAAGAACATGCGTAGTTGAATAAACTGATATAAAAGTTACGCGGTGACGGATATGCTGATTAAACAGCCAGAATAAACATGAGAGAGATGGCGAAACCAACGTCCTAGATTAGGCAAGCAGCGTTCTTTTCAATAATCCTAAACGAACCGATTGCTATGATCCCGAAAATAGCTCAGATTGTGTCAAAGATCTTCCCATCGATTCTCCTGACTATCCTGCAGCTTATCTACATCCGAATCTGTATATTTGGTTACAGCAAGGAGGCTCAGCATCTCCTGAACTGCTCGACGTGACCATCTACACGGTAAACTTCGAAATCTGCCGTGATCGCTACCTGACCCTGCCCAACCCTGGCATCGTCACTGAGAACATGATCTGCGCCGGTCTCCTGGACGTTGGTGGCCGGGACGCCTGCCAGGGAGACTCCGGCGGACCCCTATACTACGGACAAATCATAGTCGGCGTCGTGTCTTGGGGACACGGATGTGCTAACGCTACCTTCCCAGGAATAAGCACCGCCGTCTCACCCTACACCAACTGGATAGTAAATACAGTTTCTTAACCTATTAAATGATTTACTGAAATGTTTTTGATTGAATTTGTTGATTCCCAACTTCTATTAATAAATCCTGATGACTCATGTTGACTTTCTGTGATGTTTTTCTTTAATCGGACTATGCAGTTTATCATTGACATGTACATAAGTACATAATTGAATGTATTTGAGTGAATAATTATAATTATCAGTTAAGTTTATGCATATTCTGGAATTTAGACCTAGATCGATACATAACATGACCTTGATATCCTTAATCCTTTAATCATTTAATGCTTCCGTCGGGTTTCATGAATAAAATTATTGAATTAAACCCTCCATAAATATTATAATCGTTATCAACTGTATCAGTTACCCGGTAGTCGTTCTAATTCAGTATGGTAAAACAAAATGATAACGGTTTATTCGACTACTATAAAAGACAAATATATGCGCCTGGGCAACTTTGTCCGTCGTACAGATTCACGAAAATGGCGTCCCTGGTTCTGTTACTCGCTCTGGTTGCAGGTATTACGTAGAGCTAAATTTAAATATGTGCATGATACTGTAAATACAAGACTAGCTTTGTCCAACGGCTTCGTCCGCGTGGACTTCGTTATGTATTCCACAGGGACTACATAATCGATCGAGGTAAAAGTAGTCCTGTGACCTTTTCCAGCTCTTCAACAAAACTAATGTCGACAATGGACAATAATACAAGGTCGTGGCGATTTGAAAGGGAAGCACATGTTCACCTGTGGACTCTTTAATGCAGGTGCTAGCGCTTCAGTCATCCCCGAGCGCATAGTTGGAGGACAGCCAACCACCGTCGACCACTACCCCTCGATCGTCCAGGTGGATTTCCGAGGGGTCATATCTGGTTTGTGGTCCCAATCCTGCGCAGGCAACATTCTCACATCCAGATATGTGCTATCTGCGGCTCACTGCTTCGAAGGAACGTATGTATTTTCGTTTCTCTTGTGTTTGAATAGTTTATAGATATAAAGTCGTCATCATTAACGTTATCCCTCTCCTAATGTTTCCATACTAAATTTCTGTTGCCATAATCTTTTAAAATAAAATAGCTGGCTTTGATAAGTAATTAACTAAAAATATCTAAAATTTAAAAAAATTAAAATTGTGAAGTTGTAATGGTAATGATACTCATTTCGTGACATCACAATCCGATGTTCTATTTTTAAATAGTTACTAAACCAATCCAGCTTTTAATTTTAAAAGATTATGGCAACAGAAATTTAGTGATTGATGCAGGTGGATAGCCTTAACTATTTTACGGTTTAAAAACATTTATTTTTCATTAAAATTATAAATCACTTACATGAAAAACATAAACTAAAATATACATTAAACGTAGGGTAGTTCAATGTTAACACAGTGTGTACGATTTATACTAAAACATTCGAGGGTACATATTGCATAGTTGCTGTAGAGAACAATGGCGAGTCCGACGGGAGTGATATAAGGGTGCATTCACATTGCTTCTTTAAAAAAATGAACATACCGATTTGATATTTATTTACTATTAGGATAGTCTTTTAAAATGTAGTTCTTTAGTGATTTTTTGAAGACAATGAGTTTTAAATACTTTCTTTTATACTATTAGGCAACTTGTTGTAAGTATAATTTAAGATAAGATATGATAAACCTTTATTTGCAATAAATGTGTAACATTTCAGATGTTCAAGTAAATTATTCTAGATCACACATTTAGTCAATGTTTTGATATGCAAACAGTAATTAAAAGTAATAATATCGAGCATTTAAATTATACAATTATATGATGTCAAGACACGTACCTAATTTTTTATTTTTAAATTTAGTTCCTTCATATTATTATATGAAGGAACTAAATTTAATTAAAAAATTTCTTGCCATAATTAGTTCTTGGTTTAGTCATAGCGTAAGTAGCATTAGCATCAACAAGGTTACATGTACCTCACCGACTAGCAACACCTAGTTCATAATCAATTCCTTTTTCTAAGTCAAGCTGTCTTTGTGAGTCTTTCTGACAGTAAATTTGGCTAGCCGTGGTCTCCACTCGTGGACGTCTGCTCCGGGGATTGGAAGTCTTACGGCAAATAAGACCAACCGACATATTACGAGTACTTCGTTTCCAATCTCTATCAGAGAGATTTTGAGTATCCCATATACTCGTAGCCTGTCGAGCTCACATTAGGACAATCGTCAACATCCCTTCCCTTCGCTTAGATTTATTTCCCCATTCATTTAATGTTCATGCTGCCAGATTGACCGACTCTTTCTTATAAATAGTTCATAAGATATCATAAATTAACATATAATTATTGTATTACGGCTTCAGTGACGCAGTTGTCTGGAGCTTTAGACTCAGACCCGCGACACACGCAGGTCCCGGGTTCAATTTCCGGTGGGGACATTGTTAAATGTCACTTTGCGAGACTTTCCCCAGTTTGGTTACATTGCAGGCTGAATCACCTGATTGTCTGAAAAGTAAGATGATTCCGTGCTTCAGTGGTCCCGGTTACTAACAACAGGTAGTAGCTACATGTCAGTAGCCATGTCAGAGGACTATAGCCGCTCAACAACTCTGAAAAGTTTATATTTGTGAGGTCGGTCATCGATTTTACAACCTACACGATAAGATGAGATGATTGTGTTTATGTAGATTACTTACTAGTTAGGTAGATATTAAAATATCTCGTATTTATGTAATCGTATTTAAAATGTACTTGACCCAGGAGTGCTGTCAGAAATATCTTTTAGAAATACGCTGTTCCTTTTGTATAGTATATTGAAATGTTTAAATAAAAATGAATTAATATTTCGTACGGTAAGAAGTACTCCCAAAATAACAATAGATTCTTACAGGTTTTACAGCCCTTCATTGCGTCGTATCCGAGCTGGGTCCACATACCGTAACGTCGGCGGTGACATAAGATACGTGGTCACAGAGTACAACCACCCCAGCTACGGGCAGAACGGCCTAGACGGCGACATCACCGTGGTTCTACTGTCCTATCCCCTGGTGTACACACCTGTCGTTCAGCAAGGATACATCCCCCCACAGAACACAATAATTCCTGACAACTCGCCAGTGGTTCACGCAGGATGGGGCGCGATATCGGCAAGTCATACTTATAACTCTTGCGACCTTTCTGACTACCCGCAATAGTCCCTCATAATCATCAGCCGGGAAACGTCCAATGCTGGACATAGGCCTCCTTCATGGTATGACGCATTGAGCGGTCCTGAGACACTTGCATCCAGCGACTACCCGCCACCTTCACCAGTTCGTCGGTCCAACTAGTAGGGGGACGGCTCGGTAGACACTTCCCGGTACAATATAAATTATGAAAAATTACTTTCCGTTATAGGCAAAACAATATCTAAAGGAGGTTATTTAAATCAATCCTTGAGCATTGCATATTTTCATTTCACTTACGCATAATTCGATTAATGACGACATGAAATATACAATTATTATTTTGTTTTAAAACTTATTTCAGAGTCAATTTCGTGAATTTTTAATGAGAATAAGATTTATATTTTGCAGGCTATACTTATACTACCTTTTTGCGAGGGAAAAAGCCTAGCTTTTAGAAAACAAGTTTTACTCTAGCTCTCCTCTCATCCTCTGTAATTTTAGATCTACAAGTTTACCTACTTGGAATTCTGTCGAATATCTACTTGGCCTATTGGAAATGTAATAAAGAAATTTGTTATCCATTTATACCAACAGCAAGGAGGCCCGGCTTCTCCGGAACTGCTCGACGTTACCATCTACACGGTGAACAATGCACTCTGCCGTCAACGGTACCAGACCCTGCCCAGCCCTGGCATCGTCACTGAGAACATGATCTGCGCCGGTCTCCTGGACGTTGGTGGCCGGGACGCCTGCCAGGGAGACTCCGGCGGACCCCTATACTACGGACAAATCATTGTCGGCGTGGTGTCTTGGGGACACGGATGTGCAAACGCTACCTTCCCAGGGGTCAGCACCGCCGTCTCATCCTACACCAACTGGATCGTTGCAACTGCTGTTTAATTTATTTTTGACCGTTAATAAATTATTTCTTATATTTTTGTACTTTTACTTTAAACTGGGTGAGATTTTTGTACACAGGTAACGAACAAGTTCGTGACGAAACTGTCGCCGCACTTAGGTTTTCATAGCAGTGCGCGCACGGGTTACAAGATTGACACTCTCCGCGTCGGTCGGTCGCTATTTGCATTCGGACAAATGCTCCTAGATTCGGACTTCCGACTTTGGCGCACGCAAAATGTCGTTGTCATCTATGCAAAACGTAAAGATTAGTGAAGACGATATTGATAATGACGTCCTTATAGAAGAAGTGACAACAAATCGACCAGCACTTTATAAAAGTTGAAACAGTATTCACATATTAATTTGAAAATTAAAGTGCGGTAAGAAATAAGTACAATAACATTTTCCAATGTTCTCTATGTTTATTAAAAAAAATAGTATAAAACTTTCCACTTAGTAGCCTGTCACTCAAAGGGTGTTGTGCTTTCCTTACCATCGTGAGCGCACTCTACTTTGGAAACGTGACGTGACAAGCAAAAGTAACCCGTGCGCACTAGCCCTAAGCATGGGGACACACCTGTCTTTGCTGGGATGGCGTATCGTTATTGCATTTCGATTTGTTAAAAATGTTTGCTAGTAAACTTTGTCCTTTGAGGAGGGCAAACCACAGATCACTATAAATGGCAAACAACACGCAAACATAAAGGTGAAAAAGAAAAAAAAATGCCAAATTGACAAACGGCGTTTAGTTTACTAGCAAACATTTTTCAACTCCGTGTAATGCTCCTGTGAATCTGTCAGTGTCAGTGAGTGATGTGTCGAATGAATGTCAGCAAATCTTGAAATCTTGCACCAAATAACTTAAGTAATTTAGCAAGTGGATTAAATAATGAATTAATAAAGTATGAGGTAGAAAAACGTTATGTAAATATTTAATATAAATTTGATTTCTGCTATACTAAGGTTTAGTTTAATTGAAGTAGTCTTGTCTTGAAGAATGGCGAGTCCAGGGCCGTCGGTAAGTTTCTTATCTTATCCGTCCTTTGATTACTTGTAATGCTAGCTTTGTTTACTTGTAATGATTTATCACAATCACAAAAAGAAACAAACATCGAAGAAGTGATTGAAGGGACGACAACATATTTTAGGTTATAAAAATTTACATGTAATCATTCCTGGAGGTAGAAATTAAAGTTATATGAAGTATCTATCTATTCTATGGTTTAACCGACCTTCTAAATTATGTTGAATAAACCCTTCAGATACTAAAGTTCTACATGTACTGCTACAAATTAATCAGGAAGAAATTGAGTCTTTGATAACCTATTTTCAGAAGCAATCATATGTGATTGCTTGAGAGAATTATTTTTCAGACTTAATTGTGGAATTCCAATTGGAACAAAATGAAAGAAAAATTTTACATCTGCAAAAGTTATGCAAATTGATAGAAAAAAAAAGCTTTTAGAGTTATGAACATCCAATAAGGAAACGGAACCATTATAATCTTACTCTGGTATCAGTTTGTCTGTCTATCATACTGCTAAGGCTATTATTGACTTGAAATTTGGAACAGTTACTTCTTAAATAATTGATAAAATATTTTTATTAAAGATGGGGAAAAAATAGGACAATCGAAATATTTACATATGTTGCAAGTCTTAAGATAAATGTGTTGATGGTTTCTGAATCTTTCCAATACCAGGTATATGGGTAATTGGAATTAGTTAATAATTAAATTTAATTATGTTTGCTTTTTCAGTCTACGGCTACAACCCAAGAATTCAAAATCCGTGTACCAAAGAATGTGAAAAAGAAGTATCATGTGATGAGATTCAATGCAACCCTGAATGTGGACTTTGCTAAATGGACGAACGTCAAAATGGAAAGGGAGAACAATATTAAAGAGTTCAAAGGAATAGATGAAGACATGCCTAAGTAGGTTAGCGGGAGACTTGTTGAGTTATTTTGTAAATCATACTAGTGAAACATCACTTTTAACTTCACAGCAAAGAAGTTCACAAATTTTATTCTGCAGAATGGAATTTCCAGTCATTCCCCTTTAAAAAATCTCTAGCTTAGATATTTTTTAAAAAAAATCAACACATGACATCCATACTATCAAGATATTATCAACCACAACGATAAAAAAATTCTAGCTTGGTTTTTGGAATTTTTGTATATTGCAGAGAATGTACAAGAGAGTGAATGAGGGTGCCTCTGTTGCTCTGTGGACTCTTAAATAATAAAACAACAGACGCTTTACTGTTAAGAACTTCAATATTGAGCATATTTTGTGGAAACTTTTTGTATTTAATTACAATTATCCATGGATGCATTGTAAAGAGGAAATTATTGTGAATTTGTGAACCAAAATTCATTTTCAAAAATGTGCTAACTTGTCACCATTTGAAAACTGTGTTACCTAAATATCTTTTTAAATTCAGATATTTAAATTCAAAAGTTCATTGTGCCTAAAAGTTCCGTCAAATATTGAATCTAGAAGAAACCACTCCTATACTACAATATGATTCATGCCAAGTGGCAAAATCTTTGTGGTACAAGAATTTGGACAATTCTTTATGGGCTGCTAATACTAATATACATTGTGCGTATAGGTTTGGTGCAGGCTCGGAATATGGACGCGACATCAGAGAGGAAGCGCGGCGTAAGAAGTTTGGTATTATTTCACGGAAGTACAAGCCGGAGGACCAGCCATGGATAGTCAAGGTTGGCGGCTCCAAGACTGGAAAGAAGTAAGGAAGACATCTTTGTTTATTATTATTTAATAGTGTTTTGCCTGCAACTTAGTCCGCGTGGTCTTCTTAAATTATACCACGGGAATTGCTTGCTCGATTGAAATACAAAAGTGTCCTTTTCCAGCGCTTCAAATACCCCTGTACACTTGTATATTAATGGTATTAGAAATAATAATAGCATAGAATGGAGTCTCCATAGTGCGTGCCCCAGACATGCTTCATTTTTAGGTACTTCCCCATTTAACGCGCAACGCCCCCGATCCCGCTAGGGATGATACACGTTGACCAAAACGAATCGACGCAACGTACAGTAACTACTGCGATGCAGCGCGCACAATCCCTTACTTGTTTTTCAAGGAAATGTAAAACAGACTGCTTAACGTTGAATTCGTCCGGAGCGGGAGTTTTATTTCTATAATAACCTGTATTATTAGTTATTCTTACGGTAATGTGTTGTTTCCAGGTTTAAAGGTATAAGAGAGGGCGGGGTGTCAGAGAATACCGCGTACTACGTGTTCACGCACGCCGCAGACGGAGCTATTGATGCCTACCCGCTGCAGGAATGGTAAGTCATATATATATATATATATATATATATTTTAAATCCATCGTAAATATCTGAGGACTTCACTATGTAGTACGGTTACCAATGCCTCAAGTTTGCATGATGCTATTTACTGACTAAGCGCATAATGATCTGAGATTCGTGATTGACTTTGCGCTATGTCATTTATCGCTGAGCGCTCCGCACCCATCAAGCTCTATCTTAAAAAACTGACAAGTGCGAGATGGACTCGCGCACCGAGGTTTCCGTACAGAATCATCGTCATCATCATCAGCCGGGAAACGTCCACGCAGAATATAGATACTTAAAATACGGAAAACCATAAATAATATGCACCGAACAATCCTCTAACGAATGCGAAAACGATTTAATTTTGCTACTCGTCATTAGATGGCGCTACTAGCACGTTACTTCTATTTAGTTTTGGCAGTCGTAACTAGATGATGCTACTAATAGGTTAAAACGCACGTCTCAAAATCACGTTTGTTGTCAACCCCCTATAAATTTTATATAAATTTTATTATGTTTTTTTAGTATTAGTGGCTATAGCGGCAACAGAAATACATCATCTGTGCAAATTTTGAACTTTCTAACTATCACGGTTCATGAGATACAGTCTGGTGACAGACGGACAGCGGAGTCTTAGTAATAGGAACCCTGAAAACAATTTTGTATACCTTTGCTAATCTAGAGAATTTTATAATTCACAACTTTTATAATAAATATAGAAACCATTTGAATCGAAGGAAGCGAGATATTTTAGAAAAGAAACTAATTTTCGTGACCTTTGCCGTGAATATCAATAAATATCAATAATAATAACTTTTCAGCTTATTTAGTTTCATGCCAAGGCGAAACGCTGTACCACCGCTGGACTATTACTACAGAATCTGTCGATAACCGAAAAAAAAAGTTCCGGTCGGAAGGTTTTATCTATTGGTAATAAGAAAACTTGTCTTCAGGTACAATTTCCAGCCTATACAGAGATACAAAGCGCTGTCTGCTGAGGAAGCTGAACAAGAATTTGGTCGGTGAGTTCGATTTTTCTGCTATGACCTTTCTCAGCTCTTAGATCCTCAAAACATCATCGGAAGCCTCCAAATACAGCACATACCCTCACAGTTCATTATTTGTTCTTCTTGATGATCACAATAATAAAATTTGGAGTCATACCCAGATGCTATCGCCCATCTCAAAACCACACGACAAGGCGTAGATTTAGCCTAGATATACCATATTTAAATGACAAATGTCTATCTATACGATTTTTTTAAAATATGACTGTACTCAGGCAGGTCGTCAGTCCATCTAATGAGGGTTCGGCCCGGTACACTTTTTCCGGTATATAGTAGGCTGTAATTGCTTCTAGCGATAATACTGCCTCCCTGTATTTAAGATTTTGTATACCTGATAGTAGTGGTGATAAAGCCGTAGGATGAAAAGCATTATCACCCAGAAGTTTTAAGCTAATGAGGTGCTGTCTCTGCTACCTCTCATACTGGAATCATCATCATCAGCCGGGAAACGTCCACTGCTGGACATAGGCCTCCCTCATGGTACCCCACATCGACCGGTCCCGAGCCAACTGCATCCAGCGACTCCCAGCGACTCGAACCAGGTCGTAGGTCCATCTAGTAGGGGGACGGACTGGTAGGCGTTTCCCGGTACATGGTCGCCACTCGAATACAACAGTGTTAATAACAATGGCGGTAGACTTAGATAACAAGTGACTGTATATCTTGTGACTTGATTGGTCTATGTCAGGGGTTCCCAACGTTTTCTTGGTCAGGGACCACTTTTACATATATTTTTTTGGCAGGGACCACTATTTAGGTGTAATAAAAATAAACTGTAATAATCAAACTGAAACTTTAATTAAAATCTAATATGAAATAACATAAAAAGAAATAATAACATTTTTAGGATAAAGTCTTGTAATTCTGAATTAATGTGATTTCTGAGCTTGCATCTTCTTCACGAGTTCGGCTATCCTAGGACTAATATTGTTACTCAAAGCCACACGCAAATCATCACTTACTTTCAAACGATTTCTCGCCTTGTTTTTAATTACCAACAAAGCAGAAAATCCTTGTTCACATAAATAAGTTGTTGAGAAAACCATAAAATAACGTAAGGCGACTCGAAGTTTAGTATAAGAAATTGCTTTTTTACACCAAAATGACTCAAGTGAATTCGATTCAAAAGTATCCTTGCAGTTTCTGTCAGTTTGTAATTCAATAAGTTCTTCTTGAATTTCTTCTGTAACTTCACCAGCGTCGTGCTAAAAGGGTTACGAAGCTCTGCACGGCGACCGACGGCTCACCGCCCGCTAATTTTAAATCATTCGTGGACCATTTTTTGGCTACTGCGGACCACTGGTGGTCCACGGACCACTGGTTGGGAACCATTGGTCTATGTGTTATATTTATTTTGCATATCTATTTCTTATATTAACACTGTATGTCTTCCTAGTAGAAAATAAATAACATAAAAAAACAGGGTAGTAGCACCGATAGAACCTCTGCTGGGAATCGAATCTGGGAACCGGGATTGTGAGCCCAACTGTATAGCGGCCAGGCCATTGATGCGTTTAAAAACCTTCAACTTGTAAGCTTGACAAACGCCACAAGAAACACAACTTTGTTTTATTTATTTTAATCTATTGATTGATTTACTTTGTGTTCGCAGCCGCAACAAAGTGATCAACTACTTCTCCCTGATGTTCCGTAAGCGCATGCGCGGGGACGACGCCGTCGACGACGAGGACCCAGACGAGAAGAAAACTAAGGGAGCCAAGGCCAAGAAAGGTAACATTAACCGGAATGTTAACATTCACAAAATTTGTTCAGAATACAATAGATATGATCTCACTTTATAGACCTAAAATAAACACAAATAAATGCGTTCAAAACGAACTGGAAATCGACTTCAATTGCCCTAAAAGTCTACTTTTACTAAGGCAAATTTAAGATTTATATCGTTTTCTCATGGATGCCCTTGTCAACTGGACCACGGGAAGCACCAGCTTTCAAATAAAAAAGAATCATGGAAATCGGTTCACCCAGTCAAAAGTTCTGAGGTAATAACATAAAATAATAAAAAATACCCGTCGAATTGATAACCTCCTTCTTTTTTGAAGTCGGTTAAAAATGAAACTCGATTTCAAATCTCTCAACTAGTTTACATACTTCCATGAGGAGAAAAAGTTGTCGAGTGGCGACCACGTACCGGTAACCGTATACCGGGCCGTCCCCCAACTAGATGAACCGACGACCTGGTCAACGTCGCGGAGTGTCGCTGGCTTGAAGTGTCTCTGGGCCGGTCAATGTAGTGTAGATTGTTTAATATTTTTTAATCATAATATGTTGATAAAATTTATTGAAAACCCATGATACAAAAAAACTAAGATTCGCGGAACTTGTCTTTTATTTACGCCCATATGTTTATACCATACGTAATGTTGGCAATTCAGATCTGAAGATATCAGAGATGGACGAGTGGATCGACACCGACGACGAATCCTCGGACTCGGAGACGGGAGAGAAGGACAAAGACAAGGAGGACAGCGACTCTGGTGCAAAGAAGAAAAAGGACAAAAAAGGTTAGTGGGTTGGTTCAGTATACCATCCGTGACGTGACAACTTTGGCGTTATACAGGTGTCTCAAGGCCGTGCCACACGGAAGGAAAGTACTTTTAAATATTGTAGATAGAAAGCTTTGCTGAAATAAACTTAATTCTATTTTAAATAATAATTTGAACAGAATTCAAAAATTTCAGCCAGATGCCTAAAAGATTAAATATGAAAAACGTTGCATTTGTATGATACTGACCGAAAGGGTCAAGCTTTTTTTAAAACTACTTCTTACGGTTCCTCCTTGTAGAGTAGTCGTGGGACACTGTTTAGGTAAATCTTGCTAAAAGCGACTTTGTTTTGTGTGTGTTCAGCGGCTGCCAAAAAAAAGAAGCGAAAAGTGGATGACGAGGCGTTCGAAGACAGCGACGACGGAGACGAGGAAGGGAGGGAGAAGGACTATATCTCTGACTCTTCAGATAGGTGAGACAAAACACTTTACTATCTTTTATAATGAGTACTTGAATTAAGAGGAAATTCAATAACCTTTTTGGGCACTAAGGACAGATGTTTTGAAATTCAAGGCTCCTAAAAGCCGTTGAGATCGGCGTCTGATTATCTTGAGTCACCATAAATATAATTTTTGTTATATGTCGCCTTTTCTGTCGCTTTTTACGACACTCACGGAATGACGTGGGGACATTGACACTTATTTCGATATTGTTTTTTTTTCTTCAGTGACTCTGACCACGAGACTAAGGCAAATAAGGAACTCAAGGGAGTTGCTGAAGAGGACGCCCTGAGGTAAGTTCAGGCTTCAACTGTCTCATGTTCAACCTATCCCTTGGCCTGGCCTTCTGGATTCTAGTCGAAACCTTTTTTACGAGAGAGAAACATGTCTTTTGATCTACATACATAATTACACTTACACAACAATTACATATTTGTTGAAACTTGTTTTTTGCGCTATAAGTTCACACTTGGCCTTCATCTCACTTGATGGTAAGTGACGAAAAGACCGATGGAAATCTTGCTCACCCCGAAGCCTCCAACAAATGTATCTCTGAGATACCGTGCACTGGAAATTAAATTGGATTCTGAGTCCAGCTGTGTTGCCAGTAGACAAGGGAAGTTAAGAGATGATGTGTCGATCGTGTGCGTTCAGGAAACTGCTGACATCAGACGAGGACTCCGAGGAGGAGCAGGAGCAGAAGCAAGAGTCTGAGCAGGAGGAGGAGGAGAAGACCACCAAGGAGGGAGAGGAGCGCGCCAGCAAGCTCACCAAGAAGAAGAAGAAACAAGATGACGTCAAGAAAGGTACCGCTCATTTACATTTCTTCTTTATCCATTGGCAATCATTACTATCCTGAAAGACATGACTTCATAGAAATCGGAATATTTTGTAGTGATCCTATAATTTGATCAGACATATTTCTAGTTTGTCAAATCCCGGTTGTTGTGTTTGACAGCAGTCTTTAAGCCAAGTTAGACGCCTTAGGGCAGCTTTATGAACTTCTAACAGTTAATTAACCCCAAAATACGTACGTACCTAATTGATAGAGTTCGCGGGAAATAGCACTAGAGGGAAACCTGTATCATAAAACCAATGTGTTGTGTTTACAGAGTCTAGCAGCGAGTTCAGCTCGGACTCGGATACGGACCCGGAGGGCGGAGCGCCCGCCGTCAAGAAACACAAGAAATCCAAGGACAAGAGCAAAGACGAGAAATCCGCAAATGCCGCCGCCAACTCCACGGGTATGTGACTTTAAACCAGAATTATATTATGTCAAGGCTAGCAACCCATCTATACTGAGCCACAGACGGGTCTGCTCACTTCTGATCATCAGCAGCAGCCGGGAAACGTCCACTGCTGGACATGCCTCCTCTGTTGTATGCCACATCGAGCCACTTGCATCCAGTGACTCCCCGCGACCTTAATCTGGTCGTCGGTTCATCTAGTAGGAGGACGGCTTGGTACATAGTCGTAACTCGAGAACTTACTCCCCATCGGTCTATCAGTTATTTGAGCGATGTGGCCTGTCCATTTTCACTTCAGCTCACTGACTCGTCGAGCTATATCGGTGACCATAGTTCGTCTACAGATTTTATCAGATAATTAGCATAGCTCGTTTCGTAGCTCGCTGAGTGACTATGAGTTTGTTCATTCGGCCCACAGTAAAGAAACTCAATTCGGGTCCATATGTCATTACTAGCTGGCACTGACTTTGTGATGGTCAAATCCTGTCGTGGTCCTTACGCCACAATTAAATTGAATTTTGGTCGTTCAGCGAGCGGGTCGAACAGCGCGAGCACGTCGCGCGCGGGCACGCCCACGCCGTCAGCGGCTGCCAGCGCCGTGGCAGCGGCAAACGCAGCCAACGCTCACCAGCCATCCTCCAAGAGGCCCAAGCTGGACCCATCGTACAGGTAACGACAGTGTAGCAGCCAGCAGGCGGCGCGACGGCCCCAGTGACCCAACCCACCCAACGCAACGCGCAAATTTGCTGAAAGAGATAGACCTGATTTTGAAAAGTTACCCTTAAAAAGGAACCTGAAATCTTATACCTTTAAACGAGCAATTAGTGTATATGGATATAATTCGGATCTCGGAAACGGCTCCAGTGATTTCGCTGAAATTTGGTATTTAGGGAGTTTTGGGGGCGAAAAATCGATCTAGATTAGTCTTCTGGGAAAACGCGCGCTTTCGAGTTTTCATGCGCTTTTTCTTTCGCATTATTCGACGCTAAATGTGATGGGAAATTTCACGCTGTCAAACATAATCACTTTAGCCGAGTGGTTCACACGTGTCATTCCGTCCGAGATATCCGCGTTCAAATCCCGGTTGGAAAATTGCTTTTTTTGTGTGTGTGTGCGTTTTTTTTAGTGGCAAATTGTTCCACTCTTTATGGGGCAGAAATAAAGTATTTGTTTATAAAGCTCGGTCGCCCAGATATTATGCTTGCGATATTAGAAATGGTTACGACATCTTGTTCGAGGAATTCCACCATCGTAACGGAGATCGTAACAAATGTATCGTTGATTGCAGTAACGCTACTCTTACACCTGTCCCATATAACTGCTGTAAGATATTTCTTGTTGAAATAAACCGTTCCTTTCGTATATATACTCTTACTTCTCATCAAAAAAATCGAAACACCTTGCAAGTTTATGTTTGTAAGGATTATCAGAAAAAGGTGTATATTTAGGAATATATATATGTGAAATGTCGTTTAATAGTGAATAATGTGAGGTTTTCAAATCGTAATGTTAATGTTCTAAATTCATATTAAATTTTCATAGGTTTTTCTGATAATCCTTACAAAACATAAACTTGCAAGGTGTTTTGATTTTTTCTGATGAGAAGTATATTTTTCTCTGTCTTTTGCGTTCTGTAAACATTTTCTGGGTACGATAAATTGTTTAAATAAATAATAATACCTTACATCTTGGATGGTATCAGTAAGTGTGCTTATTGTAAGACCGACACCACAAAGTTACATTAAAAGCTATTGTTTTTAAGGTTATGTACCTAAGGAGTACCATATTACTAAGACTCCGTTGTCCGTCCGTCCTTCTGTCACAGGGCTGTATCTTTTGGACCGTAATAGCTACCCATTACGGTCTTGATAATCGAGTAGATAGATAGACGGATAAACTTGAAATTTTCACAGAACATAGCTTAGACACAATATTTAAAAATAAAATTTGTTTCGGCATTTTTGGCTTCATCTTTAGTCATATCATACGGTGTTACGGAACCCTTCGTTTGCGAGGCAGACTCGCAATTGTTTTAAAAAATACTGTCTTTTGTTACTCGACATTGTTTAAAAAATTACAAACTCCTACGAGTTGATTCAGTCAATTGATCAGTATAATTGTTTCAGCGAATGCGGCGTGACGGAGGAGGCAGTTCGTAGGTACCTCGCCCGCAAGCCCATGACCACCACGGAGCTGCTCACCAAGTTCAAGTCCAAGCGCACGGGAGTCAGCTCCGAGCGGCTCGTGGAGACCATGACGCAGATCCTCAAGCGGATCAACCCCGTCAAGCAAAACATCAACGGCAAGATGTATCTCAGCATCAAACAAACTTGAATACATTATACGTGCTTTTTATTCATACTTGACTTGTTTTATTTCAATTATCACATTATTATTTATATACGTCCCCACTGCAGGAGCTCAGGCCTACTCTCCTACAGAGAGTGCATTTGCCATAGTCCACCACGCGGGCCCAGTGCGGAATGGTAGACTTCACACACACCTTTGAATTTCTTCGCAGGAGTGTGCAGGTTTCCTCACGATGTTTTCATTCACCGAAATGCATATGGTAATGATTAATAAATGAAAACAAAAAGGGTGATACAAATACCTTACGGCGTTTTCTTTTAAAAAGTTTTGTTAATTATGGTATACGTTTAATGAATTAAATAAATTCGATTTCTGTTCCTATGCTTCATTACGATTTCGCGAAGAATCGCGTCCGGTTCTGTCCGAACTTTTATTTGCATAAAGCTGGTTCGGAAAATGATTCGGTAAATATTACGTTTTTTCATTAAAAATTATACTAAGTAATTAATTCAGTGCTTTTAACTGATTTCCCAAAATCTTCCATCTCCAATTCTGCGTCCTCTGGTTTCCTGCAAGGAAAACAACAATGTTATTTAATAACAATTGATTAAACATTCCTGATGGGTTTGAACTTGGCCTTCATCTCACCTGACGGTACTTGACGTTGAATGGTAAGCGTGCGCACCCAGAAGGCTCAATGTAATGAGGCGCTGGCTCTACTTTCATACACAACACAATTACGAGTAACATTCCCGTTTGGCGGCAAACAGGTTAAATGGTGGTAGGTAAACCGATGGAATTAGAAAATGCCACCAAACCAAGATACCGACAGCCACCCCCACTGGCAATCGAAACCGAAACCTCCGGATTGTAAGTCCAAACGTGTAGGAATAGGGATGATGACAAAAAAATTTATTCCCTCATTCGAGAGACCGTGTGAAGAGATAAATGGCCTTGTCAAAGATTTTTCGATACGACTTATAGTTTTCCTAATATAACCCGTCGAAAAGTGATTCTAGTCACGTGGTCCAAAAACGCTCCATACAAATCGGCACCCTGTACCTAGACGTGACGTCACGGTTAAGTATTGAAGTATAGATAATGTATAAAACTTTTAACAATATTTGAGTTATGTCGTAAAATAATGTTTTTATGTGACCACTCCCTTACAAAATAATATTCACAATGTAATTACAAAGCAAAACGTAAAATAAAAAAAATTATACGAGCAAGTTGGTTTTTTTGGAATTTTTGCGGGCTTTATAAGTGTAAAAGTCCAGAAAAAAATTAAATAATATTAGATATTTTAAATTTTATAGGAGCTTTATAATGACCTTTATGGTTTAAAGTACAATTTAGCCCCAATCTGATTTGGTGTCATCTAGCCTATTAGGCCACGGCAGCGGTTAGGTTACATCTCAAACATTCTGGTCACCTCTTCATTCAAGAGATAAGCACTTCTGAATCAAATGTATAATTATGTTAGCACAGAGCTGGAATCCTTCTTTCCCATAAAATCAATGAAGATAACAATTGTGATCTGACCCGCACAGCGAGGCTTCCCTCACGAAGCGCTCGCCCTCAGCGATGGTCTGCGGCAGGCGCCGGCCGTTAGTCTCCGGCAGCAGCAGTGACAGCGACGCACCCAGCAGGGCCGCACTGCCGATCACTAGCAGCGGCAGCGGCGACCACACGGTACCCTGTGTAACAACAACCAAAACTTGTAGAGTCAGAGTTTCTGATGTCTCAAACACTGGCGTCACGTGTCTATAGATGTTTTTATTTATTTATTTGGATTTCCAACAAAGAAACACTATAAGTAATCACAATATCAACATCTTAAAATAACAATTAGTGCTCCTTCAATGACAGGAAACCACCGCATGCAAACAATACATGAAATAAACCAAAAAATTAATAGAAAATATAGCTAAACCAAGTGACTACTACAACTAAGTGGAGGCAATGGCAGAGCAGTAACTCTGAGTGACATATTTAATCAAGGCGGCTTTAAAAGCTGACATATATATTTTACAGTATACAGTATGAAGATTGCCATAGTAGCTCAGATGGGTAGAGCGTCAGTCATTGAACAATCGAGATGCGGGTCCTGTCTCGCAATGAGTTCCAATTTGTTATTTGGAATTTATGTACGAATGATAAAAAATTACCATAGGGTTTTAGGTGAAGGAAAACATCGTGAGGAAACCGGCACACTCATCATCATCAGAAGGAAACGTCCACTGCTGGACATAGGCCTCTTTCATGGTACGACACATCGATCGGTCCCGAGCCACCTGCATCCAGTGACTCCCCGCGACTCTAACCAGGTCGCCGGTCCACCTAGTAGGGGGACCTAACTAACTATTATAATATACCGGCACACTATGGAGAAGAAATTCAAAGGTGTGTGTGAAGTCTACAAATCCGTACTGGACCCGCGTGGTGGACTATGTCCCATACACTCTGAGAGCAGGCCTGAGTGGGGATGCATTAATAGGCTGTTGATGATGATTTTACAGTAGTACGTTTTGGAGAGTGTTTAATAAAGCTAAGAGTGCGTATCTTGTTTCCGCTCACTAGACGAACAGACGAGAGAGGAGGATTCATACAACTGGTTGACACGGGACAGATCCCTATTTAGGATTCCATCCTGATCTTGTCGTAAGGGATAACTCTAGGGAAACTGTCAACAAAGACTGCCTGTGTATCAGCAACACCTTAATACCGACCCGTCTACAACAACCAACTACCACATAAGATGCCGTAAAACAGTTGACTTTACTGACAAGGACAAGGAAGAACAGACGCGAATGTTTACGTGATGCAGAACACAAAAATACTACTCACCGAGAAAACAATGAAGGGCGAAACCACGACACCGATGAAAGCTCCCAGGTGAAGCAACGCGGAGCCCGAGGCACGCACCCCCGTGGGTAACAGCTCGGTTACCCACTGTATCATGGCGTTACTGGTCATGTTTATGAAGAAACGAGCCGTCACGGCCAGGACGACTTGAGGTAGACCTGGAGAGATAATATTTTCAATGTACAATGTCCTTGCACTCGGACTTTCGCAAGTGATGATGGCCATAGTTTGGAAACCTATTTACTCAGAAGCTTTTTAATCACATAGGCCTGTTTTAGTGAACCGCTTCTTTCCATTCTCTCGCGAGCTTCATCCTAGATTTATTTCGCCATGTAGTTCATTGGGTTAGGTATGCCCACGAACTCATTCTACGCTTGGTCACCGTTTTGACAAACGGAGCGTAGTTCTTTTAATCTATGGTGATGACTCACCTTTCACTTGTTTTGGTTCACCTGCCGTTCTACTATGGTACCTATGATACCTTTTACCATGAGAAATCGAACCCAAGACCTTATAAATCTTAAGGCAACTGCGCCACGGAAGCCGTTACAGGCCGAACTTACCTATTAGATCTTCGAACGGACTCTTTTTGAACATTCATAAAAATAATTTACTCTCTACAACTATGTTTACCTTTAGGTGAAAACGCAGCTACTATTGCCAGTAAGCCTGCCACGGATTGTGGACCAAAACATAGCAATTTTCGACCCCATCTGTAAAAAAAAAATTGGTTGCCTGTAAAGTCGGTATACGGGCGAAAGTTTTACGTGACAACGACTTTGAGTGGTAAAATAATTTTAATGTGAATATTCATTCAGGGACGCGTGCCTTTCACTTTTTATGTCTGTCTCTCTCGCTCTTAGGCGGGCTAACCATGCCCGAGTGGAAGGGACGCGTGCCTCTCACTCGCTCTCATTGTGAGCGCATAACGTGAGCGGAGCGTAACGCAGTTTCTTGAAGTGTCACCCGGCAAATCAATTTATAAGATGTTGTCACGTCAATATGTTTTAAAATATATTTTAAGCCACAGTGAATAGGCTATTTCTAGGCAAACGGAAGCAGACTATTTAAAAATATCTGACGATGAGTTCTAAAATTAACTTGAATATCGGAAGCATGTTCACTCGTATAGCTGTGCCCATATTATTATTTTGAAGTTAAGAGTCCTTGTAGAAACCAATCGTACCTACTATTAACACTACCTTGTTATTTTGGTGACTGATTGCGGTGTGAATTTGCTATGCAGGTAAAATCCAAATAAAAATGTGACTGATCTCCATTCGAGCCGAGTCGCTCTCTCAAAGCCTTTCATCTCAAACCAACAGCCTTAAGCCCAAACGGGCGCTCTTAAGCCATTTTTAGTAAAGACAAATAGTCCGGGTGAAGCTGCAATAGTTGCCGGACCAACAGCATCAAAGAAAGAAAGAAAGAAAAAAAATTATTCCAAGCTAAAAAGATACAACACCTAATGGAAAAAAACACGCACGTGACACATACAGAAAACAAAAACAGCAAATTACAGCAAAATTAGGTTAGCTTGGGAAACGGCACCAGCTCAGCCCGATGCTGTGACCTAATGACCACAGCGCGGATTTTCAGCTGCACCGTGACTTATTTATTCGGCGTTCAAGTGTAACTACCGTAAGAAAACTAAATAATCATCTTAAGACAACGCTCCACAGTTCACGTTCCAAAAAGCACAATCGAAGAAAACTCAGAGCCGTGTACCTATAGATTTGAAGCCCTTTTGCAAAGATACCTCAATTATTGCTTACCTATCGAGTACTAGGATCAGTGCGAGGATGGCAGGTATTTCCACGCAGCCCGACAGCGAGAACGTGATGAAGAAGTCGTACCCGAGGCTCCCGGACATGCGCACGAGTGCGTCGAACGCCATCACGCTCGTTATGCACAGACCCACCATGATCCACATCATTCTGCGCAGGGGAGGCGACTTGAAAAGCGCTCGTAACGACTCATCGCTCACTTTGGGACGCTTGGACTGCATCTGAAAAGAGAAAGGTAAAAGTTAATTATCATCAACAGCCTATATACGTCCCCACTGCAAGGGCTCAGGCCTACTCTCTTATAGAGAGTGTATGGGCCATAGTCCACCACGCGGGCCCAGTGCGGATTGGAGGACTTCACATGCCTGTTCAAGACATGCAGGTTTCCTCACGATGTTTTCCTTCACCCTTAAGCAATCGGATAATGTACTTGAATTGAAAAACAACTCATATGTACACGGCTGGATTCGAACCCGGAACCCTCAGATTCAGAGCCCACGACTTAACTATCCATTGCGACACCGACACTTAAAAAAAGTTAATGCTGAAAGGTAAATCCCGTCACAGAAAGTTGGACTTGGAAAACTTGGACGAAGATCGACCCGCGCACGACAGTGCGTCAGTTAAGGTCAAATATCCTATAATAAAAGTTGGTGGTAGAGCTTTTCTATATCCGCCTGGCCTATCTAGCACCGTATATGTTACCTAAGTCTGCCGCCAAACAGCAGTATTCATAGCACTGTTGTGTTCCGGTATGAAAGGTTAGCCAAAAATGTATAATGGGTTTGCTAACTTAGTCTTAATCTCACTTGATGGTAAGTGACAATAACGCCTTTGGATAAGTTTACGAACCCAGACACCTCAACCTAATGAAGCGACCTTGTGCTTTTGACACTGCTGTATGGCGACAGACTTAGGTAACATGGTGGTAGCTAGCGAGGCGGATATAGAAAATTCTCTATCACCAACCAAACGAGTACCGATAGCGAATTGAACCCGGGATCTCCGGTAACTCCAACCTTTTAGCCATTAGGCCACGGTAGCGGTTAAAAATTGCATTATTTCCATCCTTGTCGTCAGATCATCAGGTGAGATGAAGGCCAAGTGCCCTTATCGCCACCGCCCAAGTGAATGCCGATTGTAAATTACTATAACTAAAAAACTCACTATGAAATCTTCCATAACTTCCTCTGGAATCTTGGTTCTGTTAATCCGTTCGAATCTCCTCAACACCTTGACGGCGCGACTGGTATCACCGCGGGAGGTCAGCCACATGACGCTCTCTGGGATCGTGAAGGGGGCCACAAAAATCAGCAGCATCGGCAAGGAAGACAGCAATGTCAGCGTTCTCCAATTGCCGACCCAAATGGAGAACCAGGGGAAGATAATGCTGCCGCCACCAATAAACAATGCGATCGGCAGATTCCCTGCCCACGTGCGGTGGCGAGGGCCTACGTACTCCAGTACTGCGGGCAATTTACATAAATTACGAGTGCTAATACTATATATTTTCAACACATTTGCTGTAAAAAATACGAAGTTTGAACACTGCTCGAAACGAAAATTGAAAATTTCGCACCACCAACGGAACGTGCGGTAAAATACGTACTCTCAAAACCTGTTTTACTGCACGCTCCGTTGTATGACGTCGCCATGGTTTACTCTCTACGGCTCTAAACGTTTTCTCACTTTAATAATAAAAATAAAAAGAGACGAAATATGCACTAGTTTCAATTTTACAAATGCACGCCATTTTCATATTAGAACAGTTTGTTTCAGTACCTATGTCTTATATACTGTTTTCTCGAAAATGTATTGAAAAACGTTTGCGAGGCATTGGTATTTCCAAACTCATGACTATGGTAAAGCAAGTAGATGTTTTTACGAACATCCAGACAGACAAAAATTCTGAAGATATCTCCTACAATATCTCCCGTGTATAGTCATGGGAAAGTTACAATTTTATAATATTAATAGATGTATGTACAATTTTGATAGATACAAAATGCAGATAGACAGACAAGACATGTGTAAAATGTTTACAGATCGGTATATGTGAAGGGTAAAGTATGAGTTCTTACCGAGTATGTACATGAGCATGAAGCAGCTATCGTTGGACATTCCCGTGATGAACCTGTAGAAGGAGTAGTCCCACAGTCCCCTGGGGTAAGCACTTGCTGCTCCGCCGATACAGCCGCATAAGTTGGCAGCTGAAACATCGGAATCGTCTCTCTTTCAGTTTTGTTACGATTGGTGGCTTTTGGACGAAGAGCTGAGGGAAGCCTTTATTGGGGTTTCAAGTTTCAACCAAGGTTAGATTTTGGTCTTAAATTCTTGTATCTGGTGGCATACTGCTATATAGTTAAAATACTGTATTTATTTCTATATATTACTTTATTACCATCGTGAGACGTCTAACAGTAAATAGGTCTATAATTTTTCATGACTTGAAAAGTGGGCGACTTTTTCATTCGTTTCAAACGTTTTCATTAAATCATTAGACAAGAAATCGAAATACGAACTGTAGATGACTCTGCCAATAGTATGTCAGGCTCTGTTATATCGCCTAACATAAGACTCACCGATTTACCCCGGGATTCTGCCAAACCTATCAGCCAGCCACCCGAACAGAATTCCTCCTGCCAGGGATCCCGCGAAGTACACTGATTGCGCTATTGGCCCGTAGCCCGCCTTGTCACAAACCCACTCTTTCTGGAATGGAAGACAGTAAAGAACTTCAGATACCTATATTTTAGGTATTAATTTATAAACTAATATCATCTGTAAACTAGTTATCTACTGGATTGCTTTCGAAGTGAAGAATACGTCATAGGCAGTATTTCTTACCTCGCTAACAAGGGTGGGATACGGAATATCAGTCAACTCGAACTCCCAGCCATGCTGGCATGGTACCAGTGGCGTGTTTGGAGCTGGTGGAACTAGTGTCTCCAGCACCTGGCTCCAGTTCGTGTTGAAGGTGTTGCACCGGTCCCAGCCCTCGTCCGTAGCTGGTGCTGACAGGTTGCGTCTGAAAACAATTTGAAAATTATCGGCGTTGTTGACAATTTCGAAGTAACTTAAAGCTATAGAAAGAGCTATTCTCGGTATCTCTCTAGTGGACAGCATTCGAAATGAAATGATCCGCCAGAGAACCAAATACTGTAATTTGTTTAGCAAGCTTGTTTGCCATAGAACCGCCAATCGCCGAAACAGTCGAGTCCTCGAGTAGAGACCACATCTTGAAAAATGTGGTTTAGATCGCTACCATGTTACCTAAGTCTGACGCCAAACAACAGTCTGTTGTTTTAAGTCAGATACGAAAGGTAGTAGAGCTACGACTCATTAGCTTGGGGCTTCTGGGTCAACGGCCTTATCACTTACCATCAGGTGAGATGAAGGCCTATCATACAATTTAAAAAAGGTAGAAGGCCGTCGTTTTAAGAGTTCAATGCAGATAGTGCATTATGACGATTCGTGATAGTAGTGAGATGTGGGGAGTTAGTCACATGCCAACAAATATAAATATCTCCCAGAGCTACTACGAAAAGCAGGTGTATGATAATATCGTAGGTAGGTATTATTCATGCGATGTGTCACCTGCACAGTCTCATCATAGGGCTGGAAATATGCTGCGTCGTTGTTACTCAACATTTGAAATCAATTATATTTTTATTACATCACCTACACATATATTTCTGAAATTTATTTATTTTCTATAATCTCAGTCTATAATCCATCCATAATCTCCGCACATGATTCAACAAATGGAGGACGACAGTTGGACGTCGCACATAGTAGCTAATCGTCCGATCTCATAATATGTTTGACTGTGCGATAGTATTACATTACGCTGTGACTGATAGATAATGCGATGCACATTATACGTATATCTTAGCACTGATTTCCATTTAAAACGTCACGCATAGGCATTTCATCGCTTCACAATAATATAAGTATCTTTCCCTTTGACCCTCAATGCGTCAAGAATTTTTACGGTTGCCTACACAAAGAGTACCCAACGGGGCCAAATTATTATGGCTTCGCTGTCCGTCCGTCAGTCCATCACAATCCTGTATCTTTTGAAAAGAAATAGGTATAGATTTGAAATTTTCACGAGTATGTAAAACCGATAGGAGGATACAGTTGAGGTGGGCAGGATTTGGGTAACTACGTCAGGTTTTTACATCGTTGATACCACAATGCCTCAATAAAAGTCTTCAACCAGTGCGTCGTACCTGTACCTTATGGAGCCAAAACGTGGACACCCATGACTGATGCACAAACTTAAGGTCCTTCAGTGGGCTGTGGAAAGGTTTATGCTCGGAGTCTCTCTGATGGACCGCATTCGAAACGAATAATTGAACTAAAGTGACCGACATAGCTCACCGTATTAGCAAGCTCAAGTTGCAATTGCTTAGTTATATTTACCGAAGGACCTACAATCGCTAGAGCAGAGTCTTCGAGTGGAGGTAAACATAGTGTAGGACGCCCCACAACTTGTTGGAAAGACGACTTAAGTTGGGTAGCCGGACGTGAATAGATTCGTAGAGCATAGAACCTAATTGAGTGGCGTACTTTGGGAGATGCCTTTGTCTAGCAGTGAACTGTCAAGGCCGATACAACACCATTTTCCGGGTAAAGCGAGTATGCTTCACCTGAGTTCCAACGGTAGATGCTGTAGCTGAGGCACTCTGCACCAGTGGCTCTGTGGCGTCATGGAGACAAACATCTGCACGTAGTAGGAGAACGCGAAGCATACTCCCAGCGGCATCATGAACACGAACATGAACATCTGGTATCGTCCCATCTCGCCCACGTGGGTAAGCACCGTGCCAAGAATGTCATCGTCCTCCGGTGCTGGGGGTTGGGCATCTTTCTTCTAAAATAATACATACAAAACTATGCAACCACTTTGGACCACGTCGCAATCACCATATCTTGTTCCTATGCAGTATGCTAAGGGATATGTCAATTAAAGGTGAATATGACACGGCGAAAAAATGGGTACATACAGGGTGGTCCAAAATGTGACGTCCAAAAATTTTTTTTAGATTCCTTACACCTGGGTGTATCCGAAAATACCCCATGTATGTTCCGCGATTTTTTGTAGTTTAGAAGTTATGATTTTTTAAATGTATATTTCGAATTTTCTGCCGGAGCGACTTAAAATAATCGTAACTTGTTTAATAGTAAGGTTTTTTTATTTATTTTTTCTCGAAAGTGATCGTCTTGAATCACCCTTTCTACTTTATTATCAACTACACAACGTTATTCATTACAAGTTACCGAAAAAAGGGATGAAAGTAAAAATATTTTAGGTTTGAGTTGAACGGAGCAAAATTTTCAAAAATTTCTTAATAATACAAAATTAATGTTTCATTGGTTCAAACTAATTTTAAAAACTCCAGCAGTTTGTCAGCTTACCAAATAATAATAAAAAAGTTGTTCTTAATAGGCGATTTTACGACGAAATTGGCTTCAGAACTTAGTTAGGTGAGAATGCATAAAAAAAAAATGTTGTCGTAAAAAATGTTTAAGCTTATTTTTTTTTTCATTTTTATGGCCTACATTAGCAAGGCATCAAAAGCATTCAAATAATCTCAAATTGAACGATCAGTGACACATTTCATTTTCTGTTTTTAGACATGAAATTATGAAAGCTAGAATTAAACCAAAATCTACTTCAAGGCCAATCACACACAATGACACAAAGCAATAAATAACACGTTTCAAAAGGCGCCAGGCCAGTAAGGTCTTTCTCTTTCGCACTGTTATGGTTGCGTAGAAGTACGAAAGAGAAAGACCTACTGTCTTGGCCACAAAAGTCAGCCGTGCGCGCTAGGGGTTTTTTACCTGCACTTCCCTCTCCCCCCTCTCCCCATACATTCTCCGTAGCATCTCACTGTATCGTCCGTCCGCTAGTCGTTCACTCACTTCCATCGCGTGTGATACTACTTGACGTTGCTTCTTTCCGATACCGATATTTTGAACCTACTTTCGCTTTGTTACTGGACTCCGATTTGCCTTACGACTAACTTGTGCTTGTGTTACGGACTCCGATTTGCCTTACGACTGACTTGTGCTTGTGTTACGGACTCCGATTTGCCTTACGACTGACTTGTGCTTGTGTTACTGACGGCAACATGAGTAATTTTAGTCTAAGCCAGTACGCAGAAATGCACTTTTACTATGGTATGGCCAAAGGAAACGGTCATTTAGCCGCAAGGCTATATCGTCAACAACTGGACCGGCGAGGAGAAATACTGGACCATTACCCGGACCATAGGGTATTTATTAATACTCATAATACGCTGATGGCCGGGCGTATCCCCGGTCGTAGCCAAAGGCACGAAGGAGTACCCAGAGTAGATCCGGACAGAAGAGATGAAGTCATCGCAGCTGTAGAAAGAGACTCTTCTACGAGTTCCAGAGCAATAACCAGAAGGACTGGAATACCACGGACCTCAGTTCTAAGGATATTGAAAAATGGTATGTCGTTTTGTTTTTTATTTACACAAAACATAAATCACAGATACAATGCCAGGTATTAGACTTCTTCCTGCCTAGGTGGTGAGTAATAGTCCTTTTCTTTTTTCAGAAGGCTACCACGCTTACCACATTCAGCGCGTTCAGGAGCTACAAGCTTCAGATTACCCTAGAAGAGTTGCTTTCTGCGAAACAATGATACAAAGGTGTCAGGAAGACCCAGATTTTTTTAATAAGATCTTATGGACCGATGAATCCCGTTTTGAAAACACTGGAGTATTTAATATCCATAACTATCACAGCTGGGAAATTGAAAACCCACACCTTGCAAGAGCATCAAATTTTCAACATCGATACAGCGTAAACATGTGGTCGGGAATTGTAAATGGAGAACTGATTGGGCCTTTCGAGCTGCCGTCTAGGTTGGATGGAGACACATATCTAAACTTTTTGCAGAACAACCTTTTTGAATTGCTGGAAGATGTAAACTTGGAAACAAGAAGGCACATGATATTCCAAAATGATGGTGCTCCTTGCCATTACGCACGCCAAGTGAGGGGGCACCTTAATGAAACATACCCGGGCAGATGGATTGGGCGTGGCGGCCCAATCGAATGGCCTGCACGTTCACCGGACTTGAACCCAATAGATTTTTTTATTTGGGGTTACTACAAAGAAGTTGTCTATGCTCAGCAAACTAACTCCGAAGAAGAACTGAGACGAAAATTGAGAGAAGCAGCGACGAAAGTCAGACAAAATTCAAGCGCTTTCCGCAGACTAAAAGATAACTTTTTAAGACGTTGCCGATTGTGTATCGAAGTTGAAGGGCGTCATTTTGAAAATCTTCTTTAATAAAGTAGTTGAACTTAATTTGTGTTTTCTTTTATTGATGCTAAAAATAAACCAAAATAACCGTATTAATAAAAACTAAACTAAGCTTTTTTAAAATAAAATGTTTTCTAATGTGTCACTGATCGTTCAATTTGAAATTATTTGAATGCTTTTGATGATGCCTTGCTAATGTAGGCCATAAAAATGAAAACAAAATAAGCTTAATATTTTTTTTTGACAAAATTTTTTCTTTATGAATTCTCACCTAACTAAGTTCTGAAGCCAATTTCGTCGTAAAATCGCCTATTAAGAACAACTTTTTTTTTATTATTTGGTAAGCTGACAAACTGCTGGAGTTTTTAAAATTAGTTTGAACCAATGAAACATTAATTTTGTATTATTAAGAAATTTTTGAAAATTTGGCTCCGTTCAACTCAAACCTAAAATTTTTACTTTCGTCCCTTTTTTCGGTAACTTGTAATGAATAACGTTGTGTAGTTGATAATAAAGTAGAAAGGGTGATTCAAGACGATCACTTTCGAGAAAAAATAAATAAAAAAACCTTACTATTAAACAAGTTACGATTATTTTAAGTCGCTCCGGCAGAAAATTCGAAATATACATTTAAAAAATCATAACTTCTAAACTACAAAAAATCGCGGAACATACATGGGGTATTTTCGGATACACCCAGGTGTAAGGAATCTAAAAAAAATTTTTGGACGTCACATTTTGGACCACCCTGTATACTTCACCGTACATTTTTCAGTGACGATTCCTGTTATCGAAACCTATCAGTATTGAGGTTCGGTCGATATGCAAGGGACAAGGACAGGAGATATACTTCACATTTTTCCTGACTATACCGAAGCCAAAGGAAGGTTATGATTTTAGCAACCTTTGTATGTATTTATGTTTAACAGTACCCTCATACTCGTATCTCTTAAACCACTCGTTGTATTTTGACAAATGAAGTGTCATTGAAAGCGTCGTGTTCGTCCGCAGGATTATAAAACGTCACTGAAATTTCAAAATGGCTACCTATAGGGGACATAAAGAAGGCCCCAACAAACCTCCTAAATTATAATTTTTATACTTCGGCTAATACGTTTCTTTTGAGTTTTTTTTTACTTTCTTCTTGTTTTTAGGTAAAACCTTTTCAACTGTCTTTCACAGTTGTTGGCAGAAAAAACCTCAAGTTACACTCAAGTAGCCAATGTATTTAACCCGACTCCTAGTTCTCTTAAAAGGAAAAAAGAAACCCGTTGTTGTCCGTCTGTCTGTCAAGACCCTTTTTCTCAGGAACGCGTGGAGATATCAAGTTGAAATTTAATATTGAATACTCAAGTCTGCGGTCCCTTGAATCTGTGAAAAAATCAAACTTATATGTCAACGTAATAAGGCTGTATTTTAGACCATTGCCATACAAAATGTAAGGGAACCAAAACATATAGGGTACTTCGCGTTGACCTCGAATCCAGAAATTTTCCAAAAAGCAAAGCAAGCACAACCAAATGAATAAATATAAAAACCAATATTTTTTAAATTACAACGCATAAAAATTTTTTTTAAATGTTTACAAACTTAATTTTGTAGTTGGCAGTCATACATCTAGTAAGTAATGTAACCACAAACTAAAGTTGGTTCTTCAATCGTACTTATGTTCTCGGTCGAGCATGATTATAAATTTTTGGTAATTATTCATATCCTGCACCGGTTGGCCGGCTCTTTAATCGTCAATCCCGCATACCTCAGCGGCCTATATAACAATCCTTAGGTCCCGTATTTTAGGATCACTTACCTCAGTCAGTTTAACGTCGAAGCCGTTCTCTTTGCTCATCTTCAATCTGATGTGACCAGTTTAGTTTATGTAAATTTCACAACTTCCTACAATCATTTAAAGGTAAACAAACGACTGTAGCAAGCACGTGGTCGTTACACAATGTTACTTTATCTCGTGGTCGATCGTATTAAATAATGTTTTTTATCTACAATCGAGCGGTAGCAACTCATGAAGGTCGTCAACTCGTCATCGATGTGGATTGATGCTTTTTTCTCTTCATAATGAGTTATTACTAAGTAAAAGTTTAAAAAGCATTGTTATGTTTTAGGCTTGCTACCCGACTGCGTCAGAAGGAGGGTTATGTTTTTCGAGAGTATTTATGTTTGGCACGCTCTGCGGCCTGAAAGGCTCGATGGATTTTAGTTTGAGAGGTGTCGTTAGATTCGTATTTACTGTGAGAGTGACATTGGATATATCATTATCATAAAAAGTATTAAAAAGTTACGCAGTCGGGTTTTTAAAATTTATTTTTCATTCACTTGTTTTACGCGTGTGTTGTACCTAGGGCATAAGTGAGGCTCTTCTGGCAGTTGATAAAAAATTAGATTTGAGTTAAATTTTATTATTTATGTATTACTAGCTTCCGCCCGCGACTTTGTACGCGTGTACTTCAGGATTTATTCTACTTGTTCGATAGGCATAGAAGGCATCTATCTCCATTTCCAGCATAAGGTACAACATAGTGTTTATTCTGTTACGTAGGCTAATAGTTTAAAGAAACAAAAGACATTTCAATATCTGACGTAGTACATTCAAAAAGTCTTCACACTAATATTATAAACGCGAAAGTTTGTATATACGAATTACATATTCTATGGTCGGTTGCTAGGCAACGCGTTTTTGTTATGCCAAAATTGCCCATGTAATCCCACTAATATTATAAGTGTGATTTTGTACAATTTACACAATATGGCTTTATAAATTATAGCCTATATGTTATTCTGATGTATAAGCTATTATTGTAAAGTTTCATTCAAAGCCATTCAGTAGTTTTTCCGTGAAAGCGTCACAAACATCCAAACATCTAAACATCTAAACATCCAAACATCTAAACATCTAAACATCTAAACATCTAAACATCTAAACATCCAAACATCCAAACTTTCACACTTATAATATTAGTAGGATAAAGGACGTTAAAATACTTAAAAATATGTAAACCATTCATATTTCTTTATTAAAACCGACATTAAAAGTGTCGGAAATTTCAAAAATCCTAATTATTTGAACAGTAAAAAGCTTATTACATTTTTATTTACTACGCGACTAGAATTACTTTTCGGCGGGTTATTTATAAGAGTAATAGTCGTTTAGCAAATAATGGTAGGTCCAGTTATATTCTACGGTCACTTGAATGAGATAAACCTTTTTTTTTCGCAATCTACTTCAAAAAACAAGGATGTTACGCAATAACTCCGCCAATTATAAATCGATTTTGATGATTCTTTTTTATTTAGTAGCTCATTTTACATTTTTAGGGTTCCGAACATTCAATGAAAGAATAGAGCCCTTATAATATCACTGTGGTGTCTGTCTGTATGTCCGTCTGTCACGGCTTATTAGCTCGGGAACTACGAACGCAATCGACTTGAAATTTGGAATAGCTATGGGATATGGTGACCCACAGGTTGCCACAACAGAAAACATTTATAAAATATTTTTATTTTCATTTAAAAAGGGGCAGGGGAAGGTCAAAGGGTCAAAGATAGGTGTTACTCGATCAAATGGGGTCGTATTCTATCGGATGTTTAGTATTTCTTTTGTAGCATAGTTTTTCATGCTGTAAAATTTTGTCTAAATACCATTCCCCTCAGAATAATAGTTTCCGAGATTTTCGAAGTGAAAAATCTGTAAAAGAATAAGACAGGATTTTGTGTAAGTATTACAGGAAAACCTCAGCGAGATACAGATATGTTTATTATAATTTTTCATAAATCATCAAAAAACCTTGACAAGCAGACTTAGTTATGCGGTCGAGAAAATGAACCTTATTGTTTGTTGTCATGATTTGAAAACCTTGGTGCACGAGTCCAACCAGTGTCCAAACCATGAAGTGGTGCTTCTGGGATTTCTAAAGCCAATGCAGTCTCGGGAAAAATTCTGGAATAGATCTGGGGGTTATTAAGCTTTTGTCCGCGTCTTCGTCTTCAGCTCCAGAAATCTTCCCAACAATTTAAAGGGATGAAAATTGTCCTGTTCACTCTTCACAGCGCGCTTAAACCGAGCTGGTGCTCGATATTCCATTCAGCCAACATTTTATTTGCTAATAGTTTATCATTATACATGCTTGAAGTCTTTTCTTTCTTTTGTAAACTTGTTCACTAAAGGAAAATAATGTAATTTTGATTATATAAAATGTATTGACAATATTGTAAGTCCAAAAGGCAAGTTGCATAGGAACAATTAATATATATCATATGGAGTATAAATATGCTTCTGTAAATGTATTTGTGTATGTCTAGAATTTGAACAATCTCCAAAAACACGCCGGTAGGTAGGTTTCGTTGCTGTATGAAAGACGGACAAACGAACACGACACATGGATTATTAAAATCAGTTGACTAGAACATCAAGTATAGCTTGATACCTCCGAAGGCTGCACATTCTATATAAATCGGGGATCATTGGGAGAAAGAGCTTGACCTTTGACGGAGGCAATCACGGAATTGGTAGACAAGAAAATAATAACGGTGTGAAAAATGTTGAGTAACTCTGACTCGACGCTCTACGATTTCCTTGATCAGATAACAAAAGCTTTATCTCCTTTGAGGAAAACGTGAATAAAAATTATTAAAAATTTAAATATTTACAAGGTGCCCAAGAAATAATTATTCATAATCTGAAAACAGGACTGTTATTTACCAGATTTTCGAATTCAAAAATTAATATATAGTGTCACACTTTTTTTGGAGATTTTCAGCCATTATTAATTTACGTTGCAATCCGGAACTTCTCTATGTTATAAATTCTGCAATACTAAAGTCACACGTGACGGGTCAGTTAGCTGAAGTGGAAAGAGGAAGTTGCTTGAGGAAGACTCTTCGAGTGGCGACCGCGTACCAGGTCGACCATACGAGTAGATAGACGATAGGCTGGGAGTAGCTGGATGCAAACCTATGCTGCAAACGTATTCGTATAGTTCCCGGCAAACAACTTGAACAAAAGTAGGCATAGTGGGGAAGATTTCGCGCATCCCGGGCGACAGAGGGGTGCAAGGGGTTCCCCCCTTCTCACGCTTAATAAATATCATTATCACACACCGCACTGCCTGATTTTAGACGCCGAGTTATCCAGACACGAGTTCCGAACCCAGGACTTCACTGTAGGGCAAAGACAAACATCACACAACACACATAACACCCAGGCAATAACATCACATACTCCTACGTTTAACAACACACTTCCATAACCATAATACAAAGTCACATTCGACTCTATCTACTTGCTACTAACGTATTGTCAATATAACACAGGCTCACACTAAAGTTTCTCTGTATTTTTTATCTGTCAAAAAATGTGAAAGAAATAAAAACATTACTAAGATATAAAAAATTTCCATATTTTGGTAATAGAATTATAAATCGCGGTATAATCTTGCCAAGCCTTATCTTACTTTTGTTTCGTTTTAAATGAAAAATATTAATAAAGGACAGTTAACACATATTCAAATGAACAAGCCGAAACACTTGTCTCAATTTAATAAAACACTACTTAATCGCAAAATAATTTATTTATTGCTCCACTAAAATATTGTACAATTTGTTATACTATAACTATACACGTACATGAAAAACAAATTATTATAATTCAGACTTTTCATTCTTATTGTACACTCGCTGGATGTTTTCACAATACACGACACGACGACACGACTTCGCGACGTCGATCCGACTTATTCATTCGTCTATTAACAATGGAATTCCATGAAATTATGACACTGTTAACGATAACATCAGTTACAGAATCTTGGATGCCAAAGATCACTTCGTTTCATAATATCATTCACAAAATGTTGCTCTGAAAATCGTGTCCAAGGCCTGCGCCTCCCATTTCATATGTTTTGACATCTAGAACCACTAAACTCCGCTTCGCTATGAATAATCTCATATCAAATTGAGCAATTGCTGTGTATACCTATCCTGCTTTCGCTTTACGTAACCCGCCGGATGAAAAAACAAGACAGCAGCATTTTCATCAGTGCGTCGATTTATAACTCGTTAGTTGTTACAACACAATATCTTCTTATCTCTTCGTCTTAGAGTCTTATTTTTTCGTTCGACGGATTTATGCTAAATTATATTTAATCTGTAGCCGTGCGGAGCCGTGGATGATCGTGTCGCCATCGTATGTCGTCAAATGGTAAAAAACATCCGATGTTAGTTACAGAGAGTCAACAAAAATATAATCACCCCTCGATACAAAGCAAAGGAGGGTGATACTCGTATGGTACGTAGGCAAAAAATTAGGTATTGTCTATCAACACTCCTGTGTTCAGGGCTTTATATTAAGATCACTGGGCTAAGGGATGATTCCAGGAGCTGGCCCAGCGATCGCCAATTCACCACCCAAGCGTGGTGATCATTGCAAATTCCCATTCTAACCACGTCAGTGCCAGGAGCTAAAAATTTGGACTATCAAATCGGAGAACCCGGTTTCTATTCTCAGTGGAGGTAGATAACTGTTGAGGCATTTGGGTGATGACGCCACGGCCTACTCTGTAGACTTCTGATTTTAAAACGTCATTTATAAAATAAAAGCGTTTTAATTATTTAAAAAAATATTTTGATCTAGTTTTAAATTTAGAATTGTACTAGTCCAGGCCGTGGGTTCCATACATTCGCGGAAAGTGTCATTCAGTCATGATGCAGCGACAAAACATATTCTCTATATTTATCCTACTTATAGGAAATGGTGACCGGTCTAGTTGCTCGTATTTATCGATCTACGCGTCATCATCATCACGGCCAGCGTGCTACAAAATCGCGTAGAGTACACAGGCCTCATGGCGCGACAGGTCGCCTCGACAAGCGAACTTTTTAATCGTATTCAATTGTAACTATTCCCGGCCACTGTTCACAATCACGAGGATAACATCGATCAACAGGAATTCACATAAAAAATCAATTTCAGTAAAATAACCTTCAAGTGTAAACAAAGTTACTTCTCTGTAGCTATATTAAAAACCACATAAATACGCTTTTGATCGTGCTATGAAAATGCATTGCTGCGCGTTTTTTTAATACATTATTTACGTTTTAAGAAAATATCATTGGAAAACGCTCTAGTATAGGATTCTACTATCACTCCGTTCACAACAAGAAGTCCCCTAACACTTACATTATATGGAAGCAGGGGACTAATTACGACAGTCTGAACCTTAAGTTTATTTCATCAGGCACCAAACGAGATAACCTAAATTTAAAATTATAATATCATATCGTCCTATTCACCCTCTTAAGATTAAAAAAGGATGGCAAGATTTTAAGAGCTGTCCAATTCATTCAGGTGCTTATATTTAGATAAAGCGTCTTAGAAACTACACACGCCGTTTAGAATTAATTCGAAAATCCGTATAGCACAACAAAAGGCAGTATCTTATTATTTATGTAAGTAACTAAATTAATATAGATAATAACATACACAACATAACTTCAGTCTGGCGTCGTTATGCGTCGTTTGACATCCCGTACTGTAACAGTCAAAAGTGCCTGTCACAGATTTTAAAAGAAAATAAATAAATTATGAGACATTCTACTTTGGACGGCGCCAATAAGTTCTCCTATTTCTAAGGAGACAAAAACTCTCGTCGCACTTATAAAGATCGAATATTTGTGAACTAATAACTATTCCAGATGAAGTATTTATCCTTCTAAGAATCAATCAGTTTTTGTTAAACTCAGCAAAATGTCAAAGGATAAATTTATTGAAACCTTTTGCTGAACACTTCAGCTGGATGTTAAGACAAACGTTTAGGACTATTGCAAATGTAGTCAATAAGATTACACTGGTTCTTATGCATCCGCAATAAAGTTGAAATTGAATTCTATCATTAGTGAACCTAAATTGGTGTAAAACGAGAAGTGATGTTAAGAGGCGCCATGTGACGGACTTCAACTTTGGGTCGAATATTTATTGTTTTGCTAAAAGGAACACTTGCAGATATGTCACCAAGAAAGAATGCAATAATTCATGTCTTAATTAGTTCCACACCGTGGGAATGTTTGGAGACGACCACGAGGATTAGGGAAATATTGAGAAGGTCGGGACAGTCGGTTTTGAGCGCGCGAACGGGTCGGACTGATACTAGGTCATATGCACCGGTGCAAGTCAGGTCTTGACACGCGAGGCGGTCGGTTTTTAGTGCGCGAAAGAGGCAGGTCTTAGCTCCCAAAGCGATCGGTCCGGATATTTACCAAGTTATTCGTCGGGAACTTGATTTAGATTCCTAACTTAGATTCCATGTGATACGTCGCGAATTAGTGGTTAAATAAGTCGCGCGTGCGAAATATCTAAGAATAGCGGCCGGCCGGCAATTAACTTAATATCCAAATACTTGAGTATCACTCGGTACATGAAGTTCGGAATTAGGCCTATGTTTTGCGGTGTCGAACGTGTACAGTGAAAGTGCTACTAATTTTCATTCCTCCTACACTATCTACACATCACACTATATTTTCACTATATATATTTATCATCGCAATGTGATTCAACATGTGTAAACTTGGTGAGTTTTCTTATTTTAATTAGCAGTTCAGCGAGGACCCAGGACTACGTTGCCTGATTGTCTTAGTTTTGATAGCCTAGGAGCATATTCGTTCTTTTAAACAGCTTGCCCTTGAGGCATACGACATAGATTGAGAAATGGAGGTTCCAGTGAAGGCGGAAGCCGCTGAGCTATTTGTTGGGTAGATTTTATAATCAAATCGATAGGGCTTACTAAATATTAAATAATAATGTGTGATTTTTAACAAACTAGACAAGCCCCGATTAGATAATATTATTAGTCTATCCAACTTTTCGAAAACCTGATTTGAATCTTATGGAAACTTCAACGATACATAAAATCAATATCAATAAAACTAAACGCAGTGAATAAATGGACTAAATAGTAGCTTAGTTTGCTGCTGGTGGATGGTGTGGTTATCAAATACCAATATACTTCTACACTCTCGGAATCCCGATCACGAACTCCGTGTGAAGGCCGAAAGAACAAACCTCGACGAAACCTTGGATTGATAATTCATGCTGAACATCACAGCCAAACTGAGAAATCATAGAACCAATACTAAATTATGAAACTAAACGGTCAACTAGGTAGTTCTGGTTCGCTGTTGGTGGGTGGTGTGTTTATCAGTTCCAACCTACTACGACATTCCCGGAATCCCGATCACGAACTCCGTGTGAAGGCCGGATGAACAAACCTCGACGAAACAAGTGACTGGTAAATTCATGCTGAACATCACAGACAAACTGGGAAAGCTATATGACCAAACCAAATAGGCATTCGATCGGTCTAGTTGGTTCTCCAGCTCGCTAGCAAAGATTCTTAGATCTGCGACATGTGTTCAATTCGCCAGCCAATTCAACGCTTGGGGCCTTTAGTCACATGTCATGCAAAAGGGAGAGGGAAAACCTTGCTAAACTGATTGAAGTGATGTACTGGGTCTGGAAGGCTGCGGGTTGAGTGTTTAGCCGACATCTTAGGGAGCGGAAGGCATGAGATCCGTTACTGACCATACTTAAGTATTATCACAACATAGTAAATTACGTTACATAGTATCATGCAAAGATCTAAAATGGGGCCAAATCTCAAATAATCTGTTAGAATTCTAGATCTGCAGATCTAATAGGTGATGATGGATGTTTTATGAGTTTCGATAAAGTTGATCAGAATGAAGTGTGGTGGTTTGATTGGTGGTTAGTTTAGTTAGACAGGTCGTTAGGTCGGAACTGGTTTTGCCGGGGCTAAAAGTTCTATAGCCGAGGTCGGGATAAAGGTGTGCAGGGAGTCCCGAGTTCCAAAAATATATTTAATACTTAGGAATCCAAATTCTAAGACCTAAAAGGTCTCACTCAATTACCCTTCCCTGGTATTCTCAGTCTTACTTCTTTAGATGGCGAATAACGGAGATAACAGCATCGACACGACGAAGTGGAGTTAATCGTTGTAGTGTTCTATTTACATATTATGTGTTCTTTATTATACGTAATCACATAAATCACACTTTACATGTCACAAAATCACACACAAACTAGCAAAGGGCCTGAAGAAGGAAACAACGCCGGAGTTGGGGTCATCGGTAGCCGAGCGAGGGAGACAAAGCTAAGTCCTAGTCGTTTAGTCAGTTATCACTTATTACTTTTGTGTTTTATTTTATTTCACTGTATTTACACGATATGTCGCGGTCCGCGGAAATTGCGTTTATCAACACAACGTAGAGGGTCCATTTCACAGTTTACAGACGATCACGCCATATCACGCCATGTTCACGTTATTTCAACAAATTATCATCATAATTAAATCATTTTATTAATGTAAGGGGGGTGTTCTTTACAGTGGTGCACCGTGACCCAGGATGTGAGTCATTCAAATTTGTATCTTTTTGATACAGATACTTACATTAAAGGACTTGGGTTAATTCTATCGTAATCGGTTAAAGTTACGACTTAATTGCAGTTTATTTATTTAGGTGCGTTTTGAAGATAGGAATTCAGTTAATAGATTTATTTATTACGTCCTAGGTTCATTAGCGTGATCTAGATTTATTTAGTGTTCATTACGTTCTTTAACGGAACGTGTATTATCACTTGATGGTTCAGTGAAACAGGTATAATATTAGTATGATAATTCATAACACGTATATTATGTGTATATTATCATCTAGCGACGTAGCATTACAAGCCAGTGATCGCAAGTAAGAGTCGCGTCAACTTCTAAATTGCTGAATAGCAATATAATCAAAAAAGTACACTTTCGACACAAGTGCGAAGGAAAAGTTATTAGGTGTAGGGATGTTCTTTGTTATGTTTTCGTAACAATAACTTTAAGAAAGCAAGAGTGAACAGACTTTAAATGCAATTTAAAAAAATCCAGCAAGCGTGCTTGTACTTGCACACTGAGGTTCCGTAGATTGGAAGAAGGCGTATGTGACATTTTAATTTATCGGTCATACAGTGGAGTTTGTTTGTAAAGTGTGTTTGTTTGTTGTGCGTAAAGAAATAATTATTTCGGGATGTCATTATAGTGCCTGAAATAACAATAGGAAAATAAAAGCGAAAGTAAGTTTTGTTTGTTTTGTGGTCTCTGGTTGTTTGACGCCTTAGGGGCGAAAGCTTTCGTGATGAGGTTTTATGCACGTGGTCTGTGGGATTAGATGTCTTTGTTCAGTAGGATCATTTTGTGGATGATTGCGGAAACTACATAGGGTGAAATCGCGGGACAAGATGTTGTATATAAATATATACGTAGTTTTACTAAGCGTCGTTGTACGGTTCTGTACTGTTTGCATAAACTGTTAATATTTTATATATTCCGAATACTGGTTGCTGAGGTTATAACTTGTGACAGGCGAACGAACGGACATCATAATGGTTCGTTTGCATTATCGATGCAGTACCCTAAAATAAAGGGCTTCGAAATACCATGACATAGATGCAAGTGGTTTTTTTTTGTGCAGAAAGCGACCGGGCTAGTGACAACGGGAGTTTTTGTGTGTGCGAGAGTTTTTGTCCGATTTAGTTTTATTTCCTAGAATGCGATATCTACATTGTGTATTTTCACAACAGTGTACGGTGTTATTTCATCTTAATCGGTACCGTTAAAATAGGGGCGCATTTGTTAATGACCGCAGTGTCGTATGATGATTTGATAACAATATCGTAGGCGCACACGTCAGTTTTGATGAGCGTATCAATACGTTGTTGTCAGCTTCTTAAAAAAAATCGCAGTAGGATGAGTTGTGGCTAATGAATTTAGGGGCGTATGATTTGATATTGATTGGTGAGTGCAGTAGGACAATATCATTCACGTTGAGTTAATTTAATGATCGCAGTACGATAATCAAACGACATAATAGCAAGGGGCGTGGCTATAAATAGTTACAGTACAATTTATTTTCTGTCGTACAAATTAGTTCTACGAGTTTTAGGTATATGCGTTATGCACTTGCCTAACTTAAGGTAAGAAGTCTTGAAGCAAATGTCGCGCAACGGTAAATTAAAAGGGGTACGATTAATAAGGATAAATTGGTTTCTGCGAATGACAGTAAGTGAATGTGGCGATATAAAATAAATCGATCCATATTAACTTTATGGATGAGTGGGTTTGTTTGTTTGTAAATTTTTGTATTTGTTTGTTATCTCCTCCTTCATTTTGTATGGGGATGGTTGAAGGGATGCAAAGGCACATAGTTTTTATCCCGATCGAACAAGTGATTGATTCAAGGGAATGGTTTCTGGGATCCATGCGGATGAAGTCGCGGGAAAAATATATTAATGCTAATATGAGAAGGAAAATAAAATATATTTTAAGATTAAGTAATGGATCATGTTACTACAAGAAGTTGACTAAGGAGTGCGACCTATTTCTATTCAGAAAAAAATATGTTTTATTTGTTTGTGACCTTTAGTACTCATAAGACTTTTAAAAGGTTCAAACCTGATGATAAGGGCTCTATAAAAGTGTGTGTATGTAGTTTTTTTTATTAACAATGACTGTATGTTGACGGGAATTGAAGAAAACATACAATATTTATAAAACTACGGATTGTGGAAAGAATGAGCACTCTTCCATTTCTTGATCTCGGAGTATAGCTCTGAGTACCGAACGTTCAGAGCAGGTAGACGTTTTTTCTTTTGTCAGAGTCGGACGAACGCGTACTTAAAGAAAGCAAGAGTGATTAGACCTAATAAATTAATAAAACTTGAAACTTAAGGTTACTGGTTGTGACAGCGTACTTCGAATAATTTGTGTTGATATTGTAGTTCAATACAAATATAATAAGATTACTAGTTGTAACATAAGTGGATACATCGGTGAATGAGCGAACAGGGAAATTCGACTGATGAGTTTTAGGTACAAGATTCTAAAGGCGAATAAATTGATAAGAGACTTCGAAGGGATGATTCTTATGTTGATGATATTTTGAATTGACTAATGTTAGACCTATGTTAGTACAAAGGGATGGTTTCTTCTAATATGTTTTTGTGAATCAGCGAGTACTTACTATAGAGTGAAATAGGCGGTGCGTGCAGTAGACGAATTTATTTGTAGATCATATTTGGTTGTGAGAACAATGTTACAGGTACAAACATATTCGCTATATGTTGTTTTTCTTGTACGTATACTATCAAACAAATGAGTTGGGGCAAGCCTTTCGCTCTTTGAATGATGAGTTTATAAGGGTTACACAGAAATACTCATTTTACCAATAATAATGATTAAAGAGAATAAGTGGATTCAAACCTAATGCCAACTGTGATTACTCTGGTTCTCAGAGGGTCCAAGCGACAGAAGTAAAGATGTCTCTATGTTAGGGATTCTTATTAGGATTCTGTGATCTCATAAGAAAGTGTAACCACTGTCGGTTATGGGAATTGTGTAGTCGCAATGTGATTACCAATTTGATTAGTGATTAAGAAATGGCAATTCTAGTCAAAGGGCAAAAGGCATAACCATTTTTATCTAAAATAATGGGCAGAAGATATATTTGATTATGATAATGATGATTTTAGAAATGATGATGATGACACAAAAGCTACCAATAAGTAAAGAAACTGTGCTAGCATAGCGGTGTTTTCCTATTATGATTTCTTCAATTTTTGTCAGAGTTCTGCGAAATCAATAAAAATCTCAGAAATCAAGGGGCGACTGTAACAGTCAAAAGTGCCTGTCACAGATTTTAAAAGAAAATAAATAAATTATGAGACATTCTACTTTGGACGGCGCCAATAAGTTCTCCTATTTCTAAGGAGACAAAAACTCTCGTCGCACTTATAAAGATCGAATATTTGTGAACTAATAACTATTCCAGATGAAGTATTTATCCTTCTAAGAATCAATCAGTTTTTGTTAAACTCAGCAAAATGTCAAAGGATAAATTTATTGAAACCTTTTGCTGAACACTTCAGCTGGATGTTAAGACAAACGTTTAGGACTATTGCAAATGTAGTCAATAAGATTACACTGGTTCTTATGCATCCGCAATAAAGTTGAAATTGAATTCTATCATTAGTGAACCTAAATTGGTGTAAAACGAGAAGTGATGTTAAGAGGCGCCATGTGACGGACTTCAACTTTGGGTCGAATATTTATTGTTTTGCTAAAAGGAACACTTGCAGATATGTCACCAAGAAAGAATGCAATAATTCATGTCTTAATTAGTTCCACACCGTGGGAATGTTTGGAGACGACCACGAGGATTAGGGAAATATTGAGAAGGTCGGGACAGTCGGTTTTGAGCGCGCGAACGGGTCGGACTGATACTAGGTCATATGCACCGGTGCAAGTCAGGTCTTGACACGCGAGGCGGTCGGTTTTTAGTGCGCGAAAGAGGCAGGTCTTAGCTCCCAAAGCGATCGGTCCGGATATTTACCAAGTTATTCGTCGGGAACTTGATTTAGATTCCTAACTTAGATTCCATGTGATACGTCGCGAATTAGTGGTTAAATAAGTCGCGCGTGCGAAATATCTAAGAATAGCGGCCGGCCGGCAATTAACTTAATATCCAAATACTTGAGTATCACTCGGTACATGAAGTTCGGAATTAGGCCTATGTTTTGCGGTGTCGAACGTGTACAGTGAAAGTGCTACTAATTTTCATTCCTCCTACACTATCTACACATCACACTATATTTTCACTATATATATTTATCATCGCAATGTGATTCAACATGTGTAAACTTGGTGAGTTTTCTTATTTTAATTAGCAGTTCAGCGAGGACCCAGGACTACGTTGCCTGATTGTCTTAGTTTTGATAGCCTAGGAGCATATTCGTTCTTTTAAACAGCTTGCCCTTGAGGCATACGACATAGATTGAGAAATGGAGGTTCCAGTGAAGGCGGAAGCCGCTGAGCTATTTGTTGGGTAGATTTTATAATCAAATCGATAGGGCTTACTAAATATTAAATAATAATGTGTGATTTTTAACAAACTAGACAAGCCCCGATTAGATAATATTATTAGTCTATCCAACTTTTCGAAAACCTGATTTGAATCTTATGGAAACTTCAACGATACATAAAATCAATATCAATAAAACTAAACGCAGTGAATAAATGGACTAAATAGTAGCTTAGTTTGCTGCTGGTGGATGGTGTGGTTATCAAATACCAATATACTTCTACACTCTCGGAATCCCGATCACGAACTCCGTGTGAAGGCCGAAAGAACAAACCTCGACGAAACCTTGGATTGATAATTCATGCTGAACATCACAGCCAAACTGAGAAATCATAGAACCAATACTAAATTATGAAACTAAACGGTCAACTAGGTAGTTCTGGTTCGCTGTTGGTGGGTGGTGTGTTTATCAGTTCCAACCTACTACGACATTCCCGGAATCCCGATCACGAACTCCGTGTGAAGGCCGGATGAACAAACCTCGACGAAACAAGTGACTGGTAAATTCATGCTGAACATCACAGACAAACTGGGAAAGCTATATGACCAAACCAAATAGGCATTCGATCGGTCTAGTTGGTTCTCCAGCTCGCTAGCAAAGATTCTTAGATCTGCGACATGTGTTCAATTCGCCAGCCAATTCAACGCTTGGGGCCTTTAGTCACATGTCATGCAAAAGGGAGAGGGAAAACCTTGCTAAACTGATTGAAGTGATGTACTGGGTCTGGAAGGCTGCGGGTTGAGTGTTTAGCCGACATCTTAGGGAGCGGAAGGCATGAGATCCGTTACTGACCATACTTAAGTATTATCACAACATAGTAAATTACGTTACATAGTACGAGTATCATGCAAAGATCTAAAATGGGGCCAAATCTCAAATAATCTGTTAGAATTCTAGATCTGCAGATCTAATAGGTGATGATGGATGTTTTATGAGTTTCGATAAAGTTGATCAGAATGAAGTGTGGTGGTTTGATTGGTGGTTAGTTTAGTTAGACAGGTCGTTAGGTCGGAACTGGTTTTGCCGGGGCTAAAAGTTCTATAGCCGAGGTCGGGATAAAGGTGTGCAGGGAGTCCCGAGTTCCAAAAATATATTTAATACTTAGGAATCCAAATTCTAAGACCTAAAAGGTCTCACTCAATTACCCTTCCCTGGTATTCTCAGTCTTACTTCTTTAGATGGCGAATAACGGAGATAACAGCATCGACACGACGAAGTGGAGTTAATCGTTGTAGTGTTCTATTTACATATTATGTGTTCTTTATTATACGTAATCACATAAATCACACTTTACATGTCACAAAATCACACACAAACTAGCAAAGGGCCTGAAGAAGGAAACAACGCCGGAGTTGGGGTCATCGGTAGCCGAGCGAGGGAGACAAAGCTAAGTCCTAGTCGTTTAGTCAGTTATCACTTATTACTTTTGTGTTTTATTTTATTTCACTGTATTTACACGATATGTCGCGGTCCGCGGAAATTGCGTTTATCAACACAACGTAGAGGGTCCATTTCACAGTTTACAGACGATCACGCCATATCACGCCATGTTCACGTTATTACAACAATTATCGTCACAATTAATTTAATTTAGGGGGGGGGGGGGGGGGGGGGAGTTCTTTACAGCAATTCCATATCGCAGGACTCTTATAGTAGGTTTAGATAATTCGAGATGCATCTAATACAAGTACGGCGTTGACCAAAAATAGACCTACTTACGTCAATTTAATTAGAATAATTAGAATAATAACGTCAAGAGAGTCGGATGACATTTGAAAAAAGAACCCATTCTGGCACAGTTTGTATATTTTTTTAAAATTAAGTGCGATCGAGCCTTACTGCTTTTAGCCTTTTTTTTAATCGTAATTAATGGCTGTTACAATTCAATTTTTCAAGAGATACTCGTATATTACTTTACTTTGAATAAACTGTTTTGACTTTGAATGAAAACACTTATGAGATTAATGATTATGTCTCAATCTTAAGCGATTCGATTCATATCAGACTATCCTTACAGGCGTTCTTATTCATAACCTATTTATAAGCCTTGATATGCATTATTTTAATTGACAAATTTTATGTATATCGTGCATTTTCCCTGCTGTTCTTAGCACGGACAAGCGCCTAAATTTAATTTAGGACAATGTATCTTATTGCAAAGATGTAAGTTTGACTTTTCCACGGGCTCCAAATGCAATCGTTAGGTGATCAGTGCCTTCTGTTTATCGTTCCTCCATTCCTCGCCTTCTTGTTCGCTCGCCGGTTTTCTTGAACTGAAAATAATTGACAATTTTAAAGATTTACGTACAAGCGTCGGTGGCGCAGTGGATAAGGTCCTCCCAATCTCAGAAAAAGAAGACAAAGAGCAGTATTCATAAGAGCAATAGAAGCGAATACAAATCTTTACAATTTTCGTCTCTCCTTCTGTTCATTACAAGTTGTATTCTGTTACTGACCGTATTAGGGAATAGTCCCGCACGAGCCGCTCCCCATCAGCGATGGTCTGCGGCATGGCGCGGCCCCTCGTCTCCGGCAGCAGCACGCCCACGCCGGCGGCAACCAGCGCCACCAGCCCCAGCAGCAGCATCGGCAGGGAGCTCCACAGACGTTCCTGGGGAAGGGGAAGATGCTTCATGTTTCACGTGGCGTATTTGGCAACACTTACCTTTACTTACAACACTAACTATCGCAGAAACTCTTACTTCTATAGAGATTCAAAGTCACGGATAGAAGTACTAGTATTTTTATATTCCTAATTACGTCTAGAAACTCGCGATTATATGCTCCTAGCCTGAGAATACGGCGTTTCTTTAATACTGCCTCATATTTTGACAAGAATCGTTAAAGATGAATATAGTGATCTGTGAATATGAAAAGACCAGAAGTGTCAAACCAACTTAATTTTTAATTAATGTTAAGTCGGTTTGACGATTATTAAATAATCTTTTGAAGAAAAAAAATTAAACCGGTATCTTTGCCCGCGCAACCGCACCTACCTAGTGCTCCGCTGAAAACCAGCGCTGTCGCTGCATGCTGCAGGGACAGCGACATGCTGAGTCGGAGAACTTTTTGGCATAGATATTTACATACCTACCTGTTAATGTTTTTAGTCATAGTTTAGAAATATGTATTTAAGTTGGGTTTTTTTTTGTAATTTCTGTGCCAAATAAACTCTTTTCTTTCTTTCTATTTGACATATGTATCAACTATCTCCAACAAGGCTAAATATGGTCGAATTTATCACAGCAAAAATTATTCTCCTGATGTAAATTACACCAAGTTTGAGACACTATAAGATGCATTATGATTCACTGTGTCTCTGTTTTACAACATTTTGATGGACTATTAGCTGTTGTAGTTACCGAGTATACAATGAAGGGCGACACGACGGTGGCCACGTAGCCGCTCACGTGCACCACGGAGGACCCCGACGCCCGCACGCCCGTGGGCAGCAGCTCCGTGGCCCACTGGATGGCTGCGTTGTATGACATATTGATGCAGAAACGCGCCATTATTGCCAGGGAAACTTGTGGTATTCCTGAGAACATAATCAAAACGATTATAACTTCTTCTTCCTCGCCTTTGAGCCTCCAAGCTTCTATGTTGAGCATCTTGTCTTTAGGGCTTTCATATCTTTACGGATAGTCGTGTACCAGGCGGTAACAGATCATCCTCGTCATCTTTTCTTTGTATTTGGAAAGGCATTTCTTGACAATTTGATCATCCGGCCTTCGCATGACATGACCGTACCATCTCATTCGAGACTCGGATAGCTTTTCAGCCATGGGCACGACATTAAGACTGTCTCTAATATACTCATTGCGTACAATTATTTTACGGTGCTTTTAAAGTCGATGGTGCACCTCTATAATTACCTAGAAATCATCTACTTGTACAGTACTATAGATTAATGAGACCATTTGTTAACTTAATACGTAGTGACTACAAGAAGCTGTTTCGAAAGCCGATAAACCTGCGTTGACTCTAGCTACAGCTTTACTTATTGGCTTTGTCTCGACAATATAAGGTAAGGTTCAGGATATCGAAAGCGGTCTCACCTTTTGGCACAAACGCTGCAACCAGTGACAAAATCCCGGATATCGCCATTGGCACACAGGTTAACTTTCTTCTTCCCCATCTGAAATAATTAACAAATGTTAGCAAAATATTATCGCTTGGGATTTTGGGATTTGAAACTAAACATGTGAGAAAGATAAATGTAATGTGTACACCTGTTAATGGGGGTATAGGGTATTTATTGTCTACTAACATCCAAATTGAGTTGGATATAAATAAAGGATTTCTCCAAATCAAATACCACAAAGAGGAATACCTGCAACATAGCAGTGAGTAGAACTGACAGTAATCTCTTTAGCACATCTTTTATCTTGGGTGCGGTCGCTAAGACAAAATTACATACAACTGAAACAAGCCACCGAAACGACCGAATCAACAAACAACTGTCACAGTTATCTAGACGACAGCTTTATCTGATGCAGGAGCAATCACAGGGCACGGATAAAGCACAAATATCCCGATCACGCTGGGTATCAACGACATATGCTCACATCTTGCTGGTATCTACCTCTAGAGGAGTTTCAACACCACGATCTAAGTATATTATGACACTGAGGTGATTCACAGGAATCTTCGAGGGCAAGAAGTTGTCGGGTTAAGTTTTAGTTACAGTGACGCACTCGCTTCTTTTAAATGAATTAGCGTAAATCTCTATTGACATAGGGATGTATTCGTAAGAACGCAGATTTCCGCATCTCAATATGTGCCAACTTTGCGTAATCGTGTGCTGCTGTATCCGTTCCACCTCAGCTCCAGTAGTAAAGAAAGGTGTACTGAAACCCCTCACCTGTCAAGTACTAAGGCCAGCAGCGTGACGGAAGGTATCTCTGTTGCGGATGTGAGTGTGAACGTGATGAAGAAATCTAATCCGAGGCTCTCGGACATGCGCACGAGCCCGTCGAAGATGAGCGCGCACGCCATGTACACGATCACCATGAGGATCAGCATCAGACGCAGCGGGCCGGACTTGAACAGCGCCGTGATCGACTCGTCCGTTTGTCTCGTCTGTCGCGATGACACCTGGAAAAACACAGCAAATTTCTTCATAAGAAATACACGTATCATAGCTCTATCAATAGCTGTTTAAACCCGCTGAGGCCTCTGTCTGAGGCGCAGTAGTCTTAGATCTTCCACAGTTTGGTTAGGACATTGCAGGCTGAATCATCTGATTGTATGAAAAGTAAGATGATTCCGTGCTTCGGCAGGCACGTTAAGCCGTTGTTACCGGTTACTATATATCACGACAGGTCGTAGCTACATGAGCCATGTCAAACGTTTATGGCGGCTCAACAACTCAGACACCAGGGTTTGTGAGGTCGACCTAGTTATCGAACTCAAAACGCGATAAAAGGTAGAAGATGAGGTCATCATGTTGGGCTTACCATAAGTAAATTCAGCAAAATACCACGCTTGGCAGGTGGATTGGTAATCGCAGTTAGATGATACAGATAACACAAGATCCTACTTTCCCTTTATTCGCCTTTAACGACACCCCACGGGAGGGATAGTCCTTTTCTAAAGCCTCGTTGAAACTGCTCACTCACTAGAATATACAGTATGGACCAGTAATTAGTTACGATAACGAAATATAACATAGTCTGGTCATTAACTGTTAGTAAATTTGTAAGCAAGTTGGCTTTGCCGTCAGTATCCATGAGACGAACAAAGTCAATCCATTTGGGCCTTCAACTAATCAGTGTCTAAAACTAAACGCCCACGAATTACTTACTATGAACTCATCCATGACGTCCTGCGGTATCTTAGTACCGTTGACCTTCTCGAACCTCCTCAGCACGGTCACAGCCTGGTTGACGCGTCCGCGAGATGATAACCATCTACGGACACATCATTACATCGCATTAATTGATTATCATGTCGACTGCCAAATCTTATGAACAAGACTTCATGTAACAAGATAATAATACATTAGCGGAGTCTTTATTTGCCGAAAGCTGAATATTTTGGTACGGATACGTTATGCGCGTAATAGAGCAGATGTCAAGAACTGTCATAAAAATATAAGATCCTAAGATGGGAATACCATCAATCACCTAACTGGGAGCAGTGAGGACGTGACGGTGGAGATTACACCCTGACATGACGCTCTACTAAGTCCAAATTGCAGTTTAATTAAAGGAAAACTGATCCCAGAAGTCATCCATACTAATACATATGCGAAAGTTGGTATAGTAAAAAGGTGGTCGGAAAAAGGACATTTATCCCAATATCCCGGAGCTCCCGTTATCCCGTGGAATACTTCCTGAAATCCCGGATGGAAAAGCTAGTAAGATATAAAGGCGGATATAGAAAAGCGCTACTAGCAACCAAACCAAGTAAGAAGAAAAAACACAATATAATAAAAAAATCAATCAAACCACCTTATGTTGCCAAATCAGATTCGATTATCGATACTCAATCCAAATAAAGAATTATATACCAGTACTCACCGAGCACTCTCAGGGACCAGGAAAGGCGCCAGCAGCACGATGAGCATGGGCAGCGAGGTGGCCAGCAGTAGAGTCCGCCAGTCGCTGATCCAGAGCGCCAGCCAGGGCAGCGCCAGACACCCCCCTCCGAAGTATATCGCTATGGACATGTTAGCCACCCAGGTGCGGTGGCGAGGACCCACGTACTCCAACACTGCAATAGAATTTTGAAACTATCATCATCATAAGTTTACTGCAAGACTTAGGCCTCCTACATAGGATGCCACATTGACCGGTCCCGATAAACTTGCATCTAGCGACTCGCCGTGACCTTTACCAGGTCTTGGTTTATCCAATAGGGGTATTGCCACTTCAGCTCACTGAATCGTCAAGCTATTACGGCGACTTTAGTTCGTCTACGAATTTCATCATTCGAGATTTTATCACGAGAAATTTAAAGCATAGCTCGTTCCTTAGCTCGCTGAGTGATTTTGAACTTGTTTATCCGGCCAACAGTAAAATATCACGTTTCGGTTCGTACTTTCATTGCTGGCACATGTACTGATTTAAAAAAAAATGTCTTAAAGTTAACAATTTCAATCGTAACATTTCGTACAATTTACGGAAACGTCATCATCAGCCAGGATATATCAAAAGCAGTGTTATATTTAATAACATTGATTTTGTTGCTATGAGTACTTACCTCTACATGTTGAGTCTTTATTTAAGTTTTTGTTTTGTTCGTATATGTGTTTAATGCCTCAATGAACATTAGTGTGGTATCTAGAGGTAGGCATTTCAATACTTAATTATAATAGGCAATATTTATTGAGAAATAAAATTTTACTCGTATCTATTAACATAGTTCTCACCTAAAATATACATCATCATGAAACAGCTGTCGTAGGACATGCCCACCAGAAACCTGCAAAAGACAAAGTCCCAAAGTCCAGTCGTGAAGATGCTGGCAACGCCGCCTGCGCACCCTATCAGGTTTGCCCCTGAAACAGTTCAACAATGATATGTTAGCTTAGAATAATCGACCCTGGAATACGAGTTTACTGAAGATTGTGCAAAAGGCTGCAGATTTGTGTTGTTGTTTGAAGTCTACTCTGATGACTTTGTTTGAAATTGATTGTATGAAATCTACTAGTAAACCTGATCAAGATTCAAATATAGGAGCCGCGATGTCAGATAAGGCAGGCAAGAAGCGTAGTGGCTCTAGTTCAAGGTAGAGTCGTACCGCCAGCTAAAAATGTATCGCGACGCCGTCTTTGAGGCGTCGCTACGCAATTCTAGAGTAAACCGGACACTTCATATAAATGTCGTTGATATCGATATCGATGTTTGTATACACGCGCAAGTGTGAGTTAGTATGCGCACGCGATACTGCCGACCCTTGAGCTAACCCATTTCTTGCGGGGAGAGGTGAGGTACCGCGGATCGGTGGGCAGCGGTGAACGTCCGTTCTGTTCTGACAACTCCGAGTTATATTTACCGGCAAACAACTTGAAAAATGACCTTGACTGCGCATTAAACGATTTTTGGGTCCCTTTGGCGTGAAGCAGAAGGGGAATGACATTTCGAACGCGTTCAGGCGCGTGATTGGGCGAACACCCTCAGTCACCCGGAATCCGCGAACTCATCCCCACTATGCCCATTATTGTTCAAGTTGTTTGCCGGGAACTATATTAACTCAGAGGGAGTAGTAACAGATGTCTTACCAACCAAAGCCGGCACTCGCCCGAAGCGGTCCGCCAGCCAGCCCAGGAACAGTCCGCCCACGAAGGAGCCCGCGAAGAACACTGCCTGTGCTATGGGCGCATACTGAGAGTACTGACACACCCAACCTCGCTGAAACACAACAAACATTAGTTGTTCAATACACACAGTACACAGTTGTTCAATTGCTTCCTACAATTAAATTATCTACCACGTGGATTGGGCTTTACATTTTGTTCCCACCCACCTTATATAACAGCAGTAAATATATCAATCAAAGTAAACAGACAATACGCCAGATTAACAGTGCCAATACCTCGCTAAACAGAAATGAACGCAATCTTTCTATCTCACAAGACACTTCACTAATCTCTACAGAAATAATCATTCAGTCTATCCTACTACCAATACTCACCTCTCTAAAATCAATACGTATTCATCCTTAGTATCCATCTGTCACATTCGTTGAATCTCACTACACACCTATCTCAATATAAATAGATCGCAAGCCTTCTATATCAACACACACCTCACTAAACTCACTAGAAATCAGTTCCATGTGTTTTACATAAATATCACCGCACACCTCACTATCTCTTCGTGGCGTAATGGCTAATTGTTGAGCTAACAGCCCGGAGGTCCCGGGTTCGATGAGGGTGGGTAGAGCATTTCCTTTGTCGGCCTGGCTAGCTAACAGCTTGTTACTAAAGTCTGATGCTAAACCTCAACGTTAGCAGTGTTTTGTTCCGATATTAAATGTAGGGGAACCAGTGCCTCATTGACTTGAGGCATCCGCCTTATCGTCACATATCATCAGAGGAGATGATAGCCATGTCTAACCAAACTCCTCTTCAAAAAACTCATGAGTTCTATACGATAACACTCCTCACCAGAAACTGTTATACGTCCTATTACTTTCCTGTTCTACCCCACAACTTACCTCACTGACAACTGTGGGGTACGGTATGTCCTGCATCTCAAACTCCCAGCCGTACGGACAGGGCACGGTCGGTGTGTCCGGTTGGGGAGGCACCATCGTCTCCAGGACCTCACTCCAGTTCGCGTTGAAGGTCAGACATCGCTCCCACTCGCCGTCAGCCGCTCCTGGCGCCGTAAGATTACGTCTGTAATGGTCCCACTGGCTTGAGATGGCTTTGGGAAGTGCATGATTGTGATGAGCTGAATGCCTAGTCATCCAGACTGCACCAGTTTGGTGTCTGGCAGTGTACGTTTTAGGGGTCGTTTTACCTGACTGCTACGATTAACTTTTTGCGTCTGCTGCAATTTACTTTTCTTGCCTTGCAAATTGCCTATTCTTTTTCCCGTAAACACGGTGACGTTAAACAAATCCTTTTAGGATTTGGGACTACTGGTTCTATCTTCAATTGTTTGTTTGAATAAACAATACAAACAATACAGAGTGGTTGACACGCTTACTGGAGCTGCCGTGAACGACGAAAACACACAGTACTCGTGGTAACATAAAGCTTTGTTCGTTTGTCCTTCCTATACGTCGCAACGTAGAGTCAGATGGACTGGATTTTTGTATACGCGAGCCAAATGAGCAGAAATGACACACGTTACTTTTACCCCAATCGAACAAATGCCTGTAATATAATTTCTGAAGTTCACGCGGTCGATGTCGCAGGCAAAACGTTTGTAATAATTTAGTAATTAATCACTATCTAGATAGGCTTACTTAATATATTATTATTTCATTCTACTGCAGTCCTAACATATACAGTACAAATTACCCATTCCAGTTTAACCTACATAATTTAATGATCGTGCATTTATGTCATTAAAGTGCATTGATACTAATTGTCTGCTCCTACTGTCGACCTTAGCCGAGTGGTACGGTTGTGCAACACCCTGAAAATTGTTCAGATTACAACTCAACCTCGTTCACATGTGAGCTGCATTAACTATGTCATTTCATACATTGTAGCGGCTTTTAGTGTCCAGTATAGCATATACCTAGAAGCACACATGCCTCTACAATGTACAACATATGTCTGTACCTAACTCTATGTCTATATGAATGGTTCACAAAGCCTTCAAATGAAAAATATGACGCAGTTTTAGAAATACAGGCTCTCCATACTGAATGATATCTGCTACAGCGTGGCAATGCTGCCAATTTAGTGGAAACTTTGCACCAGGGACGATGGCGAATGGAACTTATAATATCAATAAATGTATCGGTTCCAACCCATAATAATCTTTAAGACAGGGTTTTCTCTATCACCACCAACTCCGATCAACTTTCCGTTGGGGAAGTGAATACCCCTTGGTCTCCTGCTGAAAGTAAGGGAGTTTGGTCGCGTAGGGTGGAAGTGGGTGGTTGTGGGTGGCAAAAATGTGAAATATATATATCCTTGTCTAACTCATATGAACTTCACATGAGTGAAGAAGTTAACATGAGAACTTATGGGAAGTTCTGAAAAGTTATGTAATGATCTAGAAAGATTACATTTACTCTACGTTTATGCCAAAATAAATGTCCACCCGTGCGAAGCCGAGGCGGGCCGCTAGTATATTATAAATGTGAATATTAGTTCGTTTATTGGTCCTCAGGGTCCTGAGGGTCAGAATGGCTTAAAACCAAAACGTGATCGTTAAACTGTAGACCGTATAAACAAACTCAAAGTCGCTCAGAGGGCTATGGAACGAGCTGTGTTCGGAATTTGTCTACGTGATGAAATCCGGAATCCGTAGACGAACAAGGAAGGATGAGCTGAAATGGCGATGAGCAGGCCACATCGCTCGAAGAACGGATTACCGATGAAGAGTTTATAGCGTTCCGTACCCAGAAGGTAAAAAACGGGACCTTATTACTAAGACTTGGCTGTCTGTCTGTCACCAGACTGTATCTCATGAACCGTGATAGTTAGACAGTTGACATTTTCACAGATGATGTATTTCTGTTGCCGTGATAAAACAAACGTGATTTTTTATTATTAACAAATATTTACACCTAATTAGTTGGATCGGACCTGATGACCAAAAAACGGGTTTGTATAGCTATAGAAGTCCCAAAAGCATGCAGCGGGGCTTTCTTTTTCTTCTGTAAGTGTGGTCATGCCGCTGATAGTAAAACGAAGTGTAACTGTGAGTATCTTTAACTAACAAAGAAGATCACCATGCTAGTTATTAACTGTGTATGTCTACCTGAGCTCCAAGTCCAGATGCTGCAGCTCGGGCACGCGACACCAGTGCCGCTGGGGCGTGGCCGTCACGAACATCTGCACGAAGTACACGAACGCGAACACGAACCCGAACGGCATCATCCCCACGAACAGCCACTTCTGGTATCGTCCCATCTCCCCCGCGTGGCGGAGCACCTCCTCCAACACGTCAGAGTCCACATTCTCCTTCTTCGCCTCATCCTTGGTTTCCTGGTGAAGAAATTACACAATTAGTTTTTACTGTAATTATCATCACTACACCCAAACTTCGTGAAGTACCTTATATTTATAAATAATTCACTATTAATACAAAAACAATTACTTATTGATATTCATCTTTTGTAATTGTATAATTTTACATAGAGTGGTTTCCTAAAAAATTCTTATCTTCTACCTATCGGGTTTTCCTTGTTTTTTTCGAAATAGCGGAAGATAACTTGAACATTATGAGATAACAATGAAATGTTCAGATTCAAAGTTATATTTTGTGTAATCTAAAGAAGAACCATCTAATCTATCACAAAACATCAATATAGGACTCGTCGCTTGGACATACATATACATACAACTCGACATACCAATGAAGTAGGGCAGGCAAGCAACGTATCGCGCCGTATCGACTCAAGTGTTCACACTGTTTTCATACGTTGTTGAAATTCAGACAACTCCTTTTATCACAGCTATCATGCATGTATAGGTGTTAATTAAAGACTGAAAGCTACTATAAACACCAATATATTTTGTTACAATTATATTATAATCAAAGCCTAGACAGACACAAAACACCAGCGAACGCTCCTTGCACGAAGAGCTGACGCAATCTGCGGGGAAGTGCGGCGGCAGTGCGGGGAGTGTCGACGTCGGCCGCGCGCCTCCACCAGAGACTTGCAGTCTCCTTGCTAAGAACTACTAGCCACCTACACTATACTAGCTGTATGCTAATATACTGGCTGTGGTTTAACTTTTTCTAACAATACATATATAATTTGTATACCTATAAATCGACGATGAAGCGGCTCGGGACCGATGTTCTGTTACGGTAAAAGTTCCCGAGGGATACAAATGAGGTACAAGTATTTTCTAAAATGCTCTTGTAGGTAAAAATTAATGTATTTTTAATTTATTTTTGTCCATTTAAATTTGTCCAAGCAAACGAGAAACAAAGTAAAGTAGCATCTTAGTTTTGCTGCTTTGTAAAATAGATTATGTACCTTTTTATGAATGTACACTGTACAGGCAATAAAGCTTGCCACATACCCTAGTCATTATCGCATCGAGTAAAGATAATAAACAAACAGAAGAATATAAATATCAACAAAGTAAATATGAAAATATTGGAATTTGTAACGAATTGTTTTTGCACTCGGATACATTTCCGTACATAAACTCTTACACGATTACGGATACTTCTTACACGATTTCACTCTTTATCCTTTTAATACCATAGTAGACGAGGACTGGTCTAAACTAGTTATTAATCCTTACTTATTAATACCATGTACATATAAGTGTTTTGTCTGTCCCTAACGTAAAGTCAGAATAATTCCACTTTTTTGTATAGGGATAGTTGAAGAGCTGAAATATGATATATGCTACTTTTATACCGACCCAAAAAATATAGTCGCGACAAAGTCCTCCTGACTTAATCCGAGAAACAGGAAATGGCCAAATTCGCTGACATAAGCTAGTTAAAGTTGCTTTTTAAATTAGGACCTCCATTATCTTATTCGAAAATTAACCCCTTGGGGATGGAAAAGGGTACAAAACTCACGCAGTCGCTGTCATAAGATAAGTATTAACAACGATGAACTCACAACAAACTCTCCTTCATTCATCATTGTCACAGATTCACATTCACATGGAAACGTTTCAAAATGTATGTAAAGACGTTAGTGGCGTGCCAATGTCGGATATCGAGTGTTGATAAGAAGCATGACCGCTTATATTTACGTCATTGAACAGATAAAAAATATCGAGCCGTCCCGAATTGTATAATGGTGTCAATACACTGGCCGAGTAACGCCGAGTGCACATTGATGAAATAAATCAACGTTCCACTGTGGCCCCTATTCCCCTGGCTTTCCACCCTGGGTTGAAAAGTGGGAAATAAATCCCTATAACGGATTAGAAATACTAAATATTTCCCAAATAATATCCCCAATGCTACCACTTAAAATAAAAATTCATTCTTCAATACGTAATAATAAATTATGTAAAAACTTATCTGTTATTTATTTAAAAGTCAAATATCAACTTTTATATAATTTTTTTTAAATGAAGAACTTTTACGCCTCCGTGGCCTAATGGATAAATGTTGTATTCACAGTTCCTATCGGTACTCCAGCGTCTGCAGGTCAGGCTTCTGGGTGCGCACGCTTACCATCCAACGGCCTTATCGTCACTTACCATCAGGTGAGATGAAGGCCAAGTGCAAACCCACCATACATAGCCAATCAATCCATCATCCATGGAGACTGTTCTTCTCATGTGCCAGACACACGTGTCGGAAACATTAAAAACTTCATCATCATATGCATGTGTCTTGTTGGGTAAATTCCAGCCTCCCTCATAGATTATCGTGATTACTATGAAGGGGTGTGGTGTGCCCTAAATCACATAATCTTAGCGCTTTGAATTTTGACATACTCGTGTTTTACTTTAAGATGATGTTGTTCTATAAAGTACATGATGACCATCACCTTAAAATATCCTGAAGATATTCACCTAGTATCTTATGATGCAGCCTAAGAGGAAGGACACTTATAGGACGAATCCAGGGCCAACTGAGCCCACAGAACACTTAGCCCGTGGGTTCAGATGACCACTTGGATTTCTTTGCTGGCCACTTAATCGGGCAATTTAGCCCACTGGCTAAGTCCACTATCTCCGGGTAGAATGCTAAATATCACAGGCCAGACTTGGAGTGCCAGAATGTAAATTAAATTGCGCTCTGCATATTTAATTACTCGTACCAATTGACGGTCGCCACTTATGCAAATAGTAGACCCGTAGCTGTGTGCACAGACAGCTGTTATTGACCTGATTTTTCTGTGCTTCGAAAATAGTACCACCCCATTTCTTCTCAGAGGTGGCATAAATAATTTCTATTAGACAGTCTTACAGTCGACAAAAAAGATGATATTGAAAGGTCTACTTACAGTATATTCATTGTTTGAAAGCTCCAGTGTGAGTGCCGGGAGAAATCTCTCGATAGGGATAGGCAACTTTAAATGTACAATATTAGATGTAACTGTCTTTGTAATTATTATTTTTATATGTACATCAACAGCCTATATACGTCCCCACTGCAGGGGCTCAGGCCTACTCTCCTACAGAGAGTGTATGGGCCATAGTCCACCACGCACGCGGGCCCAGTCCGGTTTGCGGACTTCACATGCCTGTTCAAGACATGCAGGTTTCCTCACGATGTTTTCCTTCACCGTTAAGCAATCGGATAATGTACTTAAATTTAAAAACGACTCATAGGTACACGGCTGGATTCGAACCCGGAACCCTCAGATTGAGAGTCCCGCGCCTTATCCATTGCGCCACCGACGCTTCTTTAAAATATATGTAAAAAAATATGTACAATAAACAATAAATGTCATTGGCTTAGAAATACTTACATTGATATATTCAGGGCTTATATTATATTTTCTGTGTTTGTTTACAGTTGTTTATATTGTATCTGCGCGAGCGCACCTCTTATTTGTGCCACTGTCTAGAGACGTGCTACCAGCATAAACAATAGAAGGTTTCGCCTGGTTGCCAAATACTTTTTCCCTGAATATATCTGGTATTTTGCGGTATATTTTATTAAAAAGAATTAGCAGTTACTGTGACCACAACTTTATCAGCATAGCAATAGCTTTATCACGCGAAATACGTGCAAAATAAAAACACATGTTCTTTGTTGCGCCAACTGCCTTGTCGATAGAATCCGAACTGACTGAAAACACGATATACAAATCACTTGCACTATATTATAAATGCGAAAATGTGTTTTTTGTAACGGATTGTCATAATTTCTTGTTTTATGTATAAGGATAGTTGAAGGGTTGGAGAAGGATATAGGCTTCTTTTTACCTCGATCGAAAAAGTAGTTCCCATGATACATTCTGAACTCCACGCTGACGAAATCGCGGGCAAAAGCTAGTCTAGGATATTTGTGTAACCGTTTGTTCTTTACTAAATTCCACGTCGACGAAGCCGCGGTTTATAGCTAACTGAAATATACAGGATCTAATTCCAGGTGTCGCAAATCCAATTGCTATACAAATAAGGTACTTCCGTTTATTTTGGGCGCCGCCCAAATTATACAAATTGTGTAACGTAATGCTATTGCCGCGATGATACAACTCTTCATCGTCATCACCTGTGACACGTCCGCCGGTGGGTATCCTCTTTTTTTAAGGTAATTTGCGTGTACCCTCCAAATAGTGTGAACCAAAATTTTGATAGACTTTTAACGCAAGACTTGAGAGCGGCTGTACCACAAATTTGCCACAGTTGTACCGATTGAGCATTTTTTTTAAATATTTGTAGTAGTACGAAAAGTTTTTAAGGAAAGACAAAATTATAAATATTACCTGGTGAATGAATTTTCTGTATTTTTTAAACGAAAACTAGAAAACGTCAGCTACTGGTTAATAAAATCAGAATCATGTATACTTTGGTCATACAACCACAAATCCTATCGATTACTCGCTCAGGTCCTAATCCACAGTTATGTCTCAAGATGTCCAACATGGCAAAATGAAAATTATTTTCGTCACAAATGACGATAGCATTTCTAAAATGTTGGTAGAAAACATCGAGTTTAAGAGGGTATGCTGGTGTCAAAGCGCCCATACAAACGTAGTCCAGTCATATTTTGAGTATTAAGCTATGAAAATCTATGAATTTTCAAGACACAATCTAGAAACAAATATCTGTGTCGGTGGTGAGTCAGATTTTCGTTTAAATATATACTTCCAGAGTTACAGGGCGTCAAAGAATTGTATTTTACGGTAATAAAAAGCCCCAACTTTGAACCTGATTTACAAGAGTATGAATCAATTTAGAACAATTTGGAAAAACCACCGACATCTGAAATTTCATTAGTATACTGTATTAAAAAATGGTTACATAATATACTGTATCCTTCAAATGATCCCTGGACTACGAAACATCCAAATAACGGGTGGATAACTTCGCATAGTGTATGCTGTCTCACCGTACGCGCTCGGGTAGGATAGGGCTCGGATAGGGACAGCTACAAAACAATGCAACCTTGAATGCGGCCACGTGGTCATACCAACATACTTACTAACAGCTGGAGTGCAATCTTTTCTCGCGGATTCCTTTTTGAAATTATTCGATATTGATATATTTTTAGGCAACTAGAGATCTCGTCAGGAAAGGCACCTGTGGGCCGTGAGGCTGTAAGGATGTTCATCCTTATTGAATAGAACCCCTAATGTAAGTCGCATCAAACTAGGTTTAAACGCAGTGAGCTCACGTCGAATTCGGGAAGATTTTTAGACAAACACGCGAATGATACAGCGTAAAATTTAACAGTTGAATGTGTAATCTCCCTAATGAGCAAAACCTAGAAACAATAGGAGGAAGTGAATGCCTAATTAGTTAGATAGCTAATTGACAAGTTCCAATCACAACACCGACACGCCCAATCCTCCACGCGAACATTTACCAATGATGGCGACAATTTTTTACGACAAAATACTTCCAAATTTAGCATTACAACGAATTGTATTGTAATTAGCTCTTTCAGGTGGATATGGATAGATTCGCTCCGAATCAGAAGGTGTTAGCAAGCGTAAAATGTTTTGCTGTAAAAAAATCTAATAGATCCTATTGTACGTATGTTCTCTGTGAATTATTGTTTTTGTATGTACAAAAAACTGTTTGAATCGTCACTTCGTTCGTACGTGACGGTAATTATTACTTTAGGACAGTAGCGCCTTCCTTTACTGTTTTTATTCTGAGCCTCTCTAAACTCCGAGTCGTAATAAAAGAACACTTGAAGTCATTTTCCGTCACCTAGGTCAATTTTCATGGAAATGTCTCACCAAAATATTTATCTATCTTTAAGCGATAGTAATACAGTAGAACGTTGTAGCTCGATTATAACCACCCATGTGACACGTGTAGGGCAATGAAGACAACTCCTGCGCACGTAAGCAACCGTTCAGCAAGCAAGCGGCCAGCACCCCTGTCTGGCCGGTCAGAAACGCTTTGTGTACGCTATGACGTCAACAGCTACGCCGTGACGTCACGTCCGCTCTACGCCGTAGCATAAGTCATAGCTTATTATAATCACGCCAAAAGCTACGCGAAGGGAAGATGCGATTCGGGGAAGGTCGTTCGTGTCACTTCGGTTGTTCTTTCAACAAGATCGCACGCGCCAATTTTTGAATAATTGAAATATAATCTACTAGCAACCCGCCGCGGCTTCGCACGGGTAGTAGAGCCTTTGAAATATAGCCTATGCTGCTCAAAGATAATGTATCAATCTAATGAAATCGGTCCTGTGGTTTTTGAGTATATTGAATTCAATTCTAATAATCTTTATTGCACGCACATACACACACAAAACAAAACAGAAAATAACATAAAAGGTACAATGAAGGCGGCCTTATCGCTAAAAGCGATCTCTTCCAGGCAACCTTGGGACAGAAGAATCCTATAAATAAGATGGGGTAAGTGGTGCTACATCAATAAATAAATACATATATTAGTTTATTATATGGGGTAAATTCTTCAGTACACGCGTGCTTTAGATAGAAGCTAGTTAAAGACAATGTCAGCTTTTATTTGCGCTCCCAAATGAGTCCGTGAGACAAAACCAACTTTCCCACGCGACCGACAACGGAGTCACAGCATTACGTGCCGAGATCGTTTGTTTGTCGCTCGGTTAAATTAAACAAGTCGAATTGCCACTTAACCGTTAATGAATCGGTTACGAAACGTTTCACAATCGTTGATACGGCTACAGTCGTTGATTTTTTTATTTATTTCACGCTTAGATTGTAGGGTACGTAACGTTGGTAACCATCAAGTAATATTGTACACTGATATGTTGGTATGTATCAGTTGTATTTTTCAATTTATCGACTGATCAAATCCTTTTCGCCAGTAAGACTTAAGGATATTTTATGGTTCTCTGGGTGGTTTCTGCACTCAGCCATATTTTCGTCATTGCTCGCGAGAGGAAGTGAAGCCAGCTAATCTAGCCAGCCGATCTCTTTCCAAAAGAACTCGACGACTCCGAATGATCCTGTATTATTTAGGATCGTTGCCCGTTGTGTGGCCACTGAAGCCATGCACCTTCGACACAGACGCCTGTCTGTGATGTTCATATTAGACATATGTTTGTTAAGTGGCCTGTCAGCACCCCTAACATTCTCCTTAGGGTTTTCCTTTTTAGACTGAGAAAGGTGCGTGACAGGCGCTTGTAGAGCGTTGGGGTGAGCGGTCTATTGCTTGGTCTTTTAGTTGGGTCCAGTATGTCGCGTGTTTTGTAGTCCTTTCCTTTATCCAGGGTGTTAGTTGGTTGAAGGGGATTGGGTTTATTGGATGGGGTCCAAATGGGGTTCATCCGCTGCGTCATTTCCTAATGAGCCACTGTGTTCCTTTATCCATTGCAGTGTGACCCGATTATGTACTCCAGCTGAATTTTAGGGTTCCGTACCCAGAGAGTGGAAAACGGGACCCTATTACTAAGACTTGGCTCTCCGTCCATCTGTCTGTCTGTCCGTCTGTCACCAGGCTGTATCTCATGAACCGTGATAGTGAGACAGTTGAAATTTTCACAGATGATGTATTTCTGTTGCCGCTATAACAACAAATACCAAAAACCAGAACAAAATAAAAATATAAGGGGGCTCCCATACAACAGACATGATTATTTTGCCGTTTTTATAGATAATGGTACGGAACCTGCAGTGGGGACGTATATAGGCCGTTGATGATGATGATTGTTATTACTTTATAATGTTTATTTAATAATGACTATGATTTCATATGTACATAGTTGTTCTATTTTACTTCGATTCCACCGAAAAGTTCACTGAGTCCGGCCCTGTGTTTAATTACCGCGTTAACTACCGCGAGCCAGACGTGCTAATTTAGGTATAATTTTCAACCTACACGCTTAGCTCCTACCGCTTAATTAATGAAATGAAATGAAAATCATTTAATCCAGACCTTTTAATACACGGCATACGTTCTTTATTATTGACATTTCTTGGATTTCTACGCTGTACGTGGCTGTACGTTGAACGATATAAAATTATACGCCATTAATATTTTATACCTCTAGATTTACTTTGCTTAGCCATGACCAGCTTTCATAACACCTGTGAGCTGATATTGAACCCAAACTATTAAAATGTTGATATTGTTTATTTTTGTTAAGACTATAATTTATTCTTCACTCAATGTGTGTGTCTACTGTAGCATACACACACTATCTCGTGTGTCAGTGTTTTGATTTGCTAAACGTCACTGTTAAAGTGTCAATCGCTAACACTGTCACGGGAGACGTGGGCGAGTGTGGACATTGCCGAGCCAGTGAAGTGTAGGAACCAACTCGTACGCTCAATATTTTTAAAAAAATATTTTCTATTATTGAAATTGTGCTAAAAATTACAACATGAAAATTTGTAGACTAACTAGATAAATTGCATGTACGACTTTGACTATACTTTAAAAGTATCCGATATCTTGTAGTTATTGATAAGTTTGCACTAAAATAATAGTATATGTACTGTTGTCAGATCGCGACATTAAAAAGGAGAGCATCGGCTGTATTACGACCAAATCCTTTCAACCGTTTTTTTTTAAGTTTATGCATTAAAAAGTAATAAACATCAAAACTTACAAAATCCAAACAACAACAAATTCCAATTATAATAGAAAGGAAAGAATAGGATTACAGTTTGGGTATATAGGTAAGTATAGGACTCATTACAGCCGGTCTGCATGTGGACCTGCTTCATAAAATTGCAGTTGAAATGCAATCGCCATACAATTGTTTTGATGCAGTTGTGCCGACTGCAAACTGCAATGAAGCTGCACTCCAGCTACATTTTTGAAGTCTACCTGTATTTGCTCTAAGATATAAGAATTAAGATTCTTTTCGAAACATATTAATTCAATGATTTCGAGCCGCATAAATAAAGAACTAGTTTCGCCTTGGCCTGGCACCATACTGCAGCTTCGATTAAATTGACTTCGATACGAGTGTAGCGTATGTGCAATTACGGTACGCATTCTCTGTGCAGCCATTCAATTGACGCCATGTTTGACTTGTGCATTTAATTGTCCGTTATTTATAATCTATGCCATCGACATCCTGTTCCACCATTCATTATTCCCAAAAGCCTTAGCGTTTCTCATTCGGCGTCGGCTACTAAATCCAAGGTATTGAAATGACATACATAGGTACTAGTTTTTAGGGAAGCGACTGCAAAGAGAAACTAGACCGTATTTTGGCGGAATTAGTTATCAAGTCGACCGGAGGCCTCTGATCCTCAGCTTAGCGTGCCTGCCGAAGCACGGAATCATCTTACTGTTCAGACAATCAACAAAGTATATAATAAAATGCCACTACAAATTAAAGATTGCAATAACATCAAAGAACTGAAATCTATTCTGTATAAACACCAGTGCGACAAGGCATACTACACAGTGAAAGATTTTTTTGCTGATAAATAGAAACTTCCGTCTTACTACTGTGCCACCTACTTTTGACATAATTATATTTTAAAAATTTTGCAATATGTAATACTAGTTAATAAGTATATTAAAGTATAACTTCGTATGTCCGCTAAGGACGAAACATAGCAGATCTACAACTGTTATCTACTACCATGTACTATAACCTATGTTTACGAATAAAGATTTGACTTTGACTCAGGCGATTCAGCCTGCAACCCGATCTACCAACATTACTTATACCACCTGGTTGAATATAGGTACAAAATGTTTGTTTATGTGTCTAAGGCAGTTAAAACTAAATACATGCAGTAGAGAGTCTAAATGCTTCTACTTCCATATATAGCAATTCTACAGTATCAGGACGTCACAGAGTACATACAGAAGAAGGCCAACTACCTCTTGAGGCTGGACCAGCTAGAGTCACGACACGACACAAGTCGTTCGTGGTGCGAGTACCAACCTCCGATCTAGAGACCTTCATGAGGGAGGATTTCTGGACGAAGGGCGTGGTGTTACGCTTCCAAGGGAGGATAGCGACCAACACCACCAGAGCGGCACCAACGTGCCATAGTAAGTAAGTGTGTAGAATGTTGTTGTAGTGTGTAGTAGTTTATTTTTATTTATTCTATTGTATCTTTGTTGCCTAAAATAAATGGATAATAATAAGCTCCTTGCACCAGCTACTTGTTGTTGTTTTTACAAATCTAACAAAATTCTAGCAGAATTACCAGCGTTGTGGATTTATAGTTTACAACATTATGCTGAGTTAGGACCTTTTTGCTGGCATGATACATTGCAGTAAACGATACTGTTACTTCTGTCTGACTTGTATGTGTATTTTTTCTTTCTTTGTATTATGCTGGCAAATAAAATGATTATCTATATATCAAAATGGCGAACACCGTCGACGGAATCTCACCCAGATACACATATTGAAATGTGATAAATCTAGAAGGAACATATTTATTTGACTCAAATCAGCCGGGGATTGATTAAATTGGGCGTTTATCTGAAATGCGTGAAACATCAATGGCTGGACGTACTAGTAGGCCTCTCCCGTGGTAAGACACAATATAATGAATAATAACACAAACGTACGTACATACACCAAAAACAAATTATAACATTGCCTTTGTTCTTCATAGTAGAAATCATACCAAAATTTCTTTAAATATTCATTGAGTACTTCATGCATCAGCATCCCTAAATTTCAATTCCTTAATGGGGCAGGCACACGACGCAAACCTAAATATTATGATTGATTGATTCATGATTATGCCCCGTACCGAATGGCTATCAGTTTCATGGACATATTTATAAAACAATTATTAGCCTAGTAGAACTTGGGTGCTGTGTTTTTTGCCTATTCCTAGGAGAATAGGAATAAAGCATGGTATTTTTGTGGATATCGCTATGTGGTTTAATTAGACCAGCGCTTCTGTGTATACGGTGGCGAACTCTGGGTATTGAAAAATACCCACGAACAAAAACTCCGCAAGACAGAAATGCCTTTTCCTTTTAGAAAATTATGTGCGCCTGGAGAGCTGCACAATTCCACAGCTACCTGGGGCAAGTGTCCGGGGCGCATCCACGTTGTATGTTTGGACGTATCCAAGATATTGAAAGGGGTTCGAAAATTTTGGCCTCGGTGACCTTCCGCCATCTTCGAACAAAAATCTCCGAACCCCTTTATTTACAATTTTCATAGTTGTATCACATAGTGTGATGTGTAATATTGTATCACAGGACCTTTACCATACCTAGACCATAGAATTAATATACCTAGACGATACTTTCAGATCGCTGTAGTCAGTACAAGGTCTTCAAAGTGATCTGCGAATTGACAGCGTCTATAAATATCATCAATAAAACATGATTACGATTATAAACGAGTTGTGTATAACGTAACAGATATTTCTAAGAAATATGTTGTATAATCTTTTATAATCTTGAAATCATAGACAGAAATGAAATATTTTTGTACGCCATACCATACGGCCGAAACTATTGCTATATCCAGACACGCGGGAGCGTGGCCAGCCAAGTTCAAAGAAATGTAATTACAATACCATACAAGATCCATTTATTACTACATTATGTTCACGCTTAATTATTGCCCACTTGAACAAACAGCACAGTAAAACTAAACTCCATCCACCATCGTCCATCTTGACCACATTCTTTATCGAGCTGCACGGCACGGGTCACGGGTGGCACGGGGCGCCCTTTGATGTTAATCAAGTTCAACTGACCTTACACCTTGAGGTCCAAAGGTCAGGTGCTAATCGAAGCTTTTTTGTGTTCATTTACTTTCGTTGGCGGTAAATAATGTTGCCATGTTATTTCGGCTTAAGAATTTAAGCACCCCATTTCTTTCCATAGACGTAAAAGGCGAAGGGGGGTCAGATAGGCAGTAGCATTTACCTGTCATCATGTCTGCATTCACTAATCTGCCTGCCAAATGAAATAGTAACGGAAGATCTTCGCTGGGCGGGCGGGCTTAAGTCATGAGTTAGATTAGCAATGATATTTAGTATTTGGTCGTATTTTAGGTCGTATTATGATGATACATGGAAAGCTTCCGGGTCATTTATTGTACACTCGAGTACAAAAATGTGTATCCACTATTGTACAATGTCATAATTACCTTTAACTGACATTTCCCCATCACACTGCATAGGAACAATAAAGGGCTTATGTGACATGGTACAAAAGTGCGTACATATTTTTGTACTCGAGTGTACCTGGCAACTATAGGTAAATGTTCGCCTGCGTGGTTTACCAGAAACAATTCATGCCATAGGTTACGTGTTCTATAGTGTGAGTGGCTTTCTAATGTGATATTAGTGTGATTCATAGCTGTATTCTGAGTTCGCAAAGCCGGTCTGAATTTGTGGAATGTTATCGCGATTGTGTTTTCTATTAGAAAAGCCGTTCTGGAAATACATGGTAACATTGTTACATACAAACAAACAACCACTCACCCTAAACGCATACACCATCTCCGTTCCTTCGTGGGTAAAAAGGAGGTAAATTTGAAAATTAAATGCGCTGTCGAAATTGATTACAACGCATTTTAAAACTTCGCGGACAAAATATGTAAAAATATATGTATGTTTGTACCTATATGTGCTACGAGCCAAAGCAATTATAGATTTGCCGACAACAAAACCTCGAGACTAAAAAGTACCTTTTTTTTTTGCTCTAAGATAGTTATATATCTACAACAAACCAATAAAAAACTAATTATGTTTTTTATACAATCTACATGCTTACTAACTTCATCATAACTTAATTGTCTGCCTTATTAAGGTCACAACAACATAGTTTCATTCTAACAATACTCGCGTAAGATTAAAATTTATGTACACTCGAGTACAACAAATTACATTCACTTTTATTTGACATTTCCATCAACAAACTACGTAGGAACAATCGAGAGTGAATGCGACATGGTTCAAAAGTAGATACATATTTTTGTACTCGAGTGTACCTACTGTTTAGACGAGTCATTTCTAGGACTTCTGTTGCCGCTTTAACAACAAATGATTTTAAAAAAATATGTAAGGGAGCTCCCATATAACAAACATGTTTTCAGACGTGTGTTTTAACGTATAAGTAGCGCCATCTAGTGACGAGTAGCAAAACTAAATCGACGCGCATTCGTTAGAGTATTGTTCGGTGCATATTATTTAAGATTTTCCGTATTTTAAATATCCATATTCTGTACGGAACCCTCGGTGCGCGAGTCCAATTCGCATTTGGCCGGTTTTTTACCCATCACCATTTTGTCTCTGGTTGAGAGTTTTTGTAGCATTAACAAACACGGTCTTTGCGAATCGGACGATCGTCCAAATAACGTCGTGGTCTCGGTGCAGTGGTGGGGGTAATTGAGGTTGTATAACTTTTTTGGTCTATGGTTAGTTCGACAATTTTCAGCTATGTTTTAGTAGTCCGTAGCAATGGGAATTTTTTTTGTCGTGATGAAGTCGTGACTGCCGTCATTGCAAATTTAAAAATCGGCCAAGTGCGAGTCGGACTCGCGCACGAAGGGTTCCGTACCATTAGCTATAAAAATGGCAAAAAATCATGTCTGTTGTATGAGAACCCCTGTTAAATATTTGTTTTATTTTAATTTATATATTTATTTTTATAGTGAATATACATATAACTAAATATTCTGTGAATATACTGTTGCCGTTATCAATATCGAGCAAAAACTAGCAAGAAAAATTGTTGTTGTATGGGAGCCCCCTTAAATTTTTATTTTAATAAGTTTTAATAAACCCCCTACGCAATAATCATTCCATTAGCAAATATAGTTAAGAACCACAGCAAGGAAAAAAAACTCATCAAAATCCATCCATCCGTTCAAGAGCTACGATGCCACAGACAGACAGACAGACATTGGCGTCAAACTTATAATACTCCTCTTTTTGCGTCTGGGGTTAAAAACTATTTCGTAGCGAAAAGCAGCAAATGAGCTTTTCTAAACACAACAAATTTTTAAAAAATCTTTCTTTCGGCAGGAAATGCCGTTTTCGTTCGGCTGCTTAGATAATGAAATGCTTTTTTTGACTACTTTGGAAGTTAAACTTTACTTTTGTGTACATTTTACAGTACACAAAAATAAACTTTAACAAACTACAATTAACTAAATTATTTACAAAATAACGAAACCAAGGGACTTTAAAAAAGATAAGGAAGAAAAAACATCACAATGATTGTAAAAAAAGCTTAGTGGAATCGTTCCGAGCACCAAGAAGGATCCAGAGCGGACATCGTGACCCCATCGACGGCGAGCGCTATGAAATGCTTACTTTCAGAATAGAACAGGAGATATGAATATGTTTTCTTCAAATAATATAGACAGAACACATGTAAAAGTATACTAGATATGTGTGTATGGACATATACATTTTTACAATGCACAAAACCTTACATTTAACAGATTGTACCGTTGTAACAGTCCTCAACTCAGCATGTGGTGCATGCAGCATAACCCTCGGCGGCCATGCGGCAGCAGCGCTTATGATATGGCAAAATTCCATTTTGATCTTATGCCAGTTCAATGTATTCGTCCATATACTCGTATGTATGTATAATATAGATGGTGCAATAAAATCATTGAGAAATTCTATTGTGTACCTGCTTCTCTCTCTTCCAAAACGGTCCTAGCAATACAGCCCGCCTTATTTTCAATCAAATCCAACAACAAAAATGAGTTTCTCAATTCGACTGTATGTTTTTTGTATGTATGTTACGCGGTAACTCCGCCAATTATGAATCGATTTTGATGACTCTTTTTTGTTTATCTTTATTCTTCAAACGTAGTCCCATATACATTTTATCGAAATTGATTCAGCGCTATCTGAGAAAATCAACAAAAAACAAATATGTATCCAGATATTCTACGTGTAAGGAATTATATTTTATTGGAGCGAAGTTCCTTATCGCGCGTTGTGAAAGGGGGCCAGACGGAAAAAATTCTTACGAAAAGTTGTCACCGACACTTTTTGCTATAGTAAGTTAGCGTCATCTGTTAGTACGACGTACGTAGTAGTAAGACGATACCAACAGTACAGCTATGTGACGACAGATGGCTCTGATTAGTTGCCGCTACTCAATGACAGATGTCGCTAAAAACAAAACGTATCACGTACATAAAAAAATCTAATGAAAAAACCTACGAACCCATATTTAAAATATAATTTTAAAAATCCGTTCAAACCTTATTGAAAATTTGTAAAATTTTATTACAATTCCTTCACTAATTAATCGAAAGGAACTTCGTTCCATCCGGGTGTCCCTTGACACCTCTCAAGTTTTTATATTATTATATTGTAAAGCGTCGGTGGCGCAGTGGAAGAGGCGCGGACTCTCAATCTGAGGGTTCCGGGTTCGAATCCAGACAATAGATTAGCCCTAAGCCCCTACAATGGGGACATATATAGGCTGTTGATGATATTATAAGGGATATTTTATGAAATGAATGCTCTTGTGAACAATGAAGCAATAAATAAACACACTCACATACATGGCAAGTTATATAAAAGCATTTGAAAATGATAATGTAGACCCAAAGTGGCAACATAACAAAACTATCAAACTAGGCGTTACGTAGTGCGGAATGGACCCACGCTCATAAAACAGTTAGCAATTAATTAAAGTGTTTACAGTCGAAGAATAAATAAGAAGCCTAAGTGAGCGTTACGTTATCATTGTGACGAAACTTATAAAGTTCAATTTCCCTTGTCCGTTCCCACTGTGTCACATATTGATTTCGACTTCCTTCATTTCATAATCAAAGCGACAGTGAATGAAAGCTGTAGCTGTAATCGATTGTATTTTCTTTGAAGCTTGGCTGCGGGCTGTCATGGCAGCGTCTTTTGTTAGCTAAGTTTCGTTTTTGATTTCCCTTCATCAATATCCTTCGCTAATGATAATGGGTTACCTTTTTTTGCTGGAACAAACAACTGCGTTGTTTGGCGGCAATTTTAGTTTTTTGCTATAATTTTATCTCATAACTCTTCAACCAACGTTTTCAGGTTTTTGATAATAGGTGAAGGGACTAAAAGCCCAAAAATATGTTTAAATACGAATCTTGATAGCCAAACCTACCCGCACTCTACTTCGGGGCAGAAATTAAATAAATGCATTGAAAACATTATCAAATTAGGTGAGGAAACGCTTTAAAAAATATTCCAAATTGCAACTTGAGATACGCACGCACTATGCTGGTTTCTTTTTACTAATTTGGTATGAGCAGCTGAGCTAGACACGGTCGCGTCGAAAGTTCATCTATTGTTACAAATTTATGTCCAGCAATGGAAGTATTTAAGAAGCGGATACATATCGACGCTTGAAAGGCAATAATGACCAAGCGACATATTCGCAACTTTACCCCAGAGCAGTTTAAGGTTTATTTTGAGGGGAAATAATCATAGAAAATCGCCTATTAATTGTACATACTTGATTGTAACAATGTTTATATGCAGTATTATAAAGTATGTAACTAAGAAGTAGACAATGTTGAACACTAACCATTCTTCTTTGATCACAATTCACGACTTCCTGATAATCTTCTGTATGCTTTATTTTATCGGTTCATTGATTTTCCTCAGCTTTGTTCATTTAATTTTCACGCGGATGTTTGCGCGAGAACTGCGAAGTACGCTGAGATGTTTATTTGTTCAACAATGTAAATAGATTTTTAAACAAATCTGTTTGCGTTCGACGTTAATCTTGCGTATGAACTCGACATTTAGACAGATAAATCGATAAAAAGAACGCGAACGTTTCTAAAATATACGCGAAGGCGCAGACGGATGGCTTCCTTGCGATCATCACGAAACGCTCTGCGGCTCCCTGCAGCGCCTAAATGACATCATCAGCAGCCTATACATGTCCCCAATGCAGGGGCGCAGGCCTACTCTCTACAGGGAGTGTATGGGACATAGTCCACCGCGGGGGCCCAGTGCAGATTGGTAGACTTCACACACACCTTTGAATTTCTATTGTGTGCAGGTTTCCTCACGATGTTTTCCTTCACCGAAAAGCCAATGGTAACGATTTTTTATCATTCGCAAATAAATTCCATATTTGAATTCATTGTTAGAGAGAGCCTACACCTGTCGCACAGGGCTTCCCCTATGACAGACTGTATGGCTATACTATTGTTACACACTTGTTTTATTCAATAAATATTTTTGTATTTGTATTGTATTGTATTGTTACCAGCCAGGATCGAGCCCAGACCTCAATGTTCAAGGACGACGGTCTACCCACCTGAGCTACCATGTTTTTATCATTGTATATAACATATTGTTACTATAGATTAAGATTGACTTTGTTGTAATTTATTAACACCGGAACTTTGTCTGATATTATTCATTAGTTAGACCAAAGTGTGTTTATAATAGAAGAAACTTTATTACAAATTATAGATCTATCGTCATTTCCTATTTTGTAATTCGTAAATGACGTTCAATGCGTGTGGATTGATGTGGATCAATTCGTTTGTGTTATTTAAAATTCAAATCGTTTTATAGTGTTGGTAGTTCTATATCCGTATAATTCCATTTTTAAACATGTAACGGAATTCGCAAGTTTTGAGACGTGCAGCCTTCACCTACTCAATTTTATTCGTGCCTTTGTTCGACTTTGTATGGCGATTTGCGCTTCAGTGGCGTTTAATTATTTTTTTGCATGATGGCATCGTGAAAGTAACTGATAGTAACTGGCTTCTTTGTCGTGTCACATCGGTGTCGATAAATCATTTCGCGTATACAATCCCAAAAAAACATTTCATATAAAAATTGGCCGAATGCGAGTAGGACTCGGGCACGAAGGGTTCTGTACAGAATATGTATATGTATTTAAAATATGGAAAACCATAAATAATATGTACTGTAATAAATATGCACCGAACAATCCTCTAACGAATGCGCCTCGATTTTCGTTAGGGGCCGTCCATATATTACGTCATTCTAAATTAGGGGCGGGGGGGGGGGGGGGGGGGGGGGGGGGGGGGTTTGGTCTGCGGATGACGGTAAATGATAGATGGGGGGGGGGGGGGGGGTGTTTCGAAATTGACGTCATTCTTATTTATTTATTTATAGTTTATTTTTCACGTACAAAAAGATTATTTCTAAAAAGAAATTTCTTCCAGCACACCTGCCCGCCCCGGCTTCGCCCGTGGTACTTTAACATGTATTATACATATAAACCTTCTTTAAGAATCAGTCTATCTATTTAAAAAAACCGCATCAAAATCCGTTGCGTAGTTTTAAAGATCTAAGCATACATAGGGACAGACAGCGAAAGCGACTTTGTTTTATACTATGTATTGATAATAAACACAATACTTAAATAATAACTACAACATTACATAATTAATGAATTTAAAAGAATGGGTGAAAACTCCGTGGGAGTTATCCAAAGAAAAGTAAAAAATAAGTTGTTATATTATATCAATGATAATTGCCAAAGTAAAAATAATAAAAGGTGATTCTTTAACCAAGTGTTTTGATCATATAATACCCTATTTTTCTCAAATCTGCAATGTTTTATTTTGTCAAACTAGTAATGACGTCAATTTTGGGAGAAGGGGGGGGGGGGGGGGGGGGGGTGTATTAAGAAATGACGATAGGATGATTATAGGGGGGGGGGGGTGTCTAAAATCTGAAAAATCGATGACGTAATTTACACACTAGATGGCGCTAGTAGTATGTTACATCGCACATCTCAAAAAAATCTCGTAAATTATACATCATCTGTGAAATTTTCAACTGTCTCACTATCACGGTTCATGAGATACAGCCTGGTGACAGACAGACAGACAGACAGACGGACGAGTCTTAGTAATAGGGTCCCGTTGGTTACCCTATGGATACGGAACCCTAAAAACCACTCAAGTGCAAGTCAAACTCACGCACCATGGGTCCCGTACAGAATATGAATAATTAACATACTGAAAATTATTTTTTCAACCGACTTCAAAATAGGAAGAGGTTCTGCATTCATGTAGCTTTTTATGTTTGTTGCCTCAGAACATTCGACTGGGTGAACCGATTTTGATGATTCTTTTTTTTTATTTGAAAGCTGGTGCGTGTGGTCCCATTTCCACTTGGTCCAGTTCTGATACGAGTAACGGCATCCACGAGATAACTATATATTATAAGTCTTAAATTTGCAGTAAGTATTAATTTATTTTAGGGGATAAATGCTGTGGACTTTTAGGGCAGTTGAAATCGGTTTGTAGTTCTTTTTGAACGCGTTATTTCATCATCAGCCGGGAAACTTCCACTGCTGGACATAGGCCTCCTTCATGGCACGCCACATCAACCGGTCCCGAGCCACCTGCATCCAGCGACTCCCTGCGACTCTAACCAGGACGTCGGTCCTCCAGTAGGGGGACGGCCTGGGAGACGTTTTAGATTATTAATTAAAACACCCAAATACAAATAACGCTGGCGCTAGAACAGTTTGTAATCATACAATTATGAATTCATGAGATACTAGCTTCTGCCCGCGGCTTCGCCCGCGTGGACTTTATTTTTCGCATTAAAAAGTAGCCTATGTCCTTTCTCAGGGTCTAAAGATTGTCTGTGCCAAATTTCATCAAAATCGGTTGAGAGGTTTAAGCGGGAAAGCGTAACAGACAGACAGAGTTACTTTCGCATTTATAATATTAGTAGGGATGATTGATAAAGTACACTTTTCAGATTTGTTCCTACACTTGTGCTGATCTTGCTTCTTGCCAAACTTCATGATTCTAGGTCATATGAAGAACCCTATCTATAGGTTTTAATTCCTTCTTCAAAAATGCGGCTTAAACAGTCGTATCTTTTTAAAGCGTTCATATAATATATTATAATAGCTTTATATTTTCATAGGTCCAAGGGACTGCAGACTGAGTATTTGATATTAATTTCAAGTTGATGCATATACGCAGCTTTCAGAAAAAAGAGTCTTGACAGATAGACAAACAAAGTGATCCTATAATGGTTCCTTTTTAGGTAAGGAACCCAATTATTAACGCGTTCAAAAAGAACTAAAAGCCGACTTCAATTGCCTTAAAAATTTTGTTTTTGTTGATTTTCTCAAAAAGTGCTTAATCAATTTCGATAACGTTTATATAGGACCACCTCTAAAGTATGCTCTATCGAACAAAAAAAGGATTATCAAAATCGGTTCACAATTGGCGGAGTTATCGCGTATCATACATCCCAAAAAAACATACCCGTCCTCCTTTTTTGAAGTCGGTTGAAAAGAGAAGTTATCGCAAATATATCATAAGGCAATTCAGTAGGTATTTTTTACAACCAATTATAAGTTGCTGGGTTTAAATAAAGGCTATATTTAAAACGTAGAACGCGAGGGGTGGAACCAGTGACTGTCATATTCAAGCACCACAAAGCAGCACAGCAAGCACAAGGTGCTTTGTGTATGTAAGAATTCAAAAATGGAATTCTCCTGAAAAAATTTCCCATGGAAAATATATTAAAAAATCCGTGCACTTTAGAGCGTAAAATTAGTTGCATGGTTGAAATTTCGATTTCGTAATACTTAATTACATAACTACACTTTGATGAACACTTTTGCTTATAGCAAACACCGCGATATTGTGTTTAGTCGGATGTCAACAAAAATATCAAATTACGATCACCAATATTTTTTTATTCAACATGACGTTTTTAAATGTAGAACACACAAATAAATTTCTGTCGTTTAATAATATTATTGTCGTTAAATAAAATTCTGATCGTACTGATCTTGAAAATTAGCGCTGAGGTTAATTATAAATCGTGGTTTTGATTACGACAATATCAACTCAAATGCCAAATCTATTGATTTTTTCATTTATGTATGAGTTGTCCGTTCACTAACTACGGGCTTTCGAGGAACCGTTGTTACTCTATGGGCATTAGGTTATCCGGTTATTCAACTCTGCTTCCAACTTTTGCAACAAAACCCGAAAGCAAAAATCAGCAAACTTACCATTTCTCTGCAAAACTCTCACTGACACATTTACACAAATATAACACTTATAACTCGAAATACAAGGCTGAGATTAGCATTAGCGAAAGTTGCAGTTTATTTTTAAAATACGAATTGGACCAGTTCGAAATTTAAAATATAAATGTCTGATTTTACCTAGCGGGGCGCTCGGACGATGCCGGCGTGTGTACTGTGGATGACACAAACACATGGTTGGCGTCAGGCCAAACTATGCCGTCTCAGACGAGGTAGGGATTGGAATGTATTCTGAATCAGCATATGTATGTACAATCAAGGAATTAACAAGGTTCACGCAAAGTGGATACTTATTATGATAATGATAATAATGTATATATATTCCAAAATTAATTGTGAAAATTTTATAATGCCAAATTAGAATTTAATCCTAACTGACAGTCTGTTTATTGTTTGTACATGTATAAAAATAGTTATACAGAGATAAAAAGAAATTAAATTAAATCGTACTAATTGAGATGCTCTCTTCAGAACTCTCTTTAGGGATAGCCTTCAAAAAAGAGAACCTTCAGAAAAAGTTTAAAAAATCATCTCAGTTGAACCTTTTTTGATCACAATGATTTTATGAAATGGTAGTGTTTGCAATTTCCTCTAGAGTACGTTATGTTAAATGAAAGTTGTTTGTATCTTAGAAGCCAAACAACAATTTCTGTATCTCTAATATACGTTAGTACACTTCGCTTTAAAATGCCGGAGCCAATTTCGAGCGGGATTTCATTGAAACATGACAAGTCAAATACTGGATAAGCTTATATGAAAAAAAATATAAAAACAACCCCCAGCAATATAGTACGTGAGAAAGTACTGGATGTTTGTCAACCAAAACCAGATCCCGACATTTTCTTATCGTACCACCTTAGGGTTGTCTTATACGAAAGTGCTGAGTGATCAAATATGATTATTGATCAGTTAATCACCCGATATCGTCATCTCAACAACGAACTAGTTCGTCTCTATATCGTATTCGTATATAAAACTAGAAAACATAACTGACTTTGGCACCAGCTGAATTACGTAGTTTTAAAACACGCAATCTAGAGTTACTGCAGTAGCTCTTTGTCTCTTCTCAAACAAAAGGTGACCTTATGACCTCAGTGTCCAAAGTACTCTTTGGATCGTACTGAACTAGAGTGTGAATCCACTGTGAATACTTTTTAGGGTTCCATATCCAAACTTGTCATACACTTTGAAAACAGCATTTAATTTTGTAACTTTGTTTTTATTATTTAAGAAACAATGATGGCCGCTATAAGCAACGTTAGAAAAGAACGAAATTATTTTCCGTCAAAAACTATCGAAGAAAAATAAAAGTCTTATATGAACCAGTTTCGTAACAAATTATAGTGAAATTAAACAATTGTGATAAAAATCTTAATTCAAATAAAAATTTACAAGAAATAACCCAAAAAAATACACCAAAATAAAACTAGTTAAGAAAACAAAAGTTAGTCAAACAGACCGCACCTGACTGATGCAAAGGTTCCCCTTACAATGGCCGCATTGCCCCGTTATATGGCAATGGCTAACCGGTTGTACTAAGAACGATCCGAAACAGGACTAAATCCTTCTAACCACATAAGTAACATGAATAAATGTACGGAACTAAATTACTCAAGCCAAGTTCTTACTTGACCGGCTTCCACTCAACTTGTGGGTAGGTAGCGCAGTGCGGCAAACTGAATTGAATATTGACCAATGAGAACGCGGCAGGGCGGATTATCGACCAATCGGCGCAAGTCTTTTCAAGGCCACATTGGGCTTTTTACTTTTTCATAATTTTTGCAACCTTCGCCTTAGATTACCCAAATGTACTTCCATCGAAACTTGAGCGTTATTTATTTCTAAGCTCTAAACGACCGCTGCTGTTTTGGACGAATAAGCCAACCAATGTGCCTCTTTCATAGATTGTGACAAACGACGCTTCACAGGTGGTTTGGTGATGGCAGTAAGATATCTGTAATGTTCAAATTTATCCACGTGAAGGCGAGGGCAGATTCAGAGCCGCGGTGTTCTTCCAAAACTATTTTATATTTCAAGATTTAAGCTTTATCATAGTAGTTTAGTAGGATCACCCAAGGTCGTAAAAAGCGACTAAGAGAAAAATATTGAGATAGGCAGCATCTACGGAGGTAACGATAACATATTACTGCGATCACCAAGCTTGGTAATTATGACTAATCCCCTCATGTAATCTGACGTGGCGATCTATGAGGGAGGCTCACGTCCAACAACCGATGGCTCCCTAGTGGCTACACGACTTTGTGACTCGGAGGTCGTGGGTTCGATATCTATCGGTTGTTTGGTACAAGATAAGGCCATATGACATATATATAATAATCGTACTCATCCAAAAGTTTAAAGATAAACCGGCACGGGCATGAAGTATCTACTTACTGGAAATCTACTTCATGGCTACATCGCAGCCAATTCTTACTGCATTTCAGCATGCTACAAATCGTAGCATGGGTCTCTTTGTTATTTATAAGCCACAAACACCTTGCGATCTATGTAGCATGCGGAGTTTATTTTACACCGGAGAAAATTTTTACTACATTGCGGCATGCTACAAATCGCAACATGCGTCTTCTTGTTGCATGCCACAAACACCAGCATCGTGCGACCGATGTAGCATGTGATAGTTTAGACGGTGCTGTATCAATTCATTTTTAATACATCTGCTCAGTTTAGTTTGTTATTATTTCATAATTATAAGGTATGTACGTATGTATGTTTAAAACAATCACCCCAGAGTCAGGGTCAAAGTACTGTAAAGGAGTTGTATTCGTAAACAAAACAAATTGAATGTCAGAACATGTTTTTGTTTTTGTTGCTGATGTTAGGATACAGCGTCCAAAGACCTCGGCGAGTTCGCGTCTCTGCGTTTTCTGTAAAAGATAAAAAGATAAGTTCAATAATCTAGTCTCCATACTTATGCAGGAAAATGCTTGACAATGAATATGGATATCAATCTAAAGGTCTTCTTCATGTATTGTTCTCCTTAGCAGTAGGGTCTTATACTTCGAAAAACCGGTCAAGTGGGAGTCGGACTCGCGTACCGGGGGTGCCGCACAGAGTATGAATAATTAACATACTGATAATCAAATTGAAGAACCAACTTTACTTTGCGGTTGCATTAAATACCCTATGGATTACTTTCAACTACAAAGTTAATTTTGTAAACATAAAAAAGCTATTTTTACTGAGTTATAAAAATAAAAAACTGGTTTTCAGATTTATTACTATGGTTGTGCTGTAAGGCCTTGCTTATTGCCAAATTTCAGGATCATTATGAGAGCATTCCCGGGCATTCATGACATCGTTCATGTCAAACTGATTTAATAGTTTATAATTGGTTTATAAGGTTAGACATGGCTAACACAAGTTTACTTCGAAACTACCCCCATCACGCATTTATTACGTGTTAAAAGGGTATGCTGTTGTCAAAGCGCCCATACAAACGTAGTCCAGTCATATTTTGAGTATTAAGCTATGAAAATCTATGAAATTTTCAAGACACAATCTAGAAACAAATATCTGTGTCGGTGGTGAGTCAGATTTTCGTTTAAATATATACTTCCAGAGTTACAGGGCGTCAAAGAATTGTATTTTACGGTAGTAAAAAGCCCCCCCAACTTTGAACCTGATTTACAAGAGTATGAATCAATTTAGAACAATTTGGAAAAACCACCGACATCTGAAATTTCATTAGTATACTGTATTAAAAAAATGTTTACATAATATACTGTATCCTTTAAATGATCCCTGGACTACGAAACATCCAAATAACGGGTGGATAACTTCGCGTAATGTATGCTGTCTCACCGTACGCGCTCGGGTAGGATAGTGCTCGGATAGGGACAGCTGCAAAACAATGCAACCTTGAACGCGGCCACGTGGTCTTACCAACATAGCCTCTTAATTCCACAAGTTTCCTCTTATACATCCCCGAGTCACCATACCTAATGAGATGACGCACGCTAGGATATTTTTGCTCTTTTTCTCTCCTAATAATAGCCCCAGGCTGTTTTCATGGTCAATCATGGTCTATGGGGTACGTTGCTATTTTTAGGCAGGGACTAACGAATAGCAAAAAGGTTTGTATCTTCACTAGGAATACAATTGCGTAACCTCCTTGCGTAGCTTACTTTGGTATACAACTGGACTAAATTCGGAGGTTTCGGAATCGATTCCCAGTGGGGTACCTAGCGGGCCACGATTTGGTTGGATCACAGTTAAAAATATACATATGTACTCATATATAGGTACAGCAAATTATTTGAAAGAAAATTTTAAAAAAATTCCAAGCGGTGATTGGTGGTACCTATATACGAGTATCCATACACGATTTCGTTGGTGGTATTGGTCAATGTTCGCCTGGCTAGCTAACACGGTGATACCTAAGTCTGTCGCAAAACACCAGTGTTGATAGCACTGTTGTGTTCTGGTAATAAAATATAACGTAGCGGCTTCTAGGTAGACGCTTTCCATCCAACTATCTTATCGTCACTTACAGTCCGGTGAGATGAAGGCCAAGTGCCTACCCCTTGTGTAAACATCTCCAAAGTTTGTATGTACTTAACATTTTCGGCTGCTTAGCTAAATGACGAACCTATATAGCTATACATCCTACCCATGCCCTACTTTCTATTGACAATTAGTTGAAATTACTCCTGTGGTAAAGAAAATGGATTGGAAAATAGCATCCTTTTTATTCTACAATACAATTTGTTATCGACTCTGAAAATGATGCCAATGAATGCTGATATCATTCACAAATGTCTTTTGTTTCATTTTTTGTTTTTTTATTATTATTACTATTATTATTATTTTTCAAATTATTGTTCAAATTTATTTTAGGAAGTTTCGTTTAAATTTTATTAAGTGAGTGTATATCAGAGGAGACTTGAATGGTCTATGTGTTATATATTTATTTTGTATATCTATTTCCTATATTAAAAATGTCTTCCTAGAAATTAAATTAAATTAAATAATAATAAAATTACATAATTTAACAATAATATACATGCACACATAACATAATAAAACACATGTTTAAAACAAGTACGGTTGAATCTTTTGAACAAGTACGTCGTACGTACGTACATATGTCGGTAAACAAATATTCGCACTGGCGAGTCTTTTTAACCTCCTTTAATACACCTTAATCCGTACATTTCAATGTAAAAACACTCGAATCCTAATGCTTACATACATACATAAGTGTCAAATTGTTAACCTCCTTTTTTTTAAGTCGGTAAAACGACAATTCAATCTTGCTCGACATCGTTTTTAGAGTTCTGTAGTCAGACAAGGAACCCTTATAGTTTCGCTCTGTCCGTCTGCGGCTTAGCTCAAAGACTGTTACTACTAGAAAGCTGTAATTTAGTACAGGTATACATATTAATCACGCAGCCAAAGTGGTAGAATAAAATCTTAAAAATATTCTTTGAGTAGCTCCCATACACGTAACTTGTGGAAGAATTTTTTTTTCGCGTCCACCCCATTGTGTTGGGTATCGTTGAATATGTATTTGAAAAACATTGAGGGATTAAGACATCAGTTTGCGCAATATTAAGCTTTAAAGTTACCTCTGGTAGGGCCTGGTGCTGGCCAGATTCTCCCAGTCCTCCATGGTCTGCGGCATGGGTCTGCCGGCTGTCTCAGGAAGCAGCAGCGCCACCCCGCCGCCCAGAAGACCAACTAGCGCCACCAGGATCAGTGGAAGACCTTCCCACGCCCGCTCCTGAAGTTCCACAGATCACTGTCAAGGTCTATTGACTCTCAAGGTGACTGTGGCCAAAATTATATCGAGATCATGTTTTTATCCTTTTTTTACGATTTTATTATGTTAGTTTCAATACGAGTACAAATTAATCCAAAGGTCCACAAAATATCCCAACGTCTAAAGAAGAGAAATAAATAAAGAAAGTACATCACATCTTCTTCTTCTATCTTCTTCTTCTTCTTCTATCTATCTTCTTCTATCTTCTTCTTCTTCTATCTTCTTCTTCTATCTTCTATCTTCTTCTTCTATACTATAATAAATCTGTAGAATCGACGTGTCTGTACATTGATTTTTTTTGCCAAAAACTGATTGAGGATGACATAAGCAGTGTAACAGAACACAATAGGACCATTTTTAAACATTTTGTCTGTCTGTCTGTCTGTCTGTTTGTCTGTACCGGCTAATCTCCGAAATTACAAAACCAAATTTGATGCGGTTTTCACAATTAAATTAGGCGTAGGTCAAGGCAACATCTAAGCTTTATTTCATCAAAATCGGTTCACGCAATAAAAAGATATCTTCAAAAAACCTGTAGAATCGACTTACCTGTATAGGGAGAATCGACGCGTCTATCTGTACATTGAAAAGGTTTGCCAAAAATTGTTTGAGGGTGATATAGGTAGTATAACAGAATACAAAAACCAATTTAGTGGGTTCTGTCCAGAATTGCTACAATGCCTGACTAATTTCAAATAGCAAATACAAAAGAAGGTGCTTTAGTGGTTAATGTTAAAAAGTGATTTTGAAACATTACCTCAGTGTTTTAAGTGACTGATTGATTGACACGTGCTTTTTTTACATTCGATAGGCTTCCGTTTGACGCGACGATGATGTATAGGGTGGTTCACGGTTGCCTATAAATAGTATATTCACTCTGGCCTTGAAGTTATCATAATGGTATAACACAAAAGCCGGAAGGGAATTCCACTGCTTAGCTGTAAGCACGTGGTAAGTGACAATAAGACCGTTGGGTAGAAATCATGTTTAGCCAGGAGACTCAAACTAATAAATGTAGTGGTCCGCTACCTCACACCTGTAGAATCAACGTGTCTATCCGTACATTGAAAAGATTTGCCAAAAATTGTTTGAGGGTGATATAGGTAGTATAACAGAATACAAAAACCAGCATAGTGCGAGTCAGACTCACACATCGTGGGTTCTGTACAGAATGGCTAAAGTGCCTGACTAATTTCAAATAGCAAATACAAAAGAAGGTGCATCTGACTGACAACCGAAACCATGTAGGGTAATGAGATTTGACAATATGTTCCTTTTATGATAGTTCCGCAAAAAGAATATGTGATGCAAGTTTGTGTTAAAGTTTGCGATTGCCGTGTAACGTGTATCGGGCCGTCCCTCCACAACCTGGTTGGCTGCATGAATCCACTGATCGATCCACTAATTGGTGATCGCAGTAAGATGTTGTAGTTACATAGCTAGATTCTGCTACCAATCTTCTAAAAGGCTTATACATATACAACTAAGACCTAACGGAATTTGAGTAAGTTTGTATAAAAAGTTCGTAAATAGTTGTTTTTTGTATGGGTTTGTATTTGGCCTTCATCTAACATGTTTTTTTACATTCTTCTTCCGTTTTATTACAATCTCACCTGATGTTAAGCGTGTCTAAGGTCAAGCGTTAAGCAATGTGGTCTAGGATCGTTCACGGTTGTACAGAAATAGTCTATTCACTCTGGCCTTAAAGTTATCTAGGTTGTATCGCTTGGGAAACACAGCCGGCAGGGAATTCCACTGCTTAGCTGTACGCACGTGGTAAGTGACAATAAGGCCATTGGATATTGGCTCTGCTACCTTTCATACCGGAACACAACAGTGCTATTAACAATTCTGGTTGGTGGCAGACTTAGGTAACATGGTGGTAGCGAGCCAGGCAGACAAAAAATGGCTTACCACCAACCAAACCGAGTACCGATAGACACTGGGAATCGAACCCTAGACCTCCGGATTGTGAATCGAACATTTAGCAATTAGATCACGGAGGCGGTAACTATTCTAATTTTAACGAAAAACAATACCATTCGAACAATATTCACAAAACAGACTAAATATAATAAAAGCCTTCACCATCATCAACATTAGCCAGGAAACGTCCACTGCTAGACATAGGCCTCTTTCGTGGTACGACACACCGACAGGTCCCGAGAAAATGCCTTACCGCCAACCAAACTTATGGTCAAAACTGTATGTACAAAAAATCAATCAAAACATGGGACCTCAGGGTTGTTGGTACAAACATGTTGCCATTTTTAAGACACGGAGGCAGATAATTTTTTAAACAATAGGTTTTTTTTGTACACATTTTGATTGGAATCTTATACAATTGGTCCTATAGCCATGAAATTTGGAGGCTGCGTTCTTTGTAAAGTGGAAGTATCCGCTAAGAAAGGATTTCTCGAAATTCCACCCCTAACAGGGTAAAATAAGGGATGTAAGTTTGTACGAAAGTCCGTCATTTTCGAAGATAAGTTTGTATGGGAACTCTGTTGTTTTTAAAGTCAATATCATGAAAATTGATAAGCAGCCATATGAAATAAAATTAAGAGTAACGTATTTAAGCGATTTTGAAAAAAGCAACCCCTTAAAAGTGGAAACAGGGATACAAAATATTTTATATTTGAAAGACAACCATTTTTGAAGATAATGTTATGAAAATTGATATGTGGTTATATTCACTTAAGAGGGTATGCCGGTGTCAAAGCGCCCATACAAACGTAGCACCGTCATATTTTGAGTAATAAGCGATGAAAGTCAATGAAATTTTCAAGACACAATCTAGAACTAATATCTGTGTCGGTGGTGAGTCAGATTTTCGTTAAAATATAAACTTTCAGAGTTACAGGGCGTCAAAGAATTGTATTTTACGGTAATAAAAAGCCCCAACTTTGAACCTGATTTACAAGAGTATGAATCAATTTAGAACAATTTGGAAAAACCACCGACATCTGAAATTTCATTAGTATACTGTATTAAAAAAATGGTTACATAATATACTGTATCCTTCAAATGATCCCTGGACTACGAAACCTCCAAATAACGGGTGGATAACTTCGCGTAGTGTATGCTGTCTCACCGTACGCGCTCGGGTAGGATAGGGCTCGGATAGGGACAGCTACAAAACAATCCAAATTTGAACGCGGCCACGTGGTCTAACCAACAAAGTCTCTTAATGGGGATGAAAGGGGGGATGGAAGTTTGTATGGGAACTCTGATGTATTTGAAGTCAATATCATTAAAATTGATACTAAGTAAGTGGCTAGATTCGAAACAAAGAAATACGTGTTTCACAGGTTACGAGTATTAATGGGGGTGGTTCATTTTGTATGATAACTCCGATGTTTTTGTAGTCATCAGCATAAAAATTCATACTCAGTCTTATGAACTACAGTTAAGGGTGATGTTTTCTGTGTTTTAGAAAAATCATCCCCTAAAGGGTGAAATCAGGGATGGATTAAAATTAAAATTTCAGCTCCTCATTTTTGAAGATAATAACAAGAAAATTGTTAAGTGGTTGGAGAGTGGAAACAGATAAATACGTGTTTCCGCATATTTTTAAATGGGGGTGAATAGGGGTTGAAAGTTTATATGGGAACTATGTGTTTTCCGAAGTCAGCGGCATGAAAATGGGTAGTTAGCCTTACTGATAAAATTAAGTGTGACGTAGTTTCACACATAATGAAACAATATAATATATAAAAATGACACGGTTTTTGTGGTCGCACTGCTGCGAAACGGCTTGACCAATTTTTATGTGTGAATCTTTCACCCTCTTACCCCCACCTCTTACCTATATTTTATATCGATTTTAGAATTGTAGTATGAATAATATCCAAATAATTAATCGTTGCCGGAAAGCGTCACGTCAGTTTCATATTTGTTATGTAGTTGATTTATCCAATGAGATAAATCCTAAAGTCCACGCGGGCGAAGCCGCGGGCAGAAGCTAGTGATCACATATGATTTTGGTCGAATAAACAAGTTCAAAGTCACTCAGGGAGCAATGGAACGAGCTGTGCTCGGAATTCCTCTACGTGATATCTGGAATGATGAAAACCGTAGACGTGAGCTGAAGTGGCAATGGGCAGTCCACGTGGCTTGAAGAGCGGATAAGAGATGGGGAGTAAAAGTTCTCGACTGGCGAACATTTTCCCGAAATCGTATACTAAGCCGTCTCCCTAGTAGATGGACCGATGACATGGTTGCGGGAAGTCGCAAGATACAAGTCTGTGGCCTACGTTCACCAGTGGGCCTTTTTCGGGAAAATAATGTAGTAGTGGCTGGTATAGAATTATATCTGACCGAGTAGACAATAAAGGGAGACAGCATGACTGCGGCGAATGCGCTGATGTGCACGAAGGAGGCCCCCGAAGCTCTCACGCCGGTCGGGAGCAGCTCGGGCGTCCACTGGATCACTGCGCCGTATGACATGTTGGTGAAGAAGCGAGCCAGCACCGCCAGGGTCACGGCAGGCACCCCTGGACCAGAGAGAGATTTGAAAAATAGTCGTTCGTTTTTGGCAGCGATGTAGCAACTTTCGTCAGACTTGGATAGGGGCTCTCATCTCTTACCTCTGGGCACAAATGCTGCTATGAACGACAATACCCCCGCCAGAACTATAGGCGCAAAGACTAGCTTTCGTCTTCCAAACCTGAAAATAATAAAACAATTTAATAAAAACAATACTATATCGCAATTTTACGAAACACGTAATAATATAGTTGTAATTTATCAAATATTTGAAACGTATACATACCTATCCAGCAACACTACCAGCAAAGCAATGGAAGGTATCTCCGTGGCAGAGGTTACGGTGAAGGTGAGGAAGAAGTCGAGCCCTAACGACTCCGAGAGACGGATGAGCCCATCGAACACCACCGCCACTGACATGAAGGCGACGATCAGACACACCAGCATGACCCGCAAGGACGGCGTCTTGAACAGCAGCGTGGCGTTCTCGGATGGTTCCTTTGAGGTTTTCGCTGTGTACTGAAAATAATTTATTACATTACTAATCATTTTAAAGGCTTGCTTGAAGACAAGGGTCGAGGGCCCCATGGTCATAGGACACCTACCCGGATTTCTCTCTCAACTTTTCAACCGCGAGACACGCTCAGAGTCAACCTCAGTGAGGTACGAAGACTATTTGCGTAGGCAACTAATACAAATATATCTGGGCTGAGAACGGGCTGAGCGCAATCCGAGCTCGCCAAAATTGTCCGGGTGAAGCTTTAGTGGTCGCAGCACCAAAAGCATCAAGTCCAAACGAGGGATAAAGGCATAGAGATCGGCATGAAGGTAAATAAATTATCGCCCTGGCAGCACAGTAAAATCTTTTTAGCTTCATCACCTTTTAAATAGAAGACGGCCGTACCAAGAGTATCGCTTCTACTCGTACATTCAGCAACAGCTATGATCGTGCCAGTTTCCGTGTTCCATACATCATGAGCGTCTTCAAACTGTGTAAATAGGCACTTTCTAGACCAACGCGTAACATGGTCTACCATTGTCACTTAGCATCAGGTGTGATTATGAGTCAAGCGTTGATATATTTCGTATATAAAAATATCTTACGGAAAGCGTTCGGGTAATACAAAGTTTAGCAACATTTGTTTAGCAACCAAAATGGTCACCGCAGGAGTGGCTCATTGTTAGTTTACTCACCTTTAGTTACCGTACAAGTTGCGTGGGCGCATAAGAATTACAATATTCTCGACTACCGCTTAGTAAACAAAGCCTGCGCCATAACTGGGTAATAATATTTGTACCAGGATAGATAGAGATTATCTTCGGCTGTACTTAGTTTTATATACAAACTTACAATGAAGTCGTCCATAACGGATTGAGGTATCTTCGTTTTATTGATTCTCTCGAACCTTCTCAAGACGCGCACTGCTTTGTCGATTCGACCTTTAGACACCAACCATCTGCAATACATAAAAATACACGCATTTACCTCCTGACTGTAGCCTCAGAACAAACATTTAATAAGCCAATTCGGACAAGCCGTCACGTAATGGCAGATTAATCGAATTCGTGGTAGGACAGTTTCTTATGTTCGCCTGGATAGTTACCACCATGTAATGCTAGTGTACAGCCAAACCGCAGTGTCGTACGAGAAGCACTTTTATGTTCTGGTAATAACAAAAGATTCTGGGTGAGAAGCTTTCCATCCAACGGCCTTATCGTCAATTACCATCAGGTGAGATGAAGGCCAAGTACGAGCTATTTGTACTTTATGTAAATTTATATTTGTATTCCGTTATATCTATGTACATGTCTTAGCTCATACGAACTGTGATAAGAGCTGATAGCTTTTTAAAAATAAAAAAAATGAACAAACTTTCAATTTTTTTAAACTGCAGTGAAATGAGTCTATCCGATTGCGAGCTACAGGCGACAGGCGTCGAATTTATAAAACCACCGCATTCGACTTCGGGAGCTTAAAAGTACCTGGCACTCTCCGGGACCAAGAACGGGGTGATCAAAGCTATCAGCATAGGCGTGGAGGTGGCGAGCGAGAAGTACCGCCAGTCGTTGATCCATAGAGCCAGCCACGGCTGCAGCAGGCATCCCCCTCCGAAGTACAGCGCTATAGACATGTTGGCTACCCATGTCCGGTGACGGGTGCCCACGTACTCCAACACTGGGGAATCGTTGTTGAAATGTATTGAATCAGTCACTCATAATCGGCTGCAAAATGACACCTGAACAGGAGCAATACACATTTTGCACAAGCTATTACTTAAATGTATTTTTTTCCTATTCTTCTCAGAAAACACTTTTATTTAATACACATATCATGGGAGTGCTCAAAAAAAAATAAGTTCGCCGTCTTGGACCGTCCGCCATATTTGATTTACAATGACGTAACTCACCTAACCATGCATTGTCATTCAAACTAAACGTGTATGAAAAATGACATCTCAATCGGTCGAGGATGACTGATTTAAAAAGATGCAGAATTTGAGAACACATCATCAACAGCCCCCACTGCAGAGGCTCAGGCCTACTCGACTACTGAGAGTGTATGGGCCATAGTACACCACGCGGGCCAGTGCGGATTGGTAGACTTCACACACACCAGAAAGTTGACCACAGCAAATCTGACAGATGCTCATGGCCACTATCATGAGACATACCACCACTCTTAGAAGACGGACTGGTGATCGCATCAAGATGTTGTAACATAGGTAGGTGCTGATTTTTACCATATTATTTTCCGCTAAGCATGTTTCTTTCCCTGGATGATTTTTTCGGTATATCATTCGGGTCCCGCAAACTGCCACCAAATCGCGACCTTTGCCTCAAATGATAACACGTATTACGACGGGGGTCAAGATATATCTCAAATTTTTCCAATCGACCACTTTATAGAGGATATATTATATGGAATGATGAAGTACCTTACCGTCGTAACGGATGGTCCGAATGACTTGATTGGATATAAGGATAGTTTTTTTAAAAAGGCTGTCCTTGTAAGTGTAGATAATACTTGTATTAGATGACGCCACTTCCCCGCGCTGTTAGTTCATAAGTTCCCTTCAAATGTAACTATACATCTGCCTGCTTAGTGATTACGGCAAATCCCCTGATACAAAGTCTGATTAATGATATATCGTGGAGACTCATATCCAACATGCTGAACATGCTGGTCTTTATCTTTGTTTCGTTAGTTCATACCCGGCTGATTCCCGGCCAAAAATTCGAGCAAATATTCCACGATATAGACTGACAACCTAGAAAAGGTGTCTGGATGCAAGCGGACCGTGCATTGAGGCGTATCATTCCTAAGTTCAGTAGTGGACATCAAAGGACGGGTGTATTTAACGCGAATGAGGGATAATTTCGGGAGATGGGGAGCAACATATATCAATGTAACAATATCATCCTGCAAATACGAATATTTTATAGCAAATCCTCCCATGGAAAACCAAATTAAGGAAGCTCATGTCCAAAAGTGGACTTATGCAGTCGATGATGATGCAAGATCTTACCTAGGATGTACATCATGAGGAACAGGCTGTCGCAAGACATGCCCACGATGAAGCGACACACGGAGAAGTCCCAGAAGCCGCTGGTGAACATGGTCGCCACGCCTCCCACGAGCGCGAACATGTTGGCTACTGGAAATGCAAACCGCCTGTTATCATTTTTATGACAACGTAGGAAATAGTAAAGCTCTTATTATGTTCATTGTTCAGTACTTACCCAAAATCAAATATATTTAGATTTCATGTCATATGTGTTGCCTAAATGAACAAGTTTACGCCAAAAATGTACCGGTTTGTACGTATCTAAGGAAGTAAGGAAACATCGTGAGGAAACCTCCACCCTCCTGAGAAGAAATTCAAAAGTGTGTGTGAAGTCTACCAATCCGGACGGGTCCCGCATGATGTACTCTCTGTAGGAGGGTAGGCCTGAGCCCGTGCAGTGGGGACGTATATGTCCAAAATTATTTCTATAAGAGTATTTGATTGATTCGATATTTTATCAAGTTTTTCCCGCGATTTCATCCCACGTGATTTCTTTACGGAGGTCGTATCCTATGTTATAATAGAGAAAAGTATTGTCTGGATCTTTCTGCCAAATTACATAAATCTTTTTTGACATCGTTCAATGAATTTATACTCATAGTGTAATTCTAGCTTTAGAAAAGTATCAGTCAAATTATTCCGTGGGTAGAAAAAGGCGTCAGGGAAATTGTCTATTGCTATTGCAGAGGATGATGATGATGATGATGATGACACTCACGTATAAGTACAGGCAGACGACCAAGCTTATCAGCAAGGGTGCCGCACAGTATCCCGCCCACAATGGACCCCAGGAAGTTGATAGCTTGAGATATGGGTACCAGGCTAGCTCTGCCACATACCCACTCACGCTGCAAAATTAAAAAGAAAATTTTCGACATAAAGTTGTGGAGTTTCTATAGCACTTTCATTTCTGCAGAACACTTTCCCGAAAATACCAGTACATTCATTCGTTTGAAACCTTGGTGCCGATGTGTTAGGAGTAGAAACTGGTCAATTATTATTACATCATAATGGTTTACAATTTTTACGATTTTTATGGCTAAATTAGCTGCGTGTATAAAGTCGGTGTTACAGTTACTTACTTACAGGATATAGCTCACTTAATTGAGGTAAAAACTAAAATCGTGAGTTTCTCTCTTAAAATTATTTTCATAGTCGACTGCGTAAGTCCACTGTTCATGAGCATGAGGAGATTTGCTCTTATTTTGATTTGACTACACACAAACATACGGATTCATTTGGAATCTCAATAAATTATTATTTCGAGATAAAGTAAGTGCAAGTGTATTTAACTTATACATACATACAAATATTGCAAGTTAAATAAAAGCTTTCAAAAGGAGAAACCAACTAGCAAAGACTTTATCTGTCCGCCAACTGTCCGCTTTAACATTTGCTATTAGAATAGTAGCAGGCGTACGAAATAGAATTTAAATATTAATACACCTCGGCTAGGTCAGACTACAAGAAATTTATGTAAGTAAGTATACATTTGTTTACGAAACGAGTTCATCTGTTTCTTGAGAGTTAAAATACCTTTTGAATTTAGGTTTGACTGTAAACGAATTAAATAATAGCCCACAAAATAGAATTTTTATACAATGGGTCCCCGCTTGGCTTTCATCTCATCTGATGATAAGTTGGATAAGGCCGTTGAATACAAAACTTGCTTACACAGCCTCACGTCAATAAAGCTATCCAGGCGGGCATAGAAAATACATACCACCTACAAAACCAAGCCAGGCAAGCAAAACACTTGGCCTTCATCTCACCGGATTGTAAGTAACGATAAGGCAGTTGGGTGATAGGCGTGCTCACCCAGAAATCTTCAAGCTAATGAGGCGCTGGCTGTACTGACATTTGATGGCAGACTTAGACCCACTGGGAATCGAACCCAGAACCTCCGGACTGTAAGTCTGAGCGTGTAGCCATAATGCGGGATACTCGTATTTTAACTTGATCTTCGTGATCGCTAACCCTACCTCACTGACAACTGTGGGGTATGGTATATCCTCAAACAGAAACTCCCAGCCGTCCGCGCATGGAACGGTGGGAGTACCAGGATCTGGTGGAAGCATTGTCTCCAGGATGAGAGTCCAGTTCGCGTCAAACATGGAGCAGTGGTCATAGTCACCCTCAGCTGCTCCAGGGATCGAGAGGTTCCGTCTGGGAAGAGAAACTTACCTGGTGTGAAGAAAGAATAAACAAACAAACATAGTTTCGCATTTAACATTAAAAGTACGGTCTATGGTTTTAGGATTCAAGATGGCCGACTCTAAACAGTGTACGCCATTTTATATTTTCAAGTCTTTTTTAGCAATCAGCTCTGCTGGGAATATGGCTCCGCTGTCCCCCTGTCTGTATCAGGACTAGAATCTTTTGAACCATAATATACTGACACTTGAAATCTTCATAGGGTGTGCGTTATTATGGCTGCTATATAACAATAAGTAAAAGAATTGAGAGGTGTCAAGGGACACCCGGATGGAACGAAGTTCCTTTCGATTAATTAGTGAAGGAATTGTAATAAAATTTAACAAATTTTAATAAGGTTTGAACGGATTTTTAACATTATATTTTAAATATGGTTTTGTAGGTTTTTTCATTAGATTTTTTATGTACGTGATACGTTTTATTTTTAGCGACATCTGTCATTGAGTAGCAGCAACTAATCAGAGCCATCTGTCGTCACATAGCTGTACTGTTGGTATCGTCTTACTACTACGTACGTCGTACTAACAGATGACGCTAACTTACTATAGCAAAAAGTGTCGGTGACAACTTTTCGTAAGAATTTTTTCCGTCTAGCCCCCTTTCACAACGCGCGATAAGGAACTTCGTTCCAATAAAACAAGTAAATGCGTTCAAAAAGAACTGGAAACCAACTTCAATTGCCCTAAAAGTCTACTTTTATTTAGGCTTTAAAATTTATATAGCTTTCTCGTGGATTCCATTGTCAGAACTGGACCAAATTGAAATGGGACCACAAGGGAAGCACCAGCTTTCAAATAAAAAAAGAATCATCCGAATCGGTTCACCCAGTCAACAGTTCCGTTGAAATTATAATCTCCTCCTTTTTTGCCGTTTCGGTTAATAGCACTAAAAATTAAAGGAGGACATGCAAGAAACGTGTTGTTTTTGCCGTTTACAGCTTGGTCTGTGTTAAATATTTTACGGTGCTGAAATCTTGATTGCAGTAAAATTTTGGTGATACATGCATATAGTATAACAACATTGCAACTTTCCCTTAGTCACCTTCTGTAGTCGCCTTCTACGACACCCACGGGATGACATGCTATGGGTTGATAATATTCTACAGCAAAAACCACACTGCTAACCGGTTGCAGCTAAAGAAAATGGTTATACGGTGTAAAAGGGTAAACTTCCTGTTGTATGAGTGAGTATGTGTGCGAATAGATATTCCATTTTTGAAATTTATCTTTTCCCATGCTGTTCACAAACACAAAAGTAGACGAATACGTACACTACTACATGCAAGGTTAATACCCTATATATATTTTTTTAGGCGAATGAGCATTCACCTGAGTTCGATATCCAATCCCTGCAACTCAGGCACCCTGCACCAATGCTCCTGCGGCGTCGCAGTAATGAACATCTGACCGAAGTAGACGAACGCCCACGCGACCCCGAAAGGCAGCATGGCCACGAACAGTAGTCGCTGGTAGGTGCCCATGTCACCTACATGGTGGATCACATTCTCCAGAGCAGCGCCGATGTCCAAGTGATTTTTTGGATTGGTGACCTGACGCGACATCACGAAATATATGAGTCTCAAACCTGTCTCAATCAATCAAACACATAATATTCATTGAAAAAATAAGGCTCGCGATTGATTACAGTCTCACCCTGTCCACCTCGCCCAGCTACGGCCTAAAACACTAGGAGAAAAGCGTTCAGGGAATTCCACTCCTTGGCTGCATTAATATTTGCATTTGCTGATCAATTGAGTAAGCTAGTAAGTAAGATTTTCAGGTTTATCGATTTATTATAGAATTGAAGAAAAGAAATTGAGAATAACAATTTAATTTAGAAATAGGTTTCTGAATGGAGACTACGTATCAATAAATTAAGTTATTTCAGGTTTTCGATTATTTGTAGGAGTGTACAATCTCCGAAATGCAGGCTAAAACCTGCCGATAATTGCTTATATGCCGATAATGGATAATGGTTAGGCTTTTGCCAGTGACCTCGACTGCCTGGAATTCCGAAATTATCTCATGTGAATACTTTGGATTTTTTTTAAAAACAATTTCTTCTGGCACATAAACTATCTCCATGTAAAAATCATGCCATTCCCTTGTTCCCTTTGTGCATGCAAAAAGTATAACCCAACTAAAGAAGACACTATCACATTTATAATTTTAAATTGAGTAAGACAAACCGCCACAGAAAACTAGGGCTGAGTTCAGGAAATCATTTGTAGAACCGTTTGGTAACGATAATGTCACACACATGGGCAGATACCCGGAATGTACAACACCCACGTGAAGGCAAGGCTTGATTCTTTTCTATAAACATTCAAAAATATTTAAAAAATTGAAACTCACCCCGCTTTCATTTTTACCAGCGACTTCTGGTTCCATTTTCAAAAGGATATAATTCGCGTAATTTATTCGTAATATTTATGTTATACTAAATTAGAAACTATTTTAATCTATTTTAAAATACATATCAATGTAACAGAGAATGATTGCCTACTGGCTTATACTGATTAATTTTTCTTAGATTCCAAACATTTGACGTTGGATTAATTTTAATCATAATTATCTTCGTTAAATTTAGCTAAAATATTGATATCATTATAATCATTAAGATAAATACTTGGTATCGCAACTGTATGTAGAATGTAGATGCATACCCTAATAGCCAATAAAAAATAATTGTATGTTCGTATCTTAATCACGTCACCTGTAACGCAATACCTATACTATTTCAATCGGGTTATTTTTTTCGAGAGTGTGTACGAGTATGTATCTTCTAATATATAAAATTCTCGTGTCACAGTGTTTGTAACTTGCTTGACCGATTCTTATAAAATTTTGTGGGTATATTTAGTACTGAGTCTGAGAATAGCACGTAAAGTATTTTTCATACCCTTAACTGTTAAGGGTGGTCCACACCCAATTTTTTTTGGACCTATATTTTTTATATGATTTCCAATTAAAAATACACCCTAAATTGTCATCCCTATGCCACGGTACATATATTAGTCTACGGTATACCAGGGGTTAGTGGCATACATGCCACTAACCCCTGCTTTCACACACGTAATCCGCCGAATAAACTAAATAATTCCTTCCATATTCAACGATTGTTTCTTATATCGTGCACAACAAGCGAATTAAAATGGCAAGTACGTACGTTCTGAAATTTAGAACATGACAGTTTTTACATTTGATTTTTATACACAGTATATTTTAATAGCTTGTTGTACCTGAATAAAGCTTTGAATTTGAATTATTTGTAGATGTGATATAAAAAAAATTCGATGGTCACGAGTTGGTCTAATATCGTGCAGTTTTTTATAAGTTATTGAACGTAAATCGTAATTCACTTGACTTGACAATTGACATTTGTGCTGACTGAATTTTTTTGCAAGGCTGATTCAGTCGCAATAATTTCTCGCGATAAACTTATTTCGGCAAAATCTCATGAAATATTGTGTTTGTTACTAAATTTATCTGTATTCGATAAATACTCGGACAACAGAGCTTCAGATCTTAGACGTAAGATATCCTTATTTTTACTCTTTGTGTTTTATGTCTACAAACTCGTCACTATTTTGTTATGGATGTGCTAAAATAATGTTGTCAATAGGATATGTGATCAAGGCCACAGTCGTGTGTCTGAACAATTAATTGAATTAAATAACACTACCCCGCCTGCTTCGGGAATTTCATGCCTAGTTGCCTACTGCTAGCTTGCGTTCTCTTCAACTACAACCAATGGCAAATAACTGTTTTGATTACGAAACAACGATGTTTTTACTATGTGTGTAATGTTTTCCTCGTGATCGTTGGCTTGTTTGTAGTTCAACATTTATAAAATATCTCCAGTAGATGATCTGCTACTAAAGTACTGTCAAATAAATAAATCTATCATTACAGATCTGAAAAAAATCGGTCATTGACTTCAGGCAGGATGTTGCTAGGATGTGTATGTTTCTACTTGCCTGACTCACATGTACTGGTTGTAGTATATAAAGTAAATCATGGTTTTTAAATCATTCATTGACCTTACCATCTGTGTCTATATTCCTGAACGATTATGTCTAATTAAATAAGTTCGTTTATTGAACTGTCATTGTTATGCTTGTGTATAAAAATATATATTATTAGTTAAGTTATAGCTCTTAAGAATTCTTTTTTAATCTGTCATACTTTGTATACCATATGCTTCCCATTAATGTTGTGAATGTCCAATGAATGATAATCCATCATCAACAGCCTTTTTTACGTCCCAACTGCAGGGGCTCAGGCCTACTCTCCTATAGATTGATTGACAAAAGATTTCTGTATGAGGAAATCATTTCGAAAACTCACATTCATCAATGGACCTGATATGAAATAAACATCTTTAATGTTATTGTTAATTTACAGATCACAAACATGCAAGTCTACCTGCCGACGAGCAGCTACATAGGGGAAGTTGAGATGTGAGCACAGACACGACACATACATGAACAGATGTGGTGACATCATGCTTGGTGTGGTAGCGTGTGTGACGGGCCTCTTGGTGACCGTACAGGCCGGCATCGTGGTCTACACGCAGGAGACGCCTCATACGGTGAGTGTTGGAATCTTCTTGACACACTATCATATGGATATGGCATGTATAATATGGGAATAAAATAATGAAATACTCATTTCTTTCAAACCATAATATTTGTCTATCATTATGTGTCATTGTCATACATACAATAAACGATTGAAATGTTATAATAAATGTGTTGTCTCAATCACAATATCATAGATCCTTTCTTGAATAGTGATTTAAAAAATAGTTCTCCACTAAAACTGACAGAACACTTTTTTTAACTGTACACATAATCTCTAGATCTATTTTTAGATAAAGATATTTCTGAAGCAGCAGTGGTTTTTTTAAATATATAATACATACAACACATAAAACTATAAAAATTATACATTAACACAACCAATTTTGAACAGTAATGTAACTTTTTATAGTCACTAAAAGTAAATAAGTAAGATGATTACAAATAGAGGAAACGTAATATCTTACTAGTTCCATTTTAAACACAACTGGAATGAGATAAGCTTTAATCTGGTGACCTGATTAGAGTGTGATGTTACACTAAAATGAGTTCATGCTTATTTAAAACAACTGACAGCTTCCTTTCAGCAGCAATGTCTCTAGTATGTGTAAGTAACTCTATCTATAGCCTTTTCATGACTAAATAATAATGTAATAATAATTTTGTTTATTGCTATACACAGAAAGTTCTTAAAAATAATATTACATTTTTCGCTTGTTTATAGCTTGAGCTTGTAAATAAAACCGTTTTTCCCCCAAAGGGTAAAAAACGAATATTTAGGTTTCAGCCGAAAGGCTTGACCCACTGTGAGATAAACCCTTCTGAACATCAGCGCCATCTAGTAGTTTCATAGTGCAAATACACAGCGCGTCGGTGATTGGCTGTGCTGTAACGGTAGTGGGAGGTGTCAGCGCGGCTGTCAGGCACGCGAGTCGCGTGTCTCTTCAGTACCGAACCTGTAAGAATCGGAAGCGAGGCGGAAGCCGGCAAGAGATTATTTGGTGGGTCAAGCCTTTCGGCTGAAACCTAAATATTCGTTTTTTACCCTTTGGGGGAAAAACGGTTTTATTTAGGTGTTCGAGCCTTCCGGCTTGACCCACTGTGAGATGTTTATTATCTGCCGGCGCTGACCCAGCGTACTGTGAATTAATTGTGTGTGGTTTGTAGGAAACCGGTCCGAACATATGACTTCAATTTATATTTTAAGATGATCTTCCCAAAAATATATATAAATACATGAAGAAGCCTGTCTTATACAAATCAAGTTAATACCAAAATCTCAAAAACGAGTACATTGTATAACAAAGCCTCAAAATCGGACATAGTAGGGTAGGCCCTCTTGCTGTTCCTTGATCTCACTTCCTTGAAACAGTCCCAGAGCGTTTGAACTGTTATGCCAATTTCCCTTGCGTAGTATCACGCACATGTCGAGTTTTGTTAGACCAGTTGTCTGAAGCGACTGCGGCTCGAAAACTACCTAGAGAGCCTTACATGTTTGCGTTTCTAAATATATATCGAAGCCGGACAGCTATAAAGATACTGAGGCTGCTTTCACCTTATTTCCGGTGGTGATAATTAAGTTTGTCAAGGTTAGATCCGCTCTACGTTTTCTTCTTCTGATATATGGATTAACATAGGGATCCAAGAGATCTAGTTTAATTTCTTTATTCTTCAACAGACACCAATCCGGCTGACCATAATTAGTCCTGTCCGTTTCAGAGCCGAAAGACGGCCATAATATGATTTTGTTTTTGGAAATAAAATGTCGATCTTAGTTTACGTTGAACAATGTCAAGACATGAATGCGGCGGCCTGAGGTTAAGAGTATTAAGGTGTCCTGCGGCTAAGAGTAATATATCACTACGTGCTGAAATGCTTAAAATCAATTGGAAACGTATATCAACGCTTATTTGTAATAACCACATGAAAAGGTCTGATACATCCTATACGATGTTGTAATTTTTTTTCCTTTAAGGGGTTTTCCACATAATTTCTCTGTCTCCTTCATTAGCGGATGTAATCGGCTCACCCTGCGAATGTTTTATAAGCGTGGCAACTGTTGGACTGTATGGACAAGTATTGTTTCGGTGGCTGGTAGTATTTTCCTGGTTTTCAGAAAACAAGTTCCGAAGGGCTCACGGCCGTAACTCGTCGATCGTAAGTCTTTGAGAGGCTCACCATAAAGCTTTCTCCCGTCTCGGTGCTATAAAGATATAGTGGCCTTGGGAGATGGTCACTCGTTGAATCAAATGCTGGCGTGGGGAAAAACACCTCTAGTTTGTATTTCCATGGTTGGCTGAAGGCATCCGCGTACTAGCTTTCGGTATCCTTGTGCTCATCGCTCATATATTAGAGCTACATGTACATGAATGTAAATAAAATGATTTGATTTGGATAAAGAAATAGAATATATATATATTATTTAGGTTACTTTGGGATCGTAAACTAAACTAGTGCGGATGACCGCCCATAGGAAAACATCTATTTCTGGAATTCCCATACTCCAGGAAATTTCTTATTTCGTGGTGTCTAGGTGCCACTCTTGCTGGGGCTTCAGTATGGACAGACTGTCTGCGAGGCCATCGCATCTGCGTGGCAAATACTTTGGTACCACTGTGGTATTATGGAAGTCGGCCAAGTGTTAAGGTTTTGAGCCAATATGGAGGAGTATTCTTTCATCTCGTTCATCCCTGTATTCTGAGACTGCTATCGGATTGTCAGTTTGGGAAACGATCGTTCTTCCTTGGAGCTCCCTCCATTCTGATCGTAAGACTTCTAACAATACCCATACCTGCCAATTATTTTGGTGTTCCAGCCTAAACCGAGGTCTGGTGCGTCGGTGGCCACAAAAGCTGAAGGTGGATCAGCCTGGAGCCATTTATATGTGTTGGAGTCACCAATGTGGTTCTTCATTTGCTTGGTCAAGTAGTCAGAACGATTTGTGTTTTCCCATATCATGTCACGATGTTGCTGCGATATGTGTGAGCCTGCAGCATAGAACATTCCGTGGGGCAACGTTTCAAGCAGACCAAAAACAAAATTACTCAAGAGTTACTTTGCATCCTCCTAAATCCGTCTGACTTTTATAATTGTACCTGTGATAATAATAATATTCTTGATATTTGTTTTATTTTATTTCATTTTTGAGTTAGGTAAGAGTTTTTTTGTTAGAAATAGTATTCCAGTTGAGGCGAGTTGAGGCCCAAATATTCTATTTGTTGCTTATGCACTAAGTCAGATTTTGCGGTGTTTATGTTCCAACTTAGCTTTGTCAAAAAGCAAATGGTCCAAATCGTCTGTTTTTCTAACATGGTTTTGTTTTGTTTATTCATAGGCAAAAACAACAACAACATCGAGATAGACTATCACTCGAATTCCATTCTGGCGAAGTATAGAGGCCACTCAATCGATCGGGCACTTGATAGCCAGAGGGGTAAACGGCTAATATTATAAATAATGCCTTTGAAAACGAAGAAGTACCTTCTGTGTGGTTTACAAAAGAGTTTTACCCAATAATCATATTTTTGTATCGATTGAGATACCTGTTTCAGACTTATCATTCGAACATTTTGGTGGCCGTACAATGTGGGAAAGAATGCCCGAGCCCCCGCAGTGGGGACCCATATAGCTCGCCGATGATGACGATGTAAGAGCCGTCAGATTTTTCTCTTAAGAATATTTAAAAAAAAAACCATAATGGAACACCTATGTACAACCTATGCTTACGAATAAAGATTTTGACTTTTGGAAGTCCTTTTCGTCTCGAGGCTTTGATATTTATTGCATCAATATCTCAGAGGTTCTCGGTTCGAATTAGCTACAATTTTCGACTTTTAATATTTCGTACGGTGGTTTTATAAGAAAGGAATATACAGTAGCCTTCCAGCAACCTAAGAATTGCTTACAGAGCAACCAGTGAAAAAGTTCGGGTGAATCTGATCCCGTACTTCACCTGCATGCAAATATCTAGATTAAGGCATCCTTCCGTTAGCCAGGGCAGAACTATTTTTGTAGGTACTGCTTCTATTGTTCTCTGGTCTCGGTCGAAAGTTTCAGACGTTTTCTTTTCGATCACGGTGCTGATTTGCCCATTGAGTTTTACCTGAATTATTATGTGCCGATGCCGATAGAAATTTCTTACCAGTTTTGCGACTGGGGCTTGTCGTTATCGTTAAAAAACGTATAGCCCCCCCCCCTTCTGCCTCCGTTAGTTCCTCTTCCTAGAAGAGATAAGTATTCAATGGGGGAATATCAGGTAAAATGACATTGAGCACCTTATTCGGGCGTTTATGTCTATTGTTTGGTCTCTTCTACCATATGTGTATTGCAGCGAACCGTCACTAACTTTCCCGAAAGCGCGTTGTTGATTTAGGAAGGTTTTCTGGATCTCCAACTGCAGATTTGGATCCACCTTTAAGCATTTTTCATGAAAGGTCAACTCCAAGATCAAGTCAGTCCGTTCCAGTTGACAAACTGAGTTCCAGGCGGGTGTTGATGTTGCTTGGAGACTATTCAGCTTTAGTCCGGCGAAAAACAGGAGTTGCGTGGAACGTCTCCTGAGCCTCGGCGTAATGGGCGTTTATCCAGACATCTTTATTTAAACGTAAACATATTCAACCTGGCTTAAACAGTTTTGGATCAGTATATGCTAATTACAGTTCAGCTTCAGATTTACGTGGCGTGAAGTTACGGACGACAATAGCGTCTGTTTCTGAGGCTGTAGCTAACGATTTTAGTTCATTCAGCTTCCTTTGTGATGACGCAATTTGTGCAGTCAATATATCTTTTCCTGTTTCCTGTCTCCACGGGAGGTTTACAACAGTTTCCTGCGTACCTGGTTACGCTACATAATAAGAAAGTGCTCGGAAAATCTTCGGGTAGAATGTTATCTTCATCTGACTCCTATGGTTCATCCCACTCTGAAGTGGGTTTGATCTGACAGTAAGTGCATCATGCGTTCGAAACAGGAGGTTTGCATGTCGGTGAATGTATGTAAATGTGTGTTCCCGACGGGAAGATTTGGTAGTGGGATGTCCCACTGGGGACTCTCTTCGTTTCCTTGAGGAACTGGCTTTTGAGGTGCGTCTCGGGTTGAGAAGTTGCATCGTGCACATAAAAAGCTCATAGGACCTCGCGTAAATCCTCCCCATGACTATGTGTAGAGAGTACAGTTCAGTAGAGGGTGCGTCCCAGTAGCCAAACGCGTGGTATCATCCTAATGCACCGGTATTTTTTCTCTGACAGTGAGGTATCGTCTGGTGAGGGTCGATCCCTCTTCTGTAGGGACTGCGACACGCAGCTTTGCTTACGTTGACAGTGAGAGGGATTCGCCGAACAGGTCCGACTGGGATAAATCTTCGACCTCCTACGGCATCCAACCACCAAAGTAGTTGTCGTCAATGACTGCCAAAATCGTTCTCTTCTGTTGGAACAGGCCTTGGCACAGTTAGTCCATGACCATAGGTGCCATGATCTGTACTGAAGCCAAAACATCACAGTCAGTGAGACGTCATTGTGATGTGATAGAATGCTTGCGACGTGCTACGTGTTGTATGAAAACGTGAGTCCAGTCGTATCATTGATACGACTATCAATGCGATAAAGCAATGCGTTTGGTCTCATCAATAGATATCTCAAGAGTCGGCTGATGCGACCCGAAGTCTTGGCAGGTGTGACTAGACGTCTCGGATGATGCGACCGAACGCCTCGGCTGATGTAACCCGGCGTTTCGGTTGACGTGACCCAACGTCTCGGCTGATACGACGCGGCGTCTCGGGTGATACGACCTGACGCCTCGATCAATGTGACTGTCGCCTCGATCAATGCGACTGTCACCTCGGCTGACGCGACGTGACTTTTCGGTCGATACGACTGTCGCCTCGGTTGATGCGACATAAAGTCTTTGATGCGACATGACGTCTCAGTCACTACGACCCTCGCCTCGACTGATGCGACTGGTCACCTCAGTCGATACGACGTCGCCTCAGTCGATACGACGTCGCCTCAGTCGATACGACGTCGCCTCAGTCGATACGACGTCACCTCAGTCAATGCGACGTCGTCTTAGTTGATACGACGTCGTCTCAGTTGATGCGACGTGACGTCTCGGTCGATGCGACCAGACGTCTCAGTTGATGCGTCTCACAACGTTTGGTGCTTTGCAACAACCGAGTTGGTTATTGACTTAGTATCGCTCGTAATGAGACGATAATGGCGACACCCCTGTGAAGCCTGCATGTGCCAGGGGCGACATGCTTGCACCGTTGTTGGTCTGAGTATCGTTCTTAGCGAAACGATAACGGCGACACCATTGTGACGCCCGCATGTGCCGGGAGCGACATGCTTGCACCGTTGTTCGTCTGAGTATCGTTCTTAGCGAAACGATAATGGCGACACCATTGTGACGCCCGCAGTTGCCGGGGGCGACGTGCTTGCACCGTTGTTGGTCCTAGTATCATTCTTAGCGAAACGATAACGGCGACACCGTTGTGACGCCCGCGTGTGCCGGGGGCGACATGCTTGCATTATATTTAGGTGTTTCGTTGTGGATTGTTTCCCTATCCAACTAAGGAAATCCACAACGAGTTACCATGAAAAAATAATAATAAATGTAGGTATGATTTTACCTGTAATCCTTGTAAATCAATGTCGTCGATGAATTTTCGTGTTGCGCACTACTACGACGCTGAAGATTCAAAAGCGTACTGAAGAGACACGCGACTCGCGTGCCTGACAGCCGCGCTGACACCTCCCACTACCGTTACAGCACAGCCAATCACCGACGCGCTGTGTATTTGCACTATGAAACTACTAGATGGCGCTGATGTTCAGAAGGGTTTATCTCACAGTGGGTCAAGCCGGAAGGCTCGAACACCTAAATATGGAAATAAATCATGTTCAAATTTGGCAAACACCAAGAGATAAGAAGATAATTTTTGCCTGATAAATTTTTATTTAACTATAACTTCTGCAGACAACACAAGCAAAGGCACTGTCAAAACTTTCTATTAGGATTAAGTAGGGATGGTCGATTATTAGACATACTAATGAAATTATTTACTAATCCAAATCGTTCGAGATATCTCGATTATAAAAATGCCTACTACTAATACATTAGTACTACTAATTTAGTATGTCAGCCAGCCTATTTTTAAAACGTCATCAGAAAATTGAGAAATATGGACAAACAGGACTTTTGTTCATGATAATAAGGCACTTTTTACGCCAGTTATGCTCAGCAACCATAGACAAGTTTTGTGGAATTTCATAATCGATTATCATACATTAGTAATAAGTAGATATATATTATAGATAGATACATTATTTGTAACTCATTATAGTAGATGAATTGTTATAACTGATGTCCTTTAATAGACGGAAAGCATTGACCTTCTGTCATTTGAAGAGAACCTTACTGCCCAGAGATGAAGCTAGTTTTGCATTGACTTAGTCATAGAATACTTTATAGTATTGCATTAGGATCTTTATAATTATTCTGTTTATAAAATAAATTAAGTGCTGAATGTATGGTGGTACAGAATTTTATTGGTAATGCAATTAGCAAAGTAAAAATATGAATATCAAAATGAATAATATTATAATGTATATTGTAGACCAAAATTTTGCATTTACTAGAATCATGAGTAATAAACTAATTATGTACAGCTTAGGTATTGTTCCATTATATGGTTTTAGCAACAATGAAACCATTGACTGTGGAAATATATGTTTTTACTTTATTTATACACACTTATTATATCTTACTATTAGGTCAGCTAATGGTGTGGCTGCTTGAAAATACCTTCTTTGTGACCCTCATTTATGTTACCAAAGGCCTGCCTATATCTAGTGGGCCCATTAAAAATCCCCTTTTTCATCCTCTAAGGGGTGGAAAGTCGAAAAATGTACAGTATTGTGTGGGCAAGCATTCATGAGAAAGCAGCAGCCAACCTGTACATGGCTTGAGCGCTCCAGCAGTTTTGCCTGGGCTTTGTTATTTTAATCAGCCAGACAGAGCAGGGTTTTATACATACAGATTATATTTATTGATAGATTAAATTATTATCAGATGTTGATAAACTTCCTGTTTACTACTATATCTTCTGGACAAGTTATTATGATTTAACATATTTTTTTGAATCATACTTTGGGCCGGCTCTGAAGATGCTATTTTTAAGCAGATACGGGATGTTAGTAAAAATCAACAAAACTATGTGTATGTCTGAATCCCTCTCTGTGCCATTCCACCTGTAGTGTGGACATAGGCTTTCCTACTGCGATAAACACAAGTTTACCATCCAAACACTGATATCTTATCTAAACTACACATTGTTGGAATATTACCAATAGTCGATAGACGTTCGATGGACCAGTTGTACTTCAATAATTATTACAATTACATCTATAATTCCTTTAAAAAATATATATAAGTTGTGTTGGTAAGAGGAGTGTTTGAATTGAACTTTATCTGAGAATATTGATGAGTTTAAACGGATTGTGTTGAATTTTTCTAAAGTATTTTAAGTGGAAAGTGAATATTTTTTGGCATAATGTGTACCGTCGTCGACTTAGTGTTTCCTACTACTAGTATTTAATCCAGTAAATTAAATTAAAAATTTAATAAACCTTCTACGCAATAATCATACAATTACCAAATATAGAACCACTGCAAGGAAACTTGCTTTCACGTAAAAAAAAACCGCATCAAAATCCGGTCCATCCGTTCGAGAGCTACGATGCCACAGCAGACACATACGCACAGACAGACATTGACTTCAAACATATAACACCCCTCTTTTTGCGTCGGGAGTTAAAAAGGAACCCTTATAATTTCAGTGTGATGGGTGTCTGTATGTCCATCCGTCCTTCGCAAACCACTCCCCTCTTCTATCTCTTAAGTTTCCGAAGTGAAAAGTCTGTAATAATTACAATAGATAGTAATTTATGCAACTATTACAGGAAAACTTAAGTGAGGTATCTATCTTGAATAGTTTTTGAGAAATCATCAAAAAACCTTGATAAACAAACTTAGGAATGCGGTCGGTAAAATGAACCTTATTTCCAGGTAATAACATCTGCCCGTTTCTTTGCATCATTCGGAATCCTTGATGCGCGAGTCCGACTCGCACTTCCCTCTTTTTAAGTTGTGCATCTCCTTAGGTTATCAACTTGAAAATTGGAACTTCGATCCCTTTAATGACATAAATAGTACCACTAAGGAAGAATTTTCGCGGACAAAGCCGCGAGTAAACAACTAGTGCAAATAAATACCTTGATCCATCGCCTTGATCTAATAAATAGATATGTTTATTATCTATCTTCAATCGAGGATATGTCATATTGCTTTGGAAGACACTTATTCGCTTTTGCCTTAAAATTATTGAGTTATAGCTGATTTTATAGGCTTTTTATTTAGAGTACTATTGAAAGTTCATTCAGCACTCCTCTGGTTACATCAAACCTTACAAATTCTAGCGATTACGACAACTAACACAAAACTTCTAAGATTAATGGTAAACTCGGTTGTGCTTGAACACAATAAAAGTGGTATTGGATGAAACATATTAATTACAAGACCGAAAATGTGAAGAAACAGTGGTAATAAATCGGAAACAAAATAGCAAAAATGTGACTTTTATATCAGTTGAAAGAAACCAGTTTAAATATACAGTTCAATTAAATATATTTTCGAGAACAGAAGAACATAGATTAACAGATGCTAATCGCTTGGAAACAGTCTTGTTCACATTAAAAAGTAGTTGGGAACAGCTGAAGCATATCGGATGAAATTCAACGCCTCAACGGAATCGGCGTGAAGTGTGCGCAAACGCTATTGCCGATCGGAAGTAGTTTCGTCGTTCTATAGAAATGAAGCTGTCAAACTTCCCGATAAATGCGGTTCAAGTGATGCATATAGTCGGCATTCAGGATTTCGTTAGTACCTGATCTTAGTGTTGGTGTGTTTAACTGTAGCCAAGTGGATAACAGTTAATGAAGGGAAAAAACATGAATTTTTTTTCTTCTTCATTATCTTGTCAAATAATGTGGTCGTGTTAATGGAGTTGTTATGGAAAAATATTACAGAAAATTAGCATTCCAACTTCATGGTGAATTAAATTGTTTTCATCAGTTTTGTTGATTGTAGCTAACAACTCCATCGTACCGGGAAGCGTCTACCGGGCCGTCCCCCTACTAGGTGGACCGACGGCCTGGTTAAAGTCACAGAGAGTCGCTGGATGCAAGTGGCTCGAGAACGGTCAATGTGAACCATGAAGGAGGCCTATGTCCAGCAGTGGAAGTTTCCTGGCTGATGATGATGAACAACTCCGTCTATTGGCATTTTGTTGATCCACGGCTGTTGTGATTGTTGCCCATTTTTTTTTGTAAAGGCTTAGTGCAGTAATTATTAAAAAATAGAACATCGGATTGTAATGTCGCGAAATGAGTATCACTAACAAACAACTTCACAGTGAATCACAATTTTCATTTTCACACTATTTTTGATAATTGCTCGAAATGCCGTCCAGGGACCAATAGCTGCGTAACGGCTATTGTAGCTGACAAGAAAGTTGTACGTTAGTGAATTTCATTTCCGGCCATTACAATCTGATATTATATTAAATTGTAGTTGTTTTTTTCTACCTTTTTAGGGTACCATACCTCAATAGCAAAAAAAGAAACTCTGTCTGTTTATGAACCTCATGTTATTTGTGTACCCAACAGATCGAGGAGGAATTCCGCGACATGCCGGCCAGCTTCGGCCCGGACCTCGCGGCGGAGGGACTCCGCGGGTTTCTGGTGCACGGCGACCCCGCGGATGGTTGCGCCGCGCCACAGAAACCCCCCGTCGTTGAAAACTTCACCGGGAAGTGGATCGTTCTCGTAGCTAGGTCAGTTTTATCTAAGTCTACCACAAGTTTCTGTCTTCTTCAACTTCCGACTTATATAGCTGATGAAGATGCTGAAGTTTTCTTTTAGGGTTCCATACTCAAAGGGTAAAATACGGGACCCTATTACTAAGACTCCGCTGTCTGTCCATCCATCACCAGGATGTACCTCATGAACCGTGATAGTTAGACAGTTGAAATTTTCACAGATTATCTATTTCTGTTGCCGCTATAGCAACAAATACTAAAAAACATAATAAAAATAAATATTTAAGGGAATACAGCAAATGTTTTTTTGCTCGTTTTTGCTTGATATTGATAATGGCAACAAGTAGACCCTTGAAATAAGAGTATTTACAGAATAATTAGTTATATATTTACTTTAAAAATAAATTAAAATTAAACATATATTTGAGAGGAGCTTCCATCCAACAGAAATTATTTTTGACATTTGTATTGATAATGGTATGGAACTCTTCGTGCACAAGTCTGACTCGCACTTGGCCAGTTTTTGTTGTTTGTTTTAATATTATATAATTGATAGCATTGGTTTCCTGTTTCATTACACTGCCATGCAAATTAGATTTGTAAGTTCAGAAGAAAAATACCACAGATCTCTTGATGTTTTCAATTAATCTTCCTTAAGTTGATTAAGATCAAGTTCGGTAAACATTTTGTAAAAATGTTCTCATGTCAACTATCTGTCAACTATTAAAATCATGAGAACTCATGGTCAAAGAAACACATTCATTTTTTGGAAATACTATATTGAATAACTATATTAACAAAAGGCTTGTTTTAGTTCAGATAATACACACAAACTTAATAATGATAACACTGTTTCCGTCATTCCCAAACTGGGTATCCAGATAAAGTAAATAGGTTGCTACCAGTGAACTCAAACACCTCATCTGGATTTAGTTTAACTTTCTCTATCAGACCCGGCCTACTGAATTTAATTTCATTTGCAAACTCCACCCTTTTTGTTCGAATTTTATTTATAACCTCATTCCTATATGTTTGTCTTATATTCGAATCCTTTAATATAATTGAAAGTGATGTAAGGTCTTCAGGCAAAGTTGAATTGCATTCCTCAAACTCAATTTCAATATTTTCCTGTGCAATTGTGTCACTGTGACGTCTTTTCAACTTCTTACAACATATATGAATGTCTGAATCAGCTTCAGTTAGCAACTGTTGTCCATCATCATCAAATATTATCTTTTTGTTCCTGCTACATGTGCATTTGTCATACATTTCTAGATTATTTGGTTCAAACTCTTCTAAATCCAACAAGTGTCCATATTTGCTTTCAATCTTATTCATAACCTCTTTACACTTAAAATAAACAGTTCTCAGCTCTTCCAAATCACTTTGTCTGATTTCTGTTTCATTTTCAGACGATTTCTGACCACTTCCAGAACAAGAACTTGTAGGTCCTGACCTCTCACTCTCTTTCAACTTTTTTTTCTTTGTTTGATGTTTTACTGGTGACTTATTAGTGAGGGTACTATTTTCTGTGTCTTGTTTCACCCTGACTGCTAGTTCTCTAACGTGATTTTTAACAATAACATACTTTTTAGTGTCTGTATGAGGGGTCTTCACCACCGATCTTTCTTCAGGCAAATCGTTGTCTTCTTGCACTACCATTTTATTAGAAATCTTCGTTAACTATTAATAAGACCAAAAAAATGCTAAATTGCTCTTAAAATGAATTAAAATAACATGTTTTGTGATTATAACCACGCGTTCGGTTACGCTACGCACTTCACCAATTTGACAGTGACACTACGTGACAGTGACAGTTAGGTTATAGTGTTGTCCGGTACAAAAAATGGTGATATCGATTGATGAAATATCAGATAACATCGTTTTGTGGCTTGTTTTTAATAATTCTAACAAATCGATCGGAGACAGAAGTGACCAAAAATTACGCTATGACGTTAAAAGCTTTAATGAGAAATAAAGATACAAGAACGTAACGTTTTCCAGGAATAGTTAAATAAAACAAATATTTTATCTATTTTATTTAATTAAGGGCAGTATCAAACAAGAATACAATTTGACCGAGAGATGTGAACAAGTTTGTGAAAGGGTATCGAGTTCAATTCTAAAACGTTTTTACTTGAATATGCTTCGTTAATACTGCAATCAAGTGTATACATATGTATAAATTTTAAAACTGAACAATACAAACTTGCTAGATTCGATTGCTATCTGCTCTCGATATCGGTATTTGTGTATCATAGCAGCACTAGCTAAACATAACGTAAAATGGGTGCGTTCAAAAACTTCTGCCGGTTGTATTAAAGATGCGAACAAAATTAACATAACTTTGGATTTTAAAATTATATTTGTTATTAATTTTATTGTTTCATTCTACTATTGGTTTATTAATAAGCACAATGAAATATTGTTTATCGAATACATGATTATCATTTCCAGATACAACTGCAGCTTCGAAGAAAAGATAAGGAATGCGCAAGCGGCCGGGTACGACTGCGCTATCGTCCACAATGTCAACTCCAGTGAACTAGGTTAGTAGACACGAGTTCGCCGGTCTTACCTACTGACACGGCTACAAATATATGAATGACCGTTTTCTGATACACAAATTTAGTATATAATCAATGCATGTTATAAAATAATGGTCGTAATGTATTTCTAGGCTATTTTCATGTAGGAATAGGCTCGAATTTAAATGTATGAAAAAATGGATGTATGTGATCAACTGAAACCGGAATATATGGTTAATGTATACGCACATCGGTAGACATTGACACGTAATACCATAACGGACATTAAACGAGAGCCCCCCAAATAACAATACGTAATAATTTTTATTTTTCAAGATGGAAGTTTCAAAAATTGCGAGAAATTTAGTTCCTCGAATGAAATGGTGATGTATATGCTTATTAGATTTCATTTTTGATTAAATTTTGAACGTTTTTTATAAGAGTATATAGAATATGAAAACATTATTTTACGAGATAACTAAAAATATTGATCAAGCTTCATACATTTAACGCTCCAATACAGTAATGTGACGTCACAAAACACGGCCGATTTATATGGAGCGTTTTAGAACCGCGTGACTAGAATCACTTTTCGGCGGGTTGTGCTAAAATAAGGATTAGTCGTATCGAAAAAAAATTAATAGAGATGTTTATATTTTTACATGGACTATCGAATGAGAGAAAATATTTTTTAGTCAAATACCCAATTGCTATGTAGTTTATACGTTAATTAATAATTTAGGATTAATGACTGTGATGTTTTGAGTTTGTTGTCATTTTCCGCCTAGCTTGCTGATGCCATACTATTGTGTTCCAGTTTAAAAGTTAGCAGATCAGAAGCTTGAGCTTTGACATGAAGGGCAAGTGCAAACTCAAACAAGGTCAAAGCCGGGAACAGTACAGTCATGCAACGAGCATTTTATGCAGACAATGATTAAAATGATAGGTAGTGTGATTGTGGTTCGTGACAATGACCCTCAGCTATTGGATACAGCGTTAAGCAGATATTAAAAATAAATACTCACTGCTGTGTATAAATGAGTCGTTGATTCGCCCACTATCATACTTTTACTGATAAATCTGTTTACTATGTATGATAGGGTATAATGGCTCACTTAGTTCGGCATACTGCTAAAAATAGTTTGAGTAATGATTTTATAGGTTTGCTTGTAATGATCCCGAAAGTTCTTAATCATTTCTAATAAACAGAAAAAACTGTACGAAAATTTCAACCCTTCAATCGCAATATCAAGTTTGAAGAGAAGAAAGTTAAAAATCAAAATCAGACTACTAACGAACGAAACTAACTAAACGTATTACCTGATGTATACTTTTTTATCTAGTTTATGTACTTGTATATGCAGTTATGTGTCCGTTATGTTTTCGGCATGTAGTTGTCATATCAACTAAAAATCAACGCACATCCTAAACCGCTGGTCATAGAGACTTGAAATTTGGAGGGTGTGTTCTTTGTAAAGTGTAGGCAGTTAATGGGTTTCATTCATCAAAATACTATGAATGGTATATACATATATGTATAAATAATAACATAAAAATTCAAAGGTTGCTAAAATTCTAACCCTCTTCTGGCGCCCGCACCCCGCGCATACCCGATTTTAACAACTCCATAAAAATCCTCTATGACAACTGAATAGCTACACATTATTTTAAAAATCAATAAAAACCCCTTTATCAACTCGATAACAAGAGGTGGACCTCTTAATAACTCGACGAAACCTTGCGTATGAATATCTTCCCAATTCCCTATTCCCCTAGCTTCATCCCGTTTCTCACCTTTTAACATTGCGTACTAATATATTCCGACATTGGGGAGTAAAGGTTCTCGAGTGGCGACCACGTACCGGGAAACGTCTACCAGGCCGTCCCCTTACTAGATGGACCGACGACCTGGTTAGAGTCGCGGGGAGTCGCTGGATGCAGGTGGCTCGGGACCGGTCGATGTGGCGTACCATGAGGGAGGCCTATGTCCAGCAGTGGACGTTTCCCGGCTGATGATGATGATGATATTCCGACATTATTATATATTTTATTTGCAAATGTTTTCATAAATACAATACATTTAGAAATATCCAAAATAGTAAAAAACGTTAAATAACATTTTCTGTATTGTATTAAAATCATTTCTATTTTTGATTAATTTATGCGGTGACTAAAACAGAATCGTTCACCCTACGTGTGGATAATGTCAACGGCAACATTTTAATTTGAGTTGTTCCGCCACAATATGAGCTTTGTTGGAGTAGTGCATGATTTATTTATTTGAAAACAAATACATTATATGGTTCAGTGATGAGTGTGTAATTGTACGAAGTGTAGTGACCACAGTCATGTCTAACAGACAATGTCTCTATGTGTTCTTTGACGAATTGCCATTTTTAAGAGATATTGATCTGAATTATTCAGCTTTGTTGGAATAGCGCTGTGAAACTACGCGACTATATTGATGGTTCAGTGATGAATGTATACTTTGGACAAAGTGACCACATGTCTAACAATGTCTCTGTGAGTACTTTCGTTTGTTACAGTAGTGCTTAATAAACAAAAACACAGAAAGTAGTATTAATTGAGTAGTCGATGAATGTGTTCTTTGACGAATTGAGCACATGTCTTTGTTGGACTAGTGCTGTGAAGTAACGCAGACAATATTGATGGTTCATTGGTTAATGTACACTCTGGACAAAGTGACCACATGTCTAACAATGTCTCTGTGAGTACTTTAGTTTTGTTATCCATACAGACAATAGTGATGAACGTGTGCTGGGATGAATTAACCACTTTACAAAACTAGTGTGTCTATATAATATGTCTCTATGAGTACTTTACATTTATTAGACTAGTGCTTCAATACGAAACGACAAAGAAAATAGTAATGATTCAGTGATTAACGTGTACTTAGACGAAGTGATGTCGAGAGTATGTTTTACTTGCGTGTTTCAATAGTAATTATGTAGAAAAATATGTAAAAATTTTAATATATATATATATATATGTTTTTGAAAATACTTTGAATTTTCTATCCATCCATACTAATATTATAAATGCGAAAATGAGTTAGTTTATTTGCTATCGTTTACGTCGCAACGGGAGTCATGACTTAATTTCTTATAGGCATAGTTGAGGGGCCGGAAAAAGACATGTGTAAGTTTTTATCCCGGTCGAGCTCGATTTCTGAAGTTCATGCCGATGAAAGCGCGGGCGAAAGCTCATATTTTCTATAAATATGTCTTGTACTGTCTAACTAAAGTCGACGCCAGAATCTCACGGACTAGTTTGACATAAGTGTGTGTAGAAAAATGAGTCCAAAATCATTTAATTTTAAATAGAGATGTACCCATGACAGTATTTTATTACATGTATGCTTACTAAATAAAATTGTGTAACTATCAGACGAAAGTAGTCCGTGAAATTATGGATTCAAATCATATTTATTTGCATATGGTACATAAAAATGGCAGAAACATCATGCAAATATTCTAGGTTAGTTTGAGTATACAATATTTAAAAGACAATTTTATTATATTATGTCCATCAAGTATATTATTAAATCAAATAATTTGCGCTTAGCACAATATACACAATTTTTTGAGTCGTGCTCAGAAATTCTCTTATAGAATAAAATATATTTTTTTAATTAAAAAACTTACCTGCTATTAACAAAAATAGAATACAAACAACTTAACACTATTCTTAGTTACATGTTTATACATACACTAAGGCATTACGGTTTCTTAAATTTGCACCCTTTAGGTCAGCATTATATATACAATAAGCTATTACATTTCTATGTATTACAGTTTTACGTCAACTATAGTGTTATGTATGTTGTATAATTTGTTACAGAGACTATGTCGGCTAAAGACGCGGACGGGATAGATATACCGTCAGTGTTCGTGAGCGACCTCGCCGGTCTCATTCTAGCCGAGGAGTACACATACACTAAAGGGTCAGTGATATATAGTATATTATAAGTGTGAAAGTTTGGATGTTTAGATGTTTGGATGTTTGTGACGCTTTCACGAAAAAACTACTGAATGGATTTGAATGAAACTTTACAATAATATAGCTTATACATCAGAATAACATATAGGCAATAATTTATAAAGACATATTGTGTAAATTGTACAAAATCACACTTATAATATTAGTGGGATTACATGGGCAATTTGGGCATAACAAAAACGCGTTGCTTAGCAACCGACCATAGAATATGTAATTCGTATATACAAACTTTCGCGTTTATAATATTAGTGTGAAGACTATCTGAATGTACTACGTCTGATATTAAAATTTCTTTTGTTTCTTTAAACTATTAGCCTACGTAACAGAATAAACACTATTTTGTACCTTATGCTGGAAATGGAAATAGATGACTTCTATGCCTATCGAACAAGTAGAATAAATCCTGAAGTACACGCGTACAAAGTCGCGGGCGGAAGCTAGTATAGTATATAGTGACATGGTACCTCAGTTGGGTAAAGCGTCAGTCTTTGAACAATCGAGGTCTGGTTTCGATCCTGGCTCGTAACAATGAGTTCCAATTTGTTATGTACGAATAATAAAAATCATTACCACTGGCTTTTCGTTGAAGGAAAACATCGTCAGTAAACCTGCACGCTCCTGAGAAGAAATTCAAAGGTGTGTGTGAAGTCCGCCAATCCGCACTGGTCCCGCGTGGTGGACTATGTCCCATACACTCTCTGTAGGAGAGTAGGCCTGAGCCCCTGCAGTGGGGACGTATATAGGCTGTTGATGATGATTGTGGTCTGGGGTCCCAAGATAGCTTTAGAGTCCGTAGGAAATTCATCCACCTTCAGTGGACGCGTTTCAAGTGTACCGCTGTAGATCCTGGCTAAAATAAAAAACAGGAATAACAGTGGGAGCGGAGAGGAGGTGGGAATGTTGATGATGATTATGTCATTAACTAGTAATTAGATTTACTGACAAATATTTACAGAGTTTAATGTTAAATGTCATCAACTTTGTCTCTGTTATCAATGTAATTGATAACTTGTTGTATTATTTTTTCGGAGACATTATGAAAATCTTTTACTATATATATAATCGTTTTATATCACTATATACGCAATTGGTACAGTACTCGCACACTATGTTTGCCCCTCTGAAGTTAGCTACAAAAGGCCGTTAAGTATCAATTATTAACGTATATAAATGGGAGGCAAGGCAAGTTAGCGGGTGGAAAGAAATGTCCTAGTGTTGTATGTCATCTAGGGATAGTTATTATAGAAAATAATACACACACATTCCGACACATGTTTGAAATTGCGGAGAGATAACTTCAGAGGGGCAAACATAGCGTGCGAGTGCTGTACATTTGTCTCATCGTGCCTGGTTGTTCTCATGTGCGTGTTGCATTGAATGCTTCAGGTTCTATATAATGGTGAACGGAGACCTGCCGTTCAACATCAACACGCACCTGCTGCTGCCGTTCGCCGTGGTCGTGGTGCTGTGTCTAGTGGTCATACTCATATTCATGGTGAGTCGAGAGTTGGGGCGCCGCCTCTGATACCTTCATACAGCTAGGAGCAATGAAGAGGGTACTGTACGAAATTTCGTAAATAAAACTCACTGTTATACGCTAAATTAGTTATTTTTTTTAAATGTCATCATGTCAAACGTCAAACCTATCATTATTTATTATTATTATTTTATTTATTATTACGGTTTGACAATATGACTACAAATTGCACCTATAGAACGAAGCACTTGACAATAGACTAAGACTGGTGCGAGACTATATCCTCCCAAATAGGAAAAATACCCGTACAAATACCCATACACATAATGGGTTTACACTTGGCCTTCAACTCATCTGATGGTAAGAGACGATGAGGCCGTTGGTTGGTAAGCGTGCGCACCCAGAATCCTCAACCTAATCAGGCGCTGGCTATGCTACCTTTCATACCTGAACACAACAGTGCTATTAACACTTGCACCATATTACTGTTAATTGTTTTGGGCAATATTGTTTTTTAATTTGGTATTTTTGGTAAATAATAAACAATTGTATACCGTTAATGACGTCAAAAATTGATATTTATTGCGATGTCATAAACGTTTAGTGTTATTAATACCAAAACAACAAGAGCGTGCCCTAGTTCAAGGAACGGGCCATTTCAATGTATTTCAGTAATTCCCCGCATAGTCTACTACGGCTTTAATTTACAAAATTTCGTGCAGTACACAGCACTTCGAGCCTAAAATTAAATTTTAGCACCCTCTATCGCGTAACTCATATAACGTGTCCACCTATAGTACTCGCACACTATGTTTGCCCCTCTGAAGTCAGCTCTTCGCAATTTCAAACATGAACAGACGGAATGTGTGTGTATTATTTTCGATAATAACTATCCCTAGATGACAGACAACACTAGGACATTTCGTACCACCCACTAACTTGCCTTGCCTCCCATTTATACGTTAATGATACTTACAGCCTTTTATGGATACAGCCTTTTTTGTAGCTAACTTCAGAGGGGCAAACTTAGTGTGCGAGTTACATAGTAACACTCGGGGTAGCAGATCTCACCGTGCCTTCCAGTACCACTTGTTTATCTCCCCTCAGATAGTGAAATGCATCAAGGACCGTCGTCGGGCTCGCCGGCACCGCCTCCCTAACCGCTGCCTCAAGAAGATACCGACGTGTAAGTTCAGCAAGGGCGACCCCTACGACACGTGCGCCATCTGCCTGGACGACTACCTGGAGGGAGAGAGGCTGAGGGTGCTGCCGTGTGCTCATGGTATGTCATCCATCATCACGCTTACAAACTGATATCTCAAGATAGTTTCAACCGGCTACGAATGTCTCGCGTTCAAATCCCAGCGGTACTCTATCCGACTGGCTAGCTGCCGCCATGTTTCTTAAGTTTTCAGCCGAGTAAATTTTTTTAAATACTTTTCGGATGTAACTTATAAATATCTATAAACTAATAATAAGTCTCCACTCATAAATAAATTATCTAAAAAAAGAAAAAATGTGAGCCGTGACGGGACGCCTGGCAGATGTGAAACAACGACATTATTTTGTAAAAGTAATATGATTGAAATGAACAGATTGCGATATACACTAAATATGGCATATGATAAAATAAAATATTACGTATACGTATTAAATGAAGACTGTTTATTTAATAAACATTTATTTTCATTAAATATAAAAACAATTTATACAACTTCATTCGTTCTGTATACTCGTACAACATCATAAAGCGTGGCGACGCGTCGCCACGGCATGCGTCGCCACGCCAGAAATTTGTTTTACGTGCGGCTATAGATGTTTCACATCAACAGAAAAATTACAGAAGGAATGAATTAAGCCTCATTATATTGAGCCTTCTGGGTGAGAAGACGCTTACCTTTTTTAAATGTAATCGGTTAGATTTTTAGCTAAATTCGATGATAATCTGTTCAGACAGTTGGAAGATAATCAGCTTTTTTCTGATCGGTGTCTGGATTAAATGTTATAAAGGTTGGGAGTCTTTTTCTTTTCTTTTCGTAATTTCACGTTTCCTGCCTGCCGCTGTCATAAATATTAATAGTTTCTATGTTGTCGGTAGCTTACCACGCGAAGTGCATAGACCCATGGCTGACGCAGAACCGTCGCGTGTGTCCGGTGTGCAAGCGCCGCGTGTTCGCTGCGGGCGAGCGTCGGCGCGTGCGCAGGGACTCGGACAGCGAGAGCGACGACACCGAGCCGCTGCTCAACGACCCGCCGCAGAGGACTGAGGTAACACACGTCTGTCAAGTACGTGCTTCCGTGACTGGCAGAACCGGCGCGTGCGCAGGGACTCGGACAGCGAGAGCGACGACACCGAGCCGCTGCTCAACGACCCGCCGCAGAGGACTGAGGTAACACACGTCTGTCAAGTACGTGCTTCCGTGACTGGCAGAACCGGCGCGTGCGCAGGGACTCGGACAGCGAGAGCGACGACTAGACAAATAGTTTTAGCGCTGTGTCATTATAATAACCAATAATAAGAGATGAATGAATATAGAATGTAACCTCCCTCGTGCGTGCCCTACACTTCGACTCATACTACTTCTCAACTGCTTCCCCTCTACCCGCAACAATCCCGATCCGCAAGCCAGTTGTTTAAGAAAACTTCAATAGAGACTATTATCGTGCGTAACCTTAAGCGTCCGGAGCGGGAGTTTCATTTCTGTATATCCTTGTATTAATAGTTATTTTTATTGGTCGTTTTTACAGTTATAAATTATACATAATACTATAATAATACATTAATTGTTTTCAGGGCGGCACATTCGAGGATCAGAGTGAGAACCCGTTCCGTCGCGCCGCCCGCTTCATGGCGCGCCTGCGGGGGCGCCAGCAGGCGACTGACAACGAGGTCAGCCCTGCGATGTATAACATACATCTTGACATACTTTTCATATATATTTTTTAAATAAAATGTGTATTTTTTTAAAACTTATTGTCGTTATGTTGCAGGAGGCACCGCCTTCGGAAGAAAATGACCAGACTAATAACTCTATTGAAGAAAAGTAAGTACCATTCATAGAGCCAAATCCATACTAAATAAAATGTTTAAATAAATGAAAAAATACTTCAATTCAATATAACTTTATTGTACAATAATACAAGCTTAAGTTAAAAAAAAATGTACAACAGGCAGTCTTATGGCTAACAGCGATCTCTACCAGACAACCTTTGGGCTCTCTTTGGAGGAAATAAGTAACAATATTTGGGTGGAGGTGTGACAGATATTGATAGATTATAATTAAATACTTGAATAAATAGTATATAATATTAAATAATAATAATAAATACAGACAAATTAAATATACGTTATTTTATGGATACAATACATACTAGTACATAGGATTAATTATTGAGAAAATGCGACTTAGGTTGGAATTTGAATGTGGCTTGTGGCTGTACTTGTGTTTATCAACTATTTTCTTTGCACAATTTTCGTACACTTTTTATGTTAATCGTTTTTATTTGATCTGTATTAATTTACTTTGTGTAAAGTATTGCCCGTTGTATGTGCGTGCAGTGTAACCCACGACGACACGGAGCCCCTGCTGGTGCCTGCGGTGTCGGCCGTGGCTGAGCGGCACGGACGAGGCCGGCGCCGGCGCACGCGCTCCCCGCCCCCGCGCGACACCCCGCCCGCCCCCATACTGCACTCGTCCGACCACTCTATCAACGACGAGGGACAGATCGGTGAGAATATACCATAGCTAAAAATACAAGTGTGTCATCACCATCAGCCGATAAACGTCCACTGCTGGACATCGGTCTCCTCCATGGTACGCCACATTGATCGGTCCCGAGCCACTTGCATCCAGCGACTCCCCGCGACCTTAACTAGGTCGTCGGTCCATTTAGCAGGCGGACGGCCTGGTACACGCTTCCCGGTACGTGGTCGCCACTCGAGAACTTTTACTCCCCATCGGTTAATCGTGCGATGCCTGCACATTTACACTTCAGTTCACTGACTCGACGAGCAATGTCGGTGACCACTGGGGTCTACAAATTTCCTCATTCCGTATTTCAAGTACTTACTATATTTAAAAGGTAGGCTCTACTACTATTTATTGTACATGCGTTCAAAAAGAACTGGAAACCGACTGCAATTGCCCTAAAAGTCTACTTTTATTAAGGCAAATTTAAGATCGTTTTCTCATGGATGCCGTTGTCAGAACTGGACCACACGGGAAGCACCATCTTTGAAATAAAAAAAAGAATCATCCACACCGGTTCACCCAGTCAAAAGTTCTTAGGTAACACACATTAAAAAACACATACCTGCTGAATTGATAACCTCCTCCTTTTTTAAAGTTAGTTAAAAAATGTATGAGTTTATGTAAATAAAACATCTTTTTTATTGGAACGAAGTTCCTTATCGCGCGTTGTGAAAGACGGAAAAAATTCTTACGAAAAGTTGTCACCGACACTTTTTGCTATAGTAAGTTAACGTCATCTGTTAGTACGACGTACGTAGTAGTAAGACGCTACCAACAGTACAGCTATGTGACGACAGATGGCTCTGATTAGTTGCCGCTACTCAATGACAGATGTCGCTAAAAACAAAACGTACGCGCGTTGTGAAAGGGGGCTAGACGGAAAAAATTCTTACGAAAAGTTGTCACCGACACTTTTTGCTATAGTAAGTTAGCGTCATCTGTTAGTACGACGTACGTAGTAGTAAGACGATACCAACAGTACAGCTATGTGACGACAGATGGCTCTGATTAGTTGCCGCTACTCAATGACAGATGTCGCTAAAAACAAAACGTACGCGCGTTGTGAAAGGGGGCTAGACGGAAAAAATTCTTACGAAAAGTTGTCACCGACACTTTTTGCTATAGTAAGTTAGCGCCATCTGTTAGTACGACGTACGTAGTAGTACGACGTACGTAGTAGTAAGACGATACCAACAGTACAGCTATGTGACGACAGATGGCTCTGATTAGTTGCCGCTACTCAATGACAGATGTCGCTAAAAACAAAACGTATCACGTACATAAAAAATCTAATAAAAACATACAAAACCATATTTAAAATATAATGTTAAAAATCCGTTAAAACCTTATTGAAAATTTGTAAAATTTTATTACAATTCCTTCACTAATTAATCGAAAGGAACTTCGTTCCATCCGGGTGTCCCTTGATACCTCTCAAGTTTTTTGACCATAAGGTCACGATAATAGCCTGCTGTTGGAGAGCTGCTGCCTCGCTCGTACACACAGCGTCCGTTCGTTTCTGACAACATATGCTGTGTATCCTAGTGGGATATCCCCTGAAAGCCCCCGGGTGAGAGGGAGAAGTAGGAATATATGGGGCATAGTCACGCACTAAAAAGACTATTCTATAGTAGTTTTATTATATTATATAGCATTCATATAAATACGTAGTTGTTTAAGACCATTGCAGTACTAACATATCAATATGACAATACACTACACGCTCACATATTTATAATTATTATAGATATAAGTATAAGATATAACTTGGATAAAGAATACTACAGTGTAAAAGATTTTATACAGGATAAATTTTGAGCATCTATAATATTATAGATTTATTTTATTATTTATTTTGACATTGAATTTACTGTTTGACACTTATTTTATATAATTTTTGACATTTTAAATATTTTTGACGATCATTGTACACTCTGACATTTACATATATATATTGTAATCTTGACGTTGGTACTATGTAAATAAATAAGGATGTAAGGAAATAAATAATCTAATCTATAATCTTTGCACGCCCCTATCTAGAAAACCAGCGCAGGCGCTGCTTACTGCAGTGACCCCAACATGAGTAGGAGGACTTTTTAGCATAGATATATAGATGTTAATTTTCACTATGTACTCCCTTCTTCAGGTGTAGCGGCCCTGCCGGCGCCGCAGGCGAGCTCCCTCCCACACCACGTTGACTTATAATAAACACAAGTGATACCCACCGATGATGATGCAAGGTATATTACGTTCAACTTCTTTTCATCTCTCCGTACTCCTTAATAAAAACTGGTCAACAGCGAGTTAGAACTCTGTTAATAATCCTGGCGTTTACCGCAACTATCGGCATATTCCGGGCCGATTTTCTCCGATCTCATCATTACAAAGCAACGCCCTAAGCCGAGGAAGAGCCCGAGCGGGCGCCCTTAGGCCTGTTGCTAGTAATAACTGTACCGGTTGCGCCTTCCGCGCTCGACATTGTCCGGGTAAAGCTGTAGAGGTCGACGGACCAAAAGCGTCAAGTCCATTCGAAAAAAAAGTCGGACTCTCGTACCGTGGAAAAATAGGTTACAGATATTATATATACCGTGAAATTTATGATAAAAATTTATGATTATTACCGTGAAATAATGCTATGCTACCCTTTATGCTAACGGAAGAGTGGAAACCTCTACTACAAGCTTCAAAGCTTAAAAGAGATTTTCGGCCTCCACTAGTATTTGATTTTAGCTAAAATAAAAACTATTTTATTTATTTTTATTTATTATAAGGTAAATTTTTCTGACTGCATGCAACAAATAAAATAATACAAATCTCGCTAAAATAATAATAAAACACTCTCATATGACATCTTGACCTAGTGACACAACTTATAAAATGCAGGTGTTGGGAGTGGAAAATGTGACGATCCACCGCTATGTCGATGAGTATCGCTCCGCTCGCCGCTCCGCTCATGTCCGCTGCGGGAGTACAACACCGCTACACTCTGTGCTCATCTCCGCTATTACGGGCACACTCTATATAAGCTCTGATTTTTAATTCAAGGTACAAAACTGACAGGTCCGATGTTGATTGATTGACTTTTAGTTGAGTGAGTTGAGTTCTTCACATCACTATCAAAACACGTGGTGCATTATTTTTGTAAGTGACATTAGCACCTGTCAGATTTGCGTCTCGTATTTAAAAAACTGACGTTAGATTGTAAGATCTAAATTTGCGTTTTAACTTTGAGCCGATTTCCGGTAGCTTTATAATAAAACATTGTGTCGAGTTGTGAAATCTTGGTAGAATGATACAAACCGAATTGATGTTTTTTTAAACCTAATGTCAAAAACTGTATTTGACAGATTGTTTTTTTTTAATTTGATCTTTTTATGAAACACCACATACCATCCACCCACGACACAAGTAATGTTACAAACCATTCGTTCAATGTAATGAGGTGTGCATGAGGGAAGTGCACGTGATTCCGTTCGACATGTCGCAGCTAAAGTGTATAAGACAAATTGGTCTACTGTGTTGTTTAACAGTGTTCCCATTGCATTGCCCGTGTATTAGATGGTTTGTCGTGTCACATCTGTGTAATACAAATTTACTGAAGTCTCCTTTATTTCTTTCTTTCACACACTATAATCTTTGGTGTGCTATAAATATTTTGTCGATTCTAACAACCATTTAACACTCTCGTAATCATAAGTATATAAAAAGGCTTAACTTTACACCTAACCATTGTGTTTTGAAATTTGATTTCGAATTTCTCTTGTTGGGTTTATCAGAAAATATTATTGAAGCTAAGCCGATATTTTATTTTATGTAACTGTTTTTGTTTTTTGTATTGATGTAATACTTCGATAACAATTTATTCTTCATTTTTGTTAAATTTTCGTTTATGTTTCGATTATATAGTTGATGTAACTAAAATCACAATGTGTATAAATATTAAATTAAAGACGTAGACATTTATATTATAGATTTATAATTAAGTCACTTATTAGGTAAATTATTAGTATCTTACTTTTTAGGACACATTTGCAATTTTTTAAGTTAATTGAATAAATTTTACGATTCTTAATTTTGAGTTATTCGGTCATGTTAACATTTGTTGAAACGGCAAAAATTAATTTAGTTAGGCAGTAGTGGGACCACATACAAGTTGATATGTTTCACTATTTTAATTTCTATACTTTATTCACTATTTTACTTTCCATAGAAGCCAAAATTTTGAAGTGGAAGCTAGAAGCAATGAAGATATTAAGGGGAAAACTGTTTTATATGATGATATTAAATATAATGATGTGACATAGTTTAGCATAAAGAACTCAACCCACAAAATGATCAAAAATGAGTTACGTGTATGTCAAAGTAGCTCTAACATTGGGTCATAGAACCAACCAACCCATATATTGGCAGAAGAAAACAATATCTACTTGCTAAATTATGTACACATTATATTTCTTCAATTCTATCGATGTTTTTGAGATTGGCGACAGTTTGACTAGGGGGGTCCGTCTCGTGATACGTTTCTTATCACATGGCACCCTCTCGATAACTCTGCTTCCCCAATCTATCAAATTTGACCTCCACATTGCCGATTTTTTAAATTCTAGCGTTTTCCCATTGCGGGTTTTATCATAAGTACCTAATTATGTTTGAATAATGTATTGTTGTTAATTTGGAGAATGTATTCTTTCTTTGATAAGTTAAAATCTTTTTTTAAGGATATTGTGGTTTTGTTTTACTATTTGAGGATCATTATTAAAGAATATGTTTGAATATAATCTGCATATTAAGGACTCGTTCACCGAATAACTCAAAACAAGTGTTAGATTAGAGGCACCTTTATTTTGTAAAACAAAAAGTTATATTAATGTATATAAGAGATGCCTAGACTGGTCAAACAGGAATCTGTTGTCTTTAGTAATCATTAAGTAGACCTCATATATATGCCATAATACTGTTTTTTTACTAACATAATATATTTTTCATTTTGTATACTACTTACACTGGCGGGTAGTCCGTAAATGCTTCGAGATAAGCTCAGATAAATGCGTCCACATGTCTGTATAAATTCCGACAGTGTAAAAACTTTTTCTAATAATTTTGATCGAATTGTTAACAATTAAGCTTTATTTGTAATGTGATATATTCATAATTGTAAATCCCGAGTTAAAAACAACGCGTGACAACGCTATGAATGATAAGTGTTTTTGGCCCGGGAATGGGCTGGAGGTTCTTAGTATAAAACCAAAGAAATAAAAATCGTTCGACGCGAATGTATGTTTTATTTAGTCCCCTCATAAACAATCACAGCATCTTAAACAATTCACGTTTTATTTCTGTTTTTAGTTTACGGCTTTCGTTTCTTCTTTTCATGATTTTACGCAGACGTAACGTGAAGTAAATAACGGGACGTAGTTTCGTAGGTAAAGGGAATAATATATATTTTTAAACTTATAATTTATTTGGGACTTTTGTCCTTCTGAAAATGTCAGCCCTCGAGGCTAAATTCTGAACCCGTTATCGCTACTTATGTCCCTTGTTTACATACTATTAATGTCCTTTAATATATTTTTTAATTAAATTAATTTGTCGGGATGAAATGAAATAAGGACACGTCATAGGCCATGTCCGTGTCCAAATTTCATGACGATCGATTCAGCCTTTATTTATTCTGAAAGGCAACAAACAATAGGACATTCGTGCACTAATAATACTCGTGTGATTATGAAAAACGACATTTTAAAAACCATTTTTTTTATTTGATGATAAAATTATAGGCATAGCTTATATAAAAAATACATTAATGCTCCAAAGAGCGCCAGTGGGGCCCTCGTTCGTTCTTTTTAGGGTTCCGTACCCAAAGGGTAAAAAACGGGACCCTATTACTAAGACTCCGCTGTTCGTCTGTCACTAGGCTGTATCTCATGAACCGTGATAGTTAGACAGTGGAAATTTTCACAGGTGATGTATTTCTGTTGCCGCTACAACAAAAAATACTAAAAAGCAGAATAAAATAAGTATTTAAGAGGGCTCCCATACAACAAACGTGATATTAGTGCCGTTTTTATAGAGAATGGTACGGAACCCTTCGTTCGCGAGTCCGACTTGCACTTAGCCGGTTATTTAAATAGCGTCGCAATTAGACAAAAGATCCTAGAATCAAGGCGGACTTATTATGGTTATTGCTGGTGTTCATTTGATTGGGTCATCACAAATTCATATTTAAATTATGTGTAATTGAACCGCTTAAGTTTGGAACTGTTTTATTGATAGTAACTGCACATGATGATCAATAAACCGTAAACAAGCAAAAACTATAAAATGTACTTGGTTTTTGCAATTATTGTATAATAGAAAGTTTTCTAGACATGGTACAACTAAAGTCTAATAGATGGCGCTGTCCAATGACTTTTATATTACATAGTATATAAAAAAGTTTTTGACCCAGTTTTCATGGTTATATGACAATTTATTTTTAGGCTTGTTTTCCTAGCGCTAACAGAGCATCGTAGGGAGCGTGTTTAACCACATAAAGCCGTCTCGCTTCCACAGGCACACAAAAATACAACATTATTTTATTTCCACCTTGTTAAAAAATCAACTAAAACATTTATTTACGAAGAACATTGATGGCGCACTGTTTTTCTTGTTAATATAAATGGCAGTGTCAAAAAAGTGGTTAGGTTGATAGCGAAAGCAAATATTGGTAACGTATTTTTCTTACGTGACCAAAGGGAATATATTTTTCTCTTTCTCTCTCTCTCGACTTAAATGGAACCTTCGTCGTCCAAAAATTCATATATTTTGAAAGACTATGGACAGCGCCATCTATGAGATTTTTGTTGAACTAGGTCTGGCAAGTGTTCCATTACGGAGAAATGTAGAAAAGAGCGAATGATGGCGCCACTGTCGCTCTAGTCTCTTAAGTTTACAAACAACCCTGTCACGTTCGACATGAAAATAATGTAAGCATTAAGATCGGGTGATGCATAGGTCCTGCAGGACGTCATTGCAGCGCCTTGGACTCCGCTATCACGTGTCTTACTTGTTCCAGGGCTTTCCTATAACGAGAAACATTGTATATCAACGCGAATGTTAACATAATACTTCCATACAAAAGAGACATTTCTAGGCCTCTATACACTATATAAAAATCATAATATAAATATTATCAAAAACACTAGAATACATATTTTGTTGATAAAAAAATCATTCTTTTCTGAACTAAGTAGAAAATGACATTTCATTGACGCCATCTGTATTTTGGACTAAATGTTGCCAGTTTTGTGCGAATGAATAATAAATATAAAAATCGTTGCAAATCGCTTTACATATACCATTTTATAGTTATAGAAACTATTTCGTAAGCAACTGTAGTCAAATAAGTGTATTTATTGGAAGACACAGACTGATGGTATTGTATATATGGGATCCCATGGTGTCGATACATGGAAATTGACATAGATTAAACAATACGGTACTCACAAATGTAGCGGGTTGTCGCTCTGCAGTCGGCTGAGCGCCAGTTGCGCCAGCGCAGCGATGCGTCGCAGCGCCCGCGCGCGCAGCTCGCCCGTGCGGGGCAGAGTCTCCGAGAGCGCCACGCACGCCGTCGCCATGCCCTGCGGGGGCGAAGCTCCCGCCGCGCAGCACAGAGTCTCTGCAACAAACCATGTACATAACATTAAACGACGATGTTATATTGCATTATCAACACTTTGACAGTAGATTTAACGGGATCCCTCTCCGAATGCTTACATACTAGATTTCTGGTGACATAATCTTGTAAAATAGAATAAATAGATGGCTTTAATAAGTAATTAATTACCTAAACCGGCTAGGTGCGAGTCGGACTCGCGCACGAAGGGTTCCGTACCAAATGTATATGAATATTTGTTTAAATTTAATTATTTAATTTTAAAGTAAATATACAACTAAATATTCTGTGAATATTTCAAGCGTCTACATGTTGCCGTTATCGATATCGAGCAAAAACAAGCAAAAAATTCAAAAAAGCCCCCTTCAATAATTTTAATCTGTTTTTTATTGTTTGCTGTTATAGCGGCAACCGAAATACATCATCAGTAAAAATTTCAACTATCTAGCTATCACGGTTCATGAGATACAGCAGGTGACAGACGGACGGACAGCGGAGTCTTAGTAATAGGGTCTCGTTTTTTACCCTTTGGGTACGGAACCCTATAAATAGGAGATGAAATTATAGTGTCGAGAAATAAATATCATAATTTTAAATATTTAATTAAAATAAATAATTTACAAGTTTATATATAGTTAGCTACAATAGCCGTTACGCAGCTAATGTCACATACATTTGTTTGTTTTAGACTAAATAAACTAAGGTATCGCTTAGCAAAAATTATAAAAAGCGTGTAAATATGAAAATTGTGATTCACTATGAAGTTGTGTGTTAATGATACTCATTTCGCGACATCACAATCTGATGTTGTATTAGTCGATAATTTCTGCACAAATCCAGCTTTTATATTTTAAAAGATTATGGCAACAGAAATTGCTAAAATAATAACTTTCTTTTTGCTCCGACGTATTCGGGGGAAAAAAACAATCTTCCTGTGAGGTAGTGCAGTTACCTATGAGTGTCATGACGAGGGGGTCCGCCCGCAGCAGGGCGGGCGGGCCGGTGAGGGCGAGCGTGGAGCGCAGCAGGCGCACGCCCGCCCCCAGGCAGCGCCGCCAGAACTGACCGCCCGTGCTGTCCATTATCCTGACAGGGTGACATAACAATTTATGGATTGTGTCTGAAATAAACATTCTTACTATTTTTAATTATTATTGTAATTTCATTCTCGTTTCATTTCCTAACATAAGAATGTCGTATTTTCAGATAATTACTGCACAACGATATCCTGTTTTAAAAGGTAAAAGAAAGTTAGTATGAAACCTTTATCGCCTTAAACAATCCTTTTCATTTCGTGCAATCGGCGTTCATTGTCACCACAGTACTGTCACAGGCCGGACACTTCAAACAAATGTCGTGATATCTGTTCATATTCTAGCGATGAGCGTTGAATGAACGAACTAGTTAAATCAACCGTTGACGTAGAATCAACGATTCAACGGTCTATAGTTCAACGATGGACTAGTTGAATTCGTAGACGGCTAAACAAAGAGTCCGACGTCCGTTTCGACGTGCAACGCGACGAGACGACACTTTAACACGGTCGGATTATTTAAATTCGTACAGTCGTTTGCTATCCACTGAATAACGTCGTAAATGACTCGACTTCTAACCTAATTTAAACTTTAAATGCAAAATCAGTACGTCAAAATTTTAATGCGCGATTTAGAGGGAGTTAGGCCTATTACACTTAAGTTGATTCTAGTCGAAGGATGGCAATAGGATAATTTCGCGAGCACAAATGAAACAGCGTACTGGACTGGCAGAGAGAAACCGGTTTATTTGAGTAGATGCGCGCCGTGATAGTTATCCCGCGAATTTCATATTTATGTAGCGGAAATAAGAGTTTTAACATGAAATGTTCATGTCACAAAGTATAATTTATAATTTGTTTACTTTCTTTTGTTTTGATATTTTCAGTAGCGGTTTTAAAAATTTTTAAATATCATATTGTAACGAATTATGCGCAAGACTAGCAATTAATTTTGGTTGAGTTCATAGTTCTAAAATTATATTCGTAACCAGGATTAGTATTGTGTTAATTATTATTATTAAATGTAAATAATGATAAAATTTGAAATAAATAATTTAATATTAATTAGCTGTTTTGTAAATAAAACTGTAAAATACTGCAAAATACGTGCTGTAAAAGAAAATGTAGGATGAATTAATAATAAATAAAAATGTTTATTTGTAAGCCTTACAGCAATCAATAATTAAAAAACAAAAACCTATCTTAAAATTTACTCGTTGAAACGCATAGTGCGCAGTACACCGCGTCGCGTGTCGACGGCATTTCAACTATTCACACCGTCTAATCTACTTAGACCGTCGCGTCGTCGTCGCGAAGACTACAGTCGACACATCAACTAGTCGAAGAATTTAACTAGTTGATCGACTAGTTGACGAACGGAAATTAACGGTCTAGTTTCGTCCACGACAAAAACGTGGACGGCCCATCGCTATCATATTCCCATACATCGAACGGATGACGTTTGTAAACGCGCCTGTGAGTGAATTCGCGGGCGCGATATTATCGATCCTTGAGCGGGTCACTTCTTGCGAGGAGTGAGGTATCACGGATCGGTGGGAGGCTGTATTAATTCTGTGATGAAGTTTACGCTCCGACCTCAAAATGCTTACATCTCAAACCCGGCAAACTTCCCTAGACTTAGTTAAGGTCGCGGTGAGTCGCTGGATGCGAGTGTCCAACGGCCAGCAGTGGACGTTTCCCAGCTGATGATGAGGGCCTACTGCGGCTACTCACTGTGGTGGCAGGGCTGGCAGGAACACGTCACCGTTGAGTGCTCCAGTGAGCCTGCCCTTGACAGCGGCCGCGAGTTTCCCCATGACGTCGGCGGCTCCGGGCGTCACGCTCGCGCGGACGATCAGCTGACGCAGCCGGATGCACGCGCGGACGCACAGCGGGTCCCACGCGTGCTCGATCAACTCTGTTCACAATAAAACAATTTTACTATATATATAAAGCTATCATCAACAGCCTATAAACGTCCCCACTGCAGGGGCTCAAGGCCTACTCTCCTACAGAGAGTGTATGGGCCGTAGTCTACCACGTGGGCCCAGTGCGGATCGGCGGACTTCACATGCATGTTCAAGACATGCAGGTTTCCTCACGATGTTTTCCTTCACCGTTAAGCAATCGGATAATGTACTTGAATTGAAAAACAACTCATAGGTACACGACTGGATTCGAACCCGGAACCCTCAGACTGAGAGCCCACGCCTTATCTATTGCGCCACCGACGTTATGGACGTTGACGCTATATAAAGCTATATATGTATATATATAATCTGTACCCGTATTCCGATACTCAACTTATATTTCTGTTTCTTTTTTAGATTATTTACTACTGTAGTATTTTTATTAGACCTTATATAATTTATCTAGATTTATACATGTGGAGACTTATTATTAGTTTATAGCTACTCATAAGATACATTATTTATTTATATGCTATAAACTGTTAGTCTTCCCAAAAATTGTAAAATAAAATAAAAAATAAAATAAAATAAAATAAAAATATATACACATAAATATAATTAATACAGAAAACTAAAGAAATGGCAGTAAGGTCTGACGACCATTGCCTTTCCCTTGCAGAAGAAACGAAAAAATAAACAAAGAAGCTTAGAGCAAATTATCTGTCCTAGAACTGCACGGCTGTCCTCACCTGTAACTTTGGGCAACACCACCTTACAGATGATGGTAGGTACCAGGAATAGATCAGGGTCTTCTCTGACGCTCTCCTCCGTCACGAGCGTCGGCTGCTCCAACTCCTCCTCTACTTCCGAACCCTCGGAATCACTCGTTGGTTTTTCGGTGCGAAGGCCGAACATCATCAGACATCTGTAGAAAGTAAGGGGTACATTGTATAACTGGTGGCACTAAAACTATACACCATTGTCACAGAATTATAGGAATATAGTACCCGCACACCAATTTCGCCCCTCTGAAGTTAGCTCTCCGCAATTTCAAACATGAACAGACGGAATGTGTGTGTATTATTTTCTATAATAACTATCCCTAGATGACATACAACACTAGGACATTTCTTTCCACCCGCTAAAATGCCTTGTCTCCCATTTATACGTTAATGATTGATACTTCGCGGCCTTTTGTAGCTAAGTTCAGAGGGGCAAACTTAGTGTGCGAGTACTGTACCATGCATGACTCAGACATAGATATTTTCAATACAAAACCTTAATAATTAAGAGGAATAATTTCGGATAAGTTTTTCTCAACCATTAACTAAAAAAATTTAATTATTTGTATTAATGAGCGTGTAATTGAAATAATGATTTGCTCATAGTTTTAGTTTGGGATAATTTGATAGAAATTTAGTAGCTTTAAATTTTCCAAAGAAGTAAAATTATGTCCATTAGTAACACAAAATGTATGACATTTGTTTTTGTTTTTTTCACTGACAGGTAATAGGTCAATTTTCTAATATATATTTTTTTGTTTAGTCTGAACTGTTTTCGATGTATTTTCTATTTCTAAATGTACCCAAACCCACACACAATAAAGATTTCATTTCAATAAAATAAATAGTCGCCTTTTTCGACACCCGCGAGATGACATGACCCTATTCTAAAGCCTAGACTGCACGACCAATATTTACGATCACATTATTATGTAAACTAGCGACATTATCTCACCTGTACCAGTCCATTCTCTCATAATCCTCATTGTCTTCGTCTGCCAGAGGATTCCACAGGATCAACTGAAAAATTATGAACAATATATTTAGACCTCGTTCATACAATTGTAACCCGCGGCTTCTCGCTTTCTTTAGTTTGCAGATACTTCCGTGTCTCTTTAGGGTGAACTCCTGATAGCGCAGAGTCCAAGATCATCAAAGCTTCAAACTAGACATGCACAAAACAGTGCTTCTTTTTCCTACTACGTAATATTACATCGAACCATTACACATCACTCTAAACATTACATGCAATACGCGTCGTGCGCTGCCATGCGACAGCTCTTTCGCTATTGTAATATTTGTGTAATGCCATGATCTCTAAACATCACGTGCTCGGATTTAAATACGTAGAATGTAAGCCTTATCGTTCAAGTAATACGGTTGAATTTCATTAACATGCGCGTCCTGTCCGTTCGTGTGGTTCTATCAAAGGATCCGAGCCCACGCAGCGCGCCCTCTCGCACGCGCCGCGCTATGTGCGAGTGAGAGGTGCAGAAGGAAGACATGCGCGCGGAATGCCATATTACGTATCGAAGGTAATGTATCACAAACACATGTCTACTTCAAACTCTTAACTATAGCGAAGTTGCACGATAGTGACATGTTACAACACTGTATGACACTCGCCTGGTGCCTGACATAGGGTGCGATCAGCTTGGGCAGACAGTCCGCGACGTATGCGTCGGTGTAGAGGGCAGGGTCGCGGGCCCGCCAGCGAGCCACGCGCGCGCACACCCCGCGCACGCCGCGCCACGCCGGCAGCGCGTCCGCAAACAGCGACGCAGAGATCTGACGTATCGACGCTGGCAACAATAGATACCAGTTACATTTATCCACGACATAACCAGTAAGGTTGAAAATGGAAGGAAAGGAAAAATTATAGAAATCTTATATATATGTATATAAAGCTAATGTTAGTACGTTAAGACAGGGTTTTCTCTACCACCACCAACTCCGATCAACCTCCCGTTGGGGTAGTGAATACCCCTTGGTCTCCTGTTGAAAGTAAGGGAGTTTGGTCACGATGGGTGGTTGTGGGTAGTAAAATGTGAAATATATATATATGTCCTTGTCTAACTCATGTGAACTTCACATGAAAACTTATGTAAAGCCGCTAGTATAAATATATATTCGTAGTGTTCCGTACGGTGAACTTATGCATCTGTCGACTATGTAAGGCACTCACCGCGCTCCTGGGCGCAGTACTGCCGCTCGGCCGGGGGCAGCTCATCGTCGCTGGAGTCCCCGTCGCGGTGACGAGACGAAGCGCCTGACACCAAACATTACGCATAAAACATCTGGACAAGAGACAGCCACACTGTGGATTATGGAGAAGTACCAGCTCAGATTTTGAATATTACAATAGCTTAAATAACATAAAACAAACATAAATTGAATTTGCGATCAATCAGGCGTATGTATTGCATTGGATTCGGCAGCAAATAAAAATGTTTTTTAACTCAATTTTACTTAGGGCCCTGTGACAGACGAACGGGCGGACATCGGAGCAAAAGTAAGAGGGTATTTCGGTACAGAACCCTGAAAAGTTAATTAGTTACAATATATTATCTCTATTTGAAATAATCCAAGTTACAGCTGAGCTCCAGCTGCGTGCCCACAATATATGAGGTAAATTAATTTAATAAATTACCGTGTGTCCGTATACAATATTTTTTTGGGAGTATTCCAAAGGGTGAACAAATAATTTTAGCTGTTGTTAATTGCTATATACCGGCACTGGCTGCGGCCGCCTCGCGGGCCAGCCGCCGAGCACGCCTCCGCCCCTCGCGCTCCGCCGCGCGACGGACTTTGTCTTCAGAGTCCACGGGCTTCGCGGCGCCGGGGCGCGCTGAAACAAACAGAACGTTGTTAGTTGGTGTTCTGGTCTTCATTTCTTCGCTTCGTGAGGAACTCGCAGCTACCATCTGTAGACTCACCAGCCAGAATGAGCACGTCCTGCGCCTGGTCCCTGACGTCAGCTCGTCTGCGCTCGGTGAGGAAGTCGCAGCGGCGCCGGTGCATCGCCAGTGCGCGGGCTTCCAGCTCCTCCAGTTGGGGCATCTGTAAAATTTTATACATCACCTTTTGATCCAATAAATTCGATAACCTACATCCACTACCGCGATCGACCGTGTACACAAGGCATCTATAGATTCGTATGAGTCCAGGGAGACACAGAGCATAGAATAGATACTCATAATATAATCAAATATTTGTAATATTTATAAAATCCGTGATTTATTGTTTACTAGCTTTCGCCCGCGACTTTGTCCGCGTGTACTTCAGGATGTATTCTACTTGTTCGATAGGCACAGGTGACGTATATGACAAATTATTATACAGCATAAGGTACAAAATAGTGTTTATTCTGTTACGTAGTCTAATAGTTTAAAGAAACAAAATAAATTTCAATATTTGACGTAGTACATTCAAATATTCTTCACACCAATATTATAAACGCGAAAGTTTGTATATACGAATTTACATATTCTATGGTCGGTTGCTAGGCAACGCGTTTTTGTTATATCCAAATTGCCCATGTAATTCTACTAATATTATAATTGTGATTTTGTAAAATTTACACAATATGTCTTTACAAATTATAGCCTATATGTTATTCTGATGTATAAGCTATATTATTGTAAAGTTTCATTCAAATCCATTCAGTAGTTTTTCCGTGAAAGCGTCACAAACATCCAAACATCTAAATATCCAAACTTTCACACTTATAATATTAGTAGTATATAGTGTTGTCTTCGCGTGAGTGTTGTATGCTTACCTTCTCGTCCAAGCACTCTATGAGGTCGGTGAGGTACCCGCGCGCGGCCTGCGCCCGCTTGTACGCCGCGTCCAGCTCGCTGCAGCGCGCCGAGCGGCTCTCCTTCACGCGCGTAGCTTGCAGCAGCTGATCCTTCAGCTCCTCAATCTTCTTGGCTGATTTCTCTCGGCCCACGATCAGGTCCTCCAGCCTTCAAGCGGTACAAATTTAATATTAACAATTTACTCTTCATATCAAATACAAGCTTCTGCCTGCGACTTCATCCGCAGAACCTTTCAGATCTATCATCAATGCGTAGATGTACAGTATTAACATAACAGCAGCGCAGCAAATCCATAATAAATGTACAAAAATCACCAAAGTGAATTAAATTTACTGAATGATTTTTTTCGAGCACGTGTTCTGGCGTCTGCTTGCAAATCCATCGAATTATCTTTATTAATTCACATTTTTATACAGAAGTGGAAGACAAACAAATTAACCTGAAGTTTTATTAATGATTACTTCATCATCATCAGCCGGGAAACGTCCACTGCTGGACATAGCCCTCCCTCATGGTACGCCACATCGACCGGTCCCGAGCCACCTGCATCCAGCGACTCGAGAACCTTTACTCACCACCGGTTATCGGTTCTTCGAGCGATGTGGCCTACCCATTGCCACTTCAGCTCACTGACTCGTCGAGCTATGTCGGTGACCTTCGTTCGTCTACGGATTTCCTCATTCCGGACCTTATCACGTAGAGAAATTCCGAGCATAGCTCGTTCCATTGCTCGCTGAGTGACTTTGAGCTTGTTTATTCGGCCCACAGTAAAGGACCACGTTTCGGTTCCGTATGTCATCACTGGCAACACGCACTGATTACTTACTGACACACAATGATTACTTACGTAAATATAATTTAACTACGCAAGGGATAAAAACTTAATGTAAACATACGAACTGTAATAATAATTATTTTAAAGATTTCATCAGCAGACAGTTTACAGTTGCAGATTATTTGACGAAGAACGCATTTGTGTTTAGAGCAATGTTAAATGACCTTAATTATTAACTTGAAAAATTACCCTGACTACGCAAATAAACGATTTTCGGGTGTCTTTGTTGGGGAACGGGAGGGGAATATCATTTCGAATGAGTTCAGGCGTGTGAATGGTCAAAAAGTATCCCCTTGCCCCCCACCCCTGTCACCGGGATGTGCGAACTCGTCCCATATATGCCCATTTTTGTTCAAGTTGCTTGCCGGGAACAGTCGTGATTAGAACATACCGTCTCCTGAGCGCCAGTATCAAGTCGTGCGCCGAGCGGGGCGGCTCGCCGTCCACGCCCACCAGGGGGCGGAGGTGGGCGGGTGCATCGCACAGACGAGGCGGGGGCGGCGCCACTGCGAATGGATTCATCTCTCCATCACCTACAAAAAAGTGGTTTTAAAGTTGGATGTGGAGAACTGGCAGACTCATTATAACTTTTTGATACATATTGTCTTTTATATTGTTTTTGGTTTGGTTTGTCAGTTTTATGTCAATTTTGGCGTTTTGGAGTAAAGTCTTGTCTTAAGATAAAAAGTTGGTTTTTTATTTCGTTTTCGAAACCTCCACTTCCACTCGTCGATAACATTTCTTCTTTTTATGTATGATGGGTTTGCACTTGGCCTTCATCTAACCTGACGGTAAGTGACGATAAGGCCTTTGGATGGTAAGTGTGCGCGGCCAGAAGCCTCAATCTAATTGAAGAAGAAAGCCCTTGGCTCTGCTACCTTTCATACCGGAGCACAACTGTGTTTAGTGTTTAAATACTGATGTTTAGCGGCAGACTTAGGTAACATTATAGTATATAACCAGGCGGACATAGAAAATCCTGTCCTACCACCAATCAAACCGGTAGTTATACCTATATATTATAGGTCCCCTTCATGATAGGAAAAGGTAAATTTTAAATATGGAACGTCTATCCGAAAACTTCACTAATGCATGGAAGAGGATCTTTACTTAATTTTTTTACCTAAAGGACACGGAATCGGATATTTTTTTCTCCAAAAAAGATAAAAATGGCCACATTAAAGTTTCATACTAAATTTATTTTACCATAATCTTTTAGAATACGATAGCTGGCTTTGTACAGTAATTATCTAAAAATAGGACATCGGATTGTGATGTCGCGAAATGAGCTTTTTTTGTTTGGTAGACCATACTTCAGAGGTGGTCCCATATACGCTCTCCCTGAAAGTGTAATAAGTGCTACTTCTGTGAATTGTTTTAAACACAGACTAGACAAACATTTAGAAACATTATATCAAGTGCAGTTATATACACCCATCAGTTCCAAGAGCTGCTAGTGTATCAATCAAATAATAATATAATACGAGATACAGTGGATGCAGTTATTAAATTAATAAATAAACAGTTGTACCAGTGATGTCGATGATGGCCGGCATCGCCTTCTTGACCTGCTGCTCCTCCCACTCGTCAGGCTCGCTGTCCAGCTCGTCGTTGGTCTGTGCTGCCTCCGTACCCCCTGAATCACACATAACTTTGTCTATACGACCAACAGGACGGTACATAGAGGTATGTACACAATGTTGCAATACACTATGTTTGGTGCCAACTTTGTAAATGCCCTCATCGTTTTTCTGAAGAATTATTCCAATAATGATTCTGAGGTGAGGATTTCCAGCATGCACAGGTGTCGATACGTACTCGCTTAAACATTTTTGACTCGGCCAAATTTGTATAGACTAGGCCAAACTAGTTTATCCTATAGTGTACTTATTCATATTAGTCTCTACCAGTTCGGCCTAGGTTAAACTATTTTTTTCTATCGGCCATAGGACAGACCAGTTTAGCCTAGTCTGGACCGGTTTATCCTATCGTATAAAGGATGAACTGGATTGGCCTAGGAAAACCTAGTTTATCCTAAAATCTGGTTTGGCCGGTAGCATATACACTCACGTTTTGGTTTATCGCTTGGCAGATCCAGCCCTCGCACCTGCATCCTGCCCTCGTCCTCATCGCCGGAGCCGTCGTCGTCGCGCACGAGCCGTGACCCCGGCGCCGGGTCACGCTTCACCGGTATATAGTCGCCACCAAGCTCGCGAGCCTGCAAGTAACATGCTCTATTGATTATACGGACACATCTTCACCGACATACACACACATATATATATATTTATTTACCTGTTTTTTAAATATTGTAATTAGAAGTCGAAATTATTTATTTTATTAGAAACTTTATCAGGGTTTCCTACGGTATGGGAAACCAGCGGGCTGTCTGTCCGTCTGTCTGTCAGCAGGCTGTATCTCACTACTACACAATTTCACGAAATGAACTATCTCTTTTTCTAGTTCCCGTTTCGTATCCAACTACTAAACGGGGTTTTGATTTCCCATACGGTAGCTGGCCCCGAAAGTCGTCTACGAAGTGGTACAAATAAGTCTCATTTCATATCCAGCTACTAAATGGGGTTTTGAATACCCATACGGTAGTTCCGAAATTTGGCTCCGAAACGGTTCAAAGAGCAGGATACTCGGTTTAAAAATCACTGACCTAGAGTCAGATATACCATTCTGCGGCAGCAAATCTGAAATGTGACTGGGCTGGTCATGTCAGCCGTATGTCTGAGGACCTGTGGGCAAAGATCGCAATCGAATGGGCCCTACACACAGGAAATCAACGTCGCAGCAGACCGCAAAAGTCGGGATGACCTGAACTCGTTCCGGCAGTCCGCGAAAGAGATGTCCGGATGACCTGAACTCACTCCTGAATGACTGTCCAGAGGAGGATCTAGAGAGAGAGAACTGAAGGGATATGAGGGAGGATTTTGATCAGCATTGGGACAGTACAGGCTAATAATAATGTGAATGTGTACAGCTTTTATGCAATAAAATTAAAAAAACTATTATGAGATTTCATTTAAAAGCCGAAACTGCCCGAAAATTTAAAATGAATTGATTCCAATGGTCAACTAACAGATTTATTCGTTAATGCTCTGAAAGATGTCTTAAGATTTGGAAGCCAAATTTGTATACTCAATTTATCACTGAAGGTATATTTCACCTGACCATGCACCAGGACCGCTAGATGGTACAGTACCATCAAATAAGCCTTCATTCAATCCACCATGGCTCTGTCACTGATAGACTGACAGGTTCCAAGCTAGAATGCTGGTTGAGAGTAGATAAATCCTAAAAGGTAATTATTTATAGAATAGAAATGGACACCTTGACGGTAACAGATGCTTAATAGCAGCAAAGTGAAGTCGATGCTCAATCTTCAGAGGACTCTAAAATCGAAGCCACGACGCTGCCTCCATCCTGGCCTTATTCCCTCACCTCTCATACCTGCTGTCGAGTCTTGCGCGCCGCGTGGATGAGGGCCGCGTCAGGAATATGCCCGGGCACAAGCGCTGCCCTGACTGACTCCGCTCGATACGTGTGGAATCCCCTACTCTCTTCTTCTTCTCCGCCACTGCCTTCGGATACATCCCCCGCTCCATCGGCTGCTAGAGCCTCACGACCAGCGAGTATCAAGCCTTCGAGCGTAATCTTCTTTTTTGGTTTAACATGATGGTTGTTGTTTGGCTGGTCCACTTCCATTTCCTGTATTTTAGAGGTCTTAATGAGTATTGTGTAGGTGACAGTGTTAGTGTGTAATGGATAGCGATTCGAATTTATTTAGTATGTGATGTCAACAAACTTATGATCAGTGATATATCATGATTGATCATGTCAATTATTAATCCATCCACTGGCAAGCTCATTAGAATCTCTGAAGGAGGTTAACAGATAACTTCATGAAAATGTCTGTAACATATCATTAAATTGAATCAGCGTAGTGAACTTGAGAGCAGTGAAGAAGTAGTAAACTTTCAAATTAAGTAGTCACCGCAGCAAGTGTCAACTCATTTAAAAATAGACTGGACCCAAAACACTCAGCAAGAGTAATTGAAGTGTAGAATAGCTGGATGCAGACAATATCAGCTGCCTGCCTGATGAGCAAACAATAACAATTTATTTTGGTATATGTTATGGCACATTACCTCTACTGCATCAATTTTGTTACTATCACTTTCAGGGTCGCGCCGGCGCTCCTTGTCGCGACGCTTGGACAGACGACTGCTCTGTTTTGACTTCTTCACTTTGAACACTTCTCCGTCCTCCTCTGCAAAATATAAGTTTTGTTACAGCTAAAACTCTAAAATTGAGACATTTCAATGACCCAATGAGTTATGATTTTTAATTGATAAGCTTGGACACAGATATTTATTTCTAGTATAAGTAGAACATATGTTTTACAAGCTTTCTGTACAATGAGATGTATCCACTAACCATGCCTACCACCCTCTACAATAGTGGTTTTTTAAACCTAAAAACCCTAAACTATGAGATCTAATAGGTGGATAAGAATAGATATAAGGCTATTATTCAAAGCTTTCAAATAATCATCAAATTTAATGAAAAAGATGATTTATCAACAATTTATAATAATTTTCCAAAGACTGCTCTAAATTCAATTCTTGGATCCAATCTTGACCCTCAACAAATCATCTTCAATTCCAATTATTTAGGTGTACTATGATAAAAAGGAACAAACAAACAAAGGAGATGTTTCAAATTCGGCCTGCACTTGTACACTATTTAAAAAATCAAGGAATATTCTAAACATGTATAGAAAATACTAGAATCACATTTTTGAATTTATTTTAATTGTACAAAATCATTCTTTTTGTACTAAGTGACAGCTTCAAATGTCATTTTATTGATGCCATCTTTGTTTTCAATGTTAAGACTTCCCTGTTTTGTGTGTTTTATATGTTTTTGTACAAAATAAACTACACCAAAATTTACAAAAATGGTAACTAAATCACTTTTGTTTGATAATTGCCTATTACAAGGGTGGCGATCCTTTACATATCAACATGCCATCAAATAATTTTGACTTTCTGATTATTGGGGAAATAATAATAATAAATACTATAAACTCAAAACTCTTCATTTACTACCAAAAATCGGAACATTTTGCAATGTTTCATATATAAGCGTATAAAATATTTAATACGCAATCGCTAGTCACATAATACCTACTTCACACTTTTTTTCATAGTGCATAATGAATTTCGTTAACAATGACGTGCCCAAAATATTGTGTCGCGTTAATGGCACGCGTGCCAATGGTTCACCATCCCTGGCCTATTAAAATTATTTATATATACAAGACCCAGCCTTGGCTCCATACATTCACGGAATGTGTCATTTCAATGTGACTGTTATACCACAAGTATCCAAAAGCTACTTACTTTCCATGGAAAGCCAATTTAGTTTTAATCTGCATACTCTTTTATATTCGTCTTTGTTATCAAAGAACATAATAAAATTAGAGGAGTGCCTCTATACTAAACTACTTCTTCAGAGTGGAATTTTATCTAAATGCAAGTATATACAATTAAAAAGAAGTTTCTTGTAACCACAGATCTAGTTTGAAAAATAGACTGTACAATCATACACAGAAATATCAACCCAATTACTAGTGGGATCTAACTAGTTGCACACAATAATCAGTTATATTAATGGCTTGCCTGTATTTTTATAATAATAATATCTTACTATGAAAACACCATTTCTCTATTAGAACATAGTTTAACAGTATTAAAGAGTTGAAGTAAATGTTAAGGCATGAAAAAAGTTTTATTCTCAGTCTCCAATAACCCAAATGCAGATAAACTATTGCTGGACAAACATCTTTTAAACCATGGATTATTGTTTTGACAACATGACAAGGATGAAGTGCACAGTACGCCGCTTTTTTCAATCTTAGAATTGTAACTAGTTCGAGAAAATTAAAGATTGAAGTGAATTATAACCTCTTCACCCAAGTTACCTTCATCAGCAAAACTCAACAACGACGTAACCTTCGCTAACTTTATCTCTTTCTTCTTCTCCTTGCTGATGACGGGCGGTGGAGGAGCCTCCGGTTCCGCGTCGGGATCATCTTCGTCATCGGCGTTAAAAATCCGCCGCTGAATCTTTTTCGGTTTGCGAAAGAGCGACATTATGATACTTAACTACTAGCACACGAAACCTGAAACTTATAAACTTCACTATTACACGTTTACAAATCTTTCCATAGCATTATTCCGGCATATAAACATAGTTTAGATATTTCTCGTCATCAAACGTTTTGCATTTACAAAATGGATTGCAATGCAAATGCTAATAAATGGATTGAATTTTCGCCGATTTCGCCTGACACACTGTGACACACAATGACACAAGTGTCATGGCTCTTCTACATGATGCGCCCACTGGCAAGTAATGATGGGCCAGCGCTGGCCCAGCGTGATTGCCTTACGATTGTTGAAATATGAAGTTGCCGTAGGCACGCCGTGGGTGTGATATCGTCGTTTTTTGAGATGGATGGATGTAGAAGTCAGCCATTACGGTATTCCAATTATGCGTTCCCTAGGTTCCCCTAGATGAATTTCCTAAAATTTCAATACTTCGTCATGAGGCCACGTTATCGTCATTTGTCATTTTAAAAGGAAACGCAAATCATGCAACCTTTACAACAACAACCAATCATCACATTATTTTGTGATCGTTTGTCCAAACGTAGTGATTAAATGCTCCTAGGTTTCTGCTCCAGAGTAGGAGCTCTGGCCGCCCTATCGGTGTGAACCGGCAACCACTGGAAGGCAGCGGTAGTACGGCGTGGTCCCGTCCCGCTGCAGCCTGGAGCTGCTGAGATGTAGTGGCCGACTGGTCAAGGGGTGGGCTAAATGCAAAGCGCGAGAGGAGCACTGGTGTGTTCCGCTGGAGTTCCCAGGGCTCCTCGACTTGCGCCGAGGATGACCACCGAGGGGGTTTTAGTGGATGGAAATTATACATAACCCGGCTTCTCTCCTAAGGAGTCAAGTATCTTTGAAAGATTTCCCCCTCGAAAAAAAAAAAGGTTTGTCCAAGCATGCAGCTTTTGCATGCAAACACTTCTCGCCCCATAACCGTTTTTATCAACACATGTCCCATTGAAAGAAACGAAACGCAAAAAAAAATTCTTTGGATAGCATTAATTGGTCCGGCAATACCAATAGCACCACCAATTACAAATAGAGATGAAAGTGATAATATACTCGATCTAAATCGATTAAAAAACAAACATCCTGAAACTACAATAAAAAACGGACCAACCTCTCGTAAGAACCTGACACGTCTATCGGTATCAATATTTATTATTTTTATATGAGTCCATTATTAGACAGTAACCTTTCCTCCCTTATAAAAATAGTTCCTTTTTAAAAAAAATTAAAATGTTGGCACTGGGATATTAAATAAACGATTATCACTTTCAAATATAATTCAGTATCAAAAAAATTCTATCAGTCATGAGGTGACTAGAATCACATTTCGGCGGGTTGTGCTAAAAACTTAGCCTAAAAAGTATTAGTTGTGTCGTCGTGTTTTTAGAACGTTAAAATATATGGAACTTGTGCGATATTTTGAGTTAAATCATAAAATAATGTTATGTTATGTGTTATATACTCTTAATTTTATTTTATTATTTGTATTGTTTTAAAATTTTTGGGTTTTTTATGCCTTTTTAATAAAATTTATTATTTATTATTATTATTATTAAAAATGTTCAAATTGCAATAAAAATACTAAATCTAATAAGCTAATTATCATTATTTATATTAAGTAAAAATTTTACTATTTGAGGAACTATATTTTTCGCAATTTTGACACTTTGAATTTTTCCATAATCCAAATAAAACATGAAAATTATTGTGTATCTTGAGTTTAGAGGGATTTCTTTTGATGTCCTTTATACAATAAAACATAAATTAACCCCAATGTAATTTGATGTGAAGTACCCTATTACGAGTTGAGTCGATATCGATTCGTTGATTTGAAGAGAAACATCTTATCTCTATCATTAAAATTTTGTCCCGCACCTAGACTGTGCGTTTTAGTTTTGGTGAGTTAAATATCTGAAAATATCTTGAAAATCATGCATATTAGGTTTACACAACTTCATTGTAACCTTAATTATATCAAAAGCCATGATATATGACATTTAGTTTGGTGTATTTCGTGATGTGTGAGACGTGTTGATTTAATCATGGAACTTTCTCTTGCAGTCCTTAAATTTCTTCGAAGTCCTTACGCCACTTCAAGATGGGTAAGGAGGACAAGGCTACCTGGAAGTCCAAATACTTCGTTAAAATTATCGTAAGTTGTGGTTTTTGTACTGTAAATGATCGGTGTAACCTCAAAATGTGCTCTCATATGTTTCAGTAACAACGGCTTCAAAATGTTATGATATTGTTTTAGCAACTACTCGACGAGTACCCAAAATGTTTCCTAGTGGGTGCAGACAACGTGGGTTCGACCCAGATGCAGCAGATCCGCATTGCTCTGCGTGGAAGCAGTATCATCCTCATGGGCAAGAACACCATGATGAGAAAAGCCATCAAGGACCACCTGGAGACCAATCCAGCTTTGGAGAAGCTCTTGCCCCACATCAAGGGGAACGTGGGATTTGTGTTCACCCGTGGTGACTTGACTGAGGTAAGGCAGATTGGTTTATAAAGTTGGCGGAATAACGGCCCATTCTACTTTTATTATTTTAATATGAAAACGAACTATTCACGAAATCTTATGGCTAAGTTTAATCATAGGCGTACAATAATACATAAGACACAATATATCAATGTATAAAAGAAGACACACAAAAACTAAAAAGATTAAAGTGTTGGTAAGTGAAGTGAGTGTGTTTGTGATAGTAAGTATGACTGAAAATGTTTTGGCTCAGCATAATGTTGCAATGACACTGCAATGCCACTATTTTGCTAATTAAAGTAAATCTATGAAACCTTACATTATTGTGTTAATTGTGTCTATACTGTAGTGGAGATAATAACAGTTGTATTTGGTGGCAGGTCCGTGACAAGCTTTTGGAGAACAAGGTGCGTGCCCCAGCTCGTCCTGGTGCCATCGCTCCACTGTCTGTTGTCATCCCAGCTCACAACACTGGTCTCGGGCCTGAGAAGACCTCTTTCTTCCAAGCTCTTTCCATCCCCACCAAGATTTCCAAGGGTGAGAGAGAACATTACTTCACAATTGATATTTTTAGGGTTGCATACCTTAAAAAGAATAAAATATATAATTATAGGACTTTGTTGTCCTGTCTGTCTAGACCCTTTTGCTTATGAAAAAGAAGTATAAAGTTAACAAATATTCAACTCTGGATCTTTCTTTTGGATCTGTGAAAAAATTAACTAATGGGGCTTAGGTATAGCATATAAGTACCAGCCCAGTATAAAAATATCTGCTTGAATTGCACCAAATCAATAAATGAAAATTATATATGTATGTTTTATTTGAAATACTGTATTGAATATACTTTCCATTCCTCAATAGAGTGACCTGGTCAGTCAGAAAATGTACAATGGTCTGTTCTAATACCAATGGGTAACATTTGACTCCTTGGACTTCGCTTTCAGACCAAATTAAAATCTTCAAACCTATCCTAGTGTGACTTTAATACTGAAGCTTGCACTGGTATCTTGAAGATACATTTTTTTTTAAATTTATGTTTACTGTTTAGGGTAAGTAAATCTAATATTAAATGTAAACTGATGTACAGGTACCATTGAAATTATCAACGATGTGCACATTCTGAAGCCTGGAGACAAAGTGGGTGCCTCTGAAGCCACTCTGCTCAACATGTTGAACATCTCTCCCTTCTCGTACGGTCTTGTTGTCAGGCAGGTTAGTTCACAATAGTGCAGCTCCAAACAGCACACCATTGTCATTTTTTCAACCATTTTAATATAGTGATTGTCAAACTGTTCTAATAATATTTTAAAAAGTGTAACTCTATTTGTAGTAAGATACCTTTCGAATTTGCTTTTTCTTATTTTCATATATTGTTATATGTGGAAGCTTGTAATTGGCCAATATTGGTTAAGTCTATATTGTAAAAATTTCTGTATCTCGTAGGAATGGAATATTTGTAGCACCAACCAAAGTGTTGAGTACAGATTGCATTTTACTGTGCAATTTGATAATTTACCTTTGGTAGATTATTTGTGGTATGGATTTTATCTCATTCAGTATATCTCTTTACTGTTTTTGGTCCACTACAAACAAGCAAATGAATTTAAATTGAAAAGTTTTTTATAATTATATTTGATAAAGTTTGCCTTTTAAAACTTTAGTAGGTAGTATTTGTATGAAGACATATTCTTAAAATGGTAATTTTTACAGATATATTAACTGATTTATTATTGCAAGTCAATTGCAAGTGGTAAAAATAGTCAAAAAGATTTCATGCTAATAATTTTGCTCACCATATAATAAACTACGTTTTGTTCAAATTTTTACATACTGCTCTTTATTAGGTGTATGACTCTGGCACCATCTTCGCTCCAGCTATCCTTGACATCAAACCTGAGGATCTGCGTGCCAAGTTCATGGAAGGAGTGGCCAATGTGGCAGCCATTTCTCTGGCCATTGGCTACCCAACTGTTGCTTCTGCACCTCATTCCATCGCCAACGGCTTCAAGAACTTGCTGGCCATCGCTGCCGTCACCGAGGTGGAGTTCGAGGAGGCTACTACCATCAAGGAGTTTATCAAGGTATTTACCAGATTAATATGTATGTATATGTATGTAAAACACCTTTCTGTATATAGGTAATGTTCCAAAATGGCCAACTTATGGCGCACTTTTGTGATGTTTATCATAATTTTCTAAATTTTGGATACCCTGCTCCAAATTGAGTCAATGATGTTGATGTCTCTTTTGTGAGTTATGTAAGAGTTGACTCATTCTTAATTATAAATTGTTGGTTATGGCCTGGTCAACAAAGGCCTTCATCCACTCAAATACTGGAGAGATTGTATCAGTTCAAGTTTAGAAAGTCACTGCCAAAAAATTATGTCTGTTCTAATACCAGTGAGTCACTTTATTTGACTTTTTGGTTTCGCTTTCAGACAATATCAATTTCGTCAAACCTATCCTAGTGTGAATTTTATACTAAAACTTGCACTGGTATCTTGTCGATACAATTTAAATTGAGAGTAATATTAGGCAAATATTTGACTTTGTCTGGAGCTCCCGGGTTTGATTCCCAGTGGGTACTTATTGGTACTGGGTTTCATTGGTGGTAGTGCATTTTCTACATTGACCTGGCTGGCAGCAACAGACTTATCGTTACTTTACACCAGGCAAGTTTAAAGCAGAGTGCAAACCCAATACACATTCGTTAACTGTGAAAAGTGGAGCAAAAAAAAATATTACCTGTAAGAGTAATTGTCGTGCACGAACTCACTTTCTGAACGATTTTATTAGTCATTAATGTATTTATTGTACTGCTTAAATGCCTATGTTTAGCATATAATATTTTCTGGCTGATGTTTTACTGATCATTTTTAGTATATATATATCTTATTGAAATCTCCACTTATCTGTCCAGGATCCATCCAAGTTCGTCGCTGCCGCTGTTGCTGCTCCAACTGCCGCCCCGGCTGCCGACGAGAAGGAAGAAGAGAAGAAGAAGGAGGAGAAAGAAGACTCCGAAAGTGACGACGACATGGGCTTCGGTCTATTCGATTAAAACTCAATGTGCTGCACTCGCTGGTTGAACTGATGCGTTGGATTGGGAATTTTTTGTGATTCAATAGATCAGTTATACGACTGTCAACGCCGCCGAGTTGGACGCTCATATGGCGGTCGACTTGTCTACAACCAGTGCTGGTCAATAAACATTGTTTGGATATTATGTGTATTTTATTTCTAAACCTTACTCAGTTCCGTCTTTACCATAATGGCACTAGACCAGGTTGCCTGAGGCAAAAGTCAACAAACTGAAGCCTTTAGAAAAGTAGAAACAATTGGGCAAGGGCAAATAAATGGTTGCATACTTGGTAAATTTTCCTTTAAAGTGAAGCTAAAAATGAAGTGTATTTAACAACATTTGTATGGTAATCTGTTCCCTCGTATCCGAAACTACCCATCACATTTCGTCATGTTTGCCTGTGGGTTGGGGCTATATCCCATTACATAAAATTCAAAATGGCTGCATGCAGGACAAGTGCTACTAATAATCATGATTTTAACTTTGAAACAGGTAGTTCCCATAAGGACACATTTTTTGAAATCCACATGGACAAATCACAGGCACCAAATCTAGTTGTGACTGTCAGAGTTAATTTAAATAACAGTTAACATGGGTCTATTACTTTATTATCTGTTCACATAAATGGACATGAACTGAAAACAACAATGGGTACATACATAAATATATAGGTACATCGATTTGTAAGTATAATATATAGTGGTACACATATATGTAAGACTAAAAATTCTACAAATTTTGAGCTCTCACAGCCGAATACCTGATACAGAAACATGGGTAAGTCATTTTTATAACACTAAACATCTAACACTGATTCTCTAGTGAAAATAAGCTCTAATTACACAAAAATTGTGTTGTTACTGAGTATTGACTCATTAATTATTTCATACTGATGCAAATAGTTAAGTGTACTACGTCAATACAATAACATAGAATTGTGAGAATCTTGTTATCTCTTGTTTACTGACTTGAAAATCTTCACTTTCTGACACATTTTTAGCTACACTTAATTTATATACCATGTTAATAGTTCCTATAAACACAGTCAAATCTTTCTGTCTTGCTAAAATGATAAGAGTTCCATAATATGAGCACCTGATGTCGAGTTGCAGAACCAATCATTTAAGGATCCCCAGCTTCAACGTCGATCATCAATTTAAAAGCTCCATCAGTGTCAACACATCTCAAAATATTAGCAATTTCACCCTTAACCATTGGTACCTGGGGATTAGCTAGAAACACTGCTCCATCCATAAAACAATTACTTCTTTTAGTAGTTATCTCACCCAAATCTTGCATCACTTCAATTTCAAACCAGCAGAGTATTGCATTTGCATCACCATCTTTGGTAACGGGCACATTTACCACGTCTGATCTCAATCCATTGCTGTAGTCACCTAACTCAATAGGGTCAGATAGTGCAGTGTATTCTATACAATTAAAATCAATGTAGAAGTTCTGAGACACTTGGTACTTGTTTAAATGTTGTGCGATTTTGAAGTCGCTGACATTCGAGTCATAAATTCTGTTATTTATGTCTAACCAGTGGCTGCTGACAATTTGCCCAAACATTGTCAACTTTGATGGCATCATGAGCCCGCCTTGCACTAAATGTGCACGTTTTAAATATTTTGCTGTTTCCCTCGTGCCCAGATCTACATCTCCACACATGTCAAATATATTACAAAAAATAGCATGGTACTTTTCATCAGTGAACACTTCTCGGCTCCATTTATTACCAGATAATATATTTACTTTGGATAGTGGTATCCCATTGGCCTCAAACACTCGTTTCAGAAATTCTTTATCACATTCTGTTTTGGCACAGCACGTCACAGATTCAATCCCTCTTTTTAACATCAACAAACCAAAGAAAGGAAATGGACAGAAATCAATTACTTTGATTCCTGACAGTTGCACAATCTGTCCTAGGTATACAGAGGCAATACCTATGCATTTCCTTATCAAATTTATGTAATCAGAATCATTCAAAAACCTCAATACATCTTGAGATATTCTTGTCATGTTATCATTTGGGGGTTGCATTGCAAGTTTACCACCATTCATTATGAATTCAACATTTACTATCTGATTTTCTTCAACTTTCTCAGGCAACTTGTCAAAAAATACAGCTTGTTGCCATGCATTAGCTCTGTCCTCACTTCTCGGATCTGTTGTTATGGTCACATTTTCTGACAGATATAAATTAAACCACCCAATTATTATGTTTATTTCACCTTTTTCCAATGCTCTAAGCTCGATTTGATAAGATTTTTCATTTAAGAGATCTTTAATATCATTGTGGTCATTAAAATCAACTTTAACTAAGGATTGAGCTTCTGTCAAGTATTTCAAATCTTTTATAAGATGGACATCTTCACAATCGTATGTGTCACCTTGTAATTCTACATTCACATTCCATGTTGGAATATTCAGCACAGACTTAGCAGCTGCACTCAGTTGATACTTCAAATTAAGTTGATTACTGTTTGCCCCCATCACGAAGAACTCTCCTTTGCTTGGCACCACACGGGCAACCTCTGGGATCAGTAAATTCTCTTTGGCTGAAGAGAGACACTTCAATATGTGTTCTCCAAATAGCCCAGCATCGAACAACTCCGTGATTAATAAAGAACGTTTGCCACCAATATCTTTATAATCCATGTTAGTAGACAGACTATTCACAACGATAACTTCCTGCTTCCCATTGTCATGAAGAATTGCTTCAGCCATCTTAGCCATCACTTTAGACCCATCACAGGCTGTCAAAGCTGCAGGAGAACATTCGGTAGCATAGATTGCTAATAATCCAGTTCCCGTACCTAGATCCAATACACTGTCTTTATAAGAAACAATTGTTTCTTTGATAGCTGCTCTGTAGGCCTCATTTCTGATCTTATCATTGAGCATACGAAAGTGCCAACGCTCAACCAGCAAATTCTTAACGGAATTCAAGTTTTTCTCGGGATTCACGAAGCCTGAATCGGCTTTTAGTGCTTTCTGAAAGTGGCACCAAGCTTCAGTGTAGAAACCGAACTTGTATAAGTATTTCCCGATGTCATTCAACAGGTGCGCATTCTCAGGGAACGCATTGAGGGCTTTTCCAAAATTCGTGAATATATCTTCGATTTTACCTCCGACGGCTAGAATTTCATTCAGCTTGGTGAGATCTTTCCGGAATTCAGGTTCGTAGACAGTCTTCAAGTGAGGGTTTTTATGAAACGCAAGAAGGTACAAGTCAAATGCTCTACTGTAACAGCCGTTCAGGGACAATTGCCTGGCGAATGAAATGTAGTCTCTTGCTACTTCTTCCATCCCGAAGTGTAGGCTGTTCAATGAAAATTAAGCAGGAAATTAGTAAATTTTATTCTCGCTAAACCAAACAAAACAAGGCGTTTTGACATTTGAGTTATTGATTATGTTGTTGTTTCTTCATTTGTCGTTTACAAGATAGGCTATGGTCATTAGATCTTACAGACATTTCTTTAGTATTTATTTTGAATATCCTAAAGCTATTTTTTTCAGGAATGGCGCAAATCACTACTATATGTACACTTGTACCAGTATTACCATATATAACTTTAATACGGTACTATATATCTTTGATTTAGCAATTAGCATATCCAAACGTTACGCATTATTTGCGGAACAATGCCATTTCCCTCTGAATAAAACACAATGACCATTCCCATATTATTACTTTTTGTCCGTATACATAATTGTTATCTTATACTTTGCGTTTTGTCGTGTAACCAGTGCAGCTTCCAGTCGCATTGTCTGTGGTTGGTAGTTGGTATACTGAGCAAGCAATCACTATTCACTACTGCTATATAATATTAGAGAAGAAAAAAGCATCAGCAATAAAAAGATACAACTATAAAATTTATTTAATTGTACAAAATGATTGCAAAAATATTGATTCATTTCATTAGATTACTTATAATTCATTGCATTGTTATTTGAGCCATAGCCTATAGGACAGTCTGAACAAAACTATTAACTATCACAATCATACTCTAACACTGTGCACCAAGGTCCACAAAACAATTTATAATTATCCTTACACTTGTAACATTTCTTAAAAAAATTCGTTGTTGGATATTGTTCAGGGCAAAGACCAAGTTGTCCGAATTTATTGTACCCAGACGTCCAGACAGAATTATCTTCAAGAATGATTGCAGAATGTCTTGTCCCACATGCAAAATCCTTTACGTTAATAGAAATCTCTTCTCCGCTATCATCAAAAATATCCACTAAAGTTGGTACCGGGTAGCTACCAAGTACTTTTGAGTCTCCTTGATCATTATCATTCTGATATTTTATCCCAAGCTGTCCCATGTCATTCCACCCCCAAGCATACAGGTCACCAAACTCACTCAAAGCTAGTGAATGCCATCCACCAGCCTTTATTTTTGTTATCTTTATTCCTGACAGTGCTTCTACTTCAGTTGGTGAATCCAAGCTACTCATATCTCCATGACCAAGTTGCAGTCGCCTGAAATAAATAACCTCAAAATTACGATGAAAACTGTTAGCTTCCATTTAAATATCAAGTATCTTGCACTTATTTATAGCTCCAGTATGATCAGTCAGTTTTGTTTTAATGTTCAAAGTCAGTTCTTACATTTTGTACAAATTTAATTGATCAAAACAATTGACATATATTAAGATGTTAACATTGTTTCATGATTTACAACTTCCATAATACTTATCTATTGTAGTCAGTTCAATGTGGGATATCAACTACCAAGGCCTATGTTATATAGTAAATGTTTTATGGTTGACGATGATGAGATGAACATCTTACACACAAAAATTGTACTCTTTAACTGGCTGGCTGGCTTTACGTAGTATGTTAATAGTTTAAGAATGCCTACATATATTTACAAGAGAGAGTAAAGCATTATTTTATGTCCTGAACATGTTTAGGTTGCAGTTTGATATTTACCGTCCATTCCCCCAAGTGTAGACTTTTCCACTGTCAGTTAACAGTACAAAGTGTTCATAACCACACTCTATGTCACAGACTTTTCCGTCACAGTAATTTGTATCCACATGAGTAGGTAACAATCCACTATACACCCTGCCTTCAGTAGTTAGGCAAAGACAGGAGTAATTTGTTGCAATCACTTTTAAAATCACATCATCTCTTCGCATCCTTTTATAATTATCTGTTGCTATTGCAATTGGAGTTTCTATGTTGAAATTTAGCTTTTTTATATCTTTGTTGTTTTCCAAATTCATAACCCATATATTATGTGTCTTTTTTTCAATCAGGATTAGTTTATAGTCGTTGCTGACTATCGTCAATTCTGGCTCAGATATTCCATCGCATTCCTCAGGGAAATTCAATTCTATCACTTCATTGTCTTTCCCTTGCCAGGAGCCAGTGAAATAAAACTTATTTTCAACTTTGAATATGTTGTGAGACCAACTGACGTAGATAATTTTAGCTTGATTCAGGTCCAGTTTTATTTTGGAGTTACTATCATCTTCTATTGTTAGTTTTGTAAATTCCTTGAATATGTAATCTGGTATAATCCATTGTCCGAATAAGTTGGAACCCGTAACAAGATACATTATAAATACCACCGTTCTTTGTAGAATGCATTTAACTTCTCAAAATAAATGAATCAAATGATCGACACATCGACAAGCACTAATAGTATAAAACGCAACGAGAAACGAGAAATATTTTACGTTTACAGTAAACATATGCTGTACATGTATATGTATAGATAGTGTGATACCTGAGACATATATTATATAGTAAGTATTAAGTAATCTGTGTCTGTCACCGCCCCTGACACTTCATATAAACCAATATATAAGTATGACACATGTAGTTTTTTTTGATTAAATTCTAAAATAATTAGCCGTTTTCTTTTACATATATCATTTTATAGTTTATTACAGACTGTGACTAGATTTTCATAGACTACATTGGTGATTTCATGTTGTCATGTTATTTAGTCTTAGATTCTTTTAAATGTTACCACTTTGGACACCAGATTTTGGTAGAATGAACATAAAGTTGATTGGATCAAATTGTCAAAATTTTTGAACTGTCATGGTGTTTAACGTGTTTTGGTTTCAATTATTGAAATAATAATTATTATTGTATAGATTCATCATCATCATCAGCCGGGAAACGTCCACTGCTGGACATAGGCCTCCCTCATGGTACGCCACATCGACCGGTCCCGAGCCACCTGCATCCAGCGACTCCCCGCTGTATGTATGTTTGTATAGATTATTGTATTGGAAATGTTTATTTAGGCGAGTTTTGTAACTACTATAAGTGCCCCACGAAAACCTAGGCGAAGGTGTGAAGTTTTAGCTAGATTTCCACGAAATCCATATCGGTAAGTAAATTAAAGCAAACAAAGTTTTCTTAAGTGTAACGATTGTTTTTATAGATATGAATGAAATCTATTCATTATTGTTGAGTTCTAATCATTCTTAAAAGATTACTTCATTTTATACAACAAATATGAACATTAATGTTGTAAATTAATGTCGATCCATAATATCGATTACGTAATGGCAGCTTTCCAGACATGTTACAGCAAAATTCAAATAGATGGCGCTTTACAAGGACTTTTATATTGCACAGTATCTAAAATAAGGTTTTGATCCAGTGTTCATAGTTAAAATACGTTTTATGTTTGGGATTGTCTTCCTAGCATTAACAGTCGTGATTAACGACGTAGTCTAGTTTCCACACCTAATATATTTACATAATTATTTTATTTCCACCTTGTTAAGAGTACATAAGAGTTTTTGACAGGGAAGAAAGTTGGGTATATATTATATATTTTATTATATGTATTGATGTGTGCAACGTCACTTACACTACATATCGTCCATTCGCTCGGCCAGCCATCAGACAAACTAAGATAACTTAAAGTGCTTTTGCAAAGTTTGAGAAAAAAGCTATGAAAATTATATACAATCTGCATTTTGTTATCTTTGTACCTGACTGATAGGTTTAGATGAGATCTTCATTTAGGGTAATTGTTGTCATATTTATAACAGTCATATCTCGTAAACTACTGACCGTATACCATTGGTTTCTTTAGCAAAGTCAAAGGTCTCGATGATAACTTTATTTTTGATGACAGCTGTCAAACTAAAAAAGGCCATATCTCGGAAACTACTGACCGCAGACTAATGGTTTCTTTAGCAAAGTGAAAGGACTCGATGAAAACTTCATTTTTGATGACAGCTGTCAAACTAAAAACGGTCATATCTCGGAAACTACAGACCGCAGACTAGTGGTTTCTTTAGCAAAGTGAAAGGTCTCGATGATAACTTCATTTTTGATGACAGCTGTCAAACTAAAAACAGTCATATCTCGGAAACTACAGACCGCAGACTAGTGGTTTCTTTAGCAAAGTGAAAGGTCTCGATGAGAACTCCATTTTTGATGACAGCTGTCAAACTAAAAATGGTCATATCTCAGAAACCAATGACTGTAGACTAGTGGTGTCTTCAACAAAGTGAAAGGTCTTAAATTAGATTTTTATTTTTGATGACAGGCATTGAACTAATAATGACAATATTTTACTATATGATAATACCCGTTTTAGTTTCCAAGTATTTAGTTTGACATCTGTCATCTGAACTGAAGATTTAAAATCAACAATATCTAAAAATTTGAAAAACAGTGTATTAGCAAAATTAGAATTCACAAAAAATACAACTCGCTATGTTGGCTATATTTATAAAAAATATTTTATTTTTATTTTATTTTTTTCAAAAATACAACTGCATTCAAATTAAATCTCCTATTATTCTTGTCTTCCTCACAGTTAGATTATTAAGTCGAATCAACAGGGAAAAAGTTCTCGTATTCAAACAGTCGGATCACGCGGTCCCAGGGCATTCCTTCCTTATTCCCCTAAGGCAGGCCTGCTATTCATCATATGCATTTAATTTTTAGACGCCGTGCATGGGTAAAGACTATAAGAAATGAGGATCTAACCACAGCGCAGCTGCCGGCACAGCAAAGTGAGGGACGATAAACAACGTTTGTGCTATATGTGTATGTAAATTTGTGAACCCGTGTAGTGTGTCGTGCGTGTACCTAATAAAGAATTTGCATTAAAACTGTAATGTGTGTACAATATTTGTTTTATTTAAAAGTCTTTACAAATTATACTCATTCCTTAAAAAGCAGCCGATTTAAAAAAAATCGATTTAAAAAAAATCGATTTTAATAATATCGATATTTCGGATTACTCGATTAATCATGGTCACGATGTTGCTAGTCCCATCACTAATGTCAGTTTATTGCCTTTTGTTGGCTAAACTGTCTGTTGCTGTTAGGTTGCTGTTGAATTGCTACATAGGTTACCTGTCACTGTCACCCGATAGCGTTTCAGACCTTTGTATGGAAGTGCCGTCTCTTAAAACGTAGTGATTACTAGTAGTGAGTCTGTGAGCATTTGCAGAGTCAGTCAACCTGTCAAAGATTCTCTGTGATTCTCTGCTAGGAGCATTTAATCCTCGGACCAAGAATCAAGATGGACTTGAAAAGCGCGTATACCCGAAAGGGACAAACATAGAGTACTTCGAAATGCAGGGTTACCAGGTCTTTGAATATTTACCCCAATTTGTCAGCCAGTCAGTAGTTTAACTACTGACGGGCGCCTTCGTAGTAGTACTGACACCTAAACCAGGTGCCGCAGGTTCGATTCCCGAAACAGGGAAAACATTTGTGTGATAACATTTTTTGTCTGGGTATGTAAATAATAAAACAATTATATACAGAAAGTATATTTACTGTCCTTTAAACAAAATAAGCTTCGTGTACATATTTCTAATATTGTCAGTGTTATTAATCATTGTTTTGGTGGCATAATGAATTCGCACATTTAAATACTTTTTACAAATCGCTTTCAACAAAAGCGAATAATGGATCAAATCTGTGAAATGATCATCAGACGAAAACAATCGGAGCCCGATACATTTTTTCAAACATTCCTGCAAGAGATGGTGCAACAGATCTTTTCTTTTTATAATTTTATTTTTTCTGTACACCTCTGCTATTTCACATAATGTAATAACATGTTTGGAAGGATGACAAAGTCCACCTTTATCTTTTCTAATTAAAACGGTATTGTCTAACCTTTCGGGAGATCTTAAAGTAGACAAACACTGCTCGCATTTTAATTGAATTTCTAAGTTTTTAACAACGAAACCAGCTATATAAATAATAACTTGCTTTGCATATTCCGTTAGTCTTGTAGGATCAGCTAAATAGTCCAATCTCTTCGACCTGTTGATTTTATCCATGAATCACGCAGTGTGGTGTCTTTTGGAAATCTGAAACATAAATATAATGTACAACACACCATACACTGCATTTTATACACTTAACTTAATCTCATATTAGTAAGAGTTTTTGTAGCACTTATATTCATACAAAGTTAAATAAACAATTGATTGTCTATTTGTAAAATTACCCACACTCATGGGTAATTTTTATTCAAAACGAATGGTATCCCTAAAATAAGAATAACCTGATAAAATTTACAAGACGTACAAAATGGCCGCATGACATTGACATCGTAGTGTGTTTGGCGATGTGTTGTGTATATCTAAACTTAGACGGTTAATACTAAATGTATCATTATTTTAAAACACGAATTTTACACATTTCTTCATTATTTTAGCATATTAGAAACTCTGATAATGTAGTATGTAACCGAAACTTCGATGGTTTGTACAATTCAAACGATATAAAACAAAAATTATCATACTTACGAATGAAAGGTTATGTTTTCTGATTTACGCTCACTCCGACTATTACAGCCGATTACACAGCAATGCACCATAATTATTGTCTTCTACACACCTTCATCACTAAGTTTCACACAGAAAACAAAAGAAAATCAAGTTAAATTCGCGATAAATGACGATCACAAATGCACACATCAGATTTGTTGGGCACAATCAACAACTGTGCCCACCAAAAAAAAGCGAAACTATGACAAGGACAAAAGAAGGTGTTTTTGTCTTTATCACTCCTCAGAGCTTTTCTATGCACTTAGCCTGCTCTAACATGGTATTATTATTTGGATGTCAAGTCCATCTTGATTCTTGGTCCGAGATTTAATCACTACGTTTATTCTCTGGAGCATATCAATATCAGCATACTGCATACATACCACAGCTAATGTAGAAAAATGAACCGAGCATACCATAAATACCAGCTTTTTCACTGGCAATACTGGCATATTCAATTCAATTCAATTCTGGAGCTTAAAGTGTCACAGACGTGACAGACTAGTGACAGAGCACAGACTAATATATGTACCTATACGGCAAATGCAGGCAAATGCTCCTAGGACTCTGCGCGGCTTAGTTTGTGTCTCTCTTCTCTTACAATGCACTGAGCAAGTAAATCACTTTACAATAATTATAATGCAAGCAAGATGTAAGTTGCAAGCCAGCCGCCAGCTATTACCATTGGTAAAAAGTAAAAATGAGCATGCATGCATCTAAGATCTAAGGTACGAGCACAGAGTAAAAAAGAAGCCAAAGGAGCAAATTTTGCGTTTAGTTATTGATGCTCCCACAGAGTACTTTGAAACGGAGATGAGATGCTCCTTTGACTAAGGGAACTTTTCATTATTTTATAATAATTATAACGTTGTCTTACTATTTCTAAAAATAATGCATGCTAAAAAGATAATTATAAAATAGTTTGGAGGTAAGTAGAAGACATGAACAAAACGCTCATAAAGATCACAGATATAATATGTATAAAGATGTTCTGATGTTCTTGAGCCGGCGAGCGAGGTATTCTCTCTATTGATTTATTTCTTGCTTTATTTTCTTTATTTTGCGAATAATTCTTATTTCAAACAATAGTAAAGCTTTAAAATATGTCGCAGTTTAATAAAAATCAACGAAACAATATTAAACCTTTATACATTTCGCAGATGTGATGTCTGAGTGAATCGAAGTTATTGATGCCCAATCAATATGGCTCTCAAGTTGGGAAAATGCAGACTCTGTCTGAAGCTGGGCGACTTCTACTCAATCTTCACGATGGACAATGCTTTACAGTTGTCAGAAATGGCAATGGACTGTACACGCGTGAAGGTAAGAATCGTTTTTGTCATAAATCATCCATTTGACTTTGAGGAGAAATTTTTTAGGTAAATATTTTTGAACGGCCTCTTGAAGGAAACTTGACACAGATACTCAGAAATTCGTATGCAAATTGTAGGGTCTTGTAATTTGGACGTTATTTATGAGGAAAAAATACACAAATAAACTAAACGAATTTTGAAGTCTTTGTGTAAAAGTATCAGCAATACAGCTGATGAAACTAGAACATACATGCTGCTTTAAACAAAATGTGATGATGCTTTGAGAAGAATGCTGGTAGACTAATGATTGGGTTGAGATGCATAAAAGGGGGCGCTAAGGCGGGACTGAAATTTACTAAGTTTTTTTCTCTCAGCACCCCTTTTGTACACCCTAACCCAGGGCTTCTGCCATGTTTTGATGACACCCCTTAACTCCGAAACCCCTCCAGGCTAGAAATGCCTAATAAGCATATAAGCCTAATTACCAAATATCAGAAAAACTCTCTATTTGGATATTTATAATTACTATCACCAAATAATAACAAAAGCATGTATATACTACTTATTTTACTACTTGAGAGGTCTACCAGGCCCAACCACTCACTGCCACCTTGATAGATCTATTGTGACCTTATTTTACTATTAGCTGGATGCTAATGAGAAGTGTGTGCTTGCTTTTCTGAGCATAGCTTCCCATAACTTCTCATTGACACATGACACCCCTGGGACACTACAATGCCTGGCACTATTATTATTTATTAGCCAGTTTTTACTTTTATTTACAATATCTTTTATTTATTACTGTTTGTCTAGAAGAGATCCCTATTAAAAAAGAAGTCTGCACGAACTGCCATGTTTATAAAAATATTTTTTTTCATGTAAAGGCTAATTTATGTGTGTGTAAATATAGTCAAGGTCCATACACTCTCTGTAGAAGAGTAGGCCTGAGACCCTGCAGCGTTGACATATATAGGCTGTTGATGATGATGAAATAAAGTCAAACAATAGATATAAACAAATAACTAGTATAATTTGGCTGTGTAATTTATAGTTATTTAAACAAAACAATAGGTAAAATAACATAATTACATTTTCAAAGCGCATTAAAAAATTTCAAAGTCAAATTTAGGACACAAGGTGTATATGAAGTGATGTGTATATCTGGGACAGATGGTTAAACTAGGTTGGTCCGACTTTGACAAAGAGGTCAACCGTAGAATCCTACTCGGCTAGGCAGCGTTCGGGAAGTTACAGCATATCTTTTCATCCAAAATACCTCGGTGTCTAAAGACAAAAGTCTTTAATCAGTGTGTGTTGTCAGTGATGACTTACGGAACCGAAATGTGGTCCTTTACTGTTGGCTGAATAAACAAGCTCAAATGATATAGCTTGACGAGTCAGTGAGTTGAAGTGTCAATGGGCAGGCCACATCGCTAGAAGAACCGGTAACCATCGGGAAGTAAAAGTTCGAGTGATGACCACATACATATGGTCATATAACATTTCTTTGTCAAAAATTCATAAAGTCTGTGTTTAAATGTGATTACACTGTCCGTATATCTTCAGACACATTCTAAGTATGTTTTTATGAGATAGAGCAGTCTTACTAAGATACAGTACATAAATTTTACTTTCATGGCGTTTGCTACGATATTTTTCAAATATGGAGATATTCGTTTTGACAAAACACAGACCTCTAGAATATATCAACATGGTAATGTTAGGAGATGCAGACTTTTAAAATAAGGCATTCAAGAGCCCCTGGGTTTCAGACCACAGACTGATCGGACACATTTTTAATTTTTTTTAAATATCACATATTATATGTGTAAGAAAAGCGTGTCTTTTTACTAAAAACCATTTGGAATATTTTAACAAATGAGTAGATGTCAACGTAAGGAAGCAAAGAGTGCAATACAAAACCCTCCTGCATCAATCAGTGAGCTGAACGCATATATGTTTTAATATGTGTATTGAATTGTTTAATTCCTTTCCAGAATGTATAAAATTGACAAATCGTATAGTATCATGGTTGCAGGAACAGTGCTTTTACAGTGTTTCGGAATATTTAAACAGACCAAAATGTAACTGGACTTAAGATTCCCATGTCGACATGTTCAGTAGTGTTTATTACTAAATATTTATATTAATAACTTTTTTAATTTGTATTCTCGCAAATAAAGCCTTTTTTATTTTATTTCTAAAAGTAATACTGGTCTCAGATTTCAATGAAAAAAAAAAAGTTTTTGGGTGCACTAAATATTGGTTTTTAAAGATTACAAACTCAACATCACAATAATTATTAACTGAAAATTAACTTTGTCTCGTCAATCAGACTTACATTTTTGGTAGAGCATTTTTGGGTGCATATTACCTTACTTATTGTATATGATTTTCAGTGTGTTAATTATTCATATTTTGTAAAGAACCCTCAGTGTGCGAGTACTCACACTTGACCATTTTTTTCAATTATCAATTTAAACTTTAATGAATTTGTTTTAGATATATGAAGGCGATGGGCTCCCAGACAAGATCTGCTCAGAATGCGTTCAGAAGCTGAGCAGTGCATACATCTTCAAGCAGCAGTGTGAGAGGGCAGACATGGAACTCAGACAGAACTATGTTCCACCTCCAGGTATAAATACACTATTAATTAAAACTTATTTTTGTTACTTACTCTATGGCACTGTGGCTATTCCTCCCTGCTATTCACCACCACCGGCACATATGTTTCGTGGGACAACACCTATGTATGTCCGGATGCCCCATATCCGTCCACATCACTCGTCTCCCATCATCTCCACAAGCTCCAAGCAGCAAAATCTGGTGGCCTTCGTTTCTCCAAAAATGCTGGACTAGGAATCCAAAATCTGTATTTTTGTATGTTTTGGTGCCGTCTCCGTTAGTGGGTCCCAGAATTTTCGGATTTCCTTTTTGCATTGTTAAAATATTCGTACAACATACTATGTATACACTCAAGTACAAAAATATCTACCCACTTTTGTAAGATGTTATATCCCCCTTCAATTGACATTTCCCTCAACACACTAAATATGAAGAAGAAAGAGTGAATGTGACATGGTACAAAAGTGAGTACATGTTTTTATACTGGAGTGTATGTGTTATCTTGTCGGTCTCATATATAGAATATGGAGTTGATGTGATTCTTTATACTTTAAGTTCTTTGAGGGTTAAGTATGGTCTTGCTAGGACTGGGTTAAGTAATCCAAAATTTACAAAGGTATTTTTAGTGGTCAGAGGTTTTTGCCATAGTCTTGACATTATATTTTCATAATCGCCGCTATACTGCCATAATACATATGAATGAAGCAAAAATATTTTCTTAGGGTTCAGCATCTCCCCGACACCGCCAAATCGTCAAAGCAGCGACTCGGCGTTCTCATCTTCTCACACCGACGCCTCCTACCTCAACAAATCCATCGAGAAAACCACTCCAGCCAGCAGGAGTCGTAAGAGAAGCCACGAGAGCATCGACAACGCTTCCGAGAGCAGCCGGTCTCAGTACCTCCCCTCGTCTTCCAAGAGAGTCGAGGAGTTGAGGAAGACACAGAAAAGATCGAGACAGCAATCACCCAATGCATCCATGGACTCAGATTATGAGTACAGCAACTCTCAATTCTCAAACGAAACGGACTCGGATGAGCCTCTACTCAATTTTAAATGCAAATTTTGTTGCAAAAGTTTCAGAAATGCTAAAAGCCTGGCGGCTCACATGAAAATTCATAGTAAAGAAAAGAAGCTAGCAGAAAATACTGTTGTGGGAACACCGAAGAAAATCGAAGACGCAACGGATGACAATGAAAAGCTACGCTGCGAGAAGTGTTCAAGGACTTTTAAACTTAAGATCATGTTAAAACGGCACCAAGAAACATGCAAAATGATTCATGAGTCACCAAAAAAGGAACTATTAATTTCTTTAGAACCAATCGATGGAGTGATCAACTCGAAAGATAAGAAAATAGAATGTGAAATGTGTACCACTAGATTCAAGACTGTCGATAATTTGGAGAAACATATGAGGGTTGTGCATGCAGCTGTACTGAAGAAAGAACTCAAGAATCTTAAGAACGACATGAATAATGAGGTTACGAGTGGAATTCCTTGTGTGTTTTGTAGCAAGATATTCAATGACTATTACGTATACAGCGCTCATTTCAATGCGTGTCCCAAACGCGACGATAGCTTGCCTCTGAAATGTCCGCTATGCGACAAAACGATGGCTAGGAAGTCTTCTTTCTTTACACACACAAAACAGATGCATTTCTTCACGAATGAGGCCCTCCGTGATGCAGAGGGTATTGAATTTGTGTGTCGGGTGTGCAAGAAGAAGCTGCCCTCCCAGGAGCAGTTGGTGACACATCTAGCTGCTCACATGTCCAGTGTGGAAGTTGAAGAGATCGATGATGATTCTAGGTGAGTTGAAACTGACTTTTGGCCGTGACTTTGTTCGCGTTGACTAATCAGAAATTATCTCTCAGGAATTACTTGTTTAATCAGGGTAAAAACTAGCCTGTGGCCTTTTCTGACCCGTCAACTGTTCCTATACGAAAAGTCTAGCAATCACCTTGGGAGCACTTTTCTGGGGGAAAAGCACCCTTAGCGTTGCTTTGAGAGTTCTGTATGAGCATGTATGTCATTTAAAAGCCTTATTGTCACTTACCATCAGGCGCGCACTTCTTAAGATGGTGATACGATAGACTGAGATCTTAACGTAATCTAATTTCTTGCAGAATAGAAACCAATCGCCTCTTCAAGCATCTTTGCGTCTCGTTTCTGTCTGAACTGACCCTAAGAAAGTACGATGGTTTATCTCACCAGATGATAAGTTTAGAAATAATTAAAATAATATGAACAAACTATCATTATATTAATTTTCCATTGTGCAGACACAGTTTGGCAGACGATGCAGGCAACCAATCTGACTACAACAGCTCTAACGTGTCATCTGGACCAATGAAATGCCAGTTCTGTGACAAATGCTTTACATACAAGAAATCTCTGCAGACCCATCTCCTTGTAAAGCACCAGAAAGAACCCAATAGTGAGATCAAGACTGAACCGCCCGACAAGCCGTCCACCTCTGGACATCTACAGGAAAAAAAGCCACCAATGGTGTACAAAGAAACTGACTCCGAGTCGAGTGCAGGGGAAGAAGACAACACTTGTGATATCTGCGAGAAACAGTTCTCGTATAAACGGCTGCTGTTACATCATAAGAGAACGAAACACAACATGAGCTCGGGCACGAAGCGAGCAAGTATATACTTGAAGGATTGTTCTGTCCGTTGTCTGATCTGTGATGAAGAGATGAAAGTGTCAGCGATCAATGAGCACAACCAGAAGCATATATCTGTGAATATGAAACCGAGGAATCTGTATACGTGTGTGGATTGCTCGGAGCAGTTCAAGAGTTGCAGTGCACTAGCTAATCATATAAAGCTGGTGCACCGCCTGAAGCAGCAGAAGGTGAAGCCAAGTGCACAGGAGCTTCAGTTCGAGGGCACGGATCTGGCGGATTTTTGTGAAGTCGTTGTGACGAAAGCGGAACCCCTGGACGAGGTAAATATTTTTACACTAGATCTTTACATTTACTGTTGATGTCATACAAAGAAACCAGAGTAGGTTTTAGGCCAGCTACATATTGTAAGAAAATATCTTGTCAAAAAAAACCTCTTCGCTGCTGAAAGGCACTGTGCACATTCATTTTGTACTAGACTCGTAAACTTCTGACACTCACCGAGATGCAAGCCATCAGAATGACAGAAATTTATCGTCTCAGAACATTGGAAGCCAAATATTTTGAAATGAAATCTCACAGATTTATTGTGATACATTTCTGAGCAAAATTTCTGATGTGTGTGTATGAAAACTTCTGCAGGTGTTAGAATCTTTCTGGCAGATGTTTTCTTGCAATATGTGGATGGCTTTCAAATGAAGGCTTCGTAACTGAATCGTGGTTCGTAAATGTATTGTCAGGTCCAGATTCACAACGGCTTCGAGGAGGTTCCGCTGACGGGCCCTGGACAGCCCCTGGTGGACCTGGCCGGCTTCACGTGCCACATCTGCGGCAAGAAGATGAAGACGCTCCTCTCACTCAAGAGGCACGTGAACTGGCACACCAACGTCGGCAACCTACTCCAGAAGGCCATCGTCTGCGCCATCTGCAACGAGGTGAGGCTCACTTGAGGATTTGTAAACTTTGGCCCTGAGCAAATTACAGACCCTATATGCACTGCTTCGTATAGATATACTATACATTTTCAGTATAAGTTGACCCCTCATTGCCATATATAATATGCGAAGTATTACGCTTTTTTCTTCTTCAATATTATTATTTGAGTTTATTGATCAGAAGGTTTCGTGTTCAAATCATGTCGGGGTCACCACTTTAGGATTTAATTGAGGTGTTATAAAATGAAAGGTTCGTGGTTACATTATTACTGTTTATTATCGACATTTCACAGTAATTACTTATCTGAACGTTTGTCTAAATGTCCGGACGAGGCGGAGTGACGCAGGCGACTGCCTGGGCTCCGTGACGCGTGCGCGAGCCAGCCGAGAAATGTAGTATCAGCACTACATCTACATATACGAATTAGCTTGTTTCCCTTTCTACATTTAGCGATGGCTCAGTTTTAAAAAAAAATCGAGTCAGCTTATTTACATATAAAAAGTACATTACAATTGCAGGCATGTTTATTAGTAATAGTAATGAAAATGCCTTTCTAGTACTGCCTTTACCACAGTACATTATTCACTAGCTTAAACACTATGCGGCAACAAAATGTGGCGGGACAGACGATATGGACTGGGGACTGTCCAAAACATGTACCGACGACTAACAGATTGTATCCATTGTTGACAGACGTTCCGGTTCCAGTGCCACTACAAGCTTCACATGCGTGAACACTACACGGACCCCAACCTCGACCCCAAGCATCTGACGTGCGCCATATGCGGACGACGCAGCAAGAACCTCCGCGCCGCGCAGGCGCATACTAACTTCCACAAGCAGACCCGATTCAAGAACAAGGACTACCAGTGCTCCATCTGCAAGAGAATCTTCCAACACAGAAAGGTATACCTCTCACACATGGCCATACACTACAAGCGCGGCGAAGGTCAGAACATGGTCGTCGGTGACATCGTCCCCACAAACTTAGACAAAACCGTATTCGACGGCACCCACACTTGTCCCCAATGCGGGAAGGTGTGCGACTCAGAGAATTCGCTCAAGTGTCACATTCGCTGGCACAACTCCAAATCATCGCTCTACGGAAGCAGACACGAGTGCCACATATGCAATATACAGTTCACGAACAAAAGACGCCTAGAGCTACACGTCAGGGCTCATTACGAAGACGACAACGGACCTTTTAAATGCCCCGTTTGCGGCAAGGGGTATATCGACGAAGACTACTTCAAGAGGCACGTTAAAAGTCACAATTTCGACAACCAGAGCCATAAAAAACGTCTGGAGAAACTCCGAAAGGATAAAGTCAAGTGTCCTATTTGCACTAGATACTATCCGAACTTGTTAAAGTTGATACGTCACTTGAAGCGTACGCATCCGGAGAGCAAGATGATCAAAGAGGACCCGGACGCGCCGCAGCAGACCTACTACTCGTGCAAGTTGTGCGCGAAGGTGTTCTTGAACGAATTGAGGTTGAAGAGGCACGAGGATTCTCATTTACGGAAACCGGAGTTCTTCAAATGCAAATTCTGCGGAAAGAACACTATCTCGCTCAAGAATCATAGAATCCACATAAAGGGTCACCTGACTCAGAAGTACCTCGACAACCCTCTCAAATGCCAGCACTGTGAGGAAACTTTTACGAGAGGCTACGATCTGCACTACCATTTGCGCGATATCCACGATATAGAAGAGACTTGGATGGCCGAACGCAAAGGGCAAATTCTAGACGGCCAACTGAAAGAGTTCCAATGCTCGATTTGCTTAAAAGTTCTCGCAAGCAAAGGGAACTACGAGCGACATCTAGATTACCACAACTCATTGCGATGTAATTACTGTTTCGATTACTTCAGCAGTCTCAAATTCCTCGAAGGGCACTTGGCTTTCAACTGTGAAAAGAAAAAGCTGATCGGCGACACTGAAACTTATCCAAAGAGAGTGAAATGCGACATCTGCTACAAACCGTTCCACCTGCAGGTGAAACTGGATTGTCACTTGCGGACACAGCACGGCATCAAAGTCAATAGAGAGGCGTGCGAAGGGAAACAAGAGATCGTGTGCGATTTCTGTTTCCGCGTCTTCGAGAATGACTATGCGCTCAGCATGCACAAGATCTACCATCGAACGGTCGGATATTTCGGTTGCATCTACTGCAGTAGGAAATTCAGCACGATGACTCTGTTCAGACGGCACAAGACGTCGCATTTGTACACGCACAACGTCGACGAGCCGACGAAATGCGAACACTGCGACCAAACGTTCGTTCGCTTCGGAGACATGATCACACACATGAAGGACGACCACGGAGACGACAAGGACTGGTTCGTGTTGCCCAAGGAGTCCATAGAAGAGAAATGTCACATTTGCAATAAAACCTTTTTCAATCTTCATAGACATTTGAGTTATCACGAGACCAATAAATGTAAGAAGTGCAACGAATACTTCTACTCTAGAGCTGACTTCGATAATCACCTCTGCGCGATCGAAAGCGACGATGAAGCCGCGGACTTGAACGGTGCCGAAGCGCCCCCATATGAAGAGTGTCGCTTCTGTTTCAAGCCTGTTACTAGAAAAACTACAAAGTCTTTACACGACCATCTACATAAGGTGTCAGGGGCTATCTCGTGCAGGTTCTGCCCGCTCAAGTTCAAAACGTTGGATGCGTTCAACATTCACGCCTTCTCGCACCGGAGCAGGAAATACAATAAACAGCCTATAAAATGCAGGATTTGCAAAGAAAAGTTCGTAAAGTATGGACCATTCATGAAACACATGAAGGGAGTCCACAAGTCAAAGAAGAAGGTTCACTATCGAGCGGTGGTGAAGGCGGAGCGGTGCGTCGTGTGCGGAGACGACTTCCCCAACCTGCACAACCACTACCGCAGCCATTTGCAGAATCAGTGTCAGGTGTGTCACAAGTATTTCACTTCTGCGAAACTGTTCTCGAAGCACGAGTGCGGCAAGGAGGACGCGGATCCCTCTAAAGTGTTCACCAGTGACGCTTGTCTCCCGGAGTTGATCAAAAGCTACGTCCCTAAAGACGAGAAGGACGACGAGAAGTTCTACGGTTACACCGACGACGAGGAAGAGGTAGACTCTCAGAACGCTCCCGAAACACAAAACGACGAGAGCCAGAACTCGGAGGAGAGTGGCTTCGTGCAACCGTTCATCATCTCTGACGTGCTCTCTCTATATGAGAAGAAAGAAGAGTTAATAGCCCTCTATCAGAAGAAAGATAACCAAAGTGACAAACAAACTAACGGCAAACCGAGTAAGACTAATGTAGAAAGTGACTTGGAGGTTGAAATTCTGTCTGATGACGAGGAAGAGCGAGCTCCTGTTGTAATTACTATTGATGACGATGATGATTAAAATCATGATTTTATAAATAAGGTATTAATATAGCTTAGACATAGTCTAACTAAAACATCCAAATCCAGTCACAAATTATTGAATCTTAGTTAGATAAAATTAAGGGAAAACAAAAAATGAGCATTTGTTTTATTTCTTTGAAATTCTATAAGGAATATTGGACTAGACCATTTAGGTTGGTAAACACTTTTACACCCAAAATTTTTTTTTACTATTTGAACACATTAGAATCGAAACTTACTAGAAACCAAATCATAAGTGCTATTATATAATTGCTGTTTGGCGACAGACTAGGTAGCTAACTGGGCGGACATAAAACCGTTCACTAATACTCGTAACAGCAAAAAACTGTGGACAAGGGATTGAAGCAATCTCACTTTCGAGAAGACAACAAAACCAGACAGACCAATTATGACATGGCGAGAAAAAATATAAGTACGACAAACTTATAATTAATGAACATAGGGCGTCTAGTAGGTGGCAAAGGCGTGATAATGATTAATTTTGTGCATTTTGTCAATTTTATTAGAACATTATACATCCCATACCAGTTTGCTGGATATTTATAATTGAGGTTAAAATAACTGTTAGACACTGAATTTCTGAAATTAATATAGATTTCTTTTTAAAAAATTGCATTTAATTGTTGTGTCTAATTAAACTTGAAATTGTTCATGTAAAAATTAAAAAAAATTACGTGTTCTTAATTCAAATGCTTAAACGATTATGTTAAAAGAAATCAGATTTGAACATTTTTTTGCATTTGCATTCCCAATTACTTTTTTGCGAAAACCCTTTTAAAAATCAGTGGTGTATAATATTTTTACAAGCATTTTTTATCGTTTATCCTACTTCTAGCAATTGTAGATGTTAGGTATAGTAAATTTTTATAGGTAAACAAGAATTATTATTTATGCCTAGGGGCCAATTCACATAAGAGTTGTTTGAGATCGCACTATCCTTTTCTTATTTCGCAGACCAAAAAGGGAGGGCAGACTGTTTAGTTAAAGCGCACAAAACATACAATATCGCGATAGCAACACTTATTTTAATCTTATTTATTTCATAAAATCGCATAGCCACATTACTTAATTTGACTCGTGATGTAGACAAGGAAAGTGCTCTATTTAAAGTTCTTAAATAATTTTCAATGTGAATTGAGGCCATCATAATTATAGTAGACATTTGTCGTTTGACTTTCTTTGTACAGTCAACTTCGTAAAAATCTACACATCTTATTTGCGATATCATATTCACATCACCCTTACGTAATTGTTAATATTCACTGTGTTGAGGAAAAACCATAACCAGCCTACGTAGCATGAGAGCGATGAGAATACTGTGATACGCAGGCTGAAGTGAATATGATAAAGTTCAAAGCTGACGATTGGCGTATAAAGAACTATTTTGCAGGGCTCTGAAAATGGAAAGCCGTTAATTATTCGTGTGAAGTCAAATGATTGATTAGATCGTCTGTATGCTATTTCAAAGTGATTGTGGGTTAAGTTATTTAAGTGCCTACCCTTTATTTTAGGGTTACTATCCCTTATACATCTTGGGGTGGACACCAGACAATTTTGCATCCTCTGTATACGCCTATGATATTTATGAAGCTGACTGTACCTGTAATAAATAATCTATTACGAAAAGTGTCAATAAGTTCAGCAAGCGGCTGTTAAATAAAAAGAAAAATTATGTAACTTAGTATTGTGAATGTTTAGTGTACTAAAAATGCTTAACTAATAAGCAATTTTATTGTATATGTAATTCTTTTTCTTCTTTGATTTTGATTGAATCATTTACAAATCAATAAAAGATCATCAGTATGTAGTTTTTTTCATGATTTTTATGCTGGGGTTTAATGCTTAAACATTCAATAGGGTATTTTTATTTTAAATTTTTGATAAGTGTTGCACTAAGATTTTATGCGGTAAATTCAAAACCATTGAAAAAATTAATTGATGAAATGGACACAAATAGAACTACAACAGTAAAAAATACCTTATTTGAACGTAAAATGTGTTTATATTGTTTGTCTGTGGGCACAAATCCCCAGCACGCAGGGCATTATCGTGTAAATAATTGTCATTTAACAAAACCACCCTACATAATGTGGACGTTTAGCTGAGCATCACAAAATTCCAAATCGCTACCTTTAAAATTCCATTTAAAGTAATACACCACTATATTTCGGAAAATTTATGTATATCAAAGAATAGACACAAATAAAACACTAGCGCGCGCTCTTTGAACGACGTGACGAGCAATCCGAGGGCCAATGGGGGGGGGGGGGGGGGGAGTGTGACGTCAGCCGCGCGCCATAGAGTATGTAATATACGTATACTACGTAATAAGACACGGGACTCCATACTGTCCATACAGCAAAAATAAAATAGCGCCTTTTGATGCTTTGCCATGTTTCATAGAATTTGTAGTGAACTAATTTGGAACTAAGTTCCGTCAGGCTGATCCAGCAACTGGACCTGTGTTTAGTTGTACATGTGCCGAGCGTGCACGAAACGCAAGGCCAGGCCAGTTGATTAGTAATTAGCGCCATCTGTACCTGTGGCTAAGAACTACGTAACGAAATATGTAACACCAATGTATCAACATGCATCCTGGCAAATATATATTTCATTTCATTACAACTAGCCAGTGTATACAGCTAGCTGTAATTTGACTTTTTCCAACAATACATGCTTTGCTTCACAATTTTTAAAATTTTAAATTAATTTCTCGCTTATGTTATCATTATAATATAAAACCGAGACATATTAACCGGTGCCATGCTATAGTGGCTACAAGCTTTTATCCTTTGGCAAATTATTCGTACATGGTGTATTCAAAGTTCACTTTTAATTATTAGGATAGTCGGGAATGTTTTTTCAAACACTTCACTGTCACTTCGAACTTTTCTTGGCTGTACAGTCGCCCCCCGGTCATTCGCCCCCACTGCTCGGATTTTTGTCTTTATTAACAAATTGTCTTCACTGTGACGGATAGTATCGGATGGTACTTTGTAACGCTTAGCTCAACGTCCTCAATGCTCAAATGTAAATGCTCCTTATGAGGACGGCCATTGTGTCAAATGCAGTGCTCTATTTCATTTGTTAAATTTTAGTACTTAAAAGTATGACCTATTTATAGACATTAGTAGCATTTAAAATTATGTGTGTACGAACTTTAATTTTACTTTAATATTAATAAATACAACGTGTTTAAGGTTCCTTTTGGATTATTTTTAATTTCAGTATAGTAGATTAAGTTAGCTGTTTTTTTTAATTGTAGGGAAAAAACTCCTTTGACATCTAGAGTTTGTCGTTTTGTATTGGATGTGATTTTATTTTTGTTTACGTTTTAATATTTTGTAAATAGGAAATCTATCACCAGCTCTATGGCTGCCATACTTTTGTATATATTATGTATTAGTGTTGCCATATTTAATAAGTGGCCTCGAGTTGATTTACATATGCTTTTGATACTTAGAAAAAATGATTATAATTACTTTTAAGTATTGAAAGCATTGGATATGTAAGTCTAGGTATGTGAATCTCAAATTATTATTTCCTATGTCATGAGGACTAATTGTATAAAATGATGAACAAATAAGCAATATTAACACGTTGACTTGTCCCTAACAGCAGTTGCCAGACATGTTTCGATACCAGTTGCCAAAAATGTTGGGAAACTGTGTGTATTATTGCCTAGTTAAAATGTAGACATGTATAGTTCCCGGCAAACAACTCAACAAATGACTTTGCATGCGCACTAAACGATTTTAGGGTCTCTTTGGCGGGGAGCGGGAGGGGAATGACATTTCGAACGCGTTGAGGCTCGTGGGTGGCTGAAAAGTCACTCTCGCTTTCTCGTCACCCAGTAAGAGCGAACTCACCCCACTATACCCATTTTTCTTCAAGTTGTTTGCCGGTAACTATGCAAATTGTTTCTGTTCGATTTACGAGTATTTGCATGCATTTGTGAATGGTTTCCATAATAACCATAGATACAAGTCCTTCAGTCGAAATTAAATTAATTAAAAGTTATTTAAACTAAACTTTTCCTATACTACGATTAAAGCAACAGCTAAGTAACAAATTCAAATTTTCCTATGCTATTTACAATAAATTTGTGTTTTAGATACTAGTCGTTAGAAAAATGAAGCTTATGTACCTAAAATAATTTAGTGTTAAGCGACTTCACAGCGTATACTAGTTTTTGTGTATATGAACTTCAATAACTTTTACTTATCGGTTTTTGTGTCTTCCAATCAAGTCTTTGTTAAACAATTTGCTCGGTACATATTAACTACGTGACCCATTTTTAATGTATTTTTGACCCCCTTCAATCTCAAAGTAGTATATGACCCCCCTGACCCTTCTATTTTGCATGTGGTAATTTAAAAATGTGATTTTAAATCAATTTTTGCAATCAGAAAGTTACAATTACATACAGGTCTTTGTGCTATAAGAAAGCATTTAAGGAGTAAGCAGACAAATTTGAATTATTGCAATAATTAAAAACGCCAAACTTACATTTTTACTACAAATGTGCGTCAGTGTTGCCACCCGTGAGTAAAAAGCGCTAAACGTTGCGCGCTATAATTTGAATACAGCTCGAAAAAGCGCGAGAAGATTTTAGAAAATATTGACTGTGAACGGTTCCCTAATATGCATGGAGGGATATAGAAAATAGCCATGTCGTCGTCTTACGCTGTCGTAGAAAACAATAATATGAGAAGTGAATATGTATGTATATCCAAACGTTTTCCCTGGATTGTTCTTATTCGATGTTTAAAAACAGGCTAATAATAATCTGACATGTATTTATTGTCATGGTCTTGACATGGTAGTATTAAAATAAACAAATTAGATTTAAATGTAGCATTCCAATGGAGTCTCATATAATTTGCCAAAGGAGCGATTTATCTGTAATGTTATGCTTTATTATTGTCAGAATAAGGTGTACGATCTTGGTTTAGCTATTCGGATTTATCGTCTAGGTATATTTTGAATGTGTAAATAAATGGGCATTTAATATTAGAATAATGTTTTGTCAATCACCAAACCCTGTCTTTCCTGAGCGTTTTAAACACTTTTACTGAAATTGTAATAAATATCGCAGACTGCAACATCTCGCCTCGTATTCTGATCTGAGCAAAATGACCGGTTGGAATACTCAGGAAAGTGACTAATTTATCTTTTATAATTTTAAGACTTGTATGAATAATATCATGAAAATTTAGATCAGGTAAGGGCCTCTTTATTGATCTTCAAATTAGATTATGTTTTTATTTTATTCATAAGTTTGTCTAATTGCTGTGAATTGTAAAATTTTGATTTCTTTTTTTTCTCTTCAATTTAAATTGTTGATTAAAAATTACTCAAATATTAAAATTTCCAAGTTGTTTTATTTTAGACAGAAGTACAAGGAGGTGTGATATGAATATTGGTTAAATGAAGATATATTGTGTGGATAACAGCGGAACTGGAGGCCGTCCCACCTCGCGTCTAAAAGTAAGAATAGGTAGTTAAAATGCGTATCACTTGCCACTACAAAAAATAGATAAAAGTACAATAAATATTGTGTTTATTTTTATACAGTGGTATCACATATAACTATAATGTGGTATGAATCCCTTATTGTCTCTGATATTTTGCTGATATTCGAGTCAGACACGAACTTCGGCGGTTTTTTTTTAAATTATAAAAAGGGATTCTGACAACCAAACCTGTCATAATATACATATTTATAAGGAACGTCAATAAAAACCGATTATCGAAATTAATAATTATTTATTAGGTCAACGTTACAGTGTGGTAAATAACAGGATCGTTAGTAGTCGCGCATGCGCCTAAATACTAACTAGATATCTTAGATTAAACAGAAAACAAGTTTATAATAATATAAAAATAGCTTTGCGCTTTTTACAGGGTCTAAACTTTAATTACAAGATAGTTACATTAATTTAGCAGTCGTTAACAAAGTCAGACTTGAGAGAAACCACGCGTATCTTGTAATTTCTCGAACCTTATGATAAAATTTGTAACAAACCTTGCATTTTCTGGCGAGAAATAAACAGGGCCATAGAGGGACAGTGGCGCCCTCGCTCTTTTCTACACTGCTACGCATAACATACAGGTCCAACGCATAACTCAGTCTGTTCCTGAGGTATGAGAGCGGTACGGGAGGGGTGACAATTAGCGTGACGCCTGACTGAAGTTATGCTCGTTCCGCTCCCGTACCTCAAGAAGAGACTCAGTTATGCGTTAGACCTGTAATTTCAAAAACGAAACCGGACTTTTATAATTTTTGCTGGTTAACGGTTTATTGATGCAGTTACTATCAATAAAACATATAAAAGTGACCACTTCAAGCGGTTCAATTTATGATTTTCTGTCGCACAGAGCTCCCCTATGACAGACTTATCATATTTATATTTTATCAATTGTTTTAGTCAATAAATATTTTTGTATTGTTTTTATTTTGTTTGTATAATGACTACACAATTTAAATATGAATCCACGATAACTCGATAAAATAAACACCAGCAATGACTACAAAAGTCAGGCTTCGAAGGAGGGCGCCACTGTCGCTCTATGGCCCCTAACTGGACCCCTAAAGTCAGGTGTCAAAGTTTTTGGAGACTTCAGTCGCATTGGGTGTCAAATATATGTTTTCTTCTTACCAAAGCACGTATAATCCTGATCTGTTTTTAATCGATACTATCGTATGTATGAAGGATTATAGCTTCGTGAACGTGCCGCTAGAGGCGCTGCACAAGTCATACAAATCTGAAGTAAACGAAAACGCGATCGTCCTGAATCTAGCCACGTTTTCTATCGCCACAACTCAACAATCCTGGCACATCTGGCAGTACAACGGTACTAAATCGTCTTATTGATTTTACGAACAATGAGCCTTCATATTATATGGTTGAAACTATATACAGGACCCTTTCCTGTCGGCCATTGAAAGTGTAATTAATAACACAGCAAAAAATTGCACGAGAAATAGGAGAATTTCATCGTGCCTTGCTTTGGTGTGTCGTGAGGCAATTTGATATAGAACACAAGTGGTTTCTCTAAGGTGGACTATGAAAAATTCAACTTTTTCGACTAATGGCAGCAGCCTGTATCCCACTAGCAGAATTGAATAAAAAAAACATGATTACTTCGTTACAATGTTTAAAGTAATCATGATTTCATTTCACCCAACAAACACCGCGCCCTAACAATATTTTCCATCTACCTAACTACACCAAGAAACGAAAATAATTTTACAACTATCGTATTTCACTATCTAGATATGATTACAGTGTTACCATTTTAAAAATCACCAATTTTTTGCTTCAGTCATTACCGTCTAGTGAAAAACTATATACACATATACAGACATAAATTTTTACATATTTAGTTACATTTTAATCTAAATTACATTTATTTGAAAGTTGTAACAGTCGTATAAAATATAGATTGTTTTATTAAATACCTAAACTTAACTGAATGATCAATCACGCAACACTTAGAAAACCTTGGTAATCGCGAAATAATAGAACCAACATGATTGATATTTCAAGTTATAATTAATTTTATTATTACTATTCATTTATTTTCGATATAAAGATATTGATTCAACAAGTTGGTGAAGCACAAGCACACAATGGGTAAACTTATTCAACACGAATGTACATACTTAGTTCTTTATTCCGCTTTCGTAACCGATTACTATAAATATTTTCGATGTTTCGTAACCAGTTATTAATCCAAAATAGTAGTATCTTTTTCACTTCGCATCGTACTGAAATACTTTTGTTAGTGAAAAACAACAACACAAAACATTAATTACATTAATATTTGATTACGAAATAGTAACAATAGAACGGCCAAGTTTGAAAATGACTTGACGTATGATTGACCACTCGTATTATCTAAAAATAGTGTTACTTCTATTGAACAGCGACTAAGGATCTAAAAGTTATACTAGGACCCACGAGGATTATTGTAAAAATGGACAGTAAACTTTTGAGCAAAACGCTTGGTTTTGTTTCTGAATTATTAAAGGGCTATTCTAATCGCCTCAATATTTGGGTGTGAGGACCTATAGAAGAAATACATCTTAACAATGAGCTGATGCGTTTAATAACTTGCTTTTCGGAGCTGTCATGTCGACTTTTACATGTTATTGGAACAAAAAAGCATAATTTTGCTTTTAAGTATATTTTTACACAAATTGTATGTAATTCTATCCATACCGAAAACCACGTCGGTTTATTTTTCAGACAATTGAGAGCTTATGGGCAAAAGTGTCTACCTTTATTTTTATTCAGTTATCGCAGACTTTGACATTTTAAATACTTAAAAAAAACAGCCACAGCTTTCGTCTGATATCTATGTTATTAAATTAAATAATTATATAAAAAAGCTCTATTGACCTATCCAATCCAAAGTCAATCATCATAATTTTGACTAGTTTACATCGCTTTTTAGAATAGGCACTAATTTTGCATCTTTGCAGGCTTCATTAGACGTCGTACTTATTAGTAACACAGAATGTATTGGAATGAGCTCACAATTAAAATTAGAGTGTTCAAGCTAATCTCAGAAAATGTTCTCTTGCATAAACCATTACGATTTGTTATCGATTTTTATGCAATTTCAATTATTATCTCAAAAAATCATATCATCAACATTAACGCAATCAATTTAAGCAATAAGCTTGATATAGAAGTAAAAAATACATTGAAGTGATTGCAAATGATATTATCAGTCTAATCATTACAGAAAATAAATATTTCTATTAAGACTTATCTCTAAAGAAGGACAGATGTAGCTTGTCGTTTAAAAGGCCCAGTCTAATAATTAATTTTATAAATAATAATCATGACACTAAGTCATGCCTGTTTCCGTGCTGGGACAGCATTTTCAGGAAACACCTTAGATACCAGTTTTGACAATAAGAAATTTACTATTAGAAAACATTCAAGCATGTTTCACCTCCACGCCAATGTAATTATTTCTCATATAAAACTATATATGTACCTTGTGCAACGTTATACACAGTATTTCACCCAACGAGCGTTAAAATGAGCAACGCATTATGCCCAGTATTTGTACTACAAACTATGGCCAACTCAAATCACGTCAAATCCGTATCGGAGCAGGAAATCGAAGTAAACATAAATGTGAGGATGCTACGACACACAAAAACACAACAACGCGATAACTCGATTGTAATGCAAATGCAAATAAATATAAGACCCATGTAAAATAAGGAGGAAACTTAACGTATTTATATTATCAGTGCTGTTTATTTCACCCCTAATCAATCATTAGCCTTCTAAGCTATCGCACTGCTATGAGGCCAATTCACTTCATATGTTATGAAAAACAACGCTGTAATTAGAAAAGAGTGAAGTGTGAATGTGAGTGAGTGAAGAGTGAATCGACTAAAAAGCACATGTCTATACTTTTATCCTCTAATTCCATTGTTTTAGTTAAAGCAAATTTCCTCAAATAAATAAACAAATATAAACAAATTTCTAAACAACAACATACTAAAGGATATAATATGACTAACCGCTTTCCATAATTAACAATCGGACAATCCACGTAATTCACGCACAAAAAAACATTCACGACTGAACCTCACCTCCATATTTTCTGTAATAATTATTGTATAATTGAAAATTATAAGCAAAGAGATAATGACAAAGATAATATTACCATTTTGCCCTTTGGTATGTTGGCTATATGAAATATTTAAAAAATCCCAATGCTGTTATTTCGTTATAGTCATTAAAGATAATATCTTCTAGTTATTTAAAAAAAAGTTTTCGTAACCGCTTACAAAATATTAATGAAGATGTCGTTTTCGTATTTTTCGTAACTAAACATTAAAAAGTAACGAAAACTTCGTTACTCCATTAATCAAAAAGAGCTAAACTGCAAGTATATCGAAACATGGCTAGGAGTGAGTGGCACAAGTCATTGTTATAGAGTTTTCAAAGTGTATGATTATTTTTGTGTAGTCAAATGTTCGCAAGGCACAACAGATACAATGTGAGTAATTGTATATAGTCAGACCGTGTTTCGTGAACTAGTTCCATTTGTCGTTAAATAATTGAAGTTATGGGTCGACATTATGTAGTCGTTATGATACCAACTCATTACGTGAGAGATACTTTAAAATACAAGAATCTTTTTTAATGTTCCGTGTCATTAAAGTTTGGGAGCCGCTGATATATAAGACAATTGACTTTTACTGCCTCAACCTTACTGAACATATGTGCAGCCCCACAAGCAAACGTGATCAAATTGGAGAAGCAATTATGTTTTCGTCATTTGTATGGACATGGGGGCGGTAGTATGTAGTCTTACTCTCGCGCATGTTTCCCTTATACGATATATATACACCATCATATATACCATCGACCCATGAGACATATAACACGGAGCGAACACTATCAGACTTATTTGTCTTATCGTGTGTAGTTCCGACCAATTACACGACGAGAATTTGAACGGACCAATCAGCGTGCAGTCCCTTCTCTCTACACACCTTGTAACTTTGACTTTGTTCGTGATTGTTCGAATTTCGAATTTTTCGAACGCGTATTTCGTATTTGCAAACTAAGTTTGCCCGTCTAAAGTTAGTCACAAAAGATCGCGAAGTATCAATTATTAACGTATAAATGGGAGGCAAGGCATTTTAGCGGGTGGAAAGAAATGTCCTAGTGTTGTATGTCATTGAGGATAGTTATTATCAAAAATAATACACACACATTCCGACTGTACATGTTTGAAATTGCGACGAGCTGACTTCAGAGGGGCAAACTTATTGTGCGAGTACTGTATCAGTATCGTGCGTAGGTTAAGTGGTCTGTTTTTCCCTCTCTCTCGCACCAGAGTCACTGCACCCTCCCACTGCTAGCACTGGTCACCGGCTATCGTTAGTCGTCCCACTCCCCGTCGCTGGTGGTCTCGTCGTCGTCATCGTCTTCAGAGTCCACGTCCGGCTGCATGGCCCGCGAGCGCACCTCCAGCGCGCGCGCCAGCGCCCCCGCCAAGCTCGTCGACGGCGGCAGCTTGCGGTCCTTGTCCGTGTTGCTCGCAGACCGCGACACCTGGAACACGTCCAGATTTGTAGTAATGTCGAACCTTATAATAATAATAAAGCCTTTTATTTCCGAAATCCACAGTTAGTTGAACACAAAATAAATTTAAACAAATCCAAAAATATTAAAGTAAATTTTAAGTGCACATTATTAATTTCACAAAATGTCTCTTAGTTCGGTATGCCTTACGGCAAAGGCCTCCTCCAACTCTCTCCACTGTTTTCTGTCAGCCGCTGCTCTCAACCAAAGGGGTCCCAAGGTTAGTTTTAGATCGTCTTCCCATCTTTTGGCTTTTCGACCTCGCTTCCTAACGCTATCCCTGGGATACCAAACTGTCACTTCTTTACTCCATTTTTCCTTTTTGCAGCGGAGCATATGTCCAGTCCACCGCCATTTAAGTTGGTCAATGCGTGACAGGATGTCTGGTAATTTTGTTTTCTGCCTGATGTTTGCACTTTGACTTTGTCCATTAGCTTGAAACCTAGCATGCTTCTTTCCATGTTGTCCATGCTGTCGAAACTTACTGCGATTTTAAAACTTTTTTATGAACTTGGCCTTGATCTGATCTGATAAGTGACGATAGGGTCGATTGATGGTTACCGGGCTCACCCAAACGCCTAAAGCTAATATAGCGCTGGCTAAGCTACCTTTCATACAAGCAGGGCTAACATGACGCCCACAAGATAATTTTGTCACGCCAGTTTGTTATGCAGTATGTCGATATCTCGTAGGCTTCGTGTTACACAAAAGTGGTATTAACACTGCTGTTTGTCAGCAGACTTAGTAAGATGGTGGTACCCTCACTGGGAATCGACCATTTAGCCATTAGCCGCGGGGGGAATCAAAATAAATCTTCACGTTATATATGTATACAGTACTCACTGCCTTCAGCTCTACGCCTTGCCGAATCTCGCTGAGCAGGTTGCTCCTGCTGTCCTCTGCCACGGGCGTCTTCGATGGCACCTCCACCTTCTGCAACAACACGACAAAGTTCATAAACTTGAGCTGATTGAGATAGCATTGACGTGACCCTACTATCATTATCCATAAGAAGAGCGAGTGAGCACATTCCTTTATAGTTCTCTCTCTCTTCAACTTCATAATTATGTCTTCAGGTGATGGTACTGCCAGTGCCAAATAAAGACTGTACAATGTTAAAAAGGTATTAACAGAAAAGAAGAAAAGGGAAATAACTGGACTGGTTAAAGTTAGGTAGTGGAAAATACAGGGAATAAATACAAGTACTTGTATGAAAAATACACATAATACAATACACCACCTATTAAAACAGTAATACCATACAACAAAAGAAACATAAATAGCCACAAACCATAATATGTACAAAAAAACGTATTAAATTTGAATATTATTAATAGTTATAAATTTACACAGATTATATACAGATTCACTTTTCAATTCAATTCACTAAAGTTAGTCAATAATTGATATTGATGGAAATAAACGTGTTTTTAAAATTCACATGTTCAAGCGTGACGTCACTCCGCTAGAAAGCTGTTACCGTCGTCAAGTCGTGACGAGTGACGTCAAATCAGGTCACGTGACATGACCGCTGAATCGGAAATAACTGTTTACTAGAAATTCTCTCAATCACCAAAACGCAGCTGGTGTACTCGTAATTTTTCCCATATTTTTTTATACACTTTACAAAAATCGTTGGTACGACTCATTACATTCGCTAAATTGCATCATTAGTATTACAAATGTTTTAATTACATTACAATGAGCACCATAGTGGAATAGACCCGTTCATAAGCTCCATATCCCTATTTGAAAATTCCGTAAAATCCAAGCTGTAGTAATTGTTTTATATTTGTTTTATATAACTCATATTAACATACTGTATGTGTTTGTTGTATAAAATAGTAATTTTAATATAGTAGTAGACTGAATATTATGTATCAACGCTTGTGCCGAGTAGATCAAACGTATCTAAAAATGAACCTCCAGGTCTTTTTGAGTATAAAATTTTTATATATTTTTTTGTAAATGACTGTGTTCTGAATAAATAATAATAATAAAAAATACAAATATAATGTTACCAACCTTTAAGTTCTTGTTCCCGCTACGTATGCTCTCCATGAGAGCGGCGCGAGGGTCGGCCGCCGCGGAGCTGTCTGATCGCTCCAGGGCGGGCATCGCCGGGGGAGCGGGGGGAGCAGGCGGCGCGGGGGGAGCCATCGGCGGTGGGGGAGGCGGCGGCGGGGGAGCAGGGGCCGCGGGCGCGGTCGGTGGAGGGGGCGGCGGCACCGACGGGGGCGCCGACGACGGTGCTGCAAGACATTACAATCCGTTAATTTTAGTTTCTTTAATCCGCTTGAACACTACTGTTTGATGTATTGAGCAACGTCCATTTTACTTAAGGACAGACCAGACACTTCAAACAAATGTCGTGATGTCGGCAAACGATCGACGTTTGTATATACGCGCATGTGTAAATACGCGCGCGCCATAGTGCCGATCCTTGAGCGAGTCACTTTCTTGAGGGGAGAGGTGAGGTATCGCAGATCGGTGGAAGGCGGTGAATGTCTGTTTTTTACGTAGTACTATGTTAATTCTGTATAATTGAAATAAATTATTGAAAAAACTTTGTTGTGTAAATATACTACTCACGCTGGTGGGGCCGTGGCGGCGGCGGGTTCTTGGGTGCGGCGGGAGCGGGCGCGGGGGGCGGCGGCGGAGGGGGCACGGCGCGCGCGGGGGGCGGCGGCGGCGCGCGGGACGCTGCACACACACACGCACAGGACATCGTTAATACATTGTACTACCATTTAACAGCAAGGAATAACAATATCAGCGGTGAACGACCGATGTTATTGAGAGGTCATTAGTAGAATATACAAATAAATTCAATCGAATTCTGTTACAAACTCAAACTTGAATTAATACACACAGACATACACAGCGAATGACTATCATTCACTCTTCGAATAAGGTCTGTATTAATACATCGTTCTCAAGATTGATACGATTTCGTTTTTATTCCCATCTCCACACTCCTCCCACTGCAATTTATTTTTAATGTATGATGGGTTTGCACTTGGCCCTCATCTCACCTGATGGTAAGTGACGATAAGCCCGTTGGATGGTAAGAGTGCGCACCCAGAAGCGTCAACCTGAGGCGCTAGCTCTGCTACGGCACTGCTGTTTGGCGGCAGACTTAGGTAACATGGAAGTAGCTAGACGGGCGGACATAGAAAATGTCCTAACACCAACCAAACCAAGTACGTAAAGGTACCTCTACTGGAACTCGAACCCTCTCTCTCCTCTCCTCTCTCTCTGGACCTCTGGATTATGAATCCAACATTTAGCAATTAAGCCACGGAGGCGGTCAAAATTCTCTGCAGCTAGGATTAACAGTGTTCAAATTGCAAGCAAATAGACGAATTTTCTTTCCATTCTTTTTTCCTTAAGGGTGAACAGTGGAAATGATTCTCGTAACTCTCCACCCCGGGGGAGAACAGTGGAAAAAAATCGGCTTTCTCTTTTCCTCTCTTTCGGAATTCAGCTTTGGCTTAGGTCGAATCCTGTCTCCGGTGTAGTGTGTAAAATCGGTTAAATTAATTAAGAAATGGTTTAATCTATAAGTAGAAGAGCTATTAGGTATCCACTCCACTACATTGATGTACTCTTGAATAACATATATAGTTGTTTGTACTTACGGGGCGCGGGCGGGTGTGGCGGCGCGGGGCTTCTCGCCGGGACCGGAGGCGCCGGCGTGCTGGGCGGCGGAGGCGCCTGCGGGGACGTCACGTTCCGTATACTGCTGCCTGCGATTACATATATAGATATTTGTACCACAAACCATAATAGGGGTTAAAACATGGCCTATACTACTACTGATGCAAAGGAAGCGACAATAGGGTATGCCCAAAAAATTATTCACATATTATGACATATTTTGGATGAAAACACAAATCTAAGAAACTATTTTGAATATTATGCTTCTAAGATCACTAGATATAAGATATATTCATTGGTTTTAGATCTACCTTGATCACGACACCGCGTGAACTTATTACGTCATAAGTTCATACACTATGAAGTGAACCACCCACGTGTTAGTTTGATTAAAAACTAATAAAAACCATGAAATGTATACGGTGTCCTTAGTATGTCAACAAAAGTGTCAACTATCAATGTAAATCCTATTTTGCAAGTTTTGAGTATTTAGAAATCTGTTTCATTACGAAATGTATGAATGTGGGGTCAAATGAATGTCATTGTGTTTTTAAAGAAATTATAACATAAACTTTAACTAATTCGAAAAGTAAATGAGAAAATATGATGTAAAATCAAAATATCTCCAAATTGATTTTTTATTTTCATGCCTGATGTTCGCGCCGAACATTGACGAAGCCTCACGACCGCGGCCGATGCCCCCACTACTGCCCGCCGCGACGGACGCGGCGGCCATCTTCGACACTTCACTCTATTCTGTACAACCTACCTTACGTCTTGTAGCGTCCTTTTTTGAATAACATTAATTTATACAGTAAAACAGTATTTCATTTTTATAATTTGTTCCTATATCGAACAAAAGTGGCGACCGTGACAGGACCTGCAAGACTAATTGGATCACAAGCGAAGTCCGTCGATTCCTTTGTTCGCCGAGCGGAGGACGCCTAAAGGTCATCGCGTCAGCAGCATCACTTGCAGCGCCTAGAGGGTCTCTGGAGGATCAGTGACCAGGAGCTGTGCCTAAATAGTGTGCCGTGCGACGAGACCATTGCCCACCGCACGCCAGATCGAGCAAGGAGCAGGCGTTCCCGAGGGACCTCACGCCTACATAGCAGCCAGCGGCCGGGACTACACTCCCTCGGCCTAGTGGTCTGCCAGTTTAATTGTGAGCTCGTTCCTTTCTTATATCCTAGTTTCTATCCCCTTCGATTTTCAATCAGTGAATTTAGTTCCTCAAATTGTCTAGTTAGCCTATGTAATCTAGCCTAATTTTGCATAATCTGCGCCTATAGTGCTAGATCTAGCTAGTTCATATCAATTTTAAACACTGATAGCTAATAAATCGAACGCCTACCTACTTACGTTATAAAACGTACACGTCATTCATTACGCCTTCTTTGCTTCAATCGCCGTCATATAGAACATTCCAAGTGTCCGCACTAGCTTATTCATTTTGCTTGTACGCTATTTGGCTCAATAATTGCCACTGTAATGTAAAATTTGACTATATGCTTGCCATGCTTAAATACTTTAGTATTTTATCAAGCTTAATCAGCCTAAAAACAAGCTAAAGTGCACTTATTCTCTGCTTTTAAAATTATTTAGCGCGCATAAACCAATCTATTCCAGTGACCAGCGCAGCGCATCACACCCGAACTGGTTCCGAGCGTGACGTCACCCATTGTCCACCCGGCTACCTGAAGTTGACCTACTTTTGCGCGGGCGCATCAGCTGATATCGTGCGTCGCTACTCCGATCGCCAGGGCCGGATTAAGAAGCAAGGAGCGTATCGTATGCAATTAATTGACTATTATTTTGTTTACAATTGTTTTAAAATTTAAATTCTATATCTGTCTACAATGACCGACGAAACTAAACCTTCTGAAGAGCTTAAAGCTCTTACCACTAAACGTAGCAGTATCAAAGGACGTTTAACCAAGTTCAAAAACTATATTGACTATTTACAAACTCTAGAGTATATTTCTGATTTGGAAATAAGCAAACTGTCATTAAAATTAGCCAGAATGGAAGGTTTATTTATCGAATTTGACGAGATGCAAAATCAAATTGAGTCATTAGTTGATAGTGATAGTCTATCTGTCGAAATAAATATTCGCGATTGTTTTGAAATTGAATTCGATAATTATATTGCACTAGCCCAGAAGATCGTCAAGGATCACACTTCGAATGACACTGACTGCAAGGCTTCAAACCACACCAATCACAACTGCCATCATCATAACGATGACTATGGACTCCTCGGGTTTAAATTACCAGTCATTAAGATACCGAATTTTGACGGTACCTATTACAAGTGGTTGGAGTTCAAAGAAACGTTTTGTTCTTTGGTTCACGATAACGAAAAAATAAAGAACATTTACAAATTCCACTACCTTAGTTCGTACCTGGAAGGCGAGGCAGCTCGTGTCTTATCTAACCTTGAAGTCACTGAGACGAATTACCTACAAGCTTGGAAACTTTTATGCGAACGTTATGACAACAAGCGACAGCTAATTAACAACCATCTAAACTCTTTATTAAATTTTGAGACAGTGCGGGAGACGAACAAGTCCCTACGCTTTATAGTCGATCACATATCGAAAAACTTGAGAGCTTTAAGTACATTAGGATTGCCTACTGAAAAGTGGGACGTCCTAATCATTCATATCGTGACAGCAAAACTAGACCACACTACATATCTGAAATGGGAGGAACATAGGAACACCGTATCCGATATACCGACATTAGATGACTTCTTTTCTTTCTTGAAAAATCGGGCAGATGTTCTTGAAGCGGTTCTTAGGAACAAAATTGACAAACAAGAGAAGAACAAACATGCACACCCCTACCCTCAACCTAAGCCACAAACAAAGGCATTCGTTGTTACCTCCAAGGATTCGTCTCAAACTTCAGCTAACACTGTGCAATGCGTTGTATGTCAATCTAAGCATCGTATTTACGAGTGTTCGTCATTTAAGTCGAAGTCTCTTGAAGATAGAATCGCCCTTGTGTCATCATTAAAGTTGTGCAAGAATTGTTTGAGAACGGATCACGATGCTGACAGTTGTACTCTCCCGGGTTCATGTCGCACCTGTAAAAAACGTCACAATTCCCTATTACATCCTCCCAAGCCTCCTGAAACCAGTACTAGCTCTAACACTAATTCGGTAGTTATGTCCGCTATCTCTTCATCAGAAGTTTTGCTGTGTACCGCTAAGGTAAAAATTTCCAATCCTACAACCAATGAAACTATAACCGTGCGATGCTTGCTTGACAGTGCAAGTCAATCGTCTTTCATAACAGAATCTACTAAACAGAAGTTGAATCTGTCCCCACAACCTAGCAACGTCAGTGTTATTGGTATCGGTAACACTACACTCAACCTAAATACGGAGAGATGTGCTCTCCGACTACAATCTCAAAACGGCGAATTCAATGTTATCATGGTTTGCCTAGTCTTGCCTAAAATCTCGGAAGATTTGCCTAAAGTGGCCTTTGATTCCAGGTCTTTAAATCTTCCCAATGTTGAACTAGCTGACCCCAGCTTTTTCGAACCATCCTCTATCGACATGCTTATCGGAGCAGACTTGTTCTGGGAACTGATTGGTTCCGAACAGCGCTCTCTAGGGGAAGACAAACCTTACCCTATTCTTCGTAGCTCTAAATTAGGATGGCTCATCGCAGGTCCGCTGCCTACTCTTCAACCGCAATCTAAAACCACCACGTGCAATTTCCTACTAAATAAGGATAATCTGTCATTTAAGGAGAATGATTCTTCTATAGACATATCTAAATTTTGGGAGCTAGAGAGCTTCCCCACCCAAACTAAGCCTTACTCAAAAGAAGAAACGCTATGTGAGCAGCATTTCCTCAGTAACACTACACGTCAAAATAATGGTCGCTTCTGCGTAGGTTTACCACTGCGAGGCGAACGCGATCTCTTAGGAGATTCGTTCTTTCTAGCTAAGAAAAGGTTCCTGAACCTAGAAGCGCGATTTAGAAAGCAACCGGATCTCAAAAGAGACTATTTGGATTTCATTCATGAATATGATGATCTCGGACACCTATCTGATGCTCCTGAACAACAGCCTAAAAATGCATTTTTTCTCCCCCATCATCCTGTGATAAAAAATAAAAGTGAGTCGACTAAATTACGTGTCGTGTTTGATGCGTCAGCTCGCACTTCTTCAGGTATATCAGTCAATGACCTACAAATGGTAGGACCTACTATACAAGACTCTTTGTTTAACATTCTCATACGCTTTCGACAGTATAAATACATCCTTTCTGGTGATATAGAGAAGATGTTCAGACAAGTGAATGTGAGAGAGTCAGATCGCGATCTTCAACTTATCCTATGGCGAGATAATGAACATGAGCCTCTTCGTACTTTACAACTGCGTACCGTTACCTACGGTTTTGCTAGTGCGAGCTTTCTTACTACCAGATGCATTTGGCAGCTAGGCGAGGAATGTAGTGACCCTAATATTAAATCTATCATTCAAAATGATCTTTATTGCGACGATTTATTGACAGGTGCCAATGAAGAGTCAGAATTACGTCACATTCAGCGCTCAGTTTCATCTGAACTGGCTAAAGGCTGTTTCCATCTAAGAAAGTATCGTTCTAATCTTCCCGAGCTTTTCTTGTCCGATTCTATCAATCACGAGGAAGGCAACCTAATCATTAGCAACTCCACTAGTACTCTAGGCATCGGCTGGGCGCCTTCCACAGATGACCTACACTTTCAGGTGGAATATACGCCTACTCAGGTTCTCACCAAAAGGTCTATCCTATCAACTACATTTAAAATCTTTGATCCCCTGGGGTTACTATCTTTATGTACAATCAAGCCTAAAATTCTACTACAAAAACTATGGCTTCAAAAACTTGAGTGGGATGAGCCAGTCCCTCAAGACATTCAAACGATTTGGGAAAGATTTACCCAGCAGCTACATTTTCTATCTTCATTAAGAATTCCTAGACACGTTTTAATAGATGACAATAGCATAGAGATGCACTGCTTTTGTGACGCTTCTCAGCAGGCTTATGGTGCTTGTATCTATCTTAAATCCTGTCGAGAAGGCGCAGTCAAAGTCTCTCTACTTTGTGCTAAGGCACGTGTAGCACCTATAAAGGCCACTACTATCCCAAGGCTTGAGCTATGCGCTGCTTTACTAGGAGCACAATTGTGTACATCTGTTACACAAGCGCTACGTTGTCATATAAAGCGTTGTATCTACTGGACCGACTCTAGTGTAGTTTTAGGTTGGTTGAAATCGCCTAATAAGACTAAAACCTTTGTTGCTAACAGGGTTTCAGCAATAGGAGAGCTTACCGACTACTCTACGTGGCGTCACGTCCCTACAGCCGAAAATCCTGCCGATCTTGCATCGCGTGGAATAGATCCAAAGAAGGTTGGCGAGTGCAATCTCTGGTGGAATGGTCCGACTTTCCTGTCACAACCAGAGTCCTCGTGGCCTTCTAATTCACCCACTGCTGTCGATTTGCCGGAACTAAAAGCGGTTTCCGCTTTTGCGGCGGAGGTTGTACCTTCGGCACCAGTAGTTGACTTCGATCGATTTTCTAAACTGTCTACTCTACAAAGAGTATACGCTAGAGTTCTGCGTTTTTCACATAATTGTAAAAACCCTAATACTAAACTTACAGGAAATTTGCTACCCAGTGAACTTACTCTAGCTCTCCAGGCACTTATCATCGTCGCACAGATCGAGTCGTTCCCAAAAGAAATACGCGAACTAAAATGTAAGGGATCTTACCCAACGAAAGGAAGTCTCACTTCTCTAAATCCATTTATTGACACATTTGGTGTACTCCGTGTTGGAGGTCGTATCGACAATTCCTCACACCCTTATGAAAAACGCCATCCCGCGATTTTAAAGGCTAATCACCCCCTAACAAAACTTATATTTCAGGACGAGCATACACGCCTACTGCATGCGGGACCGCAGCAGATTCTTGCCTCTGTTAGAGACCGCTACTGGCCTATAGGAGGCCGCAACCTGGCAAGAAGCGTTGCTCGTACCTGCATTGTTTGTCGCCGCTTTAAGGGACAAACGATGACAAATATAATGGGAAACTTACCTAATGAGCGTGTAGAGCCCGACTTCCCATTTCGTACTGTTGGTACTGATTTTGCTGGTCCATTCCTTATTACTGATCGCAAAGGCAGAGGATGCAAGATAACCAAATGTTATTTGTGCATTTTTGTTTGCGTTCGTTATAAATGCATCCACCTAGAGGCAGTCAGTGACCTAACTAAAGAAGCATTCATTTTAACGCTTAAAAGATTTATTGCTCGCAGAGGAATGCCAAAAATAATCTACTGTGATAACGGCAGGAACTTTGTTGCAGCAGCTAAAGAAATTTCTAACTTCCTAAAATTAAATAAAGACTCTATTTGTGATTTTGCGTCTCGCCAAGGCATTGAATTCAGATTCTCGCCTGCATACGCTCCTCACTTCAACGGTCTGGCTGAGGCTGGAGTGAAATCGGCTAAGTTTCACATATATAGAGTTCTTGGAAATACGCATTTGACATTTGAGGAACTGTCTTCGCTTTTTGCACAAGTCGAGGCTATCCTAAATAGTCGACCTTTATGTCCCCTCAGCCCTTCTCCAAATGACTTCCAACCTCTGACCCCTGCTCACTTTTTAATCGGCAGGCCACTGACATCGCTGCCTTCACCAGCTTACCTCGACGTCTGCAATAACCGCTTGGATCGATTTCAGCGACTAGAACAACTAAAGCAGCATTTCTGGAAGCGGTGGGCTAGCGAATACGTTGGCGAGCTTCAGCAGCGCACTAAATGGCGCGTGAAATGCGCCGAGCTAAAGCCGGACGACTTGGTGTTGGTGAAGGACGACAGCCTGCCGCCTCTATGCTGGCGCCTTGGGAGAGTCTCGAAGCTTTACCCCGGCTCTGATGGCATCACACGCGTCGTTGACATCAACACTGCGCGGGGCGTGGTTCGACGCGCTATTAACCGCATCTGTCTGCTTCCCACTGCAGCCCACTGACTTCCATCTACAGTTGAAGATATCCTTCAACGGCCCGGAGGATGTTCGCGCCGAACATTGACGAAGCCTCACGACCGCGGCCGATGCCCCCACTACTGCCCGCCGCGACGGACGCGGCGGCCATCTTCGACACTTCACTCTATTCTGTACAACCTACCTTACGTCTTGTAGCGTCCTTTTTTGAATAACATTAATTTATACAGTAAAACAGTATTTCATTTTTATAATTTGTTCCTATATCGAACACCTTATAACAATATTTCTTTTAGAAATAAGCTGTTCCTTTTGTATATATTTTTTCTGTTTCTTGTGTTATGTAATGTTTCCGTGTACAATAAACTGTTTAAATAAAAAAATAAAAATAAAAAAATAAATATTTACATATCGAATTCAAAATCCACTTCACTTGTTGAATAGTTACGCAACATTGAAGAAGTATTCAGCATATCATCATTTCTATCTTTTACCGTCAATATTAGAGAAGTCTGGTCTTGTAGCTGGGTCTCCGATATACCGTCCTGTAGAAGCAAGCACTAGCAGTTACCTTTGCTGGTCTTGTTGTTGTCATGCAGCTCCTCCTTGACAGCGTCCAGTCCGCCGTGCGTGTTGATGAAGTCGTATATGAACTGCCTGGTGGCCTGGTCTTGTAGCTGGGTCTCCGATATACCGTCCTGTAGAAGCAAGCACTAGCAGTTACCTTTGCTGGTCTTGTTGTTGTCATGCAGCTCCTCCTTGACAGCGTCCAGTCCGCCGTGCGTGTTGATGAAGTCGTATATGAACTGCCTGGTGGCCTGGTCTTGTAGCTGGGTTTCCGATGTACCGTCCTGTAGAAGCAAGCACTAGCAGTTACCTTTGCTGGTCTTGTTGTTGTCATGCAGCTCCTCCTTGACAGCGTCCAGCCCGCCGTGCGTGTTGATGAAGTCGTATATGAACTGCCTGGTGGCCTGGTCTTGTAGCTGGGTCTCCGATATACCGTCCTGTAGAAGCAAGCACTAGCAGTTACCTTTGCTGGTCTTGTTGTTGTCATGCAGCTCCTCCTTGACAGCGTCCAGCCCGCCGTGCGTGTTGATGAAGTCGTATATGAACTGCCTGGTGGCCTGGTCTTGTAGCTGGGTCTCCGATATACCGTCCTGTAGAAGCAAGCACTAGCAGTTACCTTTGCTGGTCTTGTTGTTGTCATGCAGCTCCTCCTTGACAGCGTCCAGCCCGCCGTGCGTGTTGATGAAGTCGTATCTGCCTGGTGGCCTGGTCTTGTAGCTGGCTCTCCGATATACCGTCCTGTAGAAGCAAGCACTAGCAGTTACCTTTGCTGGTCTTGTTGTTGTCATGCATCTCCTCCTTGACAGCGTCCAGCCCGCCGTGCGTGTTGATGAAGTCGTATATGAACTGCCTGGTGGCCTGGTCTTGTAGCTGGGTCTCCGATATACCGGCCTGTAGAATCAAGCACTAGCAGTTACCTTTGCTGGTCTTGTTGTTGTCATGCAGCTCCTCCTTGACAGCGTCCAGCCCGCCGTGCGTGTTGATGAAGTCGTATATGAACTGCCTGGTGGCCTGGTCTTGTAGCTGGGTCTCCGATATACCGTCCTGTAGAAGCAAGCACTAGCAGTTACCTTTGCTGGTCTTGTTGTTGTCATGCAGCTCCTCCTTGACAGCGTCCAGCCCGCCGTGCGTGTTGATGAAGTCGTATATGAACTGCCTGGTGGCCTGGTCTTGTAGCTGGGTCTCCGATATACCGGCCTTGTAGAAGAATGAACGCATCTCTTCTTCGGGTAGGTTGTCCACGTCGAAACCTGTACAGGAGAAACGTTATGTTAGCATTATTTATTAATTTTTGTGCCTCATTTATTTGCCAAGAATCCCGGCGACAACAGTTCAGATGAAGGGTATTTGAGTTTAGCTATACTTAGGGTTTGTTTCAACTGGGGCGCAGACGAGCGAGGCGAAGCGAAAAATAGCTAGCGGATAACAAATATGTATAGAGTTTCAAGCTCCGCTATGCCTCACTGGAAATGCTAGGAAAGTTAGGCTGTACCGAATAAAACCGTTTTCGAGGCCCGATGCAGTTTAAACTCCGTCTGTTCAAGCATTAAAATTGTTCCAAATGGCCTGAAAATTTACTGACTGTTAACAGTAAAGTAAAATTAATACGGTATTAATAAATGATAATGTAGTCACCTTTATTTGCGTCCCACCCGACGTGTGACACGTGCTTGAAGTCCTGCGGCATGCCGATGTCAGCCTTGGTCAGTTTCCTGCCTTTGGGCTTCTTGCCGCTCTTCAGCGTGTTGGTGTAACTGCTGGCTATTAGATATTCGTACCAGTTAATGTTGGGCGTGAATGTCGTGAACATATTCATGTTACAAATAAATTCCTTTTTCAAAATTCGAACAGATTATTTAGTACGTTTAGTTATGGTTTTATTCTTTTTTTTAAGTTTAGAATTTAAATTCGTTTTTTTAAAGTTGCACTGCCTGCCTGAATTTAAAATTTATAACGGAAAAGAATCGGCTGGAATTTTTAGATCTTCATAATCGAAACTTTAGCGGTATTGAAACACTGTCAATTCAGGTCTGATTTCGTTGGAGCACTTTTTCGGGCGCGTATTTTAAAAGTACATACAGTCGCAGAATATTTTTAAATTAAAACCAATACGGAAAATTAAAAGAATATATTCAAACGCCTGCTTCGAGTAGTGAGTGTTTAAAATATACATAAATATGTATATTTTAACCAATGTTTCAAATTACATGTAATACACATAATGTGTGGAAACATAAAAGACCTAATTTGCGCTCACATTATGCTTGATTCTAAGTAGTTATTCATTCCTGAGCCCGTGACTTTCCTTGCGTGTTTATGTTACATACTAGCGTATTGCCCACTACTTCGTCCGCGTGGACTTCAGGAAATATCCCACGGGAACTACTAGCTTAATCGGGATCAAAAGTAGCCTATGTTCATTTCCGGTTCTTCTACTAGAAGTGATACGTTACGACGTAAAGGAAGGACAAACAAACTGTTATACAGTAATATTAGTATGGATACGCTGGAACTCCCATAGTGCGAAGAAGTTTTGTATAGGAATGGCTAAAGATAAAAACAGGGCGTCTACCATGAGTTTACGCAAACGATACCCTTTATCGAATAATATCGGTTACGCTCCTCGTTCGAGATGAGAGCGACAAGGGTAGAGCGATAGTTAACGAGTATCGTTTGAGTGACATCATGGCAGTCGCACAGAGTACTGACTAATCCAGACTAATTTGTCGAAAACTGTTTTACTGCAGAGATTAATTAGAATTCTGGGTGATAAAATATCTGAAGTCGTTGCAGTAAACAGTTCGCGATTAGTTATTTCTAAATAGACTGCTTATAAGAAAAACCGGTCAAGTGCGTGTCGGGCCACGCGCAGTGTAGGGTTCCGTAGCTGAATTGGTTTTATAAAAAGTGCTAAAGCTTAATATTTCGCAAACTGATCTCTCAATCATAGATAATCAATTTACCTGATACGACAGGGGCGGCTTTAGGCTGGGGCGCCAGGACGGGCGAGGGCGCCGGCTGCGGCACGGGCGGGGGCGCCACACCATTTTGTCTTGGCGTGTAACTCTGTGAACCACCGCTGTTGGCGCGTGACGTCAGCATGGACCGCTGACGACGCTCTATAGAGAGAACCAACAACTCAATGTACAAAAACTATTAACAAAAGGTTTCAGGCAAATACATTTCTCAATCAGTCCTCAAAAACATCTGAAAAATAAATGTGTTTGTGAAAATTTTTCATTTTACAAGTCCAAAATGCCTCAGGGTCTAGTCTGACTAAACAAAGTCTTTAATCAGTGCGTGTTGCTAGTGATGACATACGGAACCGACACGTGGTCCTTTACAGTGGGCCGAATAAACAAGCTGAAAGTCACTCAGCGAGCAATGGAACGAGCTATGCTCGGAATTCCTCTAAGTGATATATTCTGCGAAGAGGAAATCCGTAGACGAACTGAGGTCACCGACATAGCTCGGCGAGTTAGTGAGTTTAATTGGCAATGGATAGGACACATCGCACGAAGAACGGATTACCGATATGAAGTAACAGTTCTCCTGTCGCGACCACGTACTGGGAAACGTGTACCGTCCCAGTCCCCTACTAGATGGATCGACGGCCTATTATTATGCTACTACTACGCACTATAGAGTGCTTCTACACAAGATTTATTTTGCCTTAATTAAAAAAAAAGAATAGTTTGCTTTGATAAGTAATCACCTAAAAATTGGAGACCGGGTTATAGTGTCGCGAAAAGAATATCGTAACGTACAACTGTATTTTATGGTATGTAAGTAAGGGCAGCTCAGTTGGGTAGAGCGTCAATCCTCGAACAATCGAGGTCTGTGTTCGATCCTGACTCGTACCAATGAGTTCCAAATTGTTATTTGGAATTTATGTACGAATTATAAAAATCATTACCATTGGCTTTTCGGTGAAGGAGAACATCGTGAGGAAACCTGCACGCTCAATGGTGTGTGTAAAGTCTACCAATCCGCACTCCGCGTGGTGGACTGTGTCCCAGTAGTCCTGTGCCCATGCAGTGGGGACATATATAGGCTGTTGATGACGATGACAACTGTATCGTCAGCTACAATAACCGTTACGCAGCTAATGGTCCCTAGATGGCGTTTTGAACTATAATAAAAAATAGTGCTTAAAAATGAAATGTTCTATTTTTAAATACTACACAAAGCCAGCTATGCTATTTTAAAAGATTACCGGAAAAGAAATCTAGTATTAAACTTTTATCGAAGGCCTCTTTTTCAATAGCTCTGAGGTTATAAATGTAACAATCTCCACCGTGTCCTTCACCGAGTCGATCATAGTCTATAATTGATGACGTCATCGCTTGCATCTAATCATTGCAAACACGTTGTTTAGCAAACATCACACCGACTGTCGATTGTTTCACGGCATGTTGATATGGGGTAATGTCATCACACCACTCAAAACGTAATTTAAAGTATTCTTTTCGATATGTAACCGATAACGTAGCTAAATAACTATACCGTGAGTTCTTGGCTTTACAATAAGACCACCATCTTTCAGTAGATGGACATTAACATCTCCCTCTATCTATAATACTCTTGGCCTAATGGCTTTACGCTTGAATTAACAATTCGAAGGTCCCGGGTTCAAGTCTCAGTGGGGGTATCTATCGGTACTCGCTTGGTGGTAAGCTACCACCTACATCATCATCAGCCGGGAAACGTCCACTGCTGGACATAGGCCTCCTTCATGGTATGCCACATTGACAGGTGTCGAACCACTTGCATCTAGTAGGGAGCGGCCCGATACACGCTTCTCGGTACGTGATCGCCACTTGAGAACTTACTCCCCACCGGTTATCGGTTCTTCGAGCGATGTGACCTGCCTATTGCCACTTTAGCTCACTGACTTGTCGAGCGTCGATCACATTAGTTTACCGCCAATCAGCTATGTTAATAGCACTCTTTTCAGGTATGAAAGGTAGCTGAGCCAGCGCCTGATTGGCTTGACACTTTTGGGTGCGCACGCCACCATCCAAAGGCCATATCGTCACTTGGTCACTCAGGTAAGATGAAGGCCAAGTGAAAACCCACCATAAATTTTAAAAATCATCCTCATGGAAAGTCGGACCTGGCGATCATGGAAGCTCATATCAACATGTCCGGTCAGACAAGCGATTAGGATGTAACCGATGTTTCACAGGCAATTAAATAATTTCGAGACTTTTGGCATCAAACGCGACTAAGAGATCTAAAATCAGGATCTAGATTAGGATAATTAACGCGTTTTAAAAGAACTAGAAACCGACTTCAACTGCCCTAAAAGTCTCCAGCATTTATCGCCTAAAATGTTCACTCTTAGAGGTAGAACTATGTGGGTACACATATTTGGTTATTGGTGATTTTAGATTTCGATCAAATTTATATGAACCACCTCTGAAGTATTCTCTACCAAACAAAAAAAGCATCATCAAAATCTATTCATAACTTTCGGAATTATCTCGTTAAAATAATTCGCATTGAGACTTTCCTCCTTTTTAACCGACTTCAAAAAAGCAGGAGGTTCTTAATTCGACGGGTATGTTTTTTATGTTTGTTACCTCAGGACTTTTCACTGGGTGAACCGATTTGGATGATTATTTTTTTATTTGAAAGCTGTTGCTTCCCGTGTGGTTCCATTTCAATTTGGTCCAGTTCTGACAATGACAACTATGAGAAACTAAATAAATCTTAAATTTGGCTTATTAAAAGTTTTTGGGGCAATTGAAGTCGGTTTCCAGTTCTTTTTGAACGCACTTAATTGTTTGAAGTCTGTTGAAAACTTCAAGGGTGAGTACATTATTGAATCACCCGGAGATTGTGGAGGCCTTTGGCAAACTTGCAGTTGGGTTACAAAATCTAATACAACCATAAGCACTCACCTTCTCTTCTATGTTTCCGCAGTTCAATTTTCTCGATGAGTATATTTCTAAGTATCTTTGCTTCATCTTCGTTCGCAAAGTTGAAAGCTGTCATGTATTCCTGAAAAATGACACAAGCGTTCCTCCTGTGATAAATATTGTCAATTATATATATAACCTAGCTAGTGCCCGCAGCTTCGTCTTTGAGCATTTTACATACACAAAATAATTTTTATAAATGAAATGTTATTTATTTGTCAACTTTTTTGTAAATTACAAAGATTTGCCATCGCGGCATACAAATATTACTTCAGAAACATACTAAAATTAATTAAAATTACCATTTAAAAAAATATTTCTTAAGCCTTGCCTAAGCCTAAAGAGTAAATACTCTTTGATAGTTCAGAAGCATTTTTATAAAAGCCATTTAATTAGTCGGGTTTTAAATATGGAATGCACTACCGGTTTCCGTGTTCCCCGAAAACTACAACTTGGGAATCTTCAAAAGAAGAGTAAATAGGCACCTTCTAGACCAACACGTAACATCGTCGACCTCATCGTCACTTACCATCAGGTGAGATTGAGGTCAAGTGTTGGTCTATCTTCAATAAAAAAATGATATACGAGGGGCATACCGAAATGATCGGGAATATAAAACAATACATACAGGAAATAACTAAATTTATTTTTATTGCTTTTCGAAGTATTCTCCGTTGCAGTTAATGCACTTTTGCATTCGTTCGAACCAATTATTATAGCAGCAATTCCAGTCCGAAGTTGACATGGTCAAAATCGTCGATTTGTATGCTTCCACTGCTTCTTCTGGACCTTGAAACCGCTGACCACGCAATAAATCTTTGATTCTAGGGAATGTAAAGTAATCATTGGGACTCAGATCAGGGCTGTATGGAGGATGATCCATTAATTCAACGTTTTCCTGCTTCAAAAACTCGCTTGTTTTCTGAGCGGTGTGAGAGCTCGCATTATCGTGATGGAGGATTATGCGTCGTTTCGGGTTACCTCTACGGAGTTCGGATATCATCTGTGGCAAACAAACCGTTGTATACCAATCAGCGGTAACCGTTCTCCGTTCCTCTAAGGGAACTGTGACTACATGTCCTGTTTTCGCGACAAACGAAGCGACCATTTTCTTCGATACGCTGCGAGAGCGGACAACTTTTGTTGGCTTGATCTCACCTGCGAAGACCCAGACAGCCGACTGATGCTTTCTTTCTGGCTCATATGAATAGATCCATGATTCATCACCAGAGACAATGTTATAAACTGCTTTTGACTTTCCTCCGTTGAAGCGTTGCAGAGTAGACCGGCACCAATTGACACGAGCCGCCTTTTGCTCTTCGGACAAATTATGGGGCACCCAGCGGGAAACTAGCTTTCTCACTCCCAGTTCACCATGTAAAACAGTTTGTATCGCAGTCATACCTATCCCTAAAGTAGCCCGAATCTGCTCATATGTAATATGTCGGTCATCCTGTATCATTCGGCGCACAACAGCGACATTTTCTGGTGTAACCGCTGTTTTTGGCCGGCCTGTGGAAGGTACGGTGCCAAGAGAAGCACGTCCACGCCGGAATTCAGAATACCAGCGATATATTGTCGTCTGGCTAGGCGCTTCACTCTTGAATATAGATATAAGCTCAGCGAGACATTGTCCCTGAGATAATCCTCGTCGAAAGTTGTAAAAAATTATGGCACGGAAACTTTCTCTTGTAAGCTCCATTTTTTTATCGACCTATCAATTTCAAACTGATATTGTTCTTTAAAAAAAATTTTTTTTTAAATTCTGTCAATTGTATTCGATTTTCGACTAACCAGTGTTTATTCATCAAAAAGAGTTTTTAATCTAATTAAATCGAAAGTACTCGATTACCGATCTTTTCGGTATGCCCCTCGTATGACAATGTTCAATACTCTTTAAGATCTTATATCGATGGAGAGATGGTCAATGATTTTTATTTTTTGAGATTTCACTTGGCCTTAATGGCCCTGATGGTAATTGACGCTAGGGCCATCGGATGGTAAGTGTTCGCACCCAGAAACCTCAGTCTAATGCGGCGCTGACTCTGCTACCTTTCATATCGGACCACAACAGTGCTATTAATACTGCTGTTTGGCGGCAGACTTAGGTAAAACGGTGGTGGCTAGCCAGGCGGACATAGAAAATGCCCTACCACCAACCAAACCAAGTACCGACAGGTAGCTGTCACTGGGAATCGAACCCGGGACCTCCGGGTTGTAAGTCCAAGCGTATAGCCATTACGCCACGGAGGCGGTCTACAACACATCTTTAAGTCATTAATTATATCCACTAAAATTTAGGGTACATTTCGCCTTCCCACGTGCTACACTCGCAAGGCCAGCGTAATTTAGATTTAGTCTAAATATCTAAAAATAGGTCTTAAATAATAGTTTTGCTCGCGATTTCGTTCTGTAGACTTTATGAATTATCTATCTAAATACAGGCTAAATATCAATATTCAATGTTGTTTAACTTTAAATTTAAGTAACTACATTAAACATAATTCTTAGATATAGGTATCTGCACAAAAATAAGCTGTATACATTATAGCAGAGCGGGGTCTCCTAATACAAGCTATCTTTAGCTTAAAAGGAGTAAACACCTTCAAAACATTTTCATTTTTTCATTTATCTATTGTCTACTGACACATGCTTATGTCCCTCACCATGCTATGTGTGTGCCAAATTTCATCACGTTTGGTTGTGTCGTTAAGACGCCAAGATATAACAAACTCACATTCGGATTAATAACATATGCACTAGCACGTGTTTACCACTGTCCCCAACTTACATTACATCTATATGTTTGCATTTTGAAGACGGCAAGTTTCCACTTCGAAATCATCGTCACCAATTTTTTACTCTGATAAGATCACTCGAAACAGCTTCAATAATAATAATTATAATGTTGTATTCTAAGCTAGATTTTAATCAAATATACATATGCACAGGATTGTTTTTATTAGCACTAGACTGTTGGAACATAGTTACACCCAAGCTTGGTGCAATAATGAAGGGCGCTTATGTTGATGGGAGTATGAACACTTGAAGAGTGCATGTGACTGCATTTTTACAAGTATAATGAGGTGTCAAGAATGTTTTGGGCGAATTTTTAACTACAAATACGCCGACGAATTTCCGCAAGGCAACGCCCGACAGAAGCGTCGGTGGCGCAATCGATGAGGCGTGGGCTCTCAATCTGAGGGTTCCGGGTTCGAATCCAACCGTGTACCTATGAGTTGTTTTTCAATTCAAGTACATTAACCGATTGCTTAACGGTGAAGGAAAAGATCGTGAGGAAACCTGCATGTCTTAAACAGGCATGTGAAGTCCGCTGTTCCGCACTGGGCCCGCGTGGTGGACTACGGCCCATACACTCTCTATAGGAGAGTAGGCCTGAGCCCCTGCAGTGGGGACGTATATAGGCTGTTGATGATAACGATGAACGCCCGAACAGGATTGTTCGGGAAATGGTGCAATACTTTTTGTATGTGTATAATAGGTTTGCACTTGTCCTTTATGTCACCTGATGGTAAGTGAATAAGGCCGTTGGGTGGTCAGCGTGCCCACCCAGAAACCTCAAGCAAATGAGGCCCCCTGGCTCTTCTACTTTTTTACAATTACATTTTATTTGTCAACTTTTTGGTAAATTACAAAGATGTCATTGTCATTAACTTATATATATAATCCTATTTATCATATATAAATGAGGCACCCTAACTCTGCTACTTTTTTACCAATGAGTATTAAATTTTGTGCGACTATTTTTAAAGTGTAACAGCCTCTGTAGCCTAATAGCTAGATTGTGAATTCACAATCCGGAGGTCCCGGGTTCGATTTGCAGTAGAGGTACATATCGGTACTAGATTTGGTTGGTGGTAGGGCAGTGTTACCTAAGTCAGCCGCCAAATAGCAGTGTTAATAGCACGTTGTGTTCCGGATTAAAAGGTAGCGGAGCCAACGCCTCATTACCCAACAAACACACTTCCGCAATTATAATATCAAGTATGAGAGATAGGAACTGTTACCTCTGCCTCAAACGTGTGCAAGAACGGCCTGGGGCTCTTATATTCAATCTGCAGGTACACCTCGTGCTCCCAGATCATGGCCTTCCTGTACAAACAGTATATTCTGAAGAAGTATGATCTCTTGCTGTTGTCCTTGATCAAGCAGAGCACGCCCGTGTCCTTCTTCTTCCACTCAGAGTGTCCAGGACCCTCCGTGGTGAACAGCTGTACCACAGCCGTCGCTAGACTCTGAAATAACAAATACATTGTCATTATTCATATTTAATTTATCCCAGTTGTTACAAAGTCAAAGTGACGTGTGAAATATGGCTGAATAGTTGGACTGCTCAATGTCTACACGTTCGACTAAAGTTAACGGGATTCCGCTCGATCAAAATTTCATACTAATACTAAATATCTGATGACATAATCTTTTAAAACAGAATAGCTGGCTTTGTGTTAATTATCTAAAAATAAGACATCGGACTGTAATGTCGCGAAATGAGTATCATTAACATACAATTTCACAGTGAATCTCAATTTTGTTTTTGTTTTTACACGCTTTTTATTATTGTTCAGAGCGCCATCTAGCGACCACTAGCTGCATAACGACTATTGAAGCTGACAATAAATTTGTAAATTAATGATATTCATTTCAATGCAACTTTATGGACCAGAAGGTATAATTTCATCTCCTATTTTTAGGTAATAACTTATCAGAGCCAGCTATTATATTTTAAAAGATTATGGCAACAGAAATGACACGTACCGCGAATGTATGGAGTCAAGGCCTGGTCTTGTACACTTATAATTTTAAAAGACCATTATCAAATAAAAGTGATTTAGTTACCATTTTTGTATATTTCGGCTTGGTTTATTTGTACAAAAACATATACCAGGTAAGACTTAACGATAAAAACAAAGATGGCGACAATAAAATTACATTTGACGCGGTTACTTACAATTATATACACGAAAAAATTTAACTGTAGTATTTTCTATACATATTTCGATTATTACTCAATTTTTTAAATAGTTTACCTACACATGCAGGCCGAATTTGAAACACTTTTTTTTAGCATGGAAGCATTTGAAGAGGATTTACGTTAACGATATTTAAAACTCATTGTTTGTCATCAAATTCAATAAAAGAATGTTGTCATCTATCCCATTTGGAAATATGTATCAAATATAGAAACTAAACTTTCACGTTTATAACACCAATAATAAAATGGCAGAGATAATATGTAACATTGTCCGTGAACACATTAACTAGGAGATACAGTCAAACCTGTTCAACTACTGCTCAGTATAAAGTTGCTATTACTTTCAAACACGTGGGCGTACTTGAGAAGCCACACCTAGTACATTTTCATGACACGTGCACTCTATCATCCTTTGATATTATAAAATTGGTAACTCGTTCGTGAGTTTGTCCACTTTCACGCCTCACTCTCCTCCCCAAGAGATTCGTACTACTGTGACGACGTAAGTCTGCTGCACCTCTTCAGCTTGCAGCTACAGGCACGCTTACGCTCACGTGAGATGAAGGCAAAGTGAATATCATTAAAAAAATCTTTTTACGATTATAAACTTAAATTTGCTCTATTCAGTTTATTAATATATATATAATTAAGTTCAATCTCATCTCTATGAACCAATTTGGTTTCCTTGCAAACAAATCTACCGAACATGCCATCATCGAGTTAACTAATCACATAGTAACACATCTAAACAAAAAGCATAAAACTATTGGAATTTTCCTAGACCTAGCCAAGGCGTTTGATACAGTCTCTATCCCCATACTTCTATCCAAATTAGAAAGCATAGGTATTAGAGATGTGGCACTTTTACTACTAAAAGACTATCTGTCTAACAGAGCGCAGCGAGTCAGAATTGGTGACTACTTGAGCGAGGAGGCACCAGTAACATTTGGAGTCCCTCAAGGAAGTGTCCTTGGTCCAACCCTTTTTCTTATATATGTAAACGATCTTTGCAATCTAAGTCTTCCACAATGCAAAATTGTATCTTTCGCAGACGACACTGCCCTTATATTTCATGGTCCCACATGGCGTAGCACTACTGTTGCTGCTGAAAATGGCCTAGCAACAGTAATGAAATGGCTACGGAAAAACATGCTAACACTCAATGTCGACAAGACTAAATATCTTGCATTTTCTAAAACAAAAAAAGAACTTTCTAGCTTAGGTAATAATTTAAGTGTAAAGGCACACGTATGTAACCAAACTGCACCCTTTTGCAATTGCACTTTAATAGAAAGAGTCAATTCTATAAGATATCTTGGTGTACATCTCGATAATCTTCTCTCCTGGAATCATCATATAGATGTACTCACGGCAAGAGTTCGTAAACTGACTGCTATATTCAAAAAATTAAGAAATTTTGCTGACACAGACATCCTTAAAATGACGTATTATGCACTTTGCCATTCCATCCTATCGTACTGTATAACAGTTTGGGGAGGTACGTACAAAACTTATATATTGAAAGTTGAAAGAGCTCAACGAGCTGTATTGAAAGTCATGCTTAAAAAGCCCTTTCGATACCCCACTATTTCACTATACAAAGACGCTGAGCTACTGTCTGTCAGACAACTCTATATCAATAGAGTTATTCTTAGACAATACAGATCAACTCGTTCTGAAGAGTTTTGTAATAACAGAGCACGAAGTCATATTATATTCAACCCAGTGCCATTACATACTTCTTTCGCGAAGCGCAGTCTTCTCTTTTGGGGAGTTTTCATATACAATAAAATGAATAAAACTATTAATATAGATAAGTTTTCTTACCACGATTGTAAAGAAAAGTTGTATGAGCATCTGTTGTCTTTAAGTTACACTCAAACAGAACAGATTCTCTGCATAATGAAATAACACTAAGGACACCTACACACAAACACATACACACACACACACACACACACACACACACACACACACACACACACACTCACGCCGCCTTAGAAATATTGTAATAAAATTTATCTAATAATCTTTTTGTTTATATATATTAGATTTGTCTGCAGGAACATTTATAAAAATTATTTGTGCAACAGGAAGGTAGACCTCTGTGACACAGGCTTTGCCTACAACAGAGGTCGTTGAATATTTAGTAATGTATAAACTAGTTTTGTTCGATCTAAGTTAAAATATGTATAAGATGATTAATGAATAAACTTATTATTATTATTATTATTAAAAAATTGAAGCATTAATCTATTATATGTAGATAGATGGATGGGGTAACATTTCTTGAAACTACAAAGTCAATTCAATCAAACTTCTTTGAAAAACACTTTCCGTAGAGCATTATTTGATGCTTGCGGTATTACCGTAAGTAGTGTATGTGGTACAGCATACACTCACTGCCTCGTGTGTCTATGGGTTGGTATGCTAAACGTCAGTGTCATAGTGTCAGTTGACGAGAGCCGTGGGCGAATGCACCTATCTACTAGTTATGATTCTCAATATGATAATTATTCATATTCTTTACCTGGACCCCAGTCGGATGGTTTCTCTAAACTAAATGTATTTAATGTGTAAATATGTGTAAAATATATCACTGGCAATGTTTATTTCCTCCTTTGACTCAAAAGGAAACTAGAACATTGATTATCTCTACGTAGTGAGTAGTGTTTTTATTAAAGGAGAGGAAATATCTATTTTTAAATATACACATGGATTGTTCATCCCAACAACTATGTACATATGTACATAAATATTGACATGAAGCTTAACAACAACATCTTACTGCGATCACCTATCTGCCTGACAAGCATGGTGATTATGGCAAATCCCCCATGGAAACTATGAGGGAGGCTCACGTCCAACAGTTGATTTATGCGACAATTCACGGGAATTTCAGATGCACCTAACAGATGTATTTTCTAAGTAAGAGTAAGTAAAATAACAATATATATTTGATATGAATGATAAAAAAAATAGTTGTAAGTAATGTAAGTCTTAAATAATCACAAAGTTTCTATTACAGACAACTAAGTAGGTATTAACTTTCATATCTATCTAGGCATGCTTAAGCTGCGTAAACAGGATTATAGATTTATTGCACTTTCTCTTTGTCACTCATTCATTTTCTTCAATTACCTTGTTGCATTCAGTCAGTCGTAGAATGATAGCAGCAGTGGTATATGTAACAACTTGATAAAAGTTTATTTAGATTTTATAGCTTTATCATATCATAATTTAAAAATATTGATAACATTAGACATTTTCTCATGGGTATTGCGTATTTTTAATCCTAATTCGACTTTGGAACCCTTAAAAAGTAGCCAAAATTTGAGATATTTTCGACCACTAAATTTTAGTCATCCATTTGTAGAGGAAAGGCAGGCAAACTGACAGACATAGTTACTTTCCTATTTATAATATTAGTGGGATTAGATGATAAAACATTTAGACACACAAAATATATTTGAAGTTTATACAAACATGAAAAAAATTTAACAGCAGATATTATAAAAGTTTATCAAATCAATTTTCAAATCTAGATGATACAGCATACATTGATGTCCAAGCTAGATTTTGTCACCTTTAGGAGTTCAGCCCAGTTGCAACACCAAGATAACACTCTCTACTTAATGTGTTCAACATGGTTGGGGTGGAGAACGTTTACAAATTTGTGTAATTTAGAGTTTGTTTTTGTATTTTTTGTAAATTTACAGATTTCCTAATTTGTCTCAAGAATCTAAGATTCAAATCTTATGGTCGTAATTGGAAATTTCATAGTTACATATTTAATATACATAAGTAACTACTGCACATGACTAATGAAGACAAGCAAAGACTTCAGATATTGAACTACTGTTTGATTGGGATAAAAAGCTTATACCCTTTTTTTCAGTTGATTTCAACCTTTCAAATATCCCTATTCAAAAAGTCTATACATTCAGACTCTACATTACAACGTAACAGAAGCACTTTAATTTTAATTGTTGTTGTTTTTAAATTAGATTTTTAATAGTTAAGTAATTCTGTTTTAAATTTTTTTTATAATATCTATAAGTTATGTCGATGGTATGTCTATTTCAATAAAACAAACTCAGTTTCACATTTGTAATGTATAGAGAAACTAGCAAGTGTTACTTTGCTACTTAAAATATTTACATCATTTCTAATATTCCAATTATTTGTTTATCTTAATCTGATCTTAATGATCTAGCTACTATAGCACTTTTTTAATCAAATACTTTCATATATTTTTTCACACCAAACGTCATGAGTATTAATATCACTGTAATATTCTGCCAACAAAAGATAAAAAAGTCAATCATCATTTGCTTTTTAATGCTTGCCCAAGAACAAGCTTCCACCAGGTGAGATAAACACCATAATTGTCAGTGAATTCCTTATATCATCTAAGTCAAAATTTAATACTTGTAAGACAATATACATATGATGCATATTTGCATGTGTGATATCATGACTTCATATCTTAGACGGAGTTTCTAAGCAAGCCCTTGTTTATCGGATGACCTTTTGTAGTGAAAATGCACAACCTGTATTGCATTGCATGCATCCTATCGTCATAAATGTTACGATTGCTTTATTAAGCACCAAGATTACAATAACATTTGTCTAAATCTTATTGGAAAGGAATTAACAAACCTAAATCGAATTCCACGAAGAAAACAACCGTTATCAACGTGATATCGACAGATAATCCACAGGCACAGACGAGATACGTAATCTAGAGCTCTGAATCACGAGGGGCCTCCAAATAAGTATAATTTGTGCAAAAAAATTATGTACCTGGCATTTTGGTCCGATAAGGCCGAACACATGTTCGTTCTCCTCCCGGGACAACAGGATGCTCGGTCTGTTTTCTCCTCGCGGCATCCTGCACGCAAAACTAAGGAAACTAACTTAAAAATCACTTTAAACAGACAAGTAACGAGGTATCAGTCACCACAGCTTTCCACCATTTTAACGTCAAATAGTTTGTATTTTGGCACTCGCGAGCGACTGTAGACAACAATAAGAGCATTTCTCACGACGCGGAAACGTTCATTTCATAATTGAATGGCATTAAACTCGGAAAACTCGTAATTTACTTTCTCTACATCCGTACGTGAAACATCAATCACAAAATGATGACGGTGTTGCAAGCAAATGGCAGCTGTCAAACGTTTTCCGTAAACGTCACTAGTTGTTGTTTTTGAAAAAAGAATTTGCTACAAATACACAGACATAAGTGTTTTTGCAGGAGAAAAAGGTATCGAAATAGAGGATACAAGGGAACTGATAAGAACATCCTAAGTGCCGTCACAGGCCTACCGATTCTGTTCTCGGTAGGTGTAGTATAGCCCGACGCTAAATCACCTAAGGAAATGTTTTTCAAAACAACTTCTGTAACAAAATTTTATTTTCTTTAGATTATATTAAATAAAGTAGCAACTAAATGGATCTTGAGAAACTATCTTAAGTTGTTTCCTTTATATAAACCACATATTAACTAGTCAATTATCAACTTATTCTTTAAGTGTTGCTAGAAAAAATATATACTTTTGTAGAATTTTTTAAAGCGCGCTTACCGAAGTTTGAATTTTCACTACTCAACTATGAATTTCTAATGTAGGATATATTCTAGATACATAACATTACAAGCAATAAGGATAAGTAGAAGTAGTAAAATGCATCTTATGTAAACTCACTTTCTGTGACTCATATTATTTACGTGGGAAGGTCATCTTTAGGGTCACTTTTCATGGTGACTCACTCACTGTTGGAGGAACTTGGCATCGTTCGACGACCAAAACCGGAACAAAAGCCGCTTCCATGCCACTCCTACGCAAAAATAATTTTTATTTTCGTTACTAAAAGGCTGGTAGGCTCGTTCATTACCATAATAATATCTCTGGAACATTAAAACTTTCTTAGTTTAACTTGCGTGCACAATGCTTTCTTCTTGCGCGTTTAATAAAAATTAGATAAAAATAATGAATTTTTAACCGCCTTCGTGGCCTAATGGCGCAGAAATAATGTGGTAGGGCTTTTTCGGTCTGCCTGACTACACTACTGACTAGCTACCACCATGTTACCAAAGTCTGCCGCCAATAACAGTGTGATTAAGTATTTTGTTCTGATATGAAAGGTAGTATAGCAAGCGCATCATTACCTTAAGATTTCTGGGGGCGCACGCTTACCATACAACTGCCTTATCGTCGTCACTTACCATGAAGGTCAATTGCAAAACCATTATAAATTATAAAAACGACCACTTCGTCATTTGATCACGAAGACTTAATTCGATTAGCGGGAAATGTGTGAAGTAAGATAGAGCCTATTTTATATTAAAATCATCTATTCTTTTACCCTTGGAAGTGATTTTTTTCTTCAAATTTAAATGGGACTACCCCTGAAGCATAACCTATTCAATAAAAAATAATTACTAATCAACATACACACATACACAAAACGGGTTGAATTTAGGACTTCCAATTAAACAACCAACACTTTTAAAACCATTTTATATTTGTTTCATCGACAGCTAGATACAAAACGATACAAATCTTTTACATCTAGTCTCCGACTATGTTACATTATAGACTCTACTCATTCCTTCATCGCACCAACACTGTGTTTTGTTAATCTAAATTAAGGGTTTAACCACACACTACCGTGCTATACGTAGATCAACTACGATCGATTTATAATCATAAACTAACTGCCATTAACTGACGTAGACCGTTTTAGTATAGTACTTCTATTAATTAACACATAGCAAGTACTAGATACACATCATAAATATAGTTAACGAAAATAAGTAAAATAAATAATAATTCATGAGACGCTAAGATCTTTATAAATAACATTTATATTTTTAGTCAATCGCGCGTTTTAGAGCTTGATCCATATTAGCTTTAAATTGATATTGGAATTGGGTTAACCAAATAAATAGATTTCATTTTTCCCTCTTAATAATTCTCTTCTTTTTTTCTCTCAATTAAATTAATCAAAAGTGGCAATACACAAAAGGAAATCGAGTTAGCAGCCAGATTTTAAACATAACAAATTCGCTTTGCGATTGCATAAGTAAACTATTTTTATTCATTTAATTACTAATCACTAAACAATACTTTATGTACACAGCCGTCATAAAAAAGCTACCACTACACTGATCGATCACAAACTGATATTCAACTAAGAAGATTAGTTGAGAGATCTAGTAAATTCAGTTATTTGTGTTTTATTCACCGGGATTATCACGCAAGCAGCCGTTTTATATTACTATTCTCTTAATATTTTTTAATCGATACTTTTTGGGTGATGCAATGAATTCAAATATACAATTTTGTATCATCCTGAAAATTAACTCTTAGCCTCGCATATTTTACACATATCTTAGGTTTTATTCGCGACTGACGGCTCTTAGGTACTCATTATTTGACTATTAAATTATAGAAAAACAGATGAGTTTCGTGATATTCCTGGTGGTTTTACTTGTAAACTTATTGTTATAAAATAAATCACTAGTAAATTACAATGTACAAGAATTCACAATATTTCCACTATGGAAGTATAAGAATTTTCTCAATGTACGTTTTATACCTGTGTATTAACCCCATACCTCAAACATTTTAGGATTTGACATTCGCTATGGATGGTAAAATTCCAGTACAGTACTCGCACAATAAGTTTGCCCCTCTGAAGTTAGCTCTCCGCAATTTCAAACATGTACAGACGGAATGTGTGTGTATTATTTTCGATAATAACTATCCCTACAATATGACATTTCTTTCCACCCGCTAACTTGCCTTGCCTCCCACTTATAGGTTAATAACTGATACTTCGCGGTCTTTTGTGACTAACTTCAGACGGGCAAACTTATTGCGCGAGTACTATAACGGGATTCAGAAGCGGGATGTATAAGATATATTGCATGGCAAACACAAAATAAATCATTTATTGGTGATTAATTGATTAGAAATCGATTAAAGACAATAATCTGACCATTTTATATATTCCCGATCGATAACTATAATGTGTATGGGTCTTTTTCAGTAACAAAGTAATTTTTAAACTAATTGACAATATTTAATTGATGTTTTGAATTGAATTCAAATTGCACTACTTTAGATTTTGTAAAAAAATATAATTTGGTTACTGTGTCGGTGTGAACACAGCTCCTTTAGATAATAATAATAGCATTCAAAAGTATAATTTACAACTCAAAATACAAATGATAATTTTAAAGATGTATTTTAAGAAGTACGTAAAGACTCCGTTAAAATTTTCACTTTTCTTTTGACATCGCGCCGCAACTATCCAACGAATATATTGAGCTGATAGTAAAAAATATATTGTGTTATAGTGTAATTTGAAACCATATATTATTTCGATCACTGTTCATTTTATACTCTGTGCTACACGTAAACATTTATGATGACGAGACATAGCTCGTTTATTGATACATACATAATTAATATTACATACGCAGATATGTATTTACATAGTAACTTCAAGTTATTTATGACTAAGATATTACATATTCATTTTTTAAAACTGAAAAGCCTATAAACCACATGTATAGGCAGGATATTAAAAATATTCTGGTAGTTACAAAAACGTCAATTGAATTTAGTTCATAATGTATGGTGCTGGCTCTTTCATTCTGTTTCTATGTGAATAGAACAGAACTACACTCAAGGCCGGACCACCATACTAACACCATTCCGGACCAACAAACAAAAACTCGTTTTAGTATGGGTGCATATAAATTGGATTTGGCCCTTAAGTTACAAGATTTTAAATTCTTGTAGCTGGTCTAACAGATTGATTTGGTGCCAGGTGTGATATTAAAACACAGCACTCATGATTGTAATTTATAAATATAATAAATATGTATTGTAGTTCGCCAAAAGAAACGAAAGAAAAATCAAACTGCATTATTAAAATGTAGGCCACAATCACTAGCTTCGCCTTCGTCTATTACAAGTATTTTTTTCAATAAAATTAAATGTATTAGGGAACGCAATGTCGACGTTACCGTTACAAAAATAGTACCAAAAATATTTTATACCACTCCCCCTCTAAAAAGCCCTTGTAATCACTGATTTGATGTTTGAATTTAGAACACACCAAATATTCGACCTTCATATCCATGCTATGCAAGGTACAAACTTTTTGTGCAAACACCTCCTCGAGATTTGATTGTTCGACATTTTGGCCAAGGAGTTTAGCATTAGAATGAAAACTGTTATGTGTTATTTTGAATAATGTAAGTTGTACGAATAGTGTTACTTAACAACAAATGTTTCATTTTAATTAATTCTTTCATTTCTCTTCATTAAATGTATATTTTGAATTAAAACTTTCTTTTTCTCGTAGTCATAGGTCATGGTATAAAGTATAGTATGCAAAACGGATTTAAAGCGAAGGCCATGAATCACTCGCGTAGCTCAGGGTTCTAGCACTTGAACTCCCTACGGTCGTGATTCAATCGTTAGAATCCATCACTTGATCGTGATTGATTGGCCCTCGCCTCGACTTAAATACGTCCTTTATTCACTAGTTTATGTCACTTACACATTTTCGAATCATTTTTCATACACAAACTTTTTCGTTACTTTAGTAACAATGCTTGTAGCTTTATAATATTTTAATCATCTCTTGGGGGCCTGATTTTTTATGTTTTACTCATCCACATCCTGACATATAAACTAGTATGTACAGATAGTAATCTTTGTAAATTGACAGCATATGATAGAACACACACACATATATAAAAGGTTAAAACTACGACACACAGACATCGAATAGGCCTCAAAGACTTTGGTTCATTCGATGGACAGATAAAGATAAGGCAGTAGATATATTCGATGGATTTTGTAAAACAATTCCCCATTTTTATAATTAGCTCACGAGTTATAAACACCTTAAGGAGAATTGGAATCAACGTTGAATTTGGACTTGGCCATTTTTAAAAAAAGGAACAGAGAAAATGCGAAAAATCAATACGGATTTGATTGCATATCTTTCTTACACTCAAAACGTATAATTCTATTCTGTGTTTAATTTGATGTGGTGTGTCCCCAATGTACTTTAATTTGAATTATTATTTTTCTAAGCAAATTTCGATAGCATAACAGTAATATACGAATATATTACGTCTTTAGATTTTAATGTAACGGGCAAAACGATATTACGGAATCAGTTATTGAATAATAAAAAAAGGAATCAAATGAAGTGGGATTTTAATCAACATAAAATGCTACTTGTATATTCTTCGCGCCAGAATCGAATGTCAAAAATTAGACAACACACATTACAATATAATACTTCATCATCAACAGCCTATATATGTCCCCACTGCAGGGGCTCACGCCTACTCTCATACAGAGAGTGTATGGGCCGTAGTCCACCACGCGGGACCAGTGCGAATTGGCGGACTTCACATGCATGTTCAAGACATGCAGGTGTCGATGTTTTCGTTCACCGTTAAGCAATCGGATAATGTACTTGAATGGAAAAACAACTCATAGGTACACGGCTGGATTCGAACCCGGAACCCTCAGATTGAGAGTCCGCGCCTTATCAACTGCGCCACAGACGCTTATATAAATATATAAAATACTTAGATTACGTATAAGTTAATACGTAATTCAATGAACGCATCAAGCACACCTTTTTTAATAGGCCTCATAACCATTATAAGAAGACCTTCAACTTGAAGAAGCATTCGTTAGCAATCGATGTATGTCAAGAGTTCATTTTATATTTTTGACATATTTCATAATTAAGTAGAAGTAGAACAATATTTCTCGATATTCGCTGCGCTAGTTTCTCAAACTTCTAAAGCCAATATTTTGTTCGAAATGAACATATAATTTTCAGACCAATTATTGATATGAATTTAAAATTTAGGTTTTCATTTTGTAAAATATGGAATTGCTACGCTAATAGATGCCGCTGGCGTCAGAGCAATAATTTACGCATAACGACGTGTATAAATATACACATTGAAAATTTACACACTTTGTATACATTATGTACAGTAACCTCCACTCAAAATGGAATATCGACAAGTTAACAGAGATTGTGCATACTCGTACAAACAAAAACAAAACACATTTCAAAAACGTACAACACAAAAATTGGCCAATCATTTTCACGAGTTAATCTCAAATTTAAATTTTTTATTAATTGCAAATTAAACTACCCTAAAATGATTTAAAAACTTAATTATATATAAAAATGGTTTACGTATAAGAACTTGGCGCTTTAGTTTAATAATTTTACAATTAAATTACTTAGGTTTTACTTTGTCTCTGTTTTTAAATGCTAATTACTGAGACCTTAAAATTCGAAATTACATAAAGTGAAACAATCACTTATATCAATACAAACAAATATTATCCATTACATCGATGTGCAGTACTATTTATTATATTAGTAGCCTGTGTTTTGTACTAACAAAAAACTTACTTTCTAAAGTGTAGTAAAATCATCAGTGATACTATAAATTAAAAGACATAAAGCACCAAATTCAATTTAAAAATCTCACTCGAAAATTTAAATTAAGTTTTAGGTACTCGTAATTTTTATTATTATTACAATATATCTTAATCTGACAGTAAATAAATAGGTCTAAGCGTATGTTTGTTTTTTCTATTTTTCACTAATAAAAGCTGTCCTTTACGTATTAAAATGTAAAGACATGGTGAAAACACAAAATAAACCGCTTCCTTTCTATTTATTTTTAGTAATTTAATATTATATATACCCAATTAATACTCAAATCAGATATACATCTAAAGAATCTATTTAGCGACGACAATCGTTTATGTTTTGTGCTTCACACGCCTTTAACTATTGATCACATACCGTATATTGCACTTGACTTAGATGCCATACGGAAATAAAACACATTATATTAATTTTATATTGTAACAATGTACAAAAAACGTTCTGTGTAAACAAAGAAAAAAAAATTCGTCATCAACAAAAACACGTCACTGACCTCTTAACAGTTTCAAACAGCCATTGCAAAAGTTCATTCATTCACTCATTCGTTCTTATTTTAAATTTCTGCGCAACTAGAAAAAAAGGTGGACTTTTAGTAGTTATTGATTCATGTTTAGCTTCAGTGTAGTGATTATACTACTGGTCAGTTTTAACTGTTTTATTGATAGAAACTGCAAACAATCGATATGTCAATTCATGCATCGATAAACCGTAAACCAGCAACGAATACTAAAAGTCTGGCTTTGTTTTTGAAATTAGTGTATGATTGCGGAGAAATGCATAAAAGAGTAAATGAGGGCGCCACTGTCGCTGTATGGAGGCTTACGTTCGCAATAGTTCATATTCCAAATATTTTTTATATTAATTTCAACGATCATTAATATAAATCTCTTCAATTCTTCGTTTACACTTTATGTCAATTTATTGCTGTGATTTAGATTCTAGAAAAAAAACTTATAACCAACTTTATTAGACAGTTACAATTGTCTTTAAGACACTGGGCAAATTATTATTCTTTAAGCACTACTCACACACGTGATAGATAAATAGACCATGTCACTTGCAACTACTCAACTAAAATAATTAGACACATGACAGGAACGGGGGTTCCCCGCGTCAACTCTCCGCGCTTCCGTACGGGCAGCGCGGGGATTGAGTGGGGTGCGGGCGACGAAACCGCATACCTGTCATGTGCCTATTTGTGTTGGTAGAGTACTTTACTAATAAATAACAATGTCAAATGCTTACATAACATTCATCATAACTGGTTCCCTGCTCTCGTATCAAGTAGTATGCAAGCAGGGGACTTATTGTGAATGGTCTGTGATTTTAGGAATGTGTTCAACTATCAAAACCATTTCCTAATTACATACACATTCGAGCCAGCTTAGACGTAACAATTTTACTTACAAAATCTACCTTATGTCTACAATAGCGTAATAGCTACTTTTGTACAACATACCCTACAGCAGGCGGGCGGGGTTAACATTATCAGTGCTTAGATATACTTATTATGTTATTACTTGAGGTGAGGTCACAATAGATCTATCAAGGTCGCAGTGAGTGGTTGGGACCGGAGGACCACTCCCCTTGTCTCAAATAAATATCACTTGTGCAGGATGATGTTTGGATAAACAATGAGGCTAAATATTATTATTAATAATAAATAAAATCATTTTAATCCAAAATGGCATGCGGTTTGTGTTTCGCTAAATCTATCACGGTATTATTATGAAATCTATGGTTATAATTTAAAAAGTTAGGACTGATTGTGGCTATGGTAACTTTCCTAAACGAATAAATCTTTCAAGAGCAATTTGTACTATTTTTAGTACTAATGACTTACGAAGTTATTTATTTGGATTTATTACAATTACTCTGTGATTATGCTGCTTTATTCTGCTAAAAGTTTTAAACAACAACAAATTTATTGCTAGATTATATCATAGTCATTGAAAAATAATATATTTATGGAATCGGAAAACAGTCGAGATTTTGAGATACATCCAAATAATTGTGCAATTTATTTGTGTAATTATATTTGAAACCACCAAAAGATTAACGGAGTAATTCAAATTATAATAATTTTAAAGCTGATGTTTAAAACTTTGTTTAAACCACAGCGAAAATTTTATTCCATAAATTTTATTTTAAAACCAGTAAGATGTAATATTATAATAACAAAATAAGGTAAAGGTGTTATTTTCATAATTGTTGGAATTATTTGATTAATTTACTGTATTTCTATCATCATTTTGGAAGATCTGATTCAAAGCTAGATAACAACAATAGTGAAAATGAAGACGATTATGGAAGCAGGCAAGTATTTGATCTGAAGCGAGCTATAAGTGTTAATTAAACACACGAGTAATAAAAATGTTAGTGGTTACAATGAACGATTGGGTTACCAGTTCAAATAAATAATCTAATGATCAATGAAGTTCATGATAAACCAAACCTGATTACAAATATTAACGTATGTCTGACTGTATGAATATTTCAACACATTTGTAGGAACTAGAAACTGCCAGAGATGTAAACATATACTTCTTATCAGAAAAATCAAAACACATTGCAAGTTTATATTTTGTAATTATTATCAGAAAAACCTATGAAAATTTAATTTGAATTTAGAACATTAACATTAGGATTTGAAAACCTCATATTGTTCACTATTAAACGACATTTGACATACATTCCCAAATATACACATTTTTCTGATAATCCTTACAAAACTTGCAAGGTGTTTCGATTTTTCTGATGAGAAGTATATGAACAATCATTTTCCCAAACACGTTTGAAGACTGTTTCGTTTGATATTGATCCATTCAATATAGGGTTCTGAAAATCACCCAATCTCTAATTACTAACGATCTAGCGCTTAACTGAGTCGGTTCCCGAGGTATGCTAGCGTGCCGCTAAGCGCATAAGCGCTAGACCTATAATTAATATACACAAAGATAAGAAACAATTGTTGGGAACTGTTTTACACTGCACATAGATATATTAGTCCGCAGTAGCAAATTTCTGGTTTCATGTCATTATTTTTTTTAAGTGCTCAACAATCAGTAAGCGAAGGGTGGTATCGGCAAATTACCACAAACCAGTAGTGGACGGACATTCGGCTGATATGATGACGGGAATTTCTGGGATGGAACACGTGACTCCCACGAACATTATCATCATCAACAGCCGATAAACGTTCTCCCGTTCTTGTTAAAAAAACCACAATATAATACTAAAGCATCTATAAACAGGAGTTTTGTGCGCTGAAAAGTGATATCTATGCATACTCGCTTTGCCCGTTTTTAAAGAAAACGTACGTAATGATTGTAATGAATGAGACTTAGTTACAATGAGAATCAAAGAAGCCCACCACCGTAGCCTGAACTCCGCATCACTGCACCGACGAACTAGCATGAGATTTCTTCAAGTTGGACGAGCGTGAGACCGCGGGACCGTTGGGGCACGCTCAACTGCCGGTCTTCGGCGACTCCTCGGCTTCCGGTTTGGCTTCTTCTTTGGAAGGCCCTGGCTGCAGCAGGTCCGGTGCGTCTGAAAATTGGAAATACATTTTAAGTTTAAACCACAACGGATGAAGGACGAGGTCATATCGCCAGTGTCGTAAAAAGCGAAGGGAAAACATTTTCAGAAGATGAGCAGTATCGAAATGCTGATATGTATATATGGCGTCGCTAAGATGTACCTCCAATTAATTCCAAAAGCAACAAACAAGACTCATTGCTTAGAGGGGTAAAACAGGGAGATTTTATACATCCAAGACTGTTTGCGAATGCATTGGAAGACGTCTTCAAATCTCAGTAATGGAAAGGTCAGAAAATCTATTTACACGGTGATAACATCTTCCATTTCTATCATGGCAGAAACACCGCAGGTCCTGTAAGAAATTATATATATATACCCTAAATGGAGCCTCTAAAATCGGTCTCGGAATGAACTCGGACATAACTAAAAGGTTGTGTTTAATGGTCTCGTCGTTCGGGACCCGGTAATCGTCGATGGAACAACTCTCGAACTTGTTCAAGTGCACCTCTACCTCGGAAAAACAGTGCAGTTAGATATATACAATTTCGAAGGAGGATCCAGTTGGGGTTGGGCATTTGACAAAGTCTTCAACCATTGCGTCCTACCCGTGATGACTTACGGAGCCGAAATGTGGACACTAGCGGCACAACTAACTAACTCAAGGTTTAGCGGAGTCTCTCTGTTGGACCGCATCCTAAACAAAGTGACCTGTCAGAAAATTTAAGTAACCGACATAGCTCACCGTATTAGCAAGCTGAAATGGCAGTGGGCTGGTCATATTTGACGAAAGACCGACAATGGCTGGAGCAGACGAGTCCTCGAGTGGAGACAACGTTTAGAAAAATGTAGTGTAGGACACCCCCTCTACCCGTTAGATGAAAAGACGACTCGTGAACGAATGAGGAGAGCCCAGGACCGGGTTCAACAACATTTCTAGGATTCGATAATACTATTAAGAGAAAATCATCTTTCGGCAGGAATGCAACCACTAAAATGTCAGCCAGTATATCTGGTATCGCTGGATATTAGCCGTGAGTATCGAGATCAGTTCAATGACATAATACCCGTCTGTCTCGTCCATTACTATCACCCCAATACCCCCAATCACCCGCACGACCTCGGACTCGCAGCCGTCTACTAATTGGATAACCACTTAGATTTATAGGTCAAACGGCGACGTCAATGGGCGATAAACGTAATAATACGCTATCGCCAAACATCGTCACAGTTTCAGAGCGTAACAGATTATTGAGACGCAGGATTGACATTTCCTACCTACAGTACTGACGAGCGTGGAAAGCGCTCAGACGGATATATCGCAGTCATAAGGGCGCTAAATCCTCAGGGTATTTTTACTCAGCACTCCTTTTTGTACACCCCAGTCCAAGTTTACTAAGTGGGGTTATGTATTCTGTTTTTTTCTTCTTCGAAGGTTTTCATATTTGGCAATGCTTTTGTTATCCATCAATCCATACTAATGCTATTAACGCGGAATAGTGGCCGAATTACTTGTTTTTTTTAGTGTTATTTAGATTTGGTAGTCCTTTCTACTGAAATCTATGCTTCTTATATTCGCATTATTTTTATTTTTATTCGCATTTTTTACTGTATTTCTTTTTACTCTTCTTCCAACGAAGTGGCCCGCCCATTTCCACTTCAGCTCACTGACTCGTTGAGCTATGTCGGTGACCCTTGTTCGTCTACGGATTTCCTCATTCCGGATTGAAATCCGGATTGATATCCGGAATCACACCGTCCGCCATTAGAAAAAACAAGACTTGATCATTTTAACAGTACGTCGATTTCTACCTCGTTACTGTGTAATCTGTCACAAACAGAACGTAAAAAAAGCTCAGATCAAACTAGTTTTAGGGAAGGAGAAAAACTCAGGTACAATGACGTTTAGGTAGTACGCGTCACATACGTGAAGGTTTTATATGTTGGTCTTTCTATAATCTAAGAAACAAACTCTGTTTCTCATTGATAATACTAGTGCGATTGATATTGGAACACGCACTGCACGTGTCCGGACAATGTCGCGAGGGACACGTGGTAGTATCGGACACCGTTCGCTGTTATGGACGTATTATGCGATCCAATTAGCAAATGAAATGGCGGTTTTACTAGGTCTCGTGTTTTTGGTTAATTAATACAGTCGGTAATTCGTAATTAAATTACACATACAACGAGTAGATGGTAAGAGTTGTATTTGCTTAGAGATGTTTGGACATACTCGTAGTACAATTAGCAATTTAAAATACTTTCATGCGAATACTTTTGAAAGCAATAGTAGATCTCATGCATGGTGTAACGCTTGTGTGTAGTCCAAGCTTAAAACGAGCACTTCCAAAAAAATAACATCGCACACGGGTGAAACCAATCTCTGCAGTTGACGGAACCTGGGTCTCCAGCTTTGAACCGGACTAAAAGGCAATCGGCAGTGGGCTGTTACATCTGTTGCACAGTTGTCTATCCTTTCAAGACTTCCAGCAGTAATATATTATATTGTATTACTAACCTAGGCTATCAATTTACTAACAAAAAATCAAAATATTTTTCTTTAATAAAAGTAATTTTAATTTTGAGAAGCACGTGAGCTTTGCATAACAGCTTCAAGCACCTTGAATTGTATATTGTTTCATGGCTAAACTTAATCAGAATGTCAGAATATCAGTACTGCGTCTCTTAAAAGAAAAATGCTGAGCCAGCATCTATTCTGTCAAAGCAAAATCATTATTTATTATTAGTTGCCTTTCTTGTGTCTAACTGAACGAACAAATGTAACCTGTTTAAAAAGGTTTCAACAAACTTTGGGCTTAAAACTGTGACTAATATAGTTTACATTTGGTTATTTATTGACTAATTTAGAAGTCAGGAAATATAACGTTGTAGTATAATAATAATTGAGCAAAAATGATTAAAGCCTGAATGCTTAGTTGATGTTCCTCGGCTGCTGCTGCTTAAAAAATTGCGTGTCACGAGAGGTATTCAACGGAAGTAGGCTTGCAAGTAGAATACATGACGCGGAAGTGATTGGGAGGGATCGGGAAAGTACCTGTCGAGGCATAGGACAGGTCAAGTGCGGGGCGGGGCACTCGAAATCGACGTGCATGAGTGATGCGAGTGTAGAAGTTAATATCTAATCTATGGTAGAAGGAAGAAGCAAATCGTAGGTTGTCTTTCTCTATTTACCTAATAGCATTTCGCAGTTCGCTAACAAATACTAACAAACATGTGTTATGTGTAGTACTCATATTTTGCCAATAAAATTATTTTTGCTGCCTAAATTATATCATGTGCATTATTTAATTTAAAAAAATTATACTTTTAAAACCACAATTCTGTTCAGGTGTATAATTAGGCACTATCGAGCTTATCTGACCCTGTCTGGAGCCAGGGCGTTTAATAAGTTCTAGTCAATTAGTATTTGTTCGAAGGCTAGTGGGCCGATATTTCGTATATATTAGTCCTACAAAAGTCATGTAAGTACACTACAATTGCCATTCCCCTGTATACAATATCAAGGGTGGTGTAGCACGAGGGATTTAGATAACAAAGCGATTATGGATCACGCCATTCCGTATTAGGAGATATTAATATATCTATGATATTGTGTATATTCGAGTACGTATATTACGGGGAAAAAACTATCTGAGAGTGCGTGACTCCTCTTCAAACTTATGAAAGTATTTCATCGGACAGGCATGTAAGCTTTTTCGGTTCAGAAGCTTGGTAAATATTTCACTTACGGTTCAGCTGGATATTGCAAAATTATTGTATTGTCATTCGACTTACATACAATCACAGAGTTTTAAATCGATACGACTGTTAGAAGTAGGTTAAAAATTTTAGTTAGAGAGATTTGTAGTAACCCATTTTGTCAACATCCGAGCAATAATCTATCAACATAGAGACAATAAACCATTGCATTATTAGATAATAGCTATCAGACGATACTGTGTGCGTCAATTGTACCCTATCGTTGTATATCTTGACACGCGATGACCGCAAATCCCATTACGACGCGATAAACTGTTTCCTTTACAACTGCTGCTCATCAAAGATCAGTATTTTAAAGTTATTATGCATTGGTAATGTAATTGGCCTGGAACGCTGCTGTCATTAGACAAAAAATATGTAGCAGGAAAGTTTTGTGCGTTTAAAAAGGTGCGCAAATCGTTGGTCCTTTCGTAGAATGTTTCACATTCACCTCACAAGACTGGAGTTATAACACGAGCTAAAAGGTAATTTTCTGAAATAAAATGACTTTTTTTGGTGTAATGCTATAGGACGCTGAAAGGTCCTTAGAATCTCTAAGTAAGGTAAGTATTTCTTTATGGCTTTATCTTCACATTTCCTCAGATTATTGTTAAACAATATAAGGCATGACAATCTAAATTGCTTTAATTAATAGGTAACAATGTTATTGTTAGTTCTCAACTTGCTTTTTGTTCTTATCCTCACGGTTATTTTTAAAATGAATAAAATGTGTTTGTGCGCGTTTCTAAAGGCAGGGCTCTAATATGAGAGTTCCAGATTCTCACACAAGCCACGCCCATTAGGCTTTCAATGTAGCGCTTTAAATCGACAAGACTGTCTTAAAACTGAAACAAAGCTGTATATATCGACGGTCAAGTCAGACTTGTCGATACGAACAAGACAATTTATCTCTGATACAGTTTTGTCTGACGTGTGCATATATTTTCATAGAGCGCTAGTCTTTCTATCCAATAACAGTCTTGTCTATATGTAGTGCGCAGACTGTAGAGTCTAAGCTCTAAGTCTCCCGCCATATGACACTGTTGTCTTCCGGAAAGATAAAATAGCCAGATAGCCAGCCTTTCGGTAGCTTGAGGTTTCTGCGCATTGCTGCGAGGAAGATAGCCAGCGTGCTCGTCTGGAAAAACAGAGACCCGGTCAAGTGCGATTGGGTCTCGAAATCCGGTTGTTACCGTGAAATATTTTTTCATGATTCAGTCAAAAACTATGCAGCAAATAGAATAAACAAAAATCGTTTTAGAATGTACCGAACACGTTGACATTTCTGAGACAGTGAAGTTAAAGACAACGTTGTAGAGACCAACTCCTTAAGTAGGAGCACTTAATTATGTTCATCTCGCTCGCACGCGTCACTATACGGGGTGCACACTGAGCAACAGCAACAGGTTTATGCAGTCCACGCCAGTACCATATCTTTCATTGATCGATAGAATCAAGATAGGATTAGCAAAACTATTTATATTCTAAGTCAATGACGAAGCATTTTCGCGTTTATCTTAATTTTTCTTTATTATCAGAAGTTTTAAAGTTGCAATCGTTGTCGTATTGACGTCAAAAGTATTTGTATGAAATACTGACTGTTACCGAACAGTGGACTGTATATTAGATGGAGGTCTTTAACGAAAAAAAGCAACCTTGCATTAAGACATTTACTCCAAAACTAAAAAAACTGACATAAAACAAAAACAGCATAAAAAACCAAAAACAATAAGTATCAAAAAGGTATAATGAGGCTGCCAGTTCTCCACACTGACTTTGAATACAGAATTTTGTATATGTGTGGTTGTACATTTTTGGTTATAATTTTTAAGGTGTTATTTCAATGGAACATGGCTTATTTTTATGTGTCGCAAATGACACGTTCCGCGAATGTATGGAGCCCTGGCCTGGACCTGTATACTTTTATTTAAAAAATATTATTATCACATAAAAGTGATTTAATTAATATTTCTGAATATTTTCGTCTGATTTATTTGTACAAAATCAATAAAAAAATTAAATGGTGTGCAAGTGCGGGTGAATTTGATACATCTCTTTTTATCGAAATCCTAACCGAAAGCTGTGATTGCGTCACTAACATAAAAACATTCACTATGCTATGTCCAGCAGTGGACGTTTCCCGGCTGACGATGATGAATATCCGTATGAGAAACGATTCTATTGTACACAACAACAAAATACAAAAATACCATGACGTCATCGTGTGAGAAAATCCGAGAAAAAGCAAGAAAAGATGTCGCATACGGCGACAAGCGTTACCAAATAACAGGTTATTTAGCGTTCGCCAAGGTCGCGACAATGATAATGGTGAGGTGTAATCGTCCACGCGTCAGGTCAGAGACCGATACGGACAAAGTCACAAGTCGTGTCAACTCGGAACGTGTGCGTGGAACTTACGTACGATAATCGTAGCGTGAAAGAGATTTTCTAGTGCATCTACCATGAGTTTACGCAGGCGTAACGTGTATCGTTAACTATCGCTCTGTCCTTGTCACCCGCATCTCGACTGAGCAGCATTTCCGATAGTATTCGATATACGTTACCGCCTGCGTAAAATCATGGTAGACGCACTGATCTGATCTGCACCACAATGTTCCGATCACTTTGGCTCTTAAAGCACGGCCGATCCGTCGTCAAAACCACACTGGACGCTTACACCGACTCTGCCGGCAGAGACGGAAATTACACACCATCCCCAAGATCCAAGTGCTTCTCCGATCCCTTCATCACAAAGCGACCCTAAGCCGAGATCGAGACCGAGCGTACGCCCTCAGGCTTGTCGCTCGTAAAATGTTAGCCGGTTGAGCGCCATCCGCGCTCGCCAAATTGTTCAGGTGAAGCTGCAATGGTCGCAGGACTAACAGCATCAAGTCCGTTCGACAAAAAGGGCTGTATTTTGTACATACTCATCATCAACCCGGACTATAGGTTTCTTCCATGGTATGAGGATACATCGTTTTATAACTCAATGAAAGTAAACACAATTTTGGAACTTATAACGGATAGTATAAATTAGAAAAGGAGGTTAGAAAAAGGCGTTAACGTTATTTCGCCGATTAAATTTTCATACTTACTAAATTTCATTTACCATAACCTTTTAAAAAAATAGCTGGCTTTGTGCAGTAATCTAAAAATAGGAAATCGGATTGTAATGTTGCGAAATGAATATCATTAACATACAACTTCATAGTGAATCACAATTTTCATTCTTACACACTTATAATGACCATTAGCTGCGTAACGGCTACTGCAGCTTACAGTAAAGTTGTACTTTAATTACATCAACGACATACAAATTATTACTATATATATAAATATCTTTGAATTACATTCATTTCGCGACACTACCGATCTATTATTACTTATCAAAGCCAGCTATTCTGAATGAAAAATTGTTTATTTCTTTAAAAACTTATCTAAAGCATCATACAAGGTTGTAATCTCCTTGTAAGTATAACAACACTCCGAGACTCCGCTCTTCTTATCCGAACCTACCTACATTATATTTAAATGAAATAAACGACAAACTATAAATAAAAATAAAAATGACAATTATATAAAAATAATTCGTTAAAGTTAAAATAAAAGGTAGCAAGAAACAAAATTAAGAGGGTATGCGTGAGAAATATGTAATGTGGGGGAATGTGTTATGTGTAGGGAAAGTTTGTATGTGTGTATTCTATCTTAAAAGATCATGGTAAAAAAAATTTCCCAGGGAAATATTACCGTTAAACCTAATAATACGTTCGTCGCAAGTGATCCTACTCAACTGACCGGTAGTGGCTAGCTGCTCGAGCTTGAGGGGCAGGTCTGCGGTGGTGACCTCGGAGCCCTGTGGGTGCAGTATGTCGGGCATGGCGTTGCGTCGCCCCGTGCGGCCCGTCTCCAGGAACTCCTTCACGTCCTCGCTCTTACCGTCCATCACCGCCATCATTCTCACAACTGAAACACACACGTCATCTCAGTTAACAATGAGGGACTTCAAGGACTCGCTCAACAGATGGCGCGGAAGAGCTCGAAAGAAATCTGTCATAAATACACCATCCTCCACCCTCCCTCCAATGGTCTTGTTAACTTTGACAGCTTTAATTTACACAGCAACTATATTCTCTTTGGTAGGTGTACGACAGTAGGCTTTCATGGCTTTGTATCAAGGAATACAGTATATAAACTCTATATTTAGATTATTATTTGATATTTTAAATAGTGTACAAGTGCAGGCCGAATTCGAAACAACTCTTTTACAATTCACGTCTGAACTTCCAAATCTACTGGTATTTCAAATTTTCTGTCATTTTATTTTTATTGTCACACTCACGCACAAAATTGGTTTCAACAAAAAGTATACGATTTAGCGATAGAACTGTCGGGAAAACACTGGACTTTATCAACCGATCTCAATACTAGTACTTACGTAAATGTAAATTTCTTTTTCGCGTGTCAAAATGAAACGTCGTAGGAAGTAAGCAATTCTTCATAACGCTACTTTCTACTTTCCCATTTACAAGACCATATACAAAATACAAGGGGTTTGTGTAGTCTAATGCCACATAATGCATTGCTTTGTTGCCATCGCCGCCGGCCTGAGAAACCGGCCAAGTGCGAGGCGGACTCGCGCACAAACGGTTCCCAACCATAAAACGTACAGTATTATCTTATACCTTTAAACGAGCAATTCTTGTATATATACATATATACGAGGGGCATACCGAAAAGATCGGTAATCGAGTACTTTCGATTTAATTAGATTAAAAACTCTTTTTGATGAATAAACACTGGTTAGTTGAAAATCGAATACAATTGACAGAATTAAAAAAAATTTTTTTTTTAAAGAACAATATCAGTTTGAAATTGATAGGTCGATAAAAAAATGGAGCTTACAAGAGAAAGTTTCCGTGCCATAATTTTTTACAACTTTCGACGAGGATTATCTCAGGGACAATGTCTCGCTGAGCTTATATCTATATTCAAGAGTGAAGCGCCTAGCCAGACGACAATATATCGCTGGTATTCTGAATTCCGGCGTGGACGTGCTTCTCTTGGCACCGTACCTTCCACAGGCCGGCCAAAAACAGCGGTTACACCAGAAAATGTCGCTGTTGTGCGCCGAATGATACAGGATGACCGACATATTACATATGAGCAGATTCGGGCTACTTTAGGGATAGGTATGACTGCGATACAAACTGTTTTACATGGTGAACTGGGAGTGAGAAAGCTAGTTTCCCGCTGGGTGCCCCATAATTTGTCCGAAGAGCAAAAGGCGGCTCGTGTCAATTGGTGCCGGTCTACTCTGCAACGCTTCAACGGAGGAAAGTCAAAAGCAGTTTATAACATTGTCTCTGGTGATGAATCATGGATCTATTCATATGAGCCAGAAAGAAAGCATCAGTCGGCTGTCTGGGTCTTCGCAGGTGAGATCAAGCCAACAAAAGTTGTCCGCTCTCGCAGCGTATCGAAGAAAATGGTCGCTTCGTTTGTCGCGAAAACAGGACATGTAGTCACAGTTCCCTTAGAGGAACGGAGAACGAACGGTTACCGCTGATTGGTATACAACGGTTTGTTTGCCACAGATGATATCCGAACTCCGTAGAGGTAACCCGAAACGACGCATAATCCTCCATCACGATAATGCGAGCTCTCACACCGCTCAGAAAACAAGCGAGTTTTTGAAGCAGGAAAACGTTGAATTAATGGATCATCCTCCATACAGCCCTGATCTGAGTCCCAATGATTACTTTACATTCCCTAGAATCAAAGATTTATTGCGTGGTCAGCGGTTTCAAGGTCCAGAAGAAGCAGTGGAAGCATACAAATCGACGATTTTGACCATGTCAACTTCGGACTGGAATTGCTGCTATAATAATTGGTTCGAACGAATGCAAAAGTGCATTAACTGCAACGGAGAATACTTCGAAAAGCAATAAAAATAAATTTAGTTATTTCCTGTATGTATTGTTTTATATTCCCGATCATTTCGGTATGCCCCTCGTATATAATTCGGATCTCCGAAACGGCTCCAGCGATTTCGCTGAAATTTTGTATTTGCGGGGTATTCGGGGGCCAAAAATCGATCTAGTTTAGTCTCATGTCTGGGAAAATGTGCGTTTTCGAGTTTTCATGTGTTTTTTCCTTCGCATTATTCGACGCAAAATATGATGGGAAATTTCACGCTGTCAAACATAATCACTTTAGCCGAGTGGTTCACACGTGTCATTCCGTCCGAGATATTGCGTTCAAGTCCCGGTTGGAAAATTGCTTTTATTTTTGGTTTTTGTGTGTTTTTACTTATTTATTATTCAAGTTTGTAATTATTGTTCCACTCTTTATGGCTAACCAGGGGCGGAAATAAAGTTTTTGTTTGTTAAATAACTACGAGCAAAGCTCGGTCGCCCAGATATTTACCTTGAAATAAGGTTTATTTTACCGACCGTTCAACTAAGTTTATTTTTGATGATTTCTTCAAAACTATACATATAATATATAATAGGATAACGACGTTTAGGTTTCTCTGTAATATTTACATAAAAACCAGTCTGCTGTGATTATTAAAGATTTTTCACTGTAGAAAGTTCGGTGATAGAGAGCCTCCCTCTCCAAAATGCCAAATTCCACCACGATTACGATTGGTTGAGCCATCAATTAGCAAAAGCCCTTTCGCATTTCGATATTAGTTTAATTCTGACCACTAAATATACTTCGTATGAATCGATGACACATTATATAGGTATCTTGACATAAAATATAGTATGAGTACACATTCATTTTCGCCACGAAAATACTGATCTGGAGGATGGCATAAAACTTTCAACGTGTGAGTCACGATTATCTTTATATTAATTTTTGTTGGTGCGTCTTAGTGATCGGGTGACTTTGGTATGAAAGACTTGATCGAATGAGGTCAGGTGAGTTTTTTAAATTAATGGTTATACACTTGACCATCATCTCGCCTGATGGTAAGTAAAGATAAGGCCGATGGTAAGCGTGCGCACCTAAAAGCCTCAAGCAATAAGGCACTGGCTCTGATCCTTTACTACCGGAACATACCGGTGCTATTAACTCTGCTGTTTGGCGGCAGGCTTAGGTAACTAAGGTGGAAATAGAAAATGCCCTACCCGACTATAGTTACCCGACTGGGCGAAAAGATGAAACATAACCCCGGCTTTTCCAGAATATGTATGTATGTATAATTGTTTGGCATGCTCTGCGGTCTGAACGGATCGATGGATTTTTGCTTGAGAGGTGTCGTTAGATTCGTATTAACTGTGAGAATGACACTGGGTATATCAAAATCATAAAAAGTGTAAAAATATTACGCAGTCGGGTTAAAAAAAATTCCTTTTCATTCACTTGTTTGAACTTAGTGGCGGGAGAAGTCAGAGACAGGTCCCTTTGTTTATTCATGTGAATGTAAGAAGCAACCTTATACTGGGAAATGAAGCCCGTGCCTCACTAGCGACCTGGTCAAGGTCGAGGGGAACCGATAGATGCAAGCTTCCGGGACCGGTCATTATGGTGTACCTTTAGGGTGGCATATGTTCAGCAATGTAAGTTTCCCAGCAACAAAAATACACACCGCTGAGCACACTTCAGACACAACTGCCACAGAGACAAAGTTGTCTTATTTATACGTTTCGACAAGTCTGACTTGACTGTTGAGCGTCGGATACTCTGTGACAAGTAGATATAGACCGTTTTATTTCAGTTCCGTGTCTCATGTCATGACAAGAGCTGATACAGTTCAGTACAATATATATAAACTACAAAGGTAATATAGGTAGATGTTGAAATTTACAACACGTAGATAAAACATTGATATACAGCGTTGTAAAACACTATAATTTAGATTTACCACGCCGCCGTCCGTCCGTGGGCCGAGTATAGTAAATTATTAGTCTACCACTAATCAATACATCATGAAATAGTAAATGTTGCCGCGCCTCGCACTCTGTACGTAACGAAAATGACTCTTTTCTTCAATTGTCAACCAGAAAAGTTTACTGGTACGCCCGAACTTCCTACACTACGACGAATGAGGCTTTCCACAAGAGAAGTTGACATAACTACACTAATACACTAGGCTGGGAGGATTCTGGATAACAATTAAAATAAGCCAAGATGCAATGTTTCTCAAATTCTTAAAACCTAAAAGTAACATATCGGATGAACTGACGTTGAAGTTATTTGACCCGCACTTCGCTTATGGCATGGTGAGGGACGTGGCAATTTTTACTTCAATAAAGGGGTCCTGTAAGATTATTTTTTTCAACGCAGAAGAAGCCGCTGGCAAAAATCTTGTAAATAACATAAAACAAAATGAAGAATCATACCTGACAGACACAGAAACACTACCCGGTACGGTAGCTGACAAGTAGGTCGAGTTGATATACAAAAATAGCTAACAATGTTAATAGCGTTTGCCACCCGCCTCAGAGCTCCGGATTTTTGTAGGTCGCATACGACGAGAGGGGTAGCTAAGCCGCTGTACGAGGGGCATACCGAAAAGATCGGTAATCGAGTACTTTCGATTTAATTAGATTAAAAACTCTTTTTGATGAATAAACACTGGTTAGTTGAAAATCGAATACAATTGACAGAATTAAAAAAAATTTTTTTTTTTAAAGAACAATATCAGTTTGAAATTGATAGGTCGATAAAAAAATGGAGCTTACAAGAGAAAGTTTCCGTGCCATAATTTTTTACAACTTTCGACGAGGATTATCTCAGGGACAATGTCTCGCTGAGCTTATATCTATATTCAAGAGTGAAGCGCCTAGCCAGACGACAATATATCGCTGGTATTCTGAATTCCGGCGTGGACGTGCTTCTTTTGGCACCGTACCTTCCACAGGCCGGCCAAAAACAGCGGTTACACCAGAAAATGTCGCTGTTGTGCGCCGAATGATACAGGATGACCGACATATTACATATGAGCAGATTCGGGCTACTTTAGGGATAGGTATGACTGCGATACAAACTGTTTTACATGGTGAACTGGGAGTGAGAAAGCTAGTTTCCCGCTGGGTGCCCCATAATTTGTCCGAAGAGCAAAAGGCGGCTCGTGTCAATTGGTGCCGGTCTACTCTGCAACGCTTCAACGGAGGAAAGTCAAAAGCAGTTTATAACATTGTCTCTGGTGATGAATCATGGATCTATTCATATGAGCCAGAAAGAAAGCATCAGTCGGCTGTCTGGGTCTTCGCAGGTGAGATCAAGCCAACAAAAGTTGTCCGCTCTCGCAGCGTATCGAAGAAAATGGTCGCTTCGTTTGTCGCGAAAACAGGACATGTAGTCACAGTTCCCTTAGAGGAACGGAGAACGAACGGTTACCGCTGATTGGTATACAACGGTTTGTTTGCCACAGATGATATCCGAACTCCGTAGAGGTAACCCGAAACGACGCATAATCCTCCATCACGATAATGCGAGCTCTCACACCGCTCAGAAAACAAGCGAGTTTTTGAAGCAGGAAAACGTTGAATTAATGGATCATCCTCCATACAGCCCTGATCTGAGTCCCAATGATTACTTTACATTCCCTAGAATCAAAGATTTATTGCGTGGTCAGCGGTTTCAAGGTCCAGAAGAAGCAGTGGAAGCATACAAATCGACGATTTTGACCATGTCAACTTCGGACTGGAATTGCTGCTATAATAATTGGTTCGAACGAATGCAAAAGTGCATTAACTGCAACGGAGAATACTTCGAAAAGCAATAAAAATAAATTTAGTTATTTCCTGTATGTATTGTTTTATATTCCCGATCATTTCGGTATGCCCCTCGTAGCCAAGCTGTAGCTATCTTTCTTATATAGATAGACGAACGACAAAGAGTGATGGATAGAGCAGAAAATTGGCCTAGATACAGCCGAAGCAACCTAAACTTTGTACACGTAGATGCTAAAACTTTTTCTTTACAAAACGATAAAAACTTACGCGAAGTTGGACGAGTTTCACCTTGGCTTTTAACCATTAAGCCCTTGGCCTTTATCAGACAGGCTACAGCTAGCTAAGGCTAGATAAGGTCTTATTTATTTGATCGTCCGAATAGGACCGGAAAATAACTGTCTTTTAGGGTAGTTTAGCGTCCGGTTTACCTAGTTTAACGGCCAGATGAATATAGACATTGTCGGGGTAAAATTGAGATCTTGATGTCACTAGATTTCTGGTTATAATTTCTGATTAAAAGCAGAAATATCTCTAAATGCGCCATGTAAAAGTATTATCGCTTTTCATGCACATGTATTTCATCTCACGTAAGTATAGTATATTAAACCCGTAGCGTGAGTATTCGTTCACCCAAAACTTTTCATTTGATTGTTGATTCATCGGCCAGATCGCTACAGTTGGCATATTTAAATAACACGGTGGTAGAAAGTTTTCTCTCTTTTATTAACTTTATTCCTCGTGGGACCCTAAATCTTGGCTACATCTGTATTTCAGTGGCAGTGTATGAGTGTAAAGAGGACAAAGGGTGGTTCTAATTACTCATGTGGATCCATTATAGAGCCACAAGACTCTGTAAACCTGAAAACAGTCCCTTCGCGTATTTGTAAACAACCCTCAAGCAGTTCCCCAACTACAGTATCGCTCTTCATTTGAAATCTCCGCATTTCCCAGAGACCTCCGTCCCAGCCCGACCCCACTTGTATTTACTGAAAGCCTCCTTAAGTTCATCTTATGTTTTCACTACTAAGGCCATAATCCGATAATTTTGCTACTTCAGCATCTCTCAAGATAAGCAATTTCGTTTAGAAAGTTTCTTTAATACTATAAAATGATTCTACTAAAATATGCCTTTTGATTGGTATAAACGTAGAGGTAAACCTGTTTTTGTTTATGAAATATCGATGAAATGCGAATTTAAAGCACTTTACAAGATGGAAAAGAAATTACAATTGACGAAAGACCACAAGTTTTTGATGTTGAAAGTAGCTTGAAAGTTTACTATAATTTAGTGTATTTATTGCTTAAGATATTTTAATTGGAAGTGTTAAATGAGACGACTTTGTATTGGAGACAATTTTGTATGTCAGACAATTTTGGTTCACTTATGGTCAGACAAAATTATTCGTTTCCATGGATTACTACTAAACATTCAAGCTATTTAATACGCTATCTATCTAATAACATAGATACAAGTTATTCATCCCAGCTCTTAGTGACAAAAATAACAACAATACCATTTATCTCATGCAGGAAACATGAGAATGCAAAATTTTTATTCAACGAGCAACAACGCCGACGCCCAATAGACTGTGGATACCTATTCGACAAAGGAACGACACACAAAAAGAGATTTGAATACATTTTAATTCTATTTACCTTTTTTGTAACTTTGCGTGGCCCTGCATAAAGGTGTTTTCGAAATATGTAGATTTATCGACAATTTAAAAGGTTTCATCATCATTCATCCAGAATTGTATTATTTTAGACTTTTGATGACTATTCGTTAATCTAAATACGAGAGGTCTGTATATTTAAGAAGATGACAAACACAAGCGTACCCCCGGTTAAGTACGGATTAGACTTAAGACGCTACTGAAGCAAACTCTCCGTAGAATAGTAGGTGTTTGAATATGTTATTGCTGTCGCGATTCGGTACGCACACATACAGCCTTTCACATACTTTCACTCACACAAAAAACGCTGCATAGTATGCATTAGTAGTTACTGAGATAAGTGTGACAGACAGGAGGGTTTTGGTTTTGAACCCCACAAAATCGGAATAGAAAAACATTTTTCATTGTACTTTTAGTAAAGCTATAAAACATTCTACTCATACATTTTCAACATAAATTTTAGCAGAATTCGGTATGCTGTCAGTAGCTATTAGTCTTGGATCACTAATATACACCCTGCAGTACGCGATCGAAGACCTAACAAACTGTAGTTACGCACGCGGAATAAAGGCTCGTTTACACGTGTGCTGCAATCTTTATTTGATGTAGTAACAAAAATTCTCGCCAAAACGACGCCTAAAAATCACCATCTAAGTCCAAAATCGAAATATCAGCGATCTTCCTAAAACCAGACACGTAGTCAGGCTGCTTATCGTCGAGGTCGCCGGTCGCGGACGATACATGCTCAGTCCTTTTCATACACTTAACCGGAATAAGGAAACAAGATTTGAGGGGTATCCGGACCCCGAACACCTCCCCTCGCTCATGAGCTCACCAACAAACAACATTTGCTGTCATTTTAGTATAATAAATAGCACGACTCGAGAATGGGCTACCCGTCAATCATCCGGACAATCAAAATAGACGTATTTTATCATCGCGATTCAGCTCTCCAAAACAGCATCGGATACCCGACCGACACCTATTTAACAATGACAGTTGACAGCTTAAGTTAGGGTTGCCATAATTGAAAACATACACCGTAGTTATACTCCAGACGGACAAAGGGCTGATCACATTTATTTATTACGATTTGACAATATGACAAAAAATTGCACCTATAGACCGAAGCACTTGACTAATAGTCTAAGACTGGTGCGAGACCTTCCAAATAGGAAAAATACCCGTGCTAGGGTAGTAGGATATTAGTTGTGCTAGGGTAGGATATTGGTTGTGCTAGGGTAGGATATTAGTTGTGCTAGCGTAGGATATTAGTTGTGCTAGGGTAGGATATTGGTTGTGCTAGGGTAGGATATTAGTTGTGCTAGCGTAGGATATTAGTTGTGCTAGGGTAGGATATTAGTTGTGCTGGGTAGGATATTGGTTGTGCTAGGGTAGGATATTAGTTGTGCTAGCGTAGGATATTAGTTGTGCTAGGGTAGGACATTAGTAGGACATAGTTTTATAATTCGAAACAAAATGGTCCGTCAGAAGTCATCGACATAACTCATCGGATATTCTGAGCTCATCGATAATCAGCTCTTGGCATCGGACTGCTTAGATTTACTAGAGATTCGGGAATCACTAGTGTTTGATGGGGCAGATGCGTCCTTGATTGGTAACTGACGGTTGGCAAAGGCAATGTAAGATGCCCAGTGCCCACCGATCAAGAAGATACGGTAGTAGAACTCGAATGGATAACAACAGGGACCGAATTTAGTTTAATTCTGGGGCAGAACCTCATGCTTGCTGTAAATAATTTCTCCAGAGCAATCCTCATCATTGAGTCACATTCAAGTCATTTATTCGGTTTTAAAGCACAACTTAAGGGAACAAAGACACTATGGGATCATTATTTCTGAAACACTTGATTGCCAGTGGGAGTGATATGCAGTGTGCAAAATCACCAAAGAATTGTCTGTTGTCACCAAAGAGTTGTCTTTTGTTTCAGTACACAGCTCAACATTTTACTTTTATTATTCTCTTTATTAATTGAGGAAGCTATTACAAATTAAAGAATAAGCTAGCAAAGTATGCTTTTTGGCCAAGGCCGGTAAAGTAATCGAAAAAGACAGCTTGTGCCATATTGATAACTTAATTCTCATTATTTGGTTTCTTTGGTGTACGTACAATAAAGATAAATCCGCAAGCATTCATCACAGTAGTTCATGGCAATTGTCAACTTAACAGAAAAAACATTCTAGGTGATCTAGCAACCCTACAAACCTCTAGATCTCCCTCTCTGGAGGTCCCCCTCATCTCCACTCCCGAGTGGGGATGAGGGGGGTTGTTTTGCCCTTATATACGAGGCACATAATCAGTGGTTATTGTTAGAAACCATGTCACAGTATTATGACGAGGGAAATGAGAACGTATATTTCGACTGAACCTTATTTGTGGTATATACAGGAAAATATACCGACAAGATCTTATTTAAGGTGTAGTGCTCGATATTAATAAGCCGTACTTTATAATCAATTCCATTGCCATTCTTAGACATGAACCGCCACGCCGAATTTTCTGGGAGGAGATTTTTTACTATCACCGTGCTTGGCAATTGTGCCTTTCACCACACCCAAGGGATGATATGGAGATATTTTCCTCCTTCTACATGAATGTCGATATGTCAATCAGATATAAATAAGACAGGCTCGAGCATGACCACAATTACACAAGTGATCGAGAATGCACACTTGCCTAGAAAGCCTATTCAATCTCGCCTTCAATTCAATTCTTGATATTTATGGCAACTACAATCTCGCCTTGAAGACGTACACAATCTGACGTCAACTGACAAACGTCAGAGTGACATTAGCAGCGCTGAAATTAGACGGTATTCGGGCCACAAAAAGAGAGCATTATTTAGACGTTGTATCGTATTTCATTGTAAAATTAAGTCAAATTGAACAGCAATTAACGTTGGAGATGCTCGTCATTGTGCCTATCATTGTAATATTGTCAACTTGAATACCAATAAGCGTGTTCATATAGAGGTTCTAGTCCATCACCTAACACATAGTAACGAAGAGGACACACAAAAGTTGATTGCGTACAGCAAAAATATGGAATGCACTACCGGTTTCCGTGTTCCCCGAAAATTACAACTTGGGAATCTTCAAAAGAAGAGTAAATAGGCACCTTCTAGACCAACACGTAGCATCTTCGACCTCATCGTCACTTACCATCAGGTGAGATTGAGGTCAAGTGTTGGTCTATCTTCAATAAAATAAAATAAAAAGATTGCGTCAGAGTAGTTATTTATATTCAGAAGCATAAATCGTCAGTAAATTTGGCCAAATGGAGACCGACGTTCGTCTCTAATGAAATCCAATCGACTTCGCCGTAAATCGCTCACTTTTCGCCGTGGGTCGTGAGTCATACACGTCATAATAAATTCATAAGCCGGTGTCAAACATGGTGTCATTTAATCGAGTGTGACACGTAATTTAAAACACGACGTGACGGCAGATGCCAGGAGCTAATTAGCCTTCAATTCGACGTCAATTCGCGTGACCAAGCTTGTTACGTATTGTAATTTTCGAGCCGACTATAGACGCTCTTATAACACAAATAATAAGGTTGTTCATGGATATTTAATATCCTTAAAGTAACCCCTTATTGGTTTAATACATTAAAATTCAATAAACAAAATAGAAATTCAAAGAGCTTGAAATGAAACACCATGCGTTTCGCGTTCCCTTCAGGCGAGTCTGAGAGAAAATATGCACTATCAGATCTACCATCTAACACCTTTAACCACAGTGTTACTATTTAAAAAAAGTCGATACTGTAACCGATCTATATAAGCTTATATTGCAGCTGTCTCTAAGGAGGTCACGTAGGTAAATATATTACAGGGAAACTTCGCTTCGCTTCTGGAAACACAGACGCCGCGGCTAAGTCTCTCTAGACCGACGTTCCAGAAGACAAATGACCTAAACAGGGTGACTTTCCTAATTCAAGGGCAACCGACTGATGTGTCTCAGAAGCCCATCGATCTCGCAACACATCGCAAATACTGAGACAGCGCAGAAAGTAAAGCAATATTCGACTCTCAGAAAAGCTGCCGCACAAAATTGTTCTAGAACTAATGCTAACGGGACTAGACGCGAACGGAACGAAGTGCGTTTGCGGGACGATCTGCTAACGGGACGAATTGCAAACGGGACAATTGGCGAACGGGACCATATATGACAAAGCCATCATCAGCTGCACAGGACCATGGGCCTTCAATCTAGTCACGACGAATTGCTTTCAATGAAGGAATCTCCGGTAATAACCACTTTGTCAGTAGAATACCAAGCGTATTGAAAGCCGCTCTTGATAGCGATCTATGGGTCTCATATATTTTACCGACAGCTGTTATTTCCCTATGGCTACAACCTATATACCTTCAAAGCTATGCCAGGCAATGTTTATCTATGCAAGCGTATAATGCCTCGACTGGACATACATCAGGAGAGTTTATGATGAAAGAAAAAGACAGCGCCTCATTGTGAGGCTTCTGGGTGACCACGCATTTTGTCTAACGGCCTATCCGTCACTTATCTTCAGGTATAAAAACGAGACGGACTCGTGCACGACGGGTTCCGTACCAATATCTATAAAACTGCCAAAAAATCATATCTGTTGTATGGGAGCCCCCTTAAATATTTATTTTATTCTGGTTTTTAGTATTTGTTGCTATAGCGGCAACAGAAATACACCATCAGTAAAAATTTCAACTGTCTATCACGGTTCATGAGATACAGCCTGGTGACAGACGGACGGACAGCCAAGTCTTAGTAATAGGCTCCCGTTTTTTACCCTCTGGGCACGGAACCCTAAAAATGAAGGCCAAGTGCAAATTTATTACACAAAAAAAACCTAAGCCTACCTTCTTTATACATAAAATAAAAACCTTTCTTGACTAACTGATGATACGTGTATGATCTGCAAACTACATGAGCTAGAAATTTGAATTATCGTTCTCTTGAAGATGTGGATTGTAGAATCTTGCTATACTACTAGATTTTCCGTGTAGGCGAAGCCACCGTCACACTACTAGCCTAAGGTAAAAAGTAGAAGTTTTCTACTAAAAAAGAAAGATACACAAGTCATTAGGTACAGTACGTTTTAGATAACAAAGGACAGGAAGAACTTGACGATGACGATGCTTCTTTTGAAAGGTTCTTTTGAAAACGGGTCAACATTTAACTTTGAAAAGCTCATGACTATAACATTTTTTCATTTGTGTTTTTTTCTTCTCCAATTTATCTTTTCGTCTTGATGTTTTTCGTAGAATATTTCGTCAATTCCAGCTCTAATTTAAACACAAAAAGACGCCTTAATTTAAATTGAATTTGGCTCAAAAAAATGTCAGTCTTAATGAGGCCTTGTTAATTGGATTCATCTAATTGGTATTCCGCAAAGGAATGAAATAAAACCCCTTAGGCAGTCCAAGTTTTTCGTCATTGTTTTCTGTAATATTGCGCCTAAGACAAGAGCTTTCTTTATTGAGAAAGGACGCATTACACATCAATAGCAGCTCAATTTCACATTTAATGCCTACTTAGGATGTACATATGTATAGACCCAACTACAGTCGTAGAATAAAACTGAACGAAAAATATATGCGTAACCGATAAAAGTAATGACAATGCCTTCACAACCGATGTTAAAGTAAAGTGACGATAAGGCTGTTGGATGGAAAGCGTGCTTAACCAAAAACCTAAACCGAAAAAATATGACAGGCTTAGGTAACACGGTGGGAGTAGCGAGGCGGATAGAAAAGTGCCCTACCACCAAACAAGTCTCCCAAACCGCCACACAAACGAGTTGGATTGGGAATTAGCTATCACCATGTTCGGCAAGCAAGTTGGTGTTAAGAAAATAATTTCAGTGATACTCAATAGACAACTTGTCGTCCTATCCTTATGATGATTCGCAGCGAAAAAAGTAAATATCTAAAATATATAATCCGATTCTATTTCCAGTGAAATAATATATTTAACGTACAAATTTTCATTTTTGAATACATTTTTATAAGTATTTAAAATGCCATCCATCTAGGAGCCATCTTTGTAACAGAGCACTCGTACTTATTGGTTGGTGATATTAATTTCCCGCCATTATAATCTGATATTCTATTTTCAGTTAATTATTCCAGCCAGCTATCTTGGGCCTGTGCACACCATGTTTTTTAAACGCGCCGTCGTCGTCGACGTGTTAATATAAAGTGTTCTTATGAAATCCACACAAGTGAAGTGGCGGGATTAAATTTCTACAATAAATCCAAGCTACAACAGTAAGTAAATATATGGAAAATGCTAGCCAGCTTATATTTTCTCTTAGTAACCGTTTATTGTATCGAAAGTGAAAAACACTGTGCAGACACTTTTTTCAGATGTCAACGACCTCTATGTAATTAATACTTGAATACTTTTCTGGCTTCTGAAAAGATTTATTCAAAAAACCTATTCCCAAAGATGCTACAGCTTTACTTAGTTTCATTCGTCGTTTCTATTAAGGAGAACACCTTCCCCAAAGATGACCTCAAAAAGATTTGTGGCCAATATATTTTCAAAAGAAATAATTTTGCTTCGCGGGAAGGGTTGTATTCTAGGAAGAGAGATCGATTGTTTCCAATTTTGTCTCAGTTTCATATTTCAGCCTTTAGTTAGAGCAAAACTGGAGCGGGCAACGACCGCATCCGGACCACGGGTATTCGTAGAAGTAAGATAACCGACATTCCCTGATAGCGATAATAAAGTAGGGATAGGAGATAGGACAGGAGCTGAGGGACTTAGGAACGGTCAGAAGTGTAGTAAGAGCAATGGACTAACGATCTCATATCAAGGCTGTAGCGGGAAAGGACAGGATGAAAAAATGTAGGCTCTCAAGGAGCATGAGATTTTAGATGCGATACTGCCATGTACTGTTCAGGCATAAAATCAGATCAAACACCGAAAAACAGTCGAAAATTTAGTAATTGTACTAAATTAGGAAGGAGATTGAAAAGAAAACGAAGTCGTTTAGTTTCTTTGGAGAGGCTTTCATCCGAGTATTAATGAATGCAATGAAGATGGTAGTGATGAAAGCTTTACCACCACACACCACCACATACCACATAAGGGCCACAATAGATCTATCATGGTTTCAGTAAGTGGTTGGGCCCGATGGAGGGTGCCCTTGTCACAAATAATCAAATAATATCAGTTATGAAACTGAGCTATTATTTAGACAAGTAAATGCGTTCAAAAAGAACTGGAAACCGACTTCAATTGCCCTAAAAGTCTACTTTTACTGAGGCAAATTTAACATTTATATCGTTTTCTCATGGATGCCGTTGTCAGAACTGGACCAAATTGAAATGAGACCATACGGGAAGTACCACCTTTCAAATGAAAAAGAATCATCCAAATCGGTTCACCCAGTTAAAAGTTCTGAGGTAACAAACATTTAAAAAAAAGATTTAAAAAAATATACTTTTTTGAAGTCGGTTAAAAAGAATGTACATGTCCCCCTACAGTAATTACACAGATGAAAACACCAATCTTCCAATAGTTTACTTGTCCTAACCCGAACACGAGATAATTGTTGTATCGGGACCAGATTGCTACCTCCAGGCAGCGCCCGGGGCCCGCCCAACCGATCGGGACTATTTATAGAGGTCGGGACCCTGCCTTTCTAGAAATCAAACGTTCAATATCAAAGAGAGAATCGCAAACAGCTACAGATTTAATTTTGTGTCAGACGGCGTACCGCCCACGGCCCTAATTGAAGCTTGTTCGAGATTAAATTGACGTGTGCGGGATTGCTGTGCTGTTATTGCCTCAATCGATAAATTTATGGTGCTTCTACAGGGCCTGGGACGAACATGCAAAGTCTGGTTCGAGATTGCAGAAATTCTCCTATTAGAACACTTTGACGGGATGAAAAGTAATATGATGTCTAGTGACAGTCTAGTCAGCATCAAATCAACCGACGACGCAAATCTCACCGGCAGAATTGTAAGCGTCCACCTGAGCAACAGACAATACTCATAAATGGTCCCAGCATTTGATTCCGAGCACAAATTTATATGAAGTGTATACACGGCAACATTTGGGAAACTACGTCAAGTATTTACATCGTCGATACAACGAAGACAAAAGTCGTCTACCAATGCGTCCTTCACGTGATGACTTACGCAGCCGAAACATGGACATTCACGGCATGACTGATTTAAAATCACTCAGCAGGCTATGGAAAGATATATGCTCGGAGTCTTTATGATGAACCGCATTCGAACCGAAGTGACTGATAACCGCTGGAATAGACGAGTTCTCGGGTGGAGACCGCGCCAAGGCAAACGTAATGTAGGACGTCCCCCGGCTAGATGGAAAGACGACTTACGTAGGGTAGTCGGACGTGAATGGATGCGGAGAGCAGAGGACCGTACTCAGGGAGAGGCCAATGTCCAACAGTGAACCTCGAATACATGCTGTGAAATTTATCTGTATTATGTTTTCTGTAGATATGTTCTGTGTGCAATAAAGTGTTTCATTAAAAATTAAATAAGTAAAACAGAGGTTATGCAGCTAATGGTTCCTAGATGGCGTTTTGAGCTATAACCATAAATAGTGTAAAAATGAATATGTATGCAATATATAACTTTATACTTACATATACTTATAAATAGAAAGCACTAGACAAAGTACCATGAAGTCAGGACTATAAAAAACTGTACATCGCATTGTGGCCGACAATGGAAGTGCATTAAAGTTAATTGTGACGACGAGAAACTGTTGTGACGATAATCGACGCCGTTTGAGTCACACGGCGGTCTTTATACTTAATAGAACAGCAACAGGATGCATTTGTGTACAGATTTGTAAGTGTTATTGTTGCCAATATTCGTCAGCAAAAGCTGCGACAAAAAACGGCCATGTGCGAGTCGAACTCGCGCCCGAAGGGTTCCGAGGCTATAAAATATATTTCAAGCGTCTACCTGTTGCCATTCAAATCACGTTTGTTGTATGGGAGCTCCCTTAAATATTTATTTTATTCTGCTTTTTAGTTTTTGTTGTTATAGCGGCAACATAAATACATAATCTGTGAAAATTTCAACTGTCTAACTATCACGGTTCATAAGATACAGCCCAGCGACAGACGGACAGCGGAGTCTTAGTAATAGGGGTCCCGTTTTTTACCCGATACGGACCCCTAAAATGATATATTCTGTCCGTCTTTATTTGAGGGATTTGCGGAAATTTTTGTCATCTAATAGTCATATGTACATATTATAGTTCTCTGTGGCAACATCTTCTCATAGTATAATAATGCTACATATGTTTTCATTTTCATACATATGAACAAGGACAGATGATGTATAGACACCAATACTCGTACTTTATACGGAGCTATGTGACGCTATATCGCGTCAAACATTTATTCCTCAGGCAGAATAAGAGGGAGGATACACTAGCAATCAGCCGTCACCCACTCACTTATCATTATCGTGAGAAAACCCTGACCTCATATGATGAATTTGATTCATATCAGATTGATAGAGTAATTTCCCTCTTTATGAAAAACTATTGCTAGGAAAGAGCGTCGAGCTATGCTCAGAAAAGCAAGCAGATCCTACATCCATTTTTATGCAGCCAGTTCTTATTTCCTAACAATAATTATAAATGTACAAGTATATAGTTTTTCTGAAAACCGGTTATTAGGCTAGTATTAAACTGGTAAGTATTTTACGGGGGAAAGGGGGAAGGGGGGGCGTCGTTAATATAATTTTAAAAAATTAAAATTTTCAAGGCGACAACGAATGATTGCTATAGATTTATAGATAATCGTCAATCGTCATCACAATGTTTTAAATTGTCAAAATCAAATTATTAACAGAACATACGTTCACCGCCTCCCACCGATCAGCGATAACTCACTTCCCGCGCAATAGACTGGCGCAGAAAATGACCATATATTTGTATTTTGACATATAAATGTCATCCGTTCGATAAATCCGATATCACGACATTTGTTCCAAGTGTCTGACGTGTGGTGCTACAATAACAGTAACAAACAAAGATGGCGTCAATGTAATTTTCCACTTCAGTTTTCCACTTTGTTCGATAGTGTCACGATTTCAGGATTAAACAGCACAACGACAAGCAAAATGACAAAGTGTACGCTCACAGTTCTATACGAGTTACGCAAGTGGGTCGGAAAGGTACACTCGAGTAAAAAAAAAGTATCCACTTTTAAACCTTGTCACATTCACTCTTGCTTGTTCCTATGTAGTGTGTTGAAGGAAATGTCAATTAATGTGACATGGTTCAAAAGTGGATATATATACATATTTTTGTATTCGAGGGTACACTAAGGACATCATCCTGCATCAGTGATAGTTTGGCAGGAAATGTTCTATCAAGGAGTCACAAAGCTTCATTTTTGTGAAAAAGGAGTGAAAACTTCAACCAAAGATTATCAAGAGAACGTTCTGGGATCGTGTTGTGAAACCCCTCATCAATAGGCTTTTAAAAAAATCCGTGGATTTTCCAACAAGACTTTGCACATGGCCACAAGGCACGTACTGCCCAAGCCTGGCTTGAAGCCGTTCCGGACTTGCCGAAGACTGCCCATCGTCTAGCCCAGATCTGAACCCCTTAGACTACAAATTATGGTCCATTTTAGAGGACATGGCCTGATCTAGACGACACGCTGACATTGAATCTATCAAAAAATCTCTAGAGGAAGCTATGGCAAAATTTCCCATAGAAACAGTGCGTAAATCTATAGGTTCGATGCCAGATATATTAAAGTATCAAAACCAATTGTGAGCTGACTAGGTATATTCGAAATAATTAACTAAACATTTCCAGTCGGAAGAGTGAAAATTCTCGAAACCTTGCACAACTCTCCCGTCCGGCGGCGTCCGGCGGCTTTCAATTAACCTGTAGCGACTTAGTGATGAAGCCCTAACTAGTATAAAGTTTTGAACTTAATAACGAACTGTTTTTCATCGTAACTCCACGCCAGGAAGACTTACAACCGTTTTAGGAAATGAACGCACAAGGTTTCCTTCGTGTAGGCTTTACAAAAAACGATGAAAGGAAGGTCAAGTCTTATTTTCGTGTTTCAACTATAAGAAATTGTGTTAATTTGGATCTGTTTAACGAGTATGCATTGACTTTATCCTGTGGCAAGCAAGGTTTTTTTATATACATATCGGTGGTCAGACTCATTCGCAAAACAGTAGAATCATGAGCGTAGCGAGGGTTCCAAGGCACGAGACGCAAAGTAACTTTGCTGCCGAGAGAAACACACAACTTTTCATCTCACTACAGCGAGGAAAATGACAGACTAAAGAAAACATTTAACCCATAACAAATACGTTTTCAATCATTCATATTCATTGTTCATTCAGGTATAATACCCCAAATAGGGTACATTAAATATATATTTTTTATTAAAAGAAAAAGTTAGGTTCATCATCGTCATGTTCGAATTTCAAAAAACCTCTTTCCGAAAAAGAGCTTTCCACGCAGAGTTCGAATAAACAAGAAAGCCTTTCCGAACTAGTGTGGTGAAAAATAAATTATGTCAATATTTATGTATTTCCGCAAAATAGTTACATTTGGGATGCCCCGAGTACCCACTGACCAGCCGCTTGCATTTGAGGTATTCTGGCAGAAGCTCCCCGTCCCGCAGGAAAAACAAGTCACCAAATTATGAAGCCTATCGAACATGTGAGAAGATCTTTGTTGCCGAATGCTTTCACACGAAGAATAAGCAATATGGGTTATTCTAAGAGATTTTAAAAAATGTATACAATTTTGGTTGGCGGTTTTTCTATCGTGTGATGTGTGCGCGATGAAGTGAGCTTGTAATGATATCTTTCCTTAGCTAGAATTCGCGTGGAATAAACTTAAGTAAAATAAAAAAGAAAACATCAGAGGTATTCTAAAACTTCGCTAACTTAGTTGGACATAATTTGAATAGAAATTTTAAAAGTTATTTGTTTTGTTAATCGTGGCTTGTCCATATTTTTATTTCAGTGAAGTTCTATAACTTTTCGAATATAACAAAAGACTGTAGAAGTATAAGGTTGCTTACGTAACAGCTTAGGTTGGTAAGTACTTGTAATTTATAAGAACAGTTAAATGTCAAATGGATGAATGAAGAATCAAAACTGCGCGTGAAATGAAAAAAATGAAATCGTTCGCGACCGCGCTCGTCAAATTCCTATTCCAAGCTGTAATGGTCACAGGAGCAACAGCAATTCGATTCGTGAAAAAGTGCCGACTCGATACTGTTTCTGTTTATTGAACGAATATGGAGCGAGCGCGCAAACAAAGCGGGCCGGCGCGGGCGCGGCGGGCAACGGCTTTTGAGGAGTAACATGCGGGGGAATGGGGTGAACATTTGTCTGCCAATAGGGATGTGAGTTCCTCAAGTAATATCCGACGTGGCAGACTATGGAGGCTTATGTCCAATAGTGTATTTTCAGATTTCGAAGTCTTTTCGTCCGACAGTTTACTGTTCAGTAAGAGACAAACGATGTAGTGACATAATAAATATGTAAATATCAACTTGTAATAACATATTTTGCCTTTCTGAGTGTGACAAATCAAAGACGCGCCTTTTCAATACCTAAATAGCTATATTTATTCATCAGTGAATAATGCTATAAGGGGTTTATGGAATAAATAAAATGAGCAGGCCGCTTCCCACAAAGAACGAATAACCAATGGAGGGTTAGAAACGTGTACTGGGCCGCCGACGGAAGGATGAACGACCCAGTACAGGTCGTAAGGAGTCGCTGGATGCAAGTGGCTCGATACCAGTCACTATGGCATACCATGGAGGAGATCTATGTCCAGCAGTGGACGTGTCCTAGTTGATGAAGAAAAATACCAAAATAATCAAACAAAACTTCAATCAAATAATTCAGTTACATGCAAACAATAAAAAAGACATAAAATAGAACTAAAACACATGCAACTACTTTCCCACAAGATTTTTAGAAATATATTTTAGACATAACATTGGTGTAAAATACTAAATAGTACTTATTGTTCTGTGCATAAAGTTAAAGTTACACATTATAGAATCAAAATCATATTACATTTGATTCAAATAGGTGCATTTGATGAAAACGTTGTGTGCATTGTGAAATAAGAGTTGTATTCTAAAAGTTATTTGGAGGTAAAGACATAGTAGAGATTATGTGGGGACTGTGCATATAACATTTTTCAGATTGAATTCCTTTTTTAAAATGTTTTTATTTGCCTTAAGTTACTACATCATTGACTAAAATAACATTCAACATTTCTCTTTGACAACAATAATACTCAACTCATTTCAAATTATTTTACTTGAAACATATTCCTATAATATGTACTTCAATACTTTCAACAGCTTGATCGTCAAAGAGAAAGGATAATAATGCAAAGTCCCTACAACACCTATATGTATAGTTACACAAAGATTTTAACTTGCCATTCTTGTGCAAATGAAATTAAGTTTTATTGAAAAGAAGGTTCCGACAATATTCGACAAAGACTCAACTATAATCCACTCAACGAAAAAACACAATTAACATTTCATTTAAAAAATCCTGTTTCTGATCTTACATTATGGTAAATTATAAAATAAAATGTCTCTCAGCAGCCTTTGAATATCGGAACAGACTTACCTAGACTTTCTTAGTTGCATAATGTTCAACATTTACAGCATAAGTATAGTAACTAAGTGCTTAGCTCAACTAAGTATTCATTAAACAACTGTGATGCAAGAAGATGATGTAACCATTGAGATCAAGATAAACTTCAACAAGAAAAACTCTTATAGTTATAGTCACTTAAAATATGGTTTTAAAAATTATGAATGTTCCCTACAATGGCTTATATCAGGGATTTTCCCATCAGACTTTTTTTAAATCTACACAGTAAAAGCTGGTTGTAAATGATACGACTGTATCTAAGTGAAGTGTTTGTTGATATTGAATTCACTTACTGCATTGTTATACTGTCATTGTAATGCAGATTCGAGGTAGCTCAACAATTATTTTTTTGTTCTTCACTGTCTGTTACAAGTTTGTTGGTTTTATTCTACTTTTCATACTAGAAGTCTCTATGTGTTAATATCTAATGTCTTGCCTCTTTTTTTAAGTATTGGTGGCAGTTAAAATCAATTTTGAGTATTGCTTTTAATTTATTTAGTATTCGACCAAGTGTTACACACAAAAGTAAGCTTATAATAGAACAGCATCTTAGAATCCAATTAAACACAGTACATATATTATGTACCAGCTTCCCTCTATCTCCTGGCTTGAGAGGTATTCCTATCTTAGTGGTACTCAAACATCATTAAGGGGATCATACTCCAATTTTCAAGTGATTTTCTTGATATGTCAATTAATCAATGAAATAAATATTAAAATTGTCAATTGAATGTCAATATTGTAGGAACCTTTCATTGAAACAGAATTTATGAAATATGTACCATTTCATCCCAAAGTGGTGCCTTGTGGACTTGCCTCGCTCCACGAACAGATCACTGTCGAGGGACCATGCACCTTACTGTCCTGGATAGAATGGATAAAATGCAACCTCGTTAGTAAACTCCCACTATGTTATGGCTCTACTTGATATTGTGATCTTTCAATTAAAGTACTTGGATCTTGATAGCTGGGCATGTTTAATTGCAATCAGGTATATTTTACAGCCAGTCATGTTTTCTATTTGTATGTATCATGTGAATGATTTTAATTAATCTTCAATTCAATATAACTTTATTGTACACCAAAGCTTAAGTTAAAAATAAAATAAAAATAAATAAAAAATGTACAAAAGGCGGTCTTATCGCTGACAGCGATCTCTACCAGACAACCTTTGGGTAGAGGAAATAAGTAACAATATTTGGGTGGAGGTGTGACAGATATTGATAGATTATAATTAAATACTTGAATAAACACATATGTATACTTATATTAATAATATATAATATTAAATAATAATAATAAATACAGACAAATTAAATATACGTTATTTTATGGATACAATACATACTAGTACATAGGATTACTACATAGGATTAATTATTGAGAAAATGCGACTTAAGTTGGAATTTGAATGTGGCCATAGATTTGGCTTGCCTGATAGCCTCGGGAAGGGAGTTCCACAATCTAACGCTTCGCGCAGTGAAGGAGTCAGAGTAGAAGCTGGTGCGGTGGGAAGGGATGTCAAGTGTGAGCGTTTCTGAGGAGCGGAGGACACGATTAAGACTAGACGAGTGAAAGCTGAAGCGTTCTTTGAGATATGAAGGGGTACAGGGATTAATCTTGTTAGATAGATTAGTTTCACATCATTCCTGAAATTGAACTGCCAAACCTTGTGTACTTCAAATTAATAATCTTTCAAAAATAAAATGAATTAGACAAAAATATCAGGATAGGCTGTAAAAATATTGTTATTTCTAAATTCGTAGGGCTTAGTCAAGTATCAAAAGGAGTACAAATTCTTTTTAATTAAAATACATACTTTTAAATTTTTTGGCAAAATTATGTCCGAATGGTAGGGTACCTGGAGAGATGGCAAAAGACAAAGAGGTAGACAATGAAAAAGATGGGATAAAAAACTCAAACTTACAGCAGGTTCAAACTGGAGAAGTGTTGTAAGTCATAAATTTATTAAAATCAGTAGAAGAGGCATTTGCCAGGGTATATCATAAATATTTAAAAAAGGAACAACATAAATTAGCACCAAATATAGGAGTTTCAAGATACAAGGGCTATTGAAATTGAATTTTTTAGTTGGGATGCAGAAAAGGGGTGCTACGGTGGGGCTTTGTTATCATAAAGATTGTGATATTTCAAAAGAAAATCAGTACATTTATTTAATAAACAAATTTTTTCATTCAATGATTATCATTCAAATAAAATATATAAAGATGATAATACTAAATAATGTAGGTTCAACGAACGTATGTCATTTTAAATCATTTATTATCACTGGTAATGACTCGAGATGATTTTCAATAAGTTAAAAATGTAGAAGGACCGTTGCAAATACCATGCCAGATTAACAAGAGCCAAGGCTATGTCGTAATGTATCAAACAAGCTGCTACTAAAAATCAAGGTCCAAGCTAATCCAGCCCGCCGTCTCCGAGCGGCTGGCGAAGCGCCTCCATGCAGGCCTCTCACCTGACGCCTTGTCCACTCGAAGCCGCCTGTGCCTATCCACGCGTCCCGTCCGTACCCCAGACATCCTAACCTGACAGAACCGTCTTCCAGCTGTCACCAACAACCGTAACAAGCAAATTGTATTGATTCGTTTACTTGAAAAAACCGTACTCACGATCACATAACTGTTCCTACGATCCACAAAACTACCAACAGCTTTATTTATTTACCAGCCGTATGGGAGATATAACTCAAATATAACTTCACTTTTTTATGAACACTAGTCAGAAAACTCTTTTTTCACTCTGAATAGAGAATGTGCACAAAAATCACAGTTTTACGCAAAAGGCTCGGACAAATTGTGACGACTGACGAGAAAATTTACAGCACGGTATCACGGATAGAAACAGATAGAAAATTGAAAGTGATGGAAACTGGAAAGTGACAGTGACAAAGATTTATGAAAAAGTCACGGCGCTAGTCTTGTGTAGTACATGTACTAAGAACTAAAAAGACCTAATTCCCAATACTGTACTAGAGCGAACTATTCCGTAAATTTTCTGCTCTTAGTACATTTAGTACACTCGGACATCCGAACGGCGAGCGAGCGAGCGTCCGAACGAAACGTCAACCAGCCGCCAGCCGAGCCGAAGCGACCGAGACCGAAGTTGACCGAACGTCCCACGGAGTCTCACGGCTCGCGTGAGTGAAAGGTTTCGTTCTTAAACACGGGAGTAAGCGAGATGACGAATTTTCAGATTTTTACTTTACAAAACGTGATTTGACAGGCAGATCGATGAGATCTATGAAATTAGCAAAGTCTAGCAAAGACTAGTCTACCGGTCAGTAGTTTCCAAGATATGAGTTTTTAAGGTTCCGTTGCCAAATGTCAAAAAAACGGAACGAAAAATGTGTGCCCCAATGTAACTTCTAAAATGAGAGAATTATTCAATCAACTCAAATACAACGAAATACAAGAACTTTTATATTATGTTACTTGCTGCTACGGAGCCCTTCATGGGCGAGCCCAATTTTCGGTGGAAGTTTGCATGGTAATGCACATCATATATTTTGAGTTTCAGCTTGAAGTATGGGGAACCCTAAAAATTTTGGGTTTTTTCTAATTTTATTCTGAAAATCTTAATTCGGTTCACAGAATACATCTACTTACCAAGTTTCAACAGTATAGTCCTTATAGTTTCGGAGAAAAGTGTCTGTGACATACGGATGGACAGACAGACATGAAGAATCCATAGGGGTTCCGTTTTTTTGCAATTTGGCTACGGAACCCTGAAAATGTACATCTCGTCGAGATCGATGTTATAGAGACACCACTAGTCAGTAGTAAGTAATATGATTTTGGTATTGATCAATAATCAACCGTTCATCGTGAAAGCCCCACTCGGCACAGATTTTATGATATGAGCTCAATTGAGTTCATTCCAGTATACGATAGTATTTATTACTTGCATGCCTGTCGGTCCTTCCTTCTGAAGATCGCAAACAACAACGGAGCATGAACCGTCGGGACCGGGAACAAGCCATACTATTAAAGAGTTTCCGTGTACTACTGTACTAGTTGTACTAAAAGTCCGAACTAGTACATTTGAGCAATTGTACTAGTTCGGAGCGATCCGCTCAGTGAACGAGCACGCACAAGCCTACACGGCGCTGTAGCACGGTAAAGTATACCAGTAAGAGAAAATAATATGCGAAAATGACATGTTCTCCTTGTTGTACTAAATGTTTTTGCTTTTTTACAAAAGAAAAAAACAAACATATCAGAATGAGTTTCATAGACAAATTAAGCCAAGGGCTATTGAAGCTAAAACGTGCTATAATTTTTAGCACATCAGTTAGCGCCATCTGTTATTTGTGGTAAAATAGTTATATAATGTGAGACCTCACTATAAATAGTTTAGTTACAATAAAATAAAGCGAGCTTGTAAAGTGGTGAAATAACATTCAATCAAAATAAAGTATGAATGAAATATTTTATATCACTTTTATTAATCTACTGGGACATAGCCAAAATACAAACCCAAGGTTTCCTGATATTGGGGTGCAGCATCTATCCTACGGTCATGATTATGGGTATACAGAGAAACGTAACATATTATGTATCAAAAATAGGTACGTCGTCTAGTTAAATTAACATTTGTGAATGGTTGAACATGATACGAAAATTATTACTCTTAGACGTAAATCAAAACTAATTGATAAATAAATCTTTTATCCTACTAATATTATAAGTGTGAAAGTTTAGATGTTTGGATGTTTGTGACGCTTTCACGGAAAAACTACTGAATGGATTTGAATGAAACTTTACAATAATATAGCTTATACATCAGGATAACATATAGGCTATAATTTATAAAGACATATTGTGTAAATTGTACAAAATCACACTTATAATATAAGTGGGATTACATGGGCAATTTCGGCATAACAAAAACGCGTTGCCTAGCAACCGACCATAGTATATGTAAATTCATATATACAAACTTTCGCGTTTATAATATTGGTGCGAAAACTATTTGAATGTACTACGACAGATATTGAAATTTATTTTGTTTCTTTAAATTATTAGACTACGTAACAGAATAAAAACTATTTTGTACCTTATGCTGTACAATAATTTGTCATAAACGTCACCTGTGCCTATCGAACAAGTAAAATACATCCTGAAGTACACGCGGACAAAGTCGCGGGCGGAAGCTAGTATTAAATATATGTATCAGAAAACCCAGAATGATTTAATATACATTGTGATCATCTGAGTGTTCTCCAGTCATTTACTGAGGTTACGAAATGCGACACGGCTTATGTTAAAATTCAAGATGGTGTCCGGATATTAGGCAAGATCATAGGCCTCTAATAATCATCAAACGCCTTTACTTCATGATAGTCCTAACAGATGGCGTATTTTCACTCAAATATTTATTTATTTCATAAACTACATTCACTATGTCGTTTTGTGGATTTTTTAAATGGCAATTCAACATTTCCAATGTCAATTGACCAAAGAGTACTATATTCATTGACAACTTGACAAGCGTCAATGTCAGCTGTTTGTGGTGTCACAGAGGTGTCACAACTGAAAAATTGTTGAGGCCACTTTTATGTAATTTTCGTGGTCATACATCTCTTTGAGGTACGATATTTTTGGTTCTATAATATCATGAGCATAAATATTTACTTAATTGTGAAGACGTTGATGGATATTGTTTTATTTATATCGATAGATGCTTCGTAAAGTAGTGGTGGGGTCCGGCTTGATGGTGTTTGTGCCTGTAGTGAAGGCTGCTACTCCTATAGAAGAGAAAAAGAGTGAACCTATCAACCCGATGGTGATGAAGCCTTCAGACTTACCGATATATCCTACTCAAATTGAACGTAATGAGTAAGCATACAAAAATTTAAATCTTAGGTTTGATAAATCTCTCCAAACCGGATCGCCTCGATAACACCTGTTTTTCGCGCGTCGCCGCGTTTATGTTATGCAAGTAATCAGAAATCATAGTAAATTTAGAACTAAGCCCTTATATTAGCAAGCCAACATATTGGAAACCCCCTTTTATGTGGTAATGTAGAACATATTGTATCTGTGTGCCAAATTTCATCAAAATAAGTTCAGTGTGTTATACGTGATTTAGTCATAAATTCATTTTAACGCTAAAAGTTTTTTAGAATTTTTTTATTACCTTGGATAGAGGTATCTAGATGTCTATAACTTTTAGTCTTTATTTACACACAGGAGCTATTTTTTTTGATTCCACCTTCACCGTTCAAGTACCGGTCAAACAGAAGAACGGCAGACGTACACAATGTCTACAATATTCCTACAGCTCGCACCAAGCATTTCGCTTCCACATTTATGGTGCGTACAGCAAAAATATGGAATACACTACCGGTTTCCGTGTTCCCCGAAAACTGCAACTTGGGAATCTTCAAAAGAAGAGTAAATAGGCACCTTCTAGACTAACACGTAACATCGTCGACCTCATCGCCACTTACCATCAGGTGAGATTGAGGTCAAGTGTTGGTCTATCTTCAATAAAAACAAAAAACAAAAAAAAACACATAAATTAATTTTAAACCGACTGCGCCAGAAGGAGGGTTATGTTTTTCAATAGTATGTATGTATAATTGTTTGGAATTCTCTGCTGCTTGAACGGCTTGGTGGATTTTAGCTTGAGAGATGTCGTGAGATTCGTATTTACGGTGAGAGTGACACTGGGTAAATCAAGATCATAAAAAGCTATAGTTTTAAGTTGGAAAACATGACCAACAAACTGATGCATAGTTTGATGAATTAGTTGATAGATTAAATGTAAGAAGCTTTTGTAATTTAAATAATATAATACCTGCTTCAGTTTCAGAAGCTATCAAAAATTTATCAGAAACTGAGAAAATAAACCGTACCAAGATCATGTAAAAATGATATGACAAAAGCTTTAAATCACTTATTGTGCCTAATAATACACTTAAATATTCCTTTTCCCATTAATCCATAGACAGATCAAAAGCCAGTCTGCAAATGGTGTGGTAGACAGTGTGAGGTCTACACTCCTGCCTCCCATAAAGACTGTGCGGCAGCAGGTGGAGACAGTGCTGCAGCAGACAAACTCCATCACCAGCTCCGTGACTGACAACATCAAAGAATTTCAAGACAGGAGTGAATGTATGTTGTTATGTTCATTGTATGCATGCTGCTCACTCAATAGAATAGGGTGACACAAATATATTCTAGGGTAAATAAGCCCTTTCTATAGTGAACAAGCACCTAGGGTGAATGTGTGCATATTTTGAAATTATCGGCCCCTTCATCACCATCAGATGAGACCATGGCCAATTTGTCTATTTCAAATAAAATGAGCGCACACATTAACGTTGTCTCTTTCTAATACCACGCGTGAACTAGCGCTATCATTTTCTAATCGATTGAATGGGAGCAATCTCTAAAGTACAAGAAACTATGCTTTCGAGACTGACTCAAAAGAATATACTCTTGTTTTCCAGGGCTAGTTAAATATCTACGCGAGGAAGAGAACAAGGACGTCAGGATTGGTGCGGTGGCGATAGGAGGTCTGACCGGGTTCATATTCGGTCTGAGGGGCGGGTTCATTAGGGTAGGTCGTTTTATATATATATCAACCACGTAACTAAACATTGATCACATTTATGAATCAAAACCGGCCAAGTGCGAGTCGGATTCGCGTATCAAGAGTTTCGAACTAAGACTAAACATATTATTATCTGTAAATAAGGTTCATTGTTCTGACTGTATAACTAATATTCAAACAAAGGCCTGTCAACTGTGATTATTTAAGATATTTAACTTTGAAAACTTGGAAGCTAGAGGGGGCAAATGAAAAACTTTTTTATGATACAGTATTTTGGTTCCTTTTGAAATAAAAAATATTTTATTATTTCAGTTGCAGCACTTGTAATTGAATATTTCCTAGAACAATTCCGAAATCGGTAGTAATTGCTGAGAAAATAAATATATCGTTTTTATTACAGAGGATATTGTACGCGGGCATCGGTTCGTCAGCGATGGGCGCGGTGTGCTTTCCCGAGGAGATGAAAGAGCTAACACAGAACAACGGTGCGCTCGCAAAACAGTACATCAATATCGCGTACAACTTCTTGTATGGAGGTGAGCATTACTCTTGAACAAAGTTAGTTACCAAGCGTTTTCACTATCATGATAAAGTTTATCTAACCCGAAGTCTTCATCCTCATCATCAACAGACTATATATGTCCCCACTACAGCATTTCAGGCCTTCTCTCCTACAGAAAGTGTAATATACTGATTGTTTAAATATTCGCACATGCGAGTTATTGTACCTAATTGAAAACAATTGTGTCTTCTAGTGGTCAAATATTGTCTTCACGCAAAATGTATAAACAATTAATAAAAATACGGCAAAAGCACATTCATATCACATGATGTACATAATATTTAAAGGCAATTATTATTATTCAAAGTCTAATAATATGTGTAGGTTATATGAATATTATCACATTACAGTTAGCTGCACTGGCCAGCTTATTTATAGTGGTTATTACTTTAAATAATTGAATAATTTCAATAAAAAAGTTGCAAATGAATTCTTTTTGGGCAATGTCATCAAAAAATGCTCTACACTTTTTTTATAGTAAAACCTGGGGATCCCCAACTGGAGGTGAAATTCCCGGATTTGTCTTTTCCCAAAAACTTCTCGGAGTTTGTGGACATGACAGCATCAGTAGCTTCCACCGTGAAGCAGGCCGTCATGCCACCACCTAGTAAAGAGGAGGCGACAGATAAAGCTGCAGAGAAAAAGCAATAGGTAGTATTGTAAGTGGGGTTCGGTTCAGCATGTTTAAAACGGTTGCTTGTGGTGTTGTTTAACATTTCTTGGTTAATTTTTGTTTGTTTTCTTTGCAGATTGTTTTTTATTTTATTGTACTGCATAAGAAATTAACACTTTTTAATTAATTGTTTTTGCATGTTGTGCTTAATTAGGCTGAATAAATTTTCAAAAATTATTATCAACTGCAATAGTGTTTGCTGATGTTTCGTTCCATTCTTATTATTTCTAGAAAGCGGCAGAAGATTCAGTATTGGAAAATTGGCATTGAATTTGGTAGTGTAGAGGGGTGCTTTGTGGTAGAGGATGATTCTTTGTTTGCCGACAAAAAAGATGGTCCCTAGATTTATGGATGTCCTCACATGAAGTTCGACATGAACTAGGCTTATGTTCAATGGACATGACAAGAATTCTGATAAGATAACTGGATGAGGCGCAGAATCAATCAATAATATCTACCAATGGAGATATAAATCGTAACTGCTGTTTGGTTAAGCTTTTGAAATATGACAGATTTACTATAATTCCACTGCCTTAACGCAGAGCTAACAGAAACCTTGGATAGTCAGTTATCTATCTAAAGTATTTTTTTAAGTGAACACATTTCTTGTTTTCAGTTAACGTACACAAAAACGAAGATGACATCCAGGATCAGCAATCGGAGCAGCTGTGAGCACCTTTGACTTGTATCCTGTACTAGTAAACTTATTTATTGTTCCAGTGTATTATAAACGAATTATGTAATGAAATTAAAGACAATGTTTTATTATATTGTACTTTATTGCCATTAGTTCTTTAATACAGTGAACATTTCTACATCATTGGCATTCTAAAGTAAATATACACATTACACTTAAAATAGGTTAAGCGAAAATCATTTCTTCCCTTCTCTTCTTAGTGACAACAGTGCCAGGCTTGTGTTGTGCATCAGGGTGGTTCATGAGCTCCGGTGGACAAGTTGAAACAGAGCTCGTAAGCAAAACCTGCTTCAGATCATAGAACAATGCAGAATCTTCCTTTGTAACAAAAGAGACAGCTTTCCCAGTCTTTCCGGCACGTCCGGTACGACCAATACGATGCGTATAATCTTCGATAGTTTTCGCCATGTCATAATTGATGACCATACTGACATCTTTAATGTCGATACCACGACCAGCAACATCTGTGGCAACCAAAATGTCTTTGGAACCGTTTTTAAGACTAGCCAAAGCGAAATCACGCTGTTCTTGGCCTTTACCACCATGCAAGGTGCAAGCATTGAAGCCCAGCTTCTCCAAACCTTTGGCCAAAACGTCGGCGCCTTTCTTTTGATTGACGAAAATTATAATTGGTGGTTCGACATTTCGTTGCAGTATTTCAGTGAGCTTCCTACGTTTCTCATTCTCACCTATCATGAAGACAACTTGTTCTGTTCTGTCTACAGGTTTGCCAATAGATCCAATGTACACAATAGCTGGACGTCTTAAATAACTGCGCGCCAAGCGCTCTACAGCTGGAGGCATAGTGGCTGTAAACATAACGGTTTGTCTGTACTTCTTCTTTGAGTTGTAATTTGCGAGCAAAACAGATGCATCTTCTGCTGCATCTGTATCAGGCTTTATATTTGTTACAGGCATGTACTCTAAGATTTTTTGTACATCAGGCTCGAAACCCATGTCAATCATACGATCAGCTTCATCCAATACTACATATGTACAACGGTTGAGTACTAGGTATCTGTTTTCAAGCACATCTATAAGACGGCCAGGTGTTGCAATTACGATTTCACAACCTAACCTCAATTTAAACCCTTGATCTTCCCTTGAGAGACCACCCACAACAACAACAGAGGTAATTCCTAGTGGAATCCCAAATTTGTTTGTTTCCTCTTCAATCTGTTGTGCTAATTCACGAGTTGGTGCCAAAATTATAGCATATGGGCCTTGATCAGCATCCTCCAATCGTTCACTCTTTGGAAGTGATTGGATCCAAGTAAGCAGTGGTATGAGGAAAGCCAATGTTTTTCCGGAACCAGTCTCAGCAACACCAATGATGTCTCTATTTTGCAAACCAATTGGAATAGCCTGCCTTTGAATAGGTGTAGGGCTTTTGTAACCAACTTTATTGATAATTTCCATTATATCTTGATGGAAACCAGCTTCTTTCCAACAACGAATTGGGTTTGGAATCCTTCCTCCTTTGATAGTAATGTTGTAATCTTCTCTGAAAATTCTCCAATCACGTTCTGTCATCTCATCTTGATCTTTTTCAGACCAATGACGGTCATCCCACTTTTGTTTGTCTTCCTTCTTTTTTACTTTCTTCAGTCGTAATTTTTCTTGCTCCTTCTCTAATTCTGTTCTGCGTTTTTCTAGGAGGCTGCCATAAAACTTGCTATAATCTTTCTTCTGTGATTTGATGTCAATGCCTGCAATATGACCCCTCCCAAAGAATTGTACTTGATGACGTTCTTTATAGAGCTGATTGTAATCATTTGAAGTATCCTCTGATGCATCCCAATCAAACACAAATTTTCGGTCATTGAGACGTCTTACTCTGCGTTTTTTCTTAATGATTCCCAAATACCTGGCTTTGATAGCCTCTTCTTCTCGTTCTTTATCTTTGGTTTTATTAACTTCTTCATTTTTATCTTTTTTGTCATCTCTTCGGTCACCACCAGACTTCCTGTCATCATAATTTCTCTCCCTTTGTCGATCTCTTTCTCTCTCCCTCTCTCTTTCTCGTTCCCTTTCTCTGTCCTCTTTATACTTTTTTTCTTCATCTCTCTTTGAATTTGAAGGTCCTGTAAGATCAATAGTAGTGATCGTAGGTCTGTTAATATTAGCTCTTATAGCGTCCACCTGTTCCTTTCGTTTTTCTAAAGCTAGTTGCGCTCTCTGCTCCTTTGTTAAGAACACGGGCTTACTACGTGCTTCTTCTTCTGCTTTCTTCTTTGCCAACAGTTCCTCCAATGATAAAGGCTCGCGTTTAACAGGCTTTGCCTCATCTTCTTTCTTGGCCTCCTGCACCTCTTCTTCTGGCTTTTTATCCTCTTTTTTCTTGTTTCTCTCATCGTGACGACGGTCCTTATCTTTCCCGTCACGTTTTTTAGGACTCTTAGAACGCCCTCGTTCTTTACGTGGACTTGAGCGATCTTTCCGTAACGGACTACGGGAACGATCCAGATCCTTTACAGGAGGGCTCCGAACCCTTTCTTTTTCATTTTTAGGGCTCACCGACCTCTCTCTACGCTTTACTACTTTGTCTCGATAAGTCTCTCGATTATCATATCGTTCTCTTTCGCGTTTCTCTCTGGAACGCGACCGGCGTCGCTCAGGACTACGGTCCCTAGCCATTACACAGTATTATTTATGCAATAATTGTGGAATTTAACGTATTACGGCGTTTTTATACTAAATCAGCAAAACAACGCGTAGAAATTAGATGACGTAAAATTGACATTTATTGAACAATGTTGCTGTATTAAAATATATGGGCTAAAGAAAAAAATTCTAAAACATATGGAACTTATGTAAAATCGAAACGCCATATTTGTCAAAACATTGTGCAAAACATTACATTCTAATTACATTATTGTGATCAAATTCACTGATCAAATTGTGATGTGAAACCAATGAAACCATGTGAAACTGTAAGGTGAAACATGTGTTTTCATTTATTATTTTCTACAAAGATTTTATATTCATGTAAAGACAACTATCAAGAAATAAATGATTTCTTTCGGTTTCTTTAATATCTAGCAACATAAGTCCTTATAATAATGGAAACGTCTATGAAGTTTAAAATTGGATTCACGTCCACAGCAATAGCGATAGGTTGTGCAGCTGCTACTTACGCTTTTCTTAGGTATCAATACAGATTACGGGAAGCCGCGGAGGCCCTAAATTACTTGAAAATAAGAGTGGTGACTAAAGATAAAACCTGTGATGAGGTGGTCCAGGAGTTACGGAAGTAAGTATCTATTATCACACATTGAATTGTTTATATAAAAAACATACCGAAATTACAAATGGAAATAGATATAAATTTTTTTCCTACCATTTAGCACCCTCTTTTGTGCCCCGCAACCTACACAAGTATTATTTCAAAGCTCAGCAATTTAAATTATTTTTTACAGTATTTAAAACTTAATTCCCAACATTCCAGGAGGATACAACTCCACAGAACATTGGGCTTTGACTGTGAATGGGTGCAGGAGCATGGCAAGAGGAAACCGGTGGCTTTGGTGCAGCTGTCGTCATTTGATGGATTCTGTGGCTTGTTCAGGTTGGCTCAACTGAAATGTATACCACAGTCCTTAAAGGTATTTAAAAAAAAGTATTGTAAATCTAACACTAAACTGATAAATTAATTCATTTTTTAGGGTTCCGTACCGAAAGGGTAAAAACGGAACCCTATTACTAAGACTCCGCTGTCCATCCGTCTGTCACCAGGCTGTATCTCATGAACCGTGATAGACAGTTCAAATTTTCACAGATTATGTATTTCTGTTGCCGCTATAACAACAAATACTAAAAAGCAGAGTAAAGAAATATTTAAGGGGGCTCCCATACAATAAAAGTGATTTTTTTGACTATTTTATAGAGAATGGTACGGACGGAATCCTTCATCACTATTCTGGTTTTTTACATGTAAAAAGCACTGTAATCTCACCAGTGATATGGCTGGTGTGCTCACCCAGAAGCTTTATCTAATGGGGTGCTGGCTCTGCTACCTTTTCATACCAGAACACAACAGTGCTGCAACCACTGCTGTTTGGTGACAGACTTAGGTAATCTAGTGGTAGCTAGCTAGGCAGACATAGAAAATGCTCTGCCACCAAACAAACAAAATACTGAGAGATACTCCTACTGGGAATTGAACTTGGCCCCTCCAGTTCTTGAGGCCAAGTGTGTAGCCATTAGGCAAAAAGGTGGTGAACAATAGTTTGTTGGCAAATAAAATGAGCAAGTGATCAAGTTAGAATTTCTGAAAACTTTTTACACATACATATTTTAAACGGTTGATAAAAACAACAATACATACATCTCTACTTCATAAATTCATGCATCATATAAATTTGCATGAACTCACTAGAGTTAGAGATTATATCCCTTATGTAGAAATTTGATAATTGAAACATTTACAATTTTATTTAAAGGGTTATTCTATTCTCGTTGATGATTGACCTACCAATTATTTGTTTTTTGCAGGATTTACTAGAAGATGCCACAGTGTATAAAGTGGGTGTGGCATGCCTAGATGATGCTAGATTCTTGCGCTTGGACTATTCTGTGAACCCTACGTCATTGCTGGACATCAGGCATTTTGTGAAGCTCTGTGGCTATGAACCTGGGGGACTGGCTGCCTTGTCAAAATCACAGTTAAGGGTTGTCTTAGATAAAAGTTGGAGGGTCAGTTATTTACTTATATTTCTAAATATCTAGTGTTTGTAAGGCGAATAGAAAAGAGTAGTTTATATCATTCCTTCTGATTTCTTATGATGGAATTTTTGACTCACAGTAATTGGGTTTAGCTGGGCAGTGAAACAATAAAAAGTTGCCACTATGATAATATTTAACCAGATATCCCTTCCTATTTCCAGTTCTTCTGCTTTAGAGAGGCTAATAAAAGGACCATATCAACAATTTGCCGTTTATGTAAGATTAGATGAGCTGTCCTAAATACCCATATTTATTATATGATTAATTGCCTCTTCAAATCCTACAGTCTTTATAATCTCCAGTTTATTTTGCTTCCAGACGTAACTCCCAATATTAAAGTAGTTCACAACTCCATTTTTTCTGTTTATATTGAATTATTTATATAATCAAAAAAATTTCCTCTTAAATTTTAACTACATACAAAATGCAGATGTGATGCGTGTTTCCAAAAATGTGATGACATATGGAACCGAAACGTGATCATTTACTGTTGACCGAATATATAAGCTCAAAGTCACTTGGAGCTATGGAATGAGCTATCCTCGAAAATTATCTGCGTGCTGTTGATGATGACAAAATTATTTCAGATAAGATGCAGTGACTGGGAAGCTGACAGTTTAACAAGCCGTCAGATGAACTATGCAGCAGCTGACGCACACGTCGCTGTAAAAATATTCGTCAAGATAGTAAACGAACTGAGATATTCAAGGAACATTACTTTGGTTAATAAACATGACATATGGAATCATTTAGATGAGCTGTGCAAGAAATACGTCGATTTCAATTTTAAGAATAAGATTGCTAATATGAAGCCAAGGAAAGATGTTACGTAAGTTAATTTTCTTAACGAATAAAAGTAAATCACAGTGACTGAAAGAAGACTCAAGTACTGCTGTTTTTCAATTGCCAACTCAAAAAGATAACTAATAAATGAGAATAGTTTTTAAAAAGGCATTTGATAGTTTATGACTGTATTGTTATGATTATTGCATATATCCGTATCATTTCATCAACTATTTTTGTGGAGATTTAAACTTGTCAGTTGGTCTCCAAAGTGCCCTTTAAAACTGTATACCTGCAAAACATAGAGTTGTAAAAATAGGGTCAGGGGTACCCCAAGGAAGCACTATAGGACCTTTTCTGTTTATACTATCAATAAAAAGCAACAAGGTTGAAATCTTTTAGTATCCTTTTAACTTATAACTCAGGAATACTGTAATTTTGATTCGTAGTTTTCTCTGCTTTCAGAGACTTCACTTTTCAACCCTTTGAGAGGATAAAACCTTCAAAACACAAATACTAACATCCACGATAAGATAGAAAGAATTTTTTAAGGTAGATCCAGTGCTAAGATCATCGTTGTTATAGGATGAAAGAAGGCAAGAAAAAAGATATGGTCGTGAGCAAGAGATACCCGCACGCGACGCGGACGAAGCCGCTCTATCACAATTGTTTCTTGGTCGCGCCCGATGGGGAGAAGTTGTGCACTTGCGACAGTAAGAAGGCAATGTGGTAAGTGGTTTGAATGTGGTATTTTTCATTTGTTCCATATAGATAACCAATATTTTGATAATTAGTTATCTAGGAGGTACATAGATTCCAGTTAAGTATATAGTCATTTGAGAGGAGTCTGTTCAAAATGATTACGACACTTAGGTTCGTATTAATACGCGCTGCTTAATATAGAACTTAAGGCAACCTCGCTAGAGATCTCCTTATCGTTGAGCATCTACTTAAGCTAGCTACTAGCTTTATTAATAAATTTTACTCATTTGAGTACGACTCATCTCTAGAGACCTACAACGAATGGAATTGAATGATTGAACGAATGACTTCAGTTTTATGCTCAGATTTGGGCACCATAATTTATGTAAATCACATAAATTAAATATCGAAATAATCGTAAATCATTTTCAGGAATTCTTATTTCGAAATCCTGGCTTGCTTTCTGACATATAAAACACGTCCTTACTTAAGTCATCAAATGACTACACTCAGCGTTGAAAATCTAAAAGTCTCATGAAAACGGAATGAAAATCTCCACCTTACGTAACTGTTTGACAGCAGCATTTTGTGAATTATCAAACGAGACCGATGTTGACAATCAGTTCAGGTGTGTTTATTAATTAGTGAGTTATCTCTACGTGCTCCTCAAACTAGAACTCTGACTTAGCTGCAGCGTTTATTAATACGGGCCTAAGTGATCTTGAAGGAAAAAATGGTATTTTCTGAAAAAGTACTTATCTTTATACTTGGCATCATTCTTGTTCATTTGGTACATCCTTGTTCAGGTGGCATTCTTTTAGTCACTCACATTTTGTATCTTGTTTGTAATTTGTATTGACTGTACTGAGGTAAAGATGCAAATAAGTTTTCTATCTGTTCCTACAGCTGCTATGGTGTACTCTTCTATTTGAATTATTTGAAAATCAGTCCTTTTATCAATATTATACATAGCTTTAAAAAATTGATTCAAATCTTACCGCTATCTTATATTTGTACTCGGCATTCATCTCGCGTGATGGTGAGGATCAGACTGTATGTTTTATTACTATTTATTATATAGCCTTAAGTAATTTCTGTTTTAATGCAATAGTGACTGTTAAATCTTCCTACTCTGTCTTACGTATGCAGGTACGTCGAGAAGCAACTAGCGGACGTAGTGAGCGACGACCCGTTGACGGTTCGTCTCCGCTTCGAGCCGGCGGGTAGGTCCGTGGGGGACGTCGGACGGTACTACCAGCTCACCAAGGAGAACAAATGCGTGGTCTGCGGCGGCACAAACTCCTACATAAGGAAGAATGTAGTGCCTAGAGAATATAGGAAGTATTTTCCTGGTAAGTTGTATTTTACATATTTAGAATTATTAGAGCTAAGAGTATAGGCAGCTAAATAGCAAATTATTTATGTGACAGAGGTGATGAAGGATCACTCCTCGCACGATGTAGTGCTGCTGTGCTCTGCGTGCCACCAGCTCAGCAACGTGCTGGACCAGCAGGTGCGCGAGCGGCTCGCCGAGCAGTGCGACGCGCCGCTCTCAGGACGAGGCGAACACTCCAAGTACATCGAGGATCAGGACAACAAGTTAGTCTTTATTTTACAAAGCCTGGGAGTATGTTGGAAAAATTATATTTTGGTATAATTCGACAGACCATGTTAAAAGATTTATAAATTTTTTCTCGATACAACTAATACTTTTTTTAGCACTACCCGCCGAAAAGTGATTCTAGTCACGTGATGCTGAAAGGCTCGATATAAATCGGGCGAGTTTTGTGACGTCACATGCCAGTATTGGAGCGTTAAATGTATGAAGAAGCTTGTATCGATATTCTGAGTTATCTCGTAAAATAATGTTTTTACGTGTTACTTATATACCCTTATAAGAAAACGTTCAAAATGCAATTAAAAACTAAATGAAATAAGCATTAAATTTTTGAGGAACTATATTGGCAGTTTTTAACACTTTAAATTATTGCAAAATCCGTATTTTTATTTTAGGGTGAATCCTATTAATATCTGATATAGTATAAAATACAATTCAACCGCAATCTAATTTGGTGTCAAGTACCCAACTAGTAGTCACATGACAGGTGTGTGGTTGGGAAGCCCGCCCGCACCCCGCATCTACTCCCCGTGTTGCCTACTGAAAGTTACGAACGTGTCCACAGGAAGGTACGTTCAGCTGCCCGCGCTCTGCTGTACCAGTCGCGCAAGCACGTGCTGCCGGCGGCGCGTCGACAAGCCCTCGAGGAGGTGCTGCTGCAGCACTACTCTCGACGGACACCCCTCACTCAGGACCTGCTGCAGGAGGCTGCTGAATTGCAATGCGTGTACGTCAATATATTCATTATAACTACTGCACCTCCTCACAGAATTAATGTAGAACGTGCAGAATGGACGGTCACCGCCTCCCACCGATCCGCAATACCTCACCTCTACCAGCAAGAAACCGACCCGTTCAAGGATCGGTAATATGTCCATCCATTCGACGTGTGCCGATATCATGAGATTTGTTTGAGTTTGAATTGATAGGGTATTCTAAAGCTTGACAGTGACTGTTATCATCAGGCGGGAAACATCCACTTCTGAACCGAGCCACTTGCATCCAGCGCGTCCCCGCCACTTTAACTAAGTCGTCGGTCCATCTAGTAGGGGGACGGCCCGGTACACGTTTCACGATGCATGGTTATACATTAGTTATGGTTGGTTCTTCAAGCCATGTTTCCTGCCCATTGCCACTTCAGCTCACTGACTTGTCGAGCTATGTCAGTGACCTTAGTTAGGACTACAGTCATCATCATCATCATCAACAGCCTATATATGTCCCCACTGGAGGGGCTCAGGCCTACTCTTCTACAGAGAGTGTATGGGCCATAGTCCACCACGCGGGCCCAGTGCGGATCGGCGGACTTCACTTGCCTGTTCAAAGACATGCAGGTTTCCTCACGATGTTTTCCTTCACCGTTAAGCAATCGGATAATGTACTTGAATTGAAAAACAACTCATAGGTACACGGCTGGATTCGAACCCGGTACCCTCAGATTGAGAGTCCGCGCCTTATCCACTGCGCCACCGACGCTTCGGCTAACGAAGGACTACAGTACTTGGCGGTTAATATTGTGATAACCTGCAGCGTGGAGAACGCAGAGTACGAATCTCACGGAGCTCAGGTTGTGGAGTACTACGTGACGCGCGGGGGAGGGTTGCCGCGCCTCGAGCAGATGTGGAGGGAACACTTCCTGACCGCCATGAAGCCGAGACACATGCCCGACCTATGGTCCGTCACACACAACGAAGAGAGGTACGTCACACAATACCCACGAGACGGGTAATGATAATTATGTTTAGTATTAGACATGTGTAAGTTATGCGAGTAATGCATCACGCGTAATTACCCGATCGCGCGCTGCCCCAGCACACATTACTCGAAAAATTCGAGCATCACGCATTTCACATGGCATGACATTCCGCGCACACCCCGTTCGTTCTGCATTGCTCACTCGCACCGCACCTAGCGTGCGCACCATGCGCATGGGGCTTATCTAAGTGATGTTTAGAAAACATTGCATTTCAATATCAAAAGGCCTTTCGCATGTGTATTGGTGTAATGTAATATTATGCGGTAGGAAATGTAATAATGTATCACATTACATTATGAGCATGAGCAATTCGTGCATGCAGTAGGACATTACAGAGCGAATTACAGAGGACTTATTTTTCTATGTAAGGTTGTTCACGAACATGACGAATACGTAAACACACGCACCCGACGCTTGTCGGTCATCACAATTCAGAAGGTATATGAGTATCGATTTCTATACATATTATTGAAGTAAAACTTCTTTAAGCACGCTTGGCTTGGGGAGTAAGCTAGTGAATGTGTGACGAGAGCGTTACGTTGAGAGGGAGATATAAGTTAGTGAAGATGGAAAGAGAGAGAGGGCTGTATTACTGTAGGGCTACTGTACTGTAGTATTACTGTAGGGCGAGCACACATTTTCTTTCTCTCATAGCCAGTTTCATAAGTTCTACTTCAGTCATGTGGTCTAAAGCACACACGTTTTTTTGTAAATATATAAATTGTAAGTATACTCGTATCTGCTACTGTAATGATTGTGATTCTTTGTTTCAGATTAAGAGTTAGATTTAACGAAGGGCGACTTTCGGAACAAGATCTGAAGCAAATTGGTTTATCGAAGTGGCTTTGTATTGTATAACAACTTGTCGCAACAGTTGATCTTGTGTAAAATTTACTTACAATTACATTTGAAACATTTAATGACATTGTGAAGCCATGTATATACAAAATTGAATCATTTATGAATTTTATTTCAAAATATAATATGAATTGACTGAAAAATTTTATATTTCGATATCTGTTCGAAGATTTTGAAGGAATTGGTCATATAAAATATATGTTAAGTAAGTTTACTGTTGGACACGAGCCTCACTCATAGAACGCCATATTGGACTTTCCATGGGGGGACTTTTTATTGGTAATTAGTTGGTAATTAATAAATAAAATGAACATATTTTCATGTCTTATTTTGTACCTTTTTCGTCAGAGTGAGCATCACGCATAGCATCACGTATAAAATGTACACATTATACATTTTATAGAGAAAGCTGCAGAAGAACATGAGAAAGAAGAGATATATTCAGAGTAGGCTGTATGGCTTTGTTCCATTGCCTTCCTACAGTAAAATGTCAAATTGATATTGTCAATGTCAAATTTTGAAATTTGTTCCGTTGCGGAGTTGAGGGCTATTTTTATTTCATATTTTTATTTAGAAATGAAGTTTTGTAAAATAAAAACAAGCAATTCTCTAAATATGAAAAAGTTGAAACAAAAAACGATTGATAAAATGTTTCGAAATGGTGAGTTCATCGTCCAGGTTTCCATTTAATATCATTAAAAAGTTTGATTAATGTAATAGCCCTGTTGTAGTGATACAATCCCAGTGCCTCATTAAATAAAGGCTAAAATGGGTAATTGTTTATTTAAAAATGAAGTATGATTCCGTTCAGTTACCTGCTCAGCATAAAGGAAACCATGATGGACAACAACAATTTGTTGACCAAATTTAATTATTCCTGCTGCATTACATTAATACATCAATAGGAAGGACTGCACTTTAGGTGACTTACAATAGTTTTTGCTTGTAGAACACATCATGCAAATCTATGTGATGGGGTTTCTGCCCTGCACTCATCTCCGGGTCTGTATAAAAACAACAACTAACAAGCGTAATCTATCCGATGGGATTTCTGCCCTGCAGTCATCTCCGGGTCTGTAGTAGTCACCTAAAGTGCAGACGAGCCCATCAATATTTATATGAAACGACATCTTACGACTAAAATTCTATTTAGCTGATCCAAACCTGCAACACATTAATGAAGAAATAGAATCTTTGCGAGTGGAAGTGGAACAACTAAAGGAGCAGCTTGCAGTGAAACAGAATCTAGTGTTCCAGACCCTGAGGGAGCAATACCGAAGAAAACCGACTAATCTGCCGCCAGCACAAAAATCTGAGAATTTTGTCAGACCCCAGGTCAGATTGCAATAATATAATGCAGGGCTTCCCAAACTGAGTCGTGACTCCCTGGGGTGTCGCAGCATTGTCCCAGGGGCGTTGTGTGACGATGACAAGTTTTGAGAAGCTATGCTGAGAAAAGTTACGTTAAGAAAATTAACAGTCAGCCAACAGTATAATAAATATCTATTTCAATATTTTTTTCCATTTCTGCTTGTTTTGTTTTATTCTATTTCGAATAAGTATTATACATGTCAAAATAAATTGTGTTATTAGGCTAGTATTAAAATTGGTGGGTATTTTTGGCCCTGATAAGGAGGAGGAGGGGTGGGGGACTTGAGGGGCATTGTAAAAAATTGGCAAACACTCAAGGGCATCGCAATACAAATAAGTTTGGGAAGCCCTGATATAATGTATTCTGCAATATAAATCTTACAGTTTAAGATATATGCTTATAATGTACTTGTACATAATAAATAATTTGACTTACATCTTTAAAATTACACTATTACCATATTGACATGATATTCTCTTCAATACTGATACTTTAATTTATAATAAGATAATAACTGAATTTTTATTTATATTCTTGTGACATCACATAATTTTATTATTTTCCAATGTAGTTGCTACACCCTACAGGGCTCATAAGATATATGCATGTACATGTATGTTTTTTTGAAAGCAATAATAATGAAATATATTACTTATGTCTACTATGTCCATTGTCTTTCAATATCATCCCCCATTTATGCCATCCACTCGATTGGGTTTTTCTTTAATAATTTGGTTTTTATTTAACAGAAAATCATCCTAGAGACTTCAATACAGCACCTGTCAAAAGAGTTGGAGATGATGGCAATGCTGAGTGGTACAGAAGTACAGTCTCATGTGGCTGGTGATCATTGCACTGTCATATTCCATATGCAACACCCTTCAGAGGATGAAGTGAAGCATGGTCTCCGATTTGATTTGAAAGATGGTGAGTTAATGTGAAGTTTTGTAATTATTTCTTAGTTTCTGAATGCATTTATAAAATCTTTTTATAATGTAAATGTCAGTCATGATCATACATACTGTAACTAGCATAGCATTCTGCAATAAATGTTGAAAAGCTGTTAAACAATCAGTAGACCCTAGAACACACTGTTGAGTACATCCGTCGTAGCCCTAGCTTCTATTGTAAAGCTTTACAATAGAAGGCTAACAATATATCTACATAACATTTTGTAACAAGTATATATAATGCATGCCAAACTCAAACCAATGAACAATACAATTACTTCATACAGTTATAAATCATGTTTATGATGAACTCTTCAAAGTGTTTCACTTTATGTAATAGTCAATATTAATTTGAAACTTCCTCTCGATACAATAACCTGAAAGAGAAGCTCCGCTGTGCACTTCATAGGCTTGCTGAGAACAATGAAAAACTATGTATAAAAATTAACTAAATCATAAATCCTTTTGTTTGTCCTTTCTTCACAATGTTACTGAGAGTACGAATGACTTGATTTTCTGTATAAGGATAGTTGAAGGGCCAGAAAAGGACTGACTGCTACTTTTGACCCATGGAATAAATCCTGAAAACCAATGCAGACGAAGCTAGAATATTAATAATAATGTAACCACATTTGTTTTACAGGAGTCAGTGAAATATCAGGGTCATCTTTACCACTCGGATTCAATCTAGCTTCTGTACAAGAAGACTTCCTCACTATCATGACTCCGGAATTCTTTGGAGCTGTTAGGAAAGCGCTTGTCGCATACTACAATAGAATGGATCAATACTCTGCTTTAAAGGTAATGAAGGTGTTTTACAATTTAATCATAGAACCGGACCCCTTTAGTTATCATATATGAACCACACATATATGCGGTGATTCTATTCTAAAGCTGTAACCACATGGCGTTTTATATTTTATTTCATCAATTGTTATATTCATCAGACACTGGTGAGCATGGACGCACAGCTCTTCAAGACATCAGACAGCTCTCATGTGGAGATAACAATGTTAGTGGAGAACCAGATCGGAGAGGAAGAGGATCTACAAGTTGTGTTGGTGTTGGACTACCGGGTGTATGATATTCTGCCAAAAAGCTACACCGTCAGGGGAACAGGTAAACATTTATCACTCCAGTGATACACAGCATCAGTGCCTCCAAATGGGAGATTTGATCCAAAGGATTTTTAATCGCCTCCGTGACCATGCTGCACTATCCGATTTGCGATCCGAAGTCCCGGGTTTGATTCCCTGTAGGTGCTTAGTTTGATTGGTCTTGTTTTGGATTTTCTATGTCCAACACACCAAACAGAAGTGTTAATAGCACTTTTGTGACGTATAAAAGGTAGCAGAGCGAGCACCTTGCACTTGGCTTTCGTCTCACCTGATGATAAGCCCATTTAATATAATGGGTGGTCACCCAAAAGCCTCAAGTAGATGAGGCAGCTGTCATACTGGAACAACAGTGCTGTCAACATAAACTATCCTACCAACAACCAAACCGAGCACATATAGGTACCCTCACTGGGAATCGAACCGTGGACCTCCAGACAGGCAGTTCAACATGGTGTTTTCTTCATAGATGTGTAGTAATGTAATATTCACATACTTCTTTCTTAGATCCTGAGGCAGTAGAGGCCCTGAAAGTGCAGTGTGGGGTCTTCAAACGGAAGCCACTTCGGAAGGCGTTCAAAGAAGTGTTCATCGACGGCGTCGGTCGGTACAAGATGGTGCAGCAGGTACGTTGAAACGCAGACTAATGGATATGTTATTACTGATTAAATAGTTTTAATGAAATTTAGTTCATTTTCGGATCTACAACTGCGCGTGCGACTTCACTGTGCACCTCGCGCTGTGATGTAACTCTGACGTCACTACTATAGCTGAGCGAACGAGGCGAGTGGGTTCGCATTCCAGCGAAGTGCTCGTTAGGTCGTAAGGGTTGTAAATCCAAAATTTGATTACCCTATTTCCACTCCGGCGTGGTTTTATGCCGGAAGCAGCATTAAAAAGAGTACATACTTAAGATTGAAGTGCTTCGGGAGCTGAACAAAGAGTATATAATTTACGTGTATTACGTAATAAGAGACGGGACTCCATACAGCGAAAATAAACCTACCAAATCTCAAAAGGTGCAAAATCAACATCCATTCTCTATCATACATAATGTAGGGACAGTGGCGCCAACAATGCGCTAGTAGCGCCTTTGATGCTTTGCAATGTTTCATACAATTTGTCGTGAAGTAATTTGGTACTAAGTTGCGTCACACTGGAGCTGAATTGCTCCTTATTGTGTAGTAGCAAGAGTCTGCATTTAAATGACTCCGAAGCGATTCTTCTGGACCTCTTTGGCATCAAGTATATTATGCAACAAATGTCATGCTACAATTTTTTAAATTTAGAATGTGTTTGTTCTTGGCTTTCATCTCACGCCATGATAAGTGACGATAAGGCCGTTGGATAGACAGTGTTCAATTGTTTATCCAGAAGCCTCAAGTCGCTGGGAATTGAACCCGAGACCTCCGGATTGTGAATCAAATTTTATAGCTACTAGGCTAAGGAGGCGGTTAAAACAACGCTTGTGAAGTTATAGTTGGTAAGGAAAATGTTGATGTCACAGATTAAAATAAAATTTATTGTTACTTGCAGACCAGCGCCACCCCTGAAGAGGATCGCCGGCCGAAGAGGCTGCGTACGCGCAATAACAACGCACAGAACGACGACACGTTCTTGCCTGAAGACTGTTCAGAATACGGCGATGAAGACGACAGTAGCTGAGGGTTTGGAAGGCTCCTTAAAGTATCGCGAGCGGAAAATTGTAATATTATTTTACCTTCGATTTAAGTAATAAATGATGTCTACCTTTATGAATGATTTATTTCTTTATACTGACTTAATTTTCAACTGATTTCAAAAAAGGAGGAGGTTGTCAATTCAACTGTATGTGTTTGATTTTGTATGTATGGAGACACATTTCTCCAGCTACCACAGTGAAAACAACTCGGCAGAATTATGGTTGCTGCTAAATTCTGACTGAAAAGTCGGACTGTTCCTAAAATACCTTAATTTTTGGCATCCGTAGAAATCTAGCTCTTTGAGGAAGTTGACGACTACATTACATTCATGTAAACTCTTCTGGGTACAGATTTGGTTTTTGTTGATTTTCTCAAAAAGTCTAGAATCAATTTCGATATAATTTATAAAGGACCACCTCTGAAGTATGCTCTACCAAACAAAAATATCCTCAAAATCGATTCATAATTGGCGGAGTTATCTAGAGATAAAATTAATAAGAGACGGGAAACAAAATCGATGACAGATTGATAAAAAAATACCTCTATTTTCGCGGGTTTATTAAAGAGCAGTAAAACAACCATGTTAATATTACTTAATAAAACTTTAATCGAGTAAAAAATGAATTTATACAACATTTCAAAGTTTCATTTCAACTGACACACAAGATCAAGGCAAGTGACATTCATAAATTCTGAATCACCATAATTGGAGGAACTTCTCCACAGAGACGGCGGTTCTCAACCTGTGCAGTAGGTAGTAACGACAAAGGTAAAAACTAAGAGCATAGTTCGTTTATACACAGTTTGTTTCCTTAAATAGATAAATTTAATGAAGTGCAAATATAATTGTACATGAAAGAAGCCTTATTTACTTCAAAAGTTGAGAGCCACCTGCCGAAGAATGCATATATAAAACTAATTTGTGCGCTTACCAAATAAAATCAAATTAAATGTTCCCAAAATGTAAACAAAACTAAAAGAAAGCAAATATCATAAATAAACATGTCATTCAATTAACATATTTTGTCACTGACATATCTAAAAAATATCTAGATCTGTATAGAATAACACTGAAAATTCATACTTTTGTTTTCATTCTAGGAACATCAAATGTGAACGGAATTTTTAAGTGAACTACATAAGACAGAGGTAGATATATTTTGAGTGAATCCAACCACTATGTCATATACATCTACTCTCTTATATAAAATCTATATTAATAAATACTTTGCGAACTATTTCAGTCTATAATAACTATTCTGTACAAGTGCCGTGTATGGTTGACTGACATTTTTGAAAAAGTATCGTAGTGCTTAGTGTAACTTATATATTTTGATATCAAGCTTTAACTTCAAAATTATGGCTTCATCATGGCGGTGATGGTACTGCCAGTGTCAAGTAAAGAGACTGTACAATGTTAAAAAGGTATTAACAGAAAAGAGGAAAAGGGAAATAACTGGACTAGTTAAAGTTAGGTAGTGGAAAATACAGGGAATAAATACAAGTATTTATATAAAAAATACACATAATACAATACACTAACTACTACTCTACCTATTACAACAGAAATACCATACTTACAACAAAAGCTGAACTTAAAGTAATAAAAGCTGGAGTACCACAAGGAAGTGTTTTGGGACCGTTCCTGTACCTACCAACCTGTGACATTCCAGAGTTCGGAAATAGCACTATCGCAACATTTGCTGACGATACTGCAATTATGACAGTAGGTGAAAATCATTATGAATCGACCGAAAAAGCACAGACAGCAATTAACCAAATCTACGATTGGACCGTGAAATGGAGAATCAGGCTTAACGAGACGAAGTCGGTTCATATTGATTTCACAAATAAAATCCAGAAACATGTTCCAGTGTATTTAAATAGTAAGCAAGTACTATATGCGAATACGGCAAAATATCTCGGGATGACTTTCGACGTGAGGCTGCGTTGTAAAGCCCACGTCAAAAAGAAACGAGAGGAGCTGGAACTACGCCGCAGAAAGTTGTACTGGCTACTTGGAGGATATTCTCCGATGTAAGCCCACAACAAACAACTACTCTACAAACAAGTCCTCATGCCGGTATGGACTTATGGTATTCAACTTTCAGCACAAATTATACAAAGATTTCAAAATAAAGTACTCAGGGATGTAGTGAATGCACCCTGGTACATAAGAAATAATGACCTCCATCGGGACCTAAAAATGAATATTGTAACCAGAGTAGTCCAAAAGTACGCCGAAGCTCACGGAGGCTTCACAATCATGTAAATGTCGAGGCCATCCAATTCCTCGACAATACGGACATAGTGAGGAGGATCAAAAGGACAAAACATTTTGAGCTAGTGTAATTAGTTAATACTCACAATAAGGAGATAGGAGATCCACCTCTATCTCTAGACTGTTCGAGAAGTTCCGTGACAATATTATAATTAGTTAAAAATTTACACAGATTATATACAAATGAGGTATTAACTAAAGTTAGTAAATAATTGATATTGACGGGACGAGGAACTTATGGGGAAGGTTCTCTTAGAGCGAAACAGTTTTTTTGATATGAATTCTAGCACAGCTTTTAAGATTGACAATTTGACTGGGAAATTGACATTAGGGTATGCCCTTTATTAAATGGTCGTACAATTACATCCCTTCATTACGTATGGACAGTAGATCCCTATAAATATATTTTTAACAATTTGTGACTTTATTTCTTCTACATCTTAATGTCTTACAGCATAGCGTAGTCTACATTATCTAGGACCCTGATTGGATTTTACGATCTTCGGATTAAAAACCTTGGGAATTTTTTTTGATTATTCGAGAATATAGTTGTGCTAAACTCTGGATATTGATTTATAATGCCTAGCCTAAAGTATCAAAAGAGGATCGCCACACGAATAAATAAATAGACAGGAATAAACTCGTTTTTTTTCTCATATAAAAATTGTGTTTTTATTTCATCAATTCATGAACTTGTAAACTTTGTAAACGTTATCATTTTTTAGGGTTCCAGTTCCATATCCAATACTACCCTGATTTTCCTAGTACACTAATTTTATATTTTCAAAAATGTCAGTCGCTAACCCTGAACTAAAAGGAACAGATTTTGAGACAAGTTACAAACTTTGTGACTATGCAATTATAAATCTTGGAATTAAACTTAAAAGAAAAACAACGATTGCACGCATTTTGAGACAACTTTTTGAGACTATAGAAAGCTAGAAAACCTTGTGACTAAATGAAGAACTTTGCTTCATAATTAACATCTCGATTTTATCATAGAGCCATTACAAAATTATAAAATATCATGTTTATAGCACATCTATTACACAAAAATTATATTGTTTTACGATATATGTGGTGACGACGTACACAAAGATTTGTGATTCAATAGAATATCCGGGGATTAAATTAAACAAGCGGCGTTGTATGACTAAAAATGATTTTCGAGTCTCTTTGGCGGGGCGAAAAATGTAATTTCTATCCCCCTCTCACCGGCGCTGCTCACCAATGCGCTAACGAAGATTTTTTAAGTTACTTTCCCGCTATTGCATAACTAATTAATGATAATATACGACAATTCTTTGAAAGGCCACACATACATGCATGTGTGAACAAACGTGCTATAAACATCATTAACAATTCCATTCATACATATAACAACGTTAAGTAGATGCCAATTGTTTTTCTTATACATGTATTTGAAATAAGAAAAGAAAACAATTATTAATAGATCAATGAGCATCTATCCAACTTTGCTATCTCACAACTAGAGTCTTTAGCAAAAGGAGACCGTATATCGCTGTTTTATTTTCCCGCGTCGCGTCGGTTCTCTCTCGAGGTCTGTGGTAAAAGGAGATCCAATATCGTTTTGTTTTTTCCCTCCGCGTCGGTATCGGTTCTCTTTCTTTCCGGACTCTTTACAACAGCTGTACAATGCAACACTCACGCTCCGCGGTTGGGCAGAGGCTTTACTTTGTAGATGCGCACGAGCCAGTGTTCCGTGGTGTACGCCTCCTCGAGCACGTCGAGCGCGAAGTCTTTGTTGCCGATCTCGGCACCGCGGACGCGGTCGAAGCCGGGCGGACGGCCTGGTCAACGGGAACAATAATAACAGCCTATTCAATACATTACCGGATACATTTGGGAAACAGTGCAAAATAAATAAAAACACTAAAAATACTTTTAACTATAATACTTAAAAAAGTTAATATATAGCTTTCAGCTAAAATTATTCATTAAATTTTTAATGATACCAAAATAAAATTCGATACGATAATGATAGTCGGACCAACGGCTTAAAGTGCCTTTCAAAGCACGAAGTCTTACTTCACAATCGCTTATCAAACTGGAGAAAGTCTGACAGTGTGATTTTGACAATGTCCGCACCGGAATTGAACCCGGGACCTTCCACGTGCGTTACGCGTCTGAGTCTATCGCTCAGACAACAACGCCATGCAGGCCGTTTTGTAATTAGATATATAATAATATAGATATATACTGAGATATATAGAAAAAGAAAATAGTTTTTCGTATGATTTGAAAGCAAGGAGTTTGTATACTCAACTTCTTGAAGCAAACCCATTAAAGCCTGCTTTCTTAAATCTAAATGCCGTGTAAATATCTGTCAAAGTTGATAACAGTACTTTTGGGGGGCATGGACTGCCATGATGATTTATGACAGATTAATTTTGAACTCTTCCGCTCCATCTATCGTGTAATTTAAGTACTCAGCTGACAGACGTGTCCGAAGACTTAGCTTAGAAGATGTAAATGTGTACTGTTCAACTCACCTCCCTCTGTGTAGACTAGTCCGAATTTGTAGTAGCTCATCTTGTACATGAGGCAGTTGAGCAGAGTGGAGGAACCGTCCGCGTCGACGCGGAACTCCCCCGAGGGCGTGTAGTAGTCCGACTCCTTGATGTGCGCGCCACGATCCGTGCTGCCGCCGATACGGACCATCCACAGGAACTTATTTATATCTGAACATGAACAAACGTGCAAAATACGTTAACATTAAACACAATCATATAATGATTTTGGACGTCAATAACCAGAGTAAGGGCGCATAATTAATGTAGTACTACATACAGAACGAAAGTTCATTGCCCTCCAACGCTCTCCGCAAAGTGGTCGGCGCATACGTCATCCGATCATATATGGGAATATCACGTCATTTCTATGCGGTCTCCGGCCTGTACAGTACTCGCAAACTATGTTTACCCCTCTGAAGTTAGCCACAAAACACCGCGAAGTATCAATTATCGACGTATAAATGGGAGGCAAGGCAAGTTAGCGGGTGGAAAGAAATGTCCCAGTGTTTTATGTTATCTAGGGATAGTTATTATAGAAAATAATACACACACGTTCCGACTGTACATGTTTGAAATTGCGGAGAGCTAACTTCAGAGGGACAAACTTCATGTGTGAATACTGTACTAAGGGTCAAATTATTGAAACTTTCATGAGACATCGATAATTGTAAAAAAACGCTAGCTCACGTTAAATCCAGTAGGTACTGACTAGAGGTACCGATTAATTTTGGAACTATTGTTTTTTAAATTAATTATTATTAGCCTAAGGGTGCTACCATATCGACGATCAGCGCCATCTATAAATGTATGTGATGCAACTTCTTGTCTTTGGCGGAGGCCATGTCCATTATTACCGTGTAGTTATAATACTTACCATCAGAAGAGTAACCGACGAGTCCACCGAAGATGACGAGCACGTAGTCCACATCCAGCTCGCGCATGATCTCGTACGCCTTGTCCTCGGTGGAGGCCATGGCCTGGCCGACGCGCGAGATGTGCGTGTTGTTCCACGTGTTGTTGTCCACGATCACTGTTCGGTTCGCCATCGCTGTTATCTGGTACCCGTAGTCCCACCACGACATCACTTTAGAGTCCTGTAACGACGGTACATGAAATGAAAATGAAAAAATGTTTATTGCATCATCTACTTACAATTAATTTGTACTCCTTTTAAGCTAAAGATAGCTTGTATTAGGAGACCCCGCTCTTCTATAGTGTATACAGCTTATTTTTGTGCAGATAATGCCTATATCTAAGAATTTATATTTAGTGTAGTTACTTACATTTAAAGTTAAACAATAATTGATATTTAGCCTGTGTGCCAAGTGAAGTGAGGAGTGTGAGTTGGTTGTACCTTAGATTAAACTGAAGTGAATATGATTTAATTGTTACAGATTTTTTTGATAAAAATCAAGTAATTCTGACTCTCCATTACGTTATAAAAGGTCAATGAAACAAAGTCCTATTCACACTTATAATAATACTATCATGCATTTGTAAGGAATATACAGATTCCACGTCGTCTAATAATGCGTGAGGTCAACAAGAATACACACACACGCTTGTGTCTGCAAATTGCGTGCGCTGCATATTGACGGCCGAGTGTCTGACGTTTGGTGAACTTTGTGTGTATGTCGCAGTTGAATTGCGTAAAAGGCTGTTCTACATAACCGCTAGCTGTAACACTAAACAGTACTGTTAAATAAAGCAACTGAACGTTAACACGCAAAATTGAATCAACGTTTTGCATTAATCAATGCAGCGGGTCAATGAAACGTCAGATTGTAGTACTTTAGTTCTCAATTTGGTCGCTCGTGGCGCTGTATGTCATAACAACAAAAATGGCGTGAGTAGTTTGTCAAAATTTACCAATAAAACCACTAATTCAAGTGAAAATAACCCCGAGATTTTTGATTTTAATGACAACAGTTATCCGAGTTTTATGCTAGTCAGTGCGGGAACATAGAAAAGCCGTGGACCGAGCAATGGGTTTTGGAGGTTATAAAACAAATCAAAAGCGGTAAGGTGGCCATAAGTTCTGGTGTACGCCGAATACCTAGCGAATACTAAATGATGTTAAAGTTTCAAAATAAGATAGCTAGTTTTGTGCGGCAATTATCTAAAATAGCACAGCGGATTGTAATGTCGCAAAATGAGTATGATTAACATACAACGCCATAATGAGTTACAATTTCCATTTTTACACACTATTTTTGATTAATATTTAAAATGCCACCTACCACCACCATTAGATGCGTTACGGCTATTGTAGTTGACAATAAAGTTGTACATTATTGATATACATTTCGTGACACTATGATCCGATCTCCTAATTTTACGTAATTATTTCTCAAAGCCAGCTATTCTATTTTAAAAGATTATGGCAACAGAAATGCTGTACGGAAGTATTATGAGCGGATTCTCGTTAAAAATACATTATATATTTTTGACAAATAATAATTGTGTGATGCAAAACTTAGAATATTTGTCTGAGTAGATGTTGTAAAATAAAAAGTTAAATGTAGTTAACTAAGCTACAAAAACTGTGTGACTGTTTTCTTTTAATAAAAAATAATAAAATTATAAAAGGTTAACTTTATTATATTTGTAATTGTCAGGAACAAAAATAAAAAAATATATAACTAAATGTCATACTTTCTTGATTTGTAATTCATCATGGTCACCCTATAACAAAACAATTCATTCTCCAAAACGTCAAACGTAGCGCAGGGGCAATCCAACTAGACGTTTTACTGCTGCTTTATATAACAGTACTGTTTAGTGATACAGCTAGCGGCTATGTAAAACAGCCTTTTAAGCAATTCAACTGCGACATGTATATGCACACGAATGTGTCTGAATTAGACCTCCATGTCATACATGTTTAGTGGAACACGGTTTCTGAATATTCTGATGTGTTTGATTAGTAGTTCGTTAGTGTGGAAATTCGCCCAGACGATAAATCAAATAATTTATTCGTGTATAAAATATCCAAATGTGGGTTTCATTTTTTTTAGCTAGGCTGTAAAACTTATTGTAAATTATTCTATAAATAAATTTAAAAAAAATGTTCATACCATTTCATTCCAAAACTCATTGATTGGACAATGTTATTTTTTATGTAAACAGCTTATTTAATATGTATAGTATGTCCCCTGGTTAGTCCTGCGGCCGGGTTAGATAAACGGGCCTTATCGGGCCAACATGGTACAAAAGCCGAACCATGGTTGGCCCGGTGTTACCCGTGCAGCTGAGATGTGTGACGAATGCATCCAGTTAAGCTATTGGTAGGTTTGGATAGGTTTGGTAGGGATTTTAGGTAGTGTTTGGCTGGATGTGGTTGGCACCGTAGGGAAAGGATACATGCATTATATGAATGATTTTAGATGATTTATAATTGTGATCAATAAAGTGTATATCTATCTAGTTAGCCATCACTGACCTCTGGTGTGTTCATCTTGAGCCACGTGTAAGCCTCCCGGAAGTCGTCGAAGATGATGCGCGCTCCGTCGTGCGCGCGCGCAGACAGCACGATGCTGGGCGACGAGTACGCCTCTGACGTCACCCACGTGCAGTGGAACACGTACGAGATCAGCAGGAAGCCCAGCACGCACACAAACAGAGCGCCAACCTGACATCAACACATACATTACAATTTGTTAATCAATTTTTTAAATTAAAAGTGTGCGATGGGTTTGCAGTTGGCCTTCATCTCACCTGATGGTAAGTGAGGATAACGCCGTTGGATGGTAAGCGTGCACTGGCTCTACTACCTTTCATACCTGAACACAACAGTGCCCGGGACATCTGATGTAGCGACTAGGCCACGAAGACGGTGATATCTAAAAAATTATAAAAATCCTGGCTATCTCACCTCGGACCTAAATACCAAATTATTCTCATGCTTCTTCTTCTTCTCGTGCTTTTCAACTTTGGGCTCTATATCCTTGACGTGAAGGCTCAGCAGACTGGACGCAGCCACCCCGGAGACAATGCACATGACAGGTGCTAGCACCAACATGAGACGCACCATGACTCCCTGGTGGTAAGACAGTCCACGTTAGAATGGTGGTGTGTAATGTGGTGGTACAATGGTGCATGTGTGGTGATCAGCGATCAAAGTGTTGGGGTCACAGCGCGGTAACGACGGAGTTTGCTCGACGTCGTTTCGACACGCTCAAGCTTCGCTTTATTCATCATTTTATGTCAGGTTGTGTGTTATATTTACCGGCAATCAACTTGAAAAATGACCTTGACTGCGTAGTAGACGATTTCGGGTCTCTTTGGAGGGAAGCGGGAGGGGAATGTCATTTCGAACACGATAAGGCGTGTGATTGGCCGAACAGTAACACTCGCCCCTCTCGTCACCCGTTAAGCGCGAACTCATTCCCACTATACCCATTTTTGTTCAAGTTGTTTGCCGGGTAATCAGGGGTCGTCAGTATCACGCGCGCGATTTCACTCACATATATACAATGTGTAGGAATATCACGACATTTATAGGCAGTGTCCGGTAGACATGCACAAAAGTGCTTTTTAAAGTAATGTTAATGTCATTACTTTTCGTACCGCGTGATATAAACTCGAAACATTACGCATCACTCGAAACATCACTTGAAATGCGCGCCGCGCGCTGCCATGCAACAGCGCAAACATTGCTTTTGCTATAGTAATATTTGTAATGAATGACATGATCTAAACATCACTTGCTCGGAATTAAAATACGTAGAATGTAAGCCAGTAATACGCTTGCATTTCAGTAACATACGCGCGTTCTATCCTTTTTTATGGTTTTGTCGGAGGATACGAGCCCGTGCAACGCGCCCTTTCGTTCGCACCGCGTTAGGTGCGAGTGAGCGGTGCAGAACGTATACCTGCCATGAGTGATGCGGAGGTATTATGAGTAATGTTTGAGATGGTCAAGTGACGTGTGCTACAACAATACGCGGTCGTGTAATATAACGCGTAATGCACCACGCGCATCATTTACACATGTCTAGTGTCCGGCCTGTGACACAGTAGTTAATTTGGAGGCGAATAAAAAGAACGTCAATTATTTTCCGAATGGACTTGATGCTGCAACATAAATTTTGTATAGAAGCATTCTGAGGGAATTTCCATTAAGAAAATATAGTTACAAGACTCACCGCAAAATAAATGCTGAGCACGCCGTAGAGGATGATGAAGATATTTGCGTCTGTGAGCTTGGTGAAGCAGAAGTATAGCCCCGCGGGGAACAGGAACACCAGCACTTGAAGGTCGAAGTAGAAGGAGGACCACGACGTGGGCTGGTGCTCCGACACAGACGCTGGCGAACAAAGACCATATTATGTAGCAGGCAAGGTTGGTGGTAGGGTAGCGTCTAACCGCCTCCGTGGCCTAATGGATACACGCTTAGACTTACAATGCGGAGGTCACAGGTTCGTCTCAGAGGGGGCCCCTATTGGTACGCGGTTTGGTTGGTGGTAGTGAATTTTCTATGTCTGCTTGGCTAGCTACCACCATGTTACCAAAGTCTGCCGCCAAACAGCAGTGTTTATAGCAATGTTATGTTCCGGTATGAAAGTTAGCAGTCAGCGCCTCAGGTTGAGGCTTCTGGGTGTGCACCCTTACCATCCAACGGCCTTATCGTCACTTACCGTCAGGAGATGAACGATAATAATATTCCCTTCGCGACACTATAATTCTAAATCTCCTATTCTTAGGTAATGACTTATCAAAGCCAGCTGTTCTATTTGAAACGATTATGGCAACAGTGATTTAGTATGTAAGAATTCTGAGCGGAATCCTGTTAAGCTAATCGATTTGTAAGAGTTACAGCCATGGGTTCACGAAAGCGATATCCGCTATCGCTAAGTATCTTTCTATTCTTGTCACTTGCATTTCGACCAAGCGATACCAATAGTATTCGATATTCGAGCGCTAATGATCCGTTGGCAACTCGCTCTTACATTTTTTCTAGTGAACTCACCGATGATAGGAATGTGGTTCTTGGCATAAGACGGGTCAAGCAGTGAGTAGAATCTCCCGGTCCACGGGGAGATCTTCCCTGTGAGAGTGAGGACGACGGCGGCTGTACCCAGGGTTGCTAGCAACGTCGTCAGCAGAGCCTTGAACAGCAGCTCGAAGTTGGGGGGCGACAGGTGCTCGCGGAGGTACTGCGTGAAGGCGTACAGCTGGCATAGGCCAAATGTGCCGAAAGCCTGGGGGTAAGAAGACCACGTTGCTAATTAAAATGGCTCTGGATTCAGTAGAACTCAATATTCAAATTATGCAATTTGCAATAAAGGGCTGAATTAGTCGAGATGGTTTGAACGGTTATCCAATATCTTTGATATATTTCTTTACCAGCATGTGCTCCGAGCTCTGGACCGGCTGGAACCCGACAAAGGAGATCTGCATGGAGAGTATGGTGCCGACGCAGTATAGCGTGCTGTACGCCACGTAGACGCGCGCAGAGAACCGCCCCAGCAGCATCAGAGCGAGCACGTGGAGAGGGATCAGGTTTATCAGGAACACGTACCCGCCCCACGACGACACCTACGCATACATACAATAGGATAGGTAACAACAAATCAGATTCGGGTTAAATTGCATTTCTACAGCATATAAAGCCCGCAAAAATTAAAAAACCAACTCATTGGGAATTAATTTTTTTTTATTACACTGTGAACGTTTTTTTTAGTAAGGGCATAGTCACATAAAAACATTATTTTAAGCGACAACTAAAATATTGTTAAAAGTTTCATACATTTTCAACTTCAATGCTTAGAGCCATTTGTATGGAGCGTTTTTGCTCTGCATGGCTAGAATAACTTTTTGATGGGTTCTATTAGAAAAAGTATTCAGTTCTGGCTGATTGCACAATGATATGTAAAATAATCAGGGAAGTTTTTTATATAAACAAATTATTTTACGAAACTAATAGATAAATTACAAAGCATTGTGTTGTATATGAGGGTAATAGTTTCCCTTACTCCAACATTATGACGTAAATTATACTTAATTAAATTAAATATAAAAATGTACAAAAGCGCAAAAGCTAACAAGTCCTTATAACTCGTTAACGTGAATCTTTCGTCTTTTTAATCTGTGATCGACAGTATAGGTCACAATTTTTAAAAATAAATTGTAATCCATGTGAAGTCAATCAAAATAAGCAAATGTACATTTAGAATTGGCCAGTTTGTCGATATAGTAGTAAAACAAGTTATGAAATTGTATTGTGAGAATAATTATGAAAATGAAAACCATAGAGAATTTTAGGCATACTGCATTGAAGAATTTAGTCCTTACTTTTCAATTTTCTGTTTCATGTTTCCATGGGAGTAACTTAAGGCGACTTAGATAAAATATAAAGGGTTGAGAAGCAGTGTACAATTGTACATATGAATACCATGGACATATTACTGCAATCATCAGCTAGTCTGCCAAAAGTCTTCCGAAATTCGTAAGCAAGCACGTTTCCTAAACTCGACGTTGATTGCGTCTATTTTACTTCCGTATGTTTTTATGGAAACAAATATGAAAGTAAACTGTCGAAATTAGGTCAAATTTATAAGAGACAGTCTGTCTTCTTATTGATTAAACTATAAAATCATTGCGTGATTTTCAGAGTTTAGTCAATTTTAAAACTACATTTATATCGTAGCATAGAATTTTATTCATATTTTAAAGTAATCTGTCACAGTTTCATTATCAATGTTTTAACAATGCAGCTGATATACACTGATTATTATGACTTAACATAATATAGCTTTCAGAGTTTGTGATTTGAATGAGCAATTATACTTTATCATTAGATGTTGAAATCGAATTATGTGACAGTATTGTGGTACACCTTTTGCATAGACAGTGTTTATCAAAGTTCTATACTTGCATTTTGAATTTTATTTTTATCAAGTTTATGTCTCTATCATCAGCATCATAGCTTTCAGACAAGTGGACCGTTATCAATGCATTTTTTAATTCTAACACTGGTTAAAGCACAATGGTTCCTGGCCATGATTGTAGATTTTTTTTTCTCAGAAGATTCAACATTTTCATACATTATACCTATATTTTGAGTAGCAATACTATAATAAACTACATGAAACTAAAAACATTTGTTAGACAGATTATGCATTACTTACCATGTAAAAGTATGCCAGTGCAGTTAGTGTGGCCCACAATATAGTTCCAGAGTTGACAGCTTTAATCCAGAAGTAGTATGTGAGCAGCATACAGAATATGGCTATGCCTTCATTGTCGTAGCTGCCAGCCACTGAGCGACTGATGTAGCCAGGCACAATAGCTATCATGGCAGCTGCAACGAGGCCAGCTCCTTCGTCCTGCCATCAAAATAAATCTCATTAAGAAGTAATAATACTAAGAGTATAAATGCAAATGAGTTTGTTATGCAGTTTGAACAGCAAAGAATAGAGAACTGATTAGAAGTGCTAAGTGGGAGTTGTTAGTTTCGCCATTTGACAATAAAAATAGCACTGGTAAAGGTTGTTGTGAATTTCTGGTGTCCCAGGACGATGCCTATGTTCAGCAGTGGCGGTTTTCAGTCTTATGATTATTTTCTGTACTACCAATTTATATGCCATCAATAAATCTGTATGTGACTCTACTAATAGCATAATTATTAGAAACAAAACATGATGTGTTGCAAGCAAAAAACCGGTCAAGTACGAGTTGTACTCGTGTACCGAGGCTTCCTTACATAGTATAAATAATTAAATACTTCAAATCATGCTTTACCAAAAATAAGTCTGATTGAAGAAATATTTACTTTGCAGTTACATTCAATTATAAAGTTAAGTAAAGTAAATAAAAGTAAATAAAAAAGCTATTTTTTTTCTTTGTTATAATTTGAAAATCCTGGTTTTCAGATTTAATCCTATGGTTGTGGTGTAAGATTTTGCTCCTTGCCAAATTTCAGGATTTTAGGTCAATTCCCTTGCATTTTGTATGGAAATGGTTTAAAATACAGCTATATCTTTTTATTGCATTGACTAATAAACTTCATTTTGTCACAGGTCTATGTATTTAGTATTCGATATTAATTTCAGCTTGATAACTCCCTGAGTTTCTGAGAAAAAGGGCCTAGACAGACAGTTGGACAACAAAGTAATCCTAATAAAATGGTTTAAATTTCCATTGGAACTGTAGTTACATCTAAAACAGTTAACATACTTAGCAACACTTAACAGTAAGACGGGAAGTAAGAAAGTAAATTTGACTTGTAAATGTTCATCAACGTTTTATTGTTGTTTGTGCTCTGCTTTCATGTAAATGTAAGATCAAATTTACATGTGAAGCCAGTTGCTACCTACTCACTCACAGGATAAATAGAATGTGGTTCACTTCACTACTTCTATCACAATGTTATTCCTGGAGAGAAGTAATTAGATTCATCTATCTATACCAAACCTCTTATACTCTTAACTAGATGCAATGTGGGTTATTAATGTAGGAAGAAACTCTATTTTATGTAATTTCACCAGTCACAAAACAGTGTTGCCAAGCATATCCAAGCAAGCACATGGTACACCACAATTACTGGTTCTAAGGCTCTCCGATTCTTTGCCAGTCTAATAATAACCCACCTTCAACTCCTTGGTAAGTAGGTAGGTGACGATAGTGGTGAGTGAGGAGAAGAATGGGGCAAGGAACACACACACATTTCTGATGTCGATTGTTATGTTCAGGAATTGCATGACGTTGTATAAAGCAGCCGATGTCACCATGAGGCCAGGGTATATCGTTCCTGCAAGGAAGATTCTATTATAAATCCACACAAAAACCTAGATGTTACATATTTAACAGTATAATCAATTAATTATCTTTAAGGATTGGAATTATTACGCTTCTAGATTTTAGGAGTGATTTTTTAATTACATAGGGGTGGGTCCTAAGGACTTCTAAAAATCTCTACACTTTCTATTTTCTAATGCAATGGATCTTTTTCTAAGACCAGATAAAATATTACATACATAAGAAGGGGGGTCCAAGAAATTGTATGTGCTCTGGTGTTAGGGGGGTCAAATATGGCCAACTGAACTCACCACCTATGATACGCCCTAACGGATACCATGCTCGATCATCAAACCAGTTGTGGAAGTTGTAGAAGCCCTCTTCAGTCAGATACCGAGTGGTGCGGTAGTTGAAGTAAGGGTCGAACTCGTGGATCACGCTCTCGAAACGAAGGACGGAAAACAGGCGAGTTGCAAATGCTGAAAAAACTCATATTCGTCAGCGAAAGTGTACACCCCTTGCTTTATATTGTTTTTACCATAAAAACAGTGTAGAACTTGTTTATTGACAGCATTTTAATGTTTTTTTTCGCCATTGCTTATTATTTAGTACCACGTAAGTCTTATGCCATGCTGCTATGAGAGCTTAACGTAAACCACGTAAAAAGTAAATTGAGCTAAAAATGCGTTTAAATAGAGGATAGATTGTAAAACATACTCACATAATATCGCTGCCATTGATAAAACGGATAGTTTGATAAATGTAAGTTGTTTGTCCGACGAGAGGTGTGGCAGCCTCGCCTTGCTTTGAACCTCCATCGTCATTTTGATGTCGTTCGTTTGTCACTCTGTTTTTCGGATAAAAATTACATAAAGAGAGCAATTTATTTTATATAAAAATTCGGGCAAAATCTTCGCCGGCAACCTATTCCCAACGCCGACGCAATTTGACAGCCGCGAGCGAGCGGCGTGGCAAATTTAGTTGCTAGCCTAAAAACATTATTTATACCAAATAATAAAAGGGAGTACCGGGGTGTAATATATATAATACAAAACTTATAAATATGTAATTTAGACAATGATTTAGTAATGAATTCAGTGTATGATATTAAATTTCAATCAGTGAGTATGACAACACAACTAATAAAGAATTTGGAAATAAACAAAAGATTTTACAAGGATCAAGAATGAGCGAGAGTGGTTGTGTTAGTGTTTTAATTTGCAACATTATAAGAAGTGCTAAAAAAAATAGACGTCCGTCCGTCCGAAACCAAATGTCACTGTCATCATCGTCCGTCTGTCCGTGTCCGTGGTGGCCGTAGGCACAGTGTTATATTTCTGTTTATTATTTGTACAACTTTAACTCACAATTAGTGGGTATATCGCCAATAAATAAAAGTACCTTTCCTACATCTTCTTTAGTTTTAATCGGAAAACGATATTTGTCCTCAAATTCTCAAGAAATCCTGATAAATCAGTCATTGTGTTCGGGTCTGACTAATCGCGGTTTTCTCATGAGATGAGCTTGTAAAAGAAGTCAGTGACTGTGAAGTGAAGGTTGCCTGTGATGTCAGACGGCGATCCATCTCTCGAGGAGGATATCCCGAAGCCATTACTGGATAAAGTTGAGGAGAATGTGTTTACACCGAAGATAACCACTCCAATATTCGCGGGAAGTGTGAAACTACAACACAAAAGATCTGACGCAGCGGAATCTGAATCCTTTCTCACAGACGCCCAACGAAATGAGCTTGCGTTCCAACAGTTATTCGAAAATGGAGATGACAAGACCTCATTCCAAGAGGTAAGTTAAGTGCTAAAAAAATCTCGATACTGACATAAGATGTGCTTTGATGTCTCAGTCAATGATTTGCTTACCTAGTTATTTTCTGGGACCTTTATCTTCTACCTATTACCTTATCTATTACTTCTGATTTTCCCATAAACCAATTGGTGAGAAGAATCATATTGTATTTTATATTCACTATAGAATATATATTTAACTAAATCTTGGTATACACTTCGGTCATATTTAAAATGAGAATCTGTGCTATATATATATAATAAAAATTATAGAGAATAAGACCTGTAATATGGAATGTTAATACTTATAATAATAATAAAAACTGGGCTGCAAATTCAAATTGCTTGTGCTTATAAAGCTAAATATGCGGAAAAAAGAGAGGTTTCAAATTCGGCCTGCACTTGTACACTATTCAAAAAGTAAGTAATAATATGATTATGTAGAATAGTAGTAGAAAGACATTTTTGCATTTATTTTAATTGCACAAAATCATTCTTTTTGTACTAAGCGACAGCTTCAAATGTCGTTTTATTGATGCCATCTTTGTTTTCAATGTTAAGACTTACCTGTTTCATATGTTTTTTTACAAATAACCTAAACCAAAATATACAAAAATGGTAACTTAATCACTTTTATTTGATAATGGCCTATTAAAATTACAAGTGTACAAAACCAGGCCTTGGTGCCATACATTTGCAGAATGTGTCATTTAATGAACATTTGTGAACATTTGATAATTATATTTGTGTTGATGTAAATTGCTGATTTATAATAATTTGATATAATTAAAATCTAAAGATAAGTTTAAATATTAACAGACACCTGTATTCACATGTAAGTAAATAGTTTTTAGGCTTACTCACAATATTTCATCATACAATAACCAATAAAGCATATAAAAATCTGTTTCCGATATTAATAAAACATTTTACATATTGTGCTCTAGTAGTGTGTTCACTGACAAAATTGACAAAAATTTAACTTACATTCAAACTGATGTCATACAGTATACACTGAACCTTAAGGCAGTGCGGAAAATAACGGTGGTTAGTCATTGAGATGCAAACAAAAGGCGCTTGCTAATAAATCATCAAATAAATTTGCTGAATTATTATGATTAAATTGTAACATTAATTAATTTTCCTGAATTCAAAGCCAATTGAAACATAACAACACTGGTCGATCTTTTCTTGGTTATCTCTAAATAGTATTTTAAAACAAAGTTGTTATTTTTTTCTGTCTATTTGTGCGCTTTGTTTACCATCTGTATTTTACCTATATTTAACATATAAATAACATATGTGTACTAAATCAATACAAAGTACAGAACAGTTAATATTTTATAAAGAAAATCCAAAAATCCTTTTTTTTGGTGAAAAATATTACTAAAATTAAAGAATGTGTTTAATACAATAATCATTGTTAAAATGGGTAACTCTCATTCAATCCAATCGGTGCATTTGCCAATGGTGTTTCAGACCTATCTTCTACTAGTTATCAACAATTAGACGTGAGTTTGTTGTTTTTAACAATTATTATAGTTAATAATGACACAAGAAAGTTTCAATAATTTTAGAGTTTAATACATCAAAGATAACCATTAGAATCTTCGCTGATAGTACGAAGCTGCATTACAAAAGATCTGATGCAGAATCTGGATCCTTTCTCACAGACACCCAGTGTATGACAGGCAGTATAATACAGAACTTGTCCAGTATATGTGGTGCAGTTTGTAACAGTGTTTTTCTTTCTGAAAGCCTAAGTGTTAGTTGTTTATTTATATTCTTAAAATTGCACTAGTCAATCAGTCTTTTTACAAACGAATTCTTAAAGCAATAGCTCATTTTACTAGAATTTTATATTACTGAGTTTGTACTTATATTTAAACTTTGGAACAACAAAAAATAAACTGGTTTGTAGCAATGACACACAATGACCTCAAGGCTTGCTCTGTTATCAGTTAGCTGGTATACATATGTACATCTACATCTACTCTACCTACTTCATACATAACACATTCACACAGTAGTGAAGTTTCCTGCTGTGTGAGCACTGAGCATGTGCTGAAAACCATCAACACTATGTTTCTCAAACATCAGTTAGTTTTTGGATATATATAACTGATATATATGTATTTAGAAGATATGTTTTCGTTAAATAATAAAGTAAGTTAATGTGATAGGAAATGATTTCTATGTGCATTCTAAATAAAATATAATAAAATAAATCATGTATGTGTATATTAAGCCCAGTGTTATGTTTACTGTTATAACTTGGGGTTAGATTAGTTTATGTTATGACACAGTAACAATTTCAATTTCACATAAAATATAAAAATGTTCATAAAAAATTTAAATGAAAAAATTAATGAAAAAAAAGTATTAAAATGCACCTTTATAAAATACAAACAAGCCATGCGGGATTGTCTTGCCGGAAGGATAAAAATCCCAATAAAACCAGATTTTAAAAAAATGTAATAAATGTCAAATAATAATTTGATAACAATGACAAAATTAAAATGTGAAATAAAAGAACAATAAAATGCCATGCCAATATATCTGTGATATTATAGAAAATGGTTAAAATTAAAAAACTTACTCCAAAAATATTTTACACTAAATCACTTTATCCACAAAAGGGTTTTTAGCTGACCAAATTATCCTAATTTTCGTCATTAGTTTCACTCCGCAGACACTTGGGAAGGCGCTCGTAGTAGTACGTGATTCAAGTGAGTTTATTTGATATAGTTAAGGAAATACATATTGCAATAAATGTGTGATTTTTGCTAGTAACTTTCACCAGTATTATGGTTAAAAAGACGCCTACTGCTGAGCATACACCTCATTTCTTTCATGGTAATCTCTAATGACCGGTCCTATGAACGCGTCGTCGGTCCGTCTGGTCCTTCCACTGCACGCACCCCAGTGAGCGGTCGTCACTCGCGAACTCTGCTCTTCAATATTTGTTACTATAAAATGTTTTATTACAAAATGTTTGAGAACCACACGCTTCAGTAATGGAACCCTTCTGAGGCAGTGAGCAGTGATCTCATAGCTGTTAGTGTGCTCTACTGTGATGTTAATTTATTTGTTTATTAAGTGAATTCTGGTCACAGCAATAAATGATTTGGAGAAAACCTTTTCAGAATGTCTAAGGTACATATTTCAAATTTCTTAACCGCCGCCGTGGTTTAAGGTCTGATTCCCAGTGGGGTACTCGGATTGGCTGGTGGTAGGACATTTTCTATGTTCACCTGGCTACCTACCACAGTTGTTTTTATAGTGCTGTTGTGTTACGGCATGAATGGTAGCAGATCCAGTGCCATTATTAGCTGGAGGCTACCGGGTGAGCACGGTTTACATCTAACAGTGTTTGTTTGGTGATGGAAGGCAAAGTGCAGTCCCATTATAATTAAAAAAAAATGCTTGCCAACGGAAGTCATTGGCAGCTTTGTATTTTTCTGAAACTACAATCTTTTGGACTTGGAGTCTTCAAACCTAAAGTGAACAACAAGCATATTTTTAGCCGATATGTCCATCATTGTGAGATGAGATCTTTAAAAAATATTAGATAGGCTTCCGTTTGATCTCACTTGTTAAGCGACGATGTGGTCTATAATGGTTCACGGTTGCCTAGAAATAGTCTAATCACTATGGCCTTGAAGATATCCAGGTGGTAGCGCTGGGGAAATACAGAAGCAGGCCGGGAATTGAACTCCTTAGCAGTACGCATATTAAATGAAGAAACAAAAAGCTTCGTGCGAGGCCGTGGGGAAAGACGTTGTAGAAGTAAAAACTGTCAACAAACTCGCGTGGTTTATTTATAATCTTTATTCACTGTCAAGTTTTCGTAATGGTTGTAAATACGCTGCTGATGTTAATTTTAGACGTTAGTTTATTGAATTTCTTCAGCTTCAGTTACGTCTCAAATCTGGTCGTATGGCTTTAGAATGTTTATTAACCCATGTCTTCTCAGTCATAGTAGGCGATTAACTGAAAATGAGAGGTGATGTAGAGTGTGTACCGCTAACATCTCCCTGTGATCACTAGCTAGAGTAGCTAGCCAGATAAGCGTGGTGATCTCTACAAACTATGTTTGACTTTCTCTTATTTTTCAACGTAAATCTAATCGTTCAGTTGTGTCCCTATAATCTTTAAGTCGAAAAAATACGATCGTCCAAAAGGCCGTATTTGTCGCAGCTATTAACTAATTACTGACCCATTACTAGTAAATGCTTAGACACACGCTTGTCATGCAAATCCCCTGAGTGCAGGAATCTATTAGTTGTATTAGGACAAGCCAGCGTTCACTCGGAACACGAATATTCGCGAGTTTAATAAACCTAAATTGAATTGTTTAAAAACTCATAACGAGATGAAGGTCTTGTTTGAATCTATTGTACATCTCTTAGATACGGAATTCGAATCGAAGTGATCCCCATAGAACAAAATGGGACCAATAAACTACCGATAAAGCTCATCGGATTTACAAGTTGAACTGGCAATGGGTTGGTCACCCGTTGGTTTGCCGAAGCAACGAACATCGTTGCGTAAGACGCCTTCAGTTTAGGAGAAAGATGACTTACAGTTCGTTCGCTTAGACCAGAGGTCCCCAGACTATTTTCTTATAGACCCCTTTTAAAATTTAGCTGGTTCCGGTGGACCCCCTGCCGCTAAATTTCTATTTCATTCCCAAAACTCGACAAAAAATATAAAGATTAGATCTAACTATGGAAATTTGCATTGCGGCTGAGCTCCAAACACGAATTAATAATTTTCGAAAACAAAGTGACAATTGATTGGTTAGTGAATTAATTGATTGTGCTGTGAGTGGATGTTAAAAAAGTAAAGTTGGCCAATAAAAAAAAGTGATTCCATCCAACTTTATTTTTTACCGACTTAAAAAAGGAGGAGGTTCCCAATTCGACGCGTAGGTTTTTTAAAAAGTTTTTTTTTTTAGTATGCGTGTTACGCGATAACTCCGCCAATAGTGAACTGATTTTGATAATTCTTATTTTGTTTGGTAGGGAATATTTAAGAGGCAGTCCCATATAAATTTTAAGGCAATTGAAGTCGGTTTGTAGTTATTTTTAAACGCGTTATTTTTTTGACATCTACTGGCAGCACACGGAACCAATCAATTCTCACTTATTTCATTTAAAAAACTCCCCAATCGAAGTCGTAAAAAGAAAAATAGTATGTTGGTGTGTTTTAATTATTCAAATAATTAAAATTAATGATGTAACGTAACTTCCAATGACAATCACAAAATAATCTTAATGGGATTACATCCCGTATTTAAGGGATTGACAGCTAATTATCAATATTTGGCTTCTAGAAATCTCGACACGCACTGAATATGTAATATGCCAGTTTTTACAATTGACAGTCACTGAGCTTCGTAATACGAGTATATTATCTGCCTACATTGATAGGTGAAGTCAAGCCAACATTTTGGTTCTTCTTAACAAAGACTACCTTGTATAAGCGAACAGACTATAGGTAGGACTATAATGATAAGGAGAGCAAAGGACTGAGTTAAGTGTCGCGACCAATAAGATGCAAGTAGAGTTGAGGAGTGACGCTGACTTGGTGATGATACAACTGCACGAGAAGTATTGTTGATACAGAACAGAAACAGAACAATATTTATTTGACTAAGACACACACAACATAATACAAAAACACAATTGACACATAAATTGCGTAAATTAAAGATAATACATTATTATTTATTTATTATTATTATTAATGTGCATATAGGCATTGTGTTGTAATGTGTCGTCAAACAGGACTAATCTCAGCATCTGCTAGCGTAGCCATAGCGCTGGTTTTCGGATAAACCCTCTAATATACCTATAAAATATGTCAAATGTATGTGTAAGTGTATATGGTCGTGTTAACATATAATACGATACGTGTGTTTGTATGTACAGTGAAAGCAGTGAGCAAGTGTGCAGTGTAGGTGATACAAAATTTATGTATAAGTAAAAACTTAAAAATAATTAGTTTTTTATCCATTTGTTACGTCGCGTCAATGTACACTCGCCCCAATATGACGTCGTGTAATCGAACACCTTCAACACACAATAGGCGACACTCCACCTTATTCCATTGCTTCGTTACTTCCAATGACTGTGGATACTCATACCATTTTAATATTTATATGTACTTGTAATTTTGCAATTCAATCTATCACCAGACATGTATAAGGATTTTGGTAAGGTGACATTGTTTAACTCAAATTTTATTTCCTTTTTTGTGAACCACTTTAAAACAAATAGGAACTAGCTAAAACAATGAGGGTTTTCATGAAAATGTTCGCCACTTGTTGGCGCCACTGGGGCAAGAGGTCGCCCATCCCAGAAACATGTATCTTTTTAACCCCCGACGCAAAAAAGGGGTGTTATAAGTTTGACGCCAATGTCTATCTGCCTGTGGCATAGTAGCTCTCAAACGGATGGACCGACTTTTGTGAGTTTTTTTACGCGAAAGCATGTTTCCCTGCGGTGGTGGTGTGGTTGATATGTTTGCTAAAAATGGATTCAACAGTTTGAAGAGTATCAGCTGATGTTAGGTATTTTCGGCATAACATGGCTGTATGATTATTGAGTAGGTTTTTAAATTTTTTTTAATTTGGTTCACTCGTCTTGTTGCTGTAAAGTTTACTCTCTGTCCCATTCTAATTATGTAGTAGTTTAGTAGTAGTGCCTATGTTTTGACAGCGCGCATTATTACAAAAGGAAATGGTACTTTATATATATATAGCAAAAGAAAAAAAACATATTTCTCGGATGGGTAACCTCTGGCCACAGTGGTGCCAACTAGTGGCAAACATTTTCATGATCCTCCTTTCCTTAGTTCGAGTTTAAAAGAATTATTTTTTAGTCACTAAAAATCTAAATCATTCTTTAGTCTATTCTGTGACCATTTTAAATTAAGCACAAGTTACGCAGTTACAGTCTAGTCTTACAAACTTTGAAATCTTGTTATCTAGAGGTATGTAAGTATATGTTGATATTCCTATGGACAAATAAACAGAAACGATTTCCCGCTTAATTCTTCGCATAATAATCAAGAAAAATCTCACGGTTCTAGATAGCAGTCACTATCAACTTACATAAGACATTATCAAGCGTTTTTAACTCCCAAACCAAGATGAATCAGTATTACCTCGACCGTCGAAGGTCATTGGTCGCTGCAGTTTTTAGTTTACCTCATTATGGTGCCTCGATGGTTATTCCAAGTGTGTTTCTATGTGTTACACGATGCCTTAGTGAGAATTAGCCGGTGCCGTGTGAGAGCTAGGAGAGGCAAGGTATTTGGATTGTGTTCTTATCATCTAGGCTTTACTATTGCGTAAATAGAGCCTTGAGTCATTGGTTTTTGTGTTTTATGACAGTGTCATACTCTAGTCTGGTATTTTGTGTCGCTGTTTTGATCAGCGGAAATAATAAATCTCTCGAAAAAGGTGAAGTGAATTAATTTCGTAATAATGATTCGAAATGAGTGGTTAGAGGCCCTTGATCCGCATTTGAAGGTTCTCAATGAGACTATGTGTTTTTTGTATGTATGTACGCGATAACTCCGCCAATTATGAATCGATTTTCATGATTCGTTTTGTTTTGTTTGGTAGATTATACAGAGTTGGTCCCATATAAATGTGGGATTAAGCTTGGGCGAAGTAATAAATCCTGTGACTTGAAATACTTTTATTTAATCATTTTAATTAATTATTAATCAACTTCTCATGGCGAGAGCCTCTTCCGGAAAACGCGTCCTTTTGTACTCCTCTTTCTATCTTTCATCTCTTTCCTTCCTACTTTTCATACTCTGAACCAATCACAACATCTATCTCATTATCCAATCACAGCCTTCCATTCATCGTCTGCTTACCAATTACCAACATTCATACTTGACATTCAGTGCAGGCAACCTAAGGTTCAAATATGTCCCGCCACTTGGCTGGGGCACTAGTCCACATAAATTTTATCGAAATTAATAAAGCTAAACAAAATACATATACCCAAGTAATTCTACCTCTAAGGGTAAACATTTTAGGCGATGAATGCTATAGACTTTTAGGGCAGTTGAAGTCCGCTTGTTCCTTAGCTATTTTTTGACGCATTAATTGTTACATTTGTGTTGTATTGTTATTACACTGACAGATATATCTGGGAAACTGTGATGAATATTCGTTTCAGCTCAAAATCATGAGCTCTTTATGCAGCAGACAAGGGAATATGTGACTTGTAAAACTAAAATTTTTATACTTATTTTTGAAAACTTTACCTAAATTGATATTAATTAAATATAAATCGTATTCCAAAATGAGTCTTACACTGATTGAAATTTTTTAGTAATATTTTTTCCAGGTATCCCAAAACAAGGGCTACTTACATAGCTCGACGAGTCAGTGAGTTGAAGTGGAAATGGGCAGGCCACATCGCTCTAAGAACCGATAACCGGTGGGGAGTAAAAGTTCTCGAGTGGCGATCACATACCGGGAAGTAAGGAAGAAATATTATTTTTTAGTAATGATTAACATCATAATCAGCTGGGAAACGTCCATCAGCTAGACACAGGCCTCCTCCATCGCATGTCATCATTTGAAACACAAAGCACAAACACAAAATTTTTCTCAAAATTATGTTTCAATAATTCAATAACTTTACTTTTGTATCATTTTGAATTTTTATCATATAATTGTAGGCAGATAATGTATATATTGTGTTTTCTTTTCACTGTAAAATTTCCAATGAATCAAACAACAATGTAAAACTCCTACTAGTAAATTTGATTCGCCAGTTAATTGAATCGATGCGAACGTTTATAATATTTTATAATGTATAATAGATGTGGTGCGTTAGCCTAAAACATATTTATTTTTTGAGGTAAAATGACGATACCTTATCGATAAATAACTTATTCATTACCCTATTCCTTTGATTGAGGATGAAGAGTAAATTATAGTACCCGGTACGCTCGGTGGGCGGCTTTAAAACGGCACAGAAATGAACTGTCATTTTAAGTCTACAGAAACTATACCTATAGAGAGAAGAAAGAATATATGTCATAGATGTATTTTATGTGTATACTTCCTCTCGAACTCGGTCGAACCTATGACCTTCGCGGTCGCTGTGTCTCTATCTTCCATCTTCTTCTTTCGGCCAGACGGAGAGGGAGAAGGAAGAAAAGATTGGCGATCTCCACGCAATGTCCGTTCTCAGCATGTATCGGGACAACCTGTCGCAGGATATGAACACAGACCGGTAAGGTGTTGGATTATTCAAAATGCTTGTCACTCCCATGGCAAAAGCCTTGAATAATGTAGTTAAAACAGTGTCTACCTTTGACATATTGCAGAAATAAAAAAGCTCGACTTAACTCGACTGTAGAAAGTGGCAAAATGGCGTGCAAAGTCGGCCATACTGTTTTTGTTAGTGACGTCACCGAACTGTCGATCAAACAGATTTAATATCTGGAAATATCGTACAAAATTTTATGGTGGTGGGTTCAATCAATATAATTAATATCAAAAGTATTTTGATAATTTTTAAGAATTAATTCTGGTTTTATGGCACTATTCGTCGAGTACTATTCACGGTTTTATTGTCAATATATGTTGTGTACATTTTGAATGACCCAGCTGTATGAAGCTTGGATGATGCACTATCACCTTTTTTTGACTGCCACAATGATACTTACTGTTCAACGTTGTGTCGTTTTAGTTTTTGTGTGTAATGTTTGAGTAGCTTTCATAAACATTGTCTGAATCACCATTGTATTAAGATGTCTGCTGTTACTTTGTTTATTAGAAATAGATTGATGTAAAGTTTCTTTTGAAAACGGTTTCTGTATGTATATTACATATATGACACTGAACAGTGCTACCAACTTACTTTGGCGCCAAATAACCTTTAAGTGTTCTCTGTTAACTTGGCACATCTTTTTGCACTTTTGTGTATTACTTTTGTTACTTTTCTTGCGTGCTTTATGCAGTTTTCGACGTTTTATGGTTGTGTTCATATTATTTTACTGTGTTTTTGATAGTTAAAAAAATTGAGCAATTTTCGACAAAATTAGTCTTTAAAATAATTATGTTTTATTCATAGTGTTCCTTGAACGAGGGGCAAAACTTTCATGACTATTCTTTTTACGTAATTTGAGAAAACCATGAAGGTTTAAAATAAATGAACAAACAAAAATAACTGTGAAATATAGATTGCTATAATGTTGTACGTAAATCTATAGGTACTTATATAGATATGTTAATTATTTTTTGTCGAAAATGGCTCCTACGACTAAATGGCTGCCTTGCTGAGATTTTCACACATGCTTATTATACATGCGTTATTGTGCTAAATATACTGAACGCCGGTCGTCCTTGTTTGTGCACGTAGTGGCGTTGAACTTGGTTGTTAGTGCTCCAATCCGTTCGCACAATATATTTGAATCTGCCACCTTTGAGAGGTGCCAAACATTGCATATGCTTCCCATATTTTTGACAACGATTACATTAATATGCAGGAAATTGAGGAATGTGGAGTCACTTTATGTCATTTTAATTAACGTCACTTTCAATTATTTGAAATGTTAAAACTCTAAACGTAATTTTTTTGGAATTATCTGTCGCCCACCCCTGATGTAGTAGGGCTACTAACCCAAAATTCTAGGATTTGCTCTTGAATGACTTAACTATTTATTTGGATTAATATGTCATCCAGGAATCAAATTAATAGTTCTGATCAACGTTCATTCACGTAAATCTAAGGGCCGAAATATGTCCAGTCCCCACGTGTTTTGTGTTATGAATTATGTCGGTCTATGGAGGTTAATAGTTTGTTAATGAAATCAAATTATTAATATGTTGTGTGCTGGATTTATATATACATAACTCATTATTATATCTAATTTGTTGTTCTATCCGAACTAAATTTGCTAAATTGATTTTTAACTCGTTCCTATTAATCTTTAATTTAAACTAATTATGTATTGGCTATTCGTTATTAATATTCTTGGAAATTATTTTTATTCTGAATTTGTGTTAATAATTATGAAATATTTGAGTAAATCGCTGGATTGTAGCTGAATTAATTTGCCTTAAATTTAACTTGAATTAACGCGTTTGGTATTCATAGTTTCTGGCCCCATTAAGCAAAAACATTTTCTTTGCATGTCTAATTTTTTTTAAAAAGAAACTGTAGATGTTAAAAAAAGCGCAATGGTTGTGCCACACACTATGGCTTATATTCTTTGCTTGATGACGTCACAAATTACGAAAAACTTGTTTTTAAAACCAATTCGCACTCAGATACGGAGATTGTGTGCATTAACAATTTTATAATCGACCGCTTACCTAATTAGGGGATTTTCACCAGAGATATAAAGGGATGTATAGGTATTATACCGTGGCTAAACAATACACAGCATCGATTAGAACCATGTCCGGGAAACTATGAACATTTCAGAGACAACGGTAGCGAGGCGTCGACTCGCGCGGCGGCGGAGGAGTGCGCGTGCGCCGACCCGCTCGGTCTCTCCAATATGTCTAGCAATGGGAAGAAGGCCAACCATTGCTCGTGAGTAACTGTTGCTACGGGAAGTAATTGGACAAACACGTTGAAACGATCCAATGAGTATCAATCTCCATGGAATGCTCATTTTAATTTAAAATTCACGATGTCACCAATAGCCAAAACTTTGTAAATTATGTTTTAATTTTTTAAATGTAACAACAACACATGACTACAATCTCACCTTGTTATGTAACAATGTGGTCAACGATGTTGTTTGGATTAATGGTACCTTATCAGTTTTTTCGCAAAAAATCGATCGAATCGAAATCTATATCGATTCATGAAACTGTTAACAAATAATTACTATTTTAAAAAACATGCAAAATAATATCTATCTCTATGTAAGTTATATAACTTATAATTCCGTGTTTGTTCCAATATACTTCCCATTATAATTGGCTAAAGTCCAAAGTTCGTTCCGTCAGTGACTAAATGATATATTGATGAGGATGATCATTGTTAACTTTATGTATATGTCAATCATTTATATGTGCTCATATTTCATATACATATATGTGTATCTTGTCTTCTTTGTTTGGGCTATTTTCGGGTAAATGTGGGATATACTATGGGAAATAACTATTTGGGTGTATAACTTTATGAATGCATGTTAACGGTATGTTACAGCATGTTGCTAACATAATATTGTTACATACGTTGTTACTAAACTAATGAAAATATTTTGTTCGTGAATATATAAGGTTGCTAAAAATACGTATCTTTTGGAGATATTTTGCAAGGTTATCTTAAATAGAACTGCATAAAATACTTGTCCTTAAATTTATGGATGTATGTCTGAAATAAAGAATTTATTATTATTATTATTAAAGTTTTGATGATATTAGTATATAGACAAAATGCTTCAAATTCGGCCTGCACTTGAACACTTTTTAAAATAAAGTAATAATGTAAATACGAGTATGTATAGAAAAATACTAAATTACATTTTTGCATTCATTTTAATTGTACAAAATCATTCTTTTTGTACTAAGTGACAGCGTCAAATGTCATTTTATTGACGCCATCTTTGTTTTTAACGTAAAGTCTTACCTGTTTCGTGCGTTTTATATGTTTTTGTACAAAACAACTGAACCAAAATATACAAAAATAGTAACTAAATCACATTTATTTTAATTGCCTTTTAAAATTCTAAGTGTACAAGACCGGCCTTGGCTCCATACATTCGCGAAACGTGACTATTGTTTTTTAAAAATATGACAAAATAATAATCTTGTTTGTAGTCAACCTTTCGGCTAATTTTGGCAAATTTTTATCCATTTCGACTTTCGAAATGGATAAAAGTTCCCGTGATTTTTTCAAGTCCAGGCGAATGAAGTCGCGGGTAAAAGCTAGTATAAAAAAATCGACGCTTATATACAACCTGAAAAATACTGGCGATGTCGTTTGAGAATGTAACGGGTTGTTCTAAATTTTAATCCTCCCAGATTTGATTGGTTGATTGAATTAAAATGCGAAATGAGGAAATCAGTAGACGAACTAAAATTACCAATATAGCTCAATGAGTCATTAAATCGGCAGGCCACATCGTTCCAGGAACGGATAACGATGAGGAAAAAGGCGGCTTTATTTGATAAATGAAACTGAAAAATGAATTGTTACCACACTGCTGTGAAAAGTGGGGAGTGTATTATCACCATCATCAGCCGGGAAACGTTCACTGCTGGACATAGGCCTCTCCTACGGCATGCCACATTCACCGTTGCCGAGCCACTTGCATACAACGACACCCGGACTTTACAAGGTCGTCGGTCCACCTAGACTAGATAGTAGTGGACGGCCCGTTTCCCGGTACGTATATGGCAGTATATTTTATTGAATTAATACTCTCCTAATATCTAGTCGATATAAATGAATAAAATGTTATTGACGCTTTACGCCATTTTGTAACAATTGAATCTTATAGGCAACCTATAGGTATTTTAGCAGTCGTCTTTTTTGTTTCTCATTTGTTTTTGGAAGGTGAATATGTTCTGATATAGAATGTCTTTGATATTACTCTGTTTCGTAAGATCTTCCAACTTGAATCTCGGGGTGAATAAATAACTGCAGGGATACGTATGTCATCCTCGACCACATTTCTTTCTTGGAAATCTTCAAACGAAGAGAAAATAGGCACCTTCTAGATCAACGCGTAACATCGTCAACCTCATCGTCACTTAACATCGGGTAAGATTGAGGTCAAGCGTTGATTTATCTTCTATAGAAAAACAACACTGAACACCACGGCTATTGAAATACCTCTGAATGAAGCCATTGTATTGTTTCCCCCAGTATTGTGATGGGGGGCATCCTCAACAACCCGTCGCTGACGTTCAACGACGGCGTGCGCTCGATCGACTTCGTGCTGGTGTGGGAGGCTGGGCGCGAGGACGCGACCACGCCCGAGGCGCACGCGCAGCGACGCATCTTCGAACAGAACCTGGAGAGCGAGGGACTGCAATTAGAGCGGGAGGCGCCTGAACATCTGCACGGACTGCATTTTGTTAAGGTACGCCTTTTAATCAAAGTTATATGGTTTTCGCTCAGGATTTGAAATCTCGTCTGAGGCCAAGTTTTTGGGGTTCCATACCTCAAAATGAAAAACTAATGCGTGAAGGTATAAACTTGAAATTAATATCAAATATTCATGTTTGCAATCCCTTGGAGCTTTGAATATAATCAAACTTCTAGATCAACGCAAAAGCCGTTTATGCGGCATTTAGACGATTTCTTTGCGATGCAAGGGAATCCAAACCCATAGGGTATTTTCCGTTGATCTAGAATCCTGAAATTTGACAAAAAGCAAGGTCTTAAAGCACTAGTATATGAATAAATCTGGAGACCATAATTTTTAAATAACATAACAGTAAAATCGCTTTTCTAAGATTACAAACTTACATTTGTAGACGAGAATTGATCGTGGTATAGACAGATGTATTGGATTCTATTTTTGAACTGTAAAGTTTTCTCTTCAATCAGACTTACATTTTCCTAAGAGCTTTGTTCGGCTTTTATTACCCTACCTATTTGTGATTTTCAGTATGATAAGTATTTATATTCTGTACGGAACCCTCGAGCGAGCACGAGTCCGACTCACACTAGGCCAGCCTTTTAAATTTATAATGGGCTTGCACTTGGCATTCATCTAACCAGATGGTAAGTGACGGTATGCTGTCATTCACATTGTAATGTTCAATATTATTTTATATTTTTCAGATCCACGCGCCGCTATCAGTTTTAAGAGATTATAGTGAAATATTAAAGCTAAGGATGCCAATGAAGGTTTGTACGACCTCAGTTTAATATTTTATACAAAGAATTCTATAAAAACAGTAACTAGATGTATAATATTGTGAAATAGAGCAAACCTAGTGCGATGGCTTCGGTAAAGTCGTAGACTTGGAAGCTTTCTGCTTAATAATCTTTGATAAAAATATTATTTAATTTATTTTGAATGGCTGATGTCTGTAATTTAATTTTTTTGTACAAAATGGAACATATTTATAATACCTTGCCGGTAAATTCAACCAAATTGCGGATTGGGGAGCAATGCGGGTGTACAGGGTGACACTCCGGCTTATCAACGCGCTTGAAATGACATTTAAAAAAACATTATTGGTCCAAGTTATTCGACGGCTATTTCACCAATGAAATTTATATTTGATTCAAAATAAACTTGTTATAAAAAATCATTAGCCACTGACTGTTGCCATTCATTAGACTTATTTAATTTACTTTATTTTTAAGATGGTGGCTTGAGTGAATTTTTAGAAGTTGTATTCTCGTGTTTTTTTGTTTTTATCTTATTTGATATTAGTACTTGTGACTAATAAGTGATTATATTTATGGCATATAAGTATTATTGTTTTCACTATTTATTGGCATTATTTATCTTAGGCCCGTATTATAAATCAACTTTAAGGACGAGTCATTGTCGATACATAAACATAACCTATAAAAACTATTACAACACACAATGTTTGTTGGTTCTGCTTTATGATCTAATAACATCAGATTTTTGTCGTGAAATAAAATAAATATGTTCTTTTTTTAAATCATTATGGCACAGTTATTGCATTAGTATATTATTCGTATATATTTTATTCATTTCACAAACATAATATAGTTAAACTGTTACCACAAGACACGAGTAGTATTAAATTATAATAAACGTGTGAAAAACATAGACTCAGCCTCAAAGTAAATTTTGAATTAGGATACGTTTTTCCAGGTAAGATTACAATATTTTTTTGATTTGATTGATTGAGACAAATGACACGTTCCGCGAATGTATGGATCCTAGACCTGGTCTTGTACACTTATAATTTTAAAAGGCCATTATCAATAAAAAGTTATTTAGTTACCATTTTTGTATATTTTGGTTTAGTTTATTTCTACAAAAACATATAAAACGCTCAAAACAGCGCAGACTTAACGTTGCAAACAAAGATGGCGTCAATAAAATGACATTTGACTCTGTCATTTGACAAAAAGAATTATTTTGTATAATTAAAATATGTAAATGCAATAATGTAATTCTAGTATTTTTCGAGACATATTTAGATTATTACTTAATATTTTAAATAGTGTATACAAGTTCAGGCCGAATTTAAAACATCTCTTTTGACGTGTTTCATGTAAAATTTTCGACATGTGCCAAAGCTAACTTTTAATAATATTTTTCTTTGTTTTAAAATAATTCGCTGCTATCATATCTTACCTGGAATACTGTATGGTCTTGTTAGATGTCTAGTGAAAGCACAAACATGTTTGTTCGTGTCCATAGGACTGCAATAAGATAAGGAAAACTGGACGGACGAATGCATTGGTGAATGCTGCCTTGTACATGTCGAAGGTATGCAGTTGTCGTTGTATGGTTGTGAGGATGTATACAGCATTGAATGGCTTCTGCTAAACTATTAAAAAAACTGCGCTACTTGCCTCTTTGTCTATCTTTGTTACCATCTTAATAACTAAAAGTATATCCGAATAACTGAGATCATGTCAAAAAAAACATGCTCTTATTTTCGTTTAAATTTTTTTGACGTTTTTTGTCGGATCTAAAATGCATGGTTTCCTTGTGTGAAAATGGGATTGACCCAAATTTTGCATATTCTGCCCACCATTGCGGTAATAACTAAAAATATATCGGAAAAAAAAGAAGCCCCGGAAACACTGTCTAAAAACTACGCGCTTATTATTTGTGTAAAATTTTTCATGTTGTTAATTTTTGTCGGGTCTAAAATGCATGGTTTCCTTTTATGAAAAGGGATTTAAGGTTTTGAAGGCTGTATAGTCCAGTCCGTCGACTGAGTCAATGAACTTTTGTTTTGAAAGTTTGGAAACATGTTATAAGTATGTTTAATATAATGTCGTAACATTTTATTTTGACATACCTCTATTCTATCGTTTATGAATTTTTACTAACCATTTCATTTCCTTGTTTACTTTTCTAACATACACACAATTGTTTATAGTTCAGTTGATGATTGTTTTCCGTTATTGTTTTAATTTTTTAAATATTTAATTATGAGAGTGCACCGCAAACTAATATAAATAATTACGTCATTATAACGATTAACCATTAATATTCATGTATTTACTGAAGATTTTTGTGATCACTTTTCTAGCTTCCAGTATGGCGGAAAATTCCAGGTCATTCTTAAACAGTGAATAATATTTTAAGTATTTTTTCAGTTACTTTACAATTTTAACTAATACATTAAAGTATATAAAAAAAACGAAATGGAAAGTTTAAAAAATATATTACGCGGTCGCGTCCGCTCGGCTGATGCTAAAATTGTGTCAATGTCCTCTGCAAGTCGCTAAAAAAACAATCAATGTGTGGTTAGGCGACCTTGTCATTACAAAGTAAAAATGAATCTTTTTAAATGAAGTCTTTAATTTTTTTTCAAATAACACAAAAAAGCAAGCTTTTTTTTAAAAAAAAGTTGAATGTATTTAGGTAGTTAAAAGTTACTGAAAGTACTCTTAAAATATTATTCACTATTTAAGAATGACCTTATATAAAGTGTTCAAAAACACATGATTTGCAAAAGTTTATTAAATCCTCTATCAGGTCTTTACGTCGAGGGTTCATTATTACAAAAACAGTCCCACTCTAATAAATCAGTAGGGTGCTCTATTTCTGCCCTTATCGTCATCAAGTATCAAGTCGTATCGAGCTAGATCACCGCGCACCCTTGCCCCGACTTGATTGCTTCAGCAAAATCGCAGTTGAAGATAAGCTTTCATTTGTGCTACATTCCAAAAAGGGACATCGATGCCTTATTGTAGTTTCTTACTGCAACATACGCCGTTGCTACTCCAGCAAGTAACATTCGATTGTTTTTAGAATTCATTCACTATAATTTATGTGGGAAGTTAAAAGCGCCCTATACGGGGCAATTTGATTGGCACGAGATTGGCCGATTAAATTGTCCCGTGTACGGCACTTTTTAGTGGTATGTCAGGGATAGCCAGCAGTTCTACATTAGCCTTGACAGCAGTAATATGAAACAGTATACAATTTTATTATTTATCATTTAACCGGCCATGCGAGTCGGACTCGCGCATGAAGGGTTTAACATCATCGTGCAAAATTTAATATGTTGTATACTATTTTGCAAAAAAAACACGTTTTATTTATTTTTATTATTTGTTATACAAATAAAATTATAGCGGCAACAGAAATACACATTGTGTGAAGATTTCAACTGTCTTCCTATTTCGGGTTATGAGATATAGCCCGGTGACTGACAGACGGACACACAGACAGGGGAGGCTTATAACCCATAAAAAAGTTGGTGCACATTTCCTGGCTAATGACAAAATATTTTATCATAACATTATTTAAATAACTAACAAAAAATCGCATTGTGATATGTATTCACCGTGAAACCTCATCGCAATTCTCACTGTACTGAGTTGGTCAGTTCTCAGCGCTGAAGGACGTTCATGAGAAGACGAACAGCCTGATGGACCGCCTCGACGCGTGCTGGGACCGCACCATGGACAACATCCGCGTCGACACCAAGATATTCCCGGAGAGGAAGCACCGGCTCACAGCCATATACTCCAAGGACAAGGAATATTTGTAAGTACTAACTAGTTGTTATTAAAATCTAATTTTTCATATAATATTTTGTTGTTGACTGTACTTTCTACTTGTGTAATTAGCTTAACAATTTCTTGGTCTAATTTAAAAGAACATGTACGAAGATAAACAGCTCTATCAATTTTTCTCTCGATACGATGAATACTTTTTTAGCACAACCCGCCGAAAAGTGCTTAACATTAAGTCACGCGGTGCTAAAACGCTCCATATAAATCGGTTGAGTTTTGTGACGTCAGATGCTGGTGTTGAGCGTTAAATTTATGACGCTTGTATTGATTTTTGAGTTATCTCCCCTATAAGAAAACGTTTGCAATGAAGAAATTACATTTAATAAGCATTTTACTGCTTGAGAAACTATATTTTTCGCAATTTTCAAGACTTTAAATTCTTGCAAAAAAAATATTAAAAATTACTAGGTATTTTTATTTTTTGGGCTTTCTTTTAATGTCCTTTCCGGTATAAAATACAATTCAATCCCAATATAATCTGGTCAAGTAAGCAGCAGCAGTAAGTCACAATACCCCGTCACGTAAAATGGGAATGAGAATACCTAACAAGTACTTGTTGTGTTGTTTAAGATTCGACACGCAGTCCGAGTGTTTCTGGACGCCTGCGGTGCGCTCGCGCATCGTGCAGTTCATCCTGGACCGCAAGAAGTTCTCCGAGCTCAGCAACGACGACTTCGCGTTCGGGATCACGCGACTCATCGCTAACAGCACCTACAGCGCCGCGTATCCGCTACACGATGTGAGCATCCTCTCATTCTAACATACGTTGACACTGTTGAGTTGATACATCAGTAGACATGCGCAAAACAGTGCTTCTTAAAGTAATGTGATATGTCATTACATTTCCTACCGCGTAATATTACATTACACGCACGCACCATTACACATCACTCTAAACATGTCCTGAATACGCGTTTGATATTGTAATGCAATGCTATCTAAACATCACTGAGATACGCAGCGTGTTCGCCGCTTTTAATATGGTTCTGTTGCTAAGAATTAAAATGCGTAGAATGTAAGCCTTATCATCCTAGTAATGCATGCAGAGACGGTTACAATTAACCAATAAAAACTTACAATGTAATTATTACTAAGGTTTTTTAATAGGTTAAATTATTAACTGAATTCAAAACCTTTTTTATTTCTTATTGAGCGTTAGTACTTAACTTATATTAATTTTACTCAATCGAAAGTTGATAGATGTACAATCACTATTGTAATTCGAAAGTGCCACGAAAATTCCGAACTCTGGCTGATGACTATAGTAATATATACATCTAAATGTGTGTTAATATATACAGGGCGACATCAAGACTCCCGGCTCCATGCGGTATCTGCTGTACACGGAGTGGGCGAACGTGTCCAAGTGCTTCAAGTACCAGCCCCTGGACTACGTTAAGGATTACTTCGGTGTTAAAATAGGTCAGGTTCAAATGACACATACTTACCACCATTACAGCACAAACACAGAATGAAATGTGTGGGAGGTTTCAATTAAACAGTAGTTCGCGATTGACAATAGTACTACATACAGAACGGGTCCCCCGCCGATCCGCGATACCTCACCTATCCCCGCAAGAAAGTGACCCGCTCAAAGAAACGAGTGCGCGCGTACGCACACATGTGCGTGTCTACAAGTTCATTCGTTTTAGTGACATGACATGACACATACAGAAAACAAAAACAAATAATTACAGCAAAATTAAGTGACGATAAGGCTGATGTATGGTATGCGTCCGCACCCAGAAGTCTCAATGTAATGGACGCCGGTAATTTATATGTCCGCCTGGCTACCACCATGCTACCTAAGCCTGCCGCCAAACAGCAGTAATAATAGCACGGCTTTGTTCCGGTATGAATGGTCCAACAGAGCTAGCGTCTCATTAGGTTGAAGCTTTTGGGTGAGCACGCTTACCATCCACGGCCGTATCGTCGCCATCGGGCGAGATGAAGGCCAAGTGCAAAACCATCATATATTAAAAAAACATTTAACGGCTGGAAAAGGACATAGGTACTCTTTATAATAAGAATAAATTATTTATTTCAGATATACATCCATAAAATAAAATATAAACATTAAAATATACTAAAAATAAAATACTACTCTATAAAATAAGAGAAGCATGTCATGCTAGTACTGTCATATTTCTCATTTCCTATTTGCGTTCTGGTGAACACCAAGCCAGTATCTAAAAATGTCTCACCAACGGCCACCAATATTTCGTTTCTGGAGCTCCGCATACGCTCACAGAACGAGGCAATACGGGTCCTCATTGACGCGAAGAAGTCGGGTCGGGTCGAAGTTTATCCATACCGAAGAAGTAGTTTCCGTGTTTGTGTGAAGTTGATGCGAACGAAGGCACACTAGTATAAATATAAGTACCCATACAAGACAAGTAAATATTTTACAAACAATATTTAAGAGAAATCAATTAAATTACAAGACTCGTTAATTACATTTAACTGCATGAAATTAATTGAACTCTCTCATTTATAGGTTTATACTTCGCATGGCTTGGTTTCTACACTCATATGTTGATACCAGCGTCGTTGGTTGGGCTGAGCTGCTTCATATACTCTGCTGTCACGATGTACTCCAATAAACCTAGGTGAGGATACACCATTGCCCGGGTTAAAAGAACATTCTAGAACGTTAGAGAGCATTCTGGAACATTTTGGCAAAATCTTGAATTCTTTTAGAAAATTCCTCATATATGTTCGAAAATGTCAGAAAAATATCATTTCACATATTTTCTCACAACCACCCAATTCCTCCCACCCTGATGGTAGGTTATCTACCACCACAACAGGGAGTGGATGGCAGTTGCTGGTCATAGAGAAAGCCCCAGCTTCACGTCTATGCTATCTAGGCTATATATCTATGTATGTAAGCAAATCTTGCAAGTCAATTTGAACCTACTTCTGACTGTCGTATCGAATTGAAACTTGGCAATTAAGTCCGATGACAATACTGACTGATCTGGAGCCAGGAGGTGGATGGAAGAATTCTTCAATGGGTACTAGTAAACCCACCGAGTTTGGGCTCATATGGTTTACTATTACAAGTTTAGCCTATCAATGGTGGTACACTTGGTAGAAAGGGTCTAATGATGAAGTCAGGGAAGTAAAACGCAATAACATGTGTTTAGTTGTTTAAACTATAATTTTATTATAGATCTATGATTTCAGCACAGAGATATGCACGTACAACTCTACGGTGAAAATGTGCCCACTTTGCGACTATTTCTGCGAGTTCTGGGACCTGAAGGACACTTGCATACAGTCCCGGCTGACGTACCTCGTGGACAACCCTACCACTGTCTTCTTCGCCATATTCATGAGTTTCTGGGGTAAGAGTCATACACTAACTACCATTTATTATTAATCCTTTTTCCTGATACAAATCCATAAATTACATTCATCATAATTTGCTGCTTAAGTCCACTGTTGGACATTGGCCTCCCTTATAAATCACCACGAGAGGATTTGCCATAATAATCAACCATGGCAGACAGACTGAAGATTGCAGCAAGATATTATATATACCTCTAGATGCCCATTTCCTGAATATTTTTGATTATAAGTATACAAATTCCATTACACATAACAATACAAACAAATAGTTAAATTACTTCTGCTAGTAATAATTGAACTATACATACTCTATGTCAGTATCATACAGCTTCACTAAATTTGAAATAGATTGTCATGACAAATTAACAGAGACAGCTGTACTCGACCTTCATGTAAGTTCTGCTGCCGTGATCACACAAGGTTTGCAGACCGTTGAAATATAACCGTAACATCCGAACTTCAATTACGTTACTACAGAATATCTCAATAACCGAAAGAAAAAAGATGCTCAGGTAAACCTATTTTTTAACCTATAGGGTCTTTAATCTTACGATACAGTCTTTTGTTGATCCGTTATCAATTTTTTTCTTCTTTAATGGTTGCCAGTAAACCAAGTTTTAGAAAGTGGATTGGTACAACAATATTTAGTGACACAACATTTAGCTTCATTACTTCTACCCTACTGCACTGCTTTTAATGAAACCACAGTCAAAAACCTGTGAATCTAAAATGCGTGAGTGATTCTTTAATTTTAATGTTTAATTTGCATATTTTACTTATTTCTGACAGATTTTGTAGTTGTTATGTTCACGTTTCAGGGGCGTGTTTCCTAGAGCTGTGGAAGCGCTACTCAGCCGAGATGACGCACCGCTGGGACTTGACAGGGTTCGACGTGTACGAGGAACACCCGCGACCACAGTATCTCGCTAGACTGGCGCACGTCAAACGAACCCAGGTGAGGCGTGGAACATTGTATATGACAGCTTTCGAAGGGCCTCCCCCAAGAAGATTGTCATTATAATATGGCAAACTTTTAAATAAAGGCAAACGTTTCTTTCTATGCAATTTGAAAACATATTGTACTGTTTGTTTTCAGATTTATTCCTATGGTTGTGCTTTAAGACCTTACTTCTTGCCAAATTCTTCTTACAGGTTTTGGTTCCTTTGTATTTTGTATGGAAAGGGTCTAAAATACAGCTATATATTTTTATTGCGTTGACCTATAAGTTTGATTTTTTAGACTTGAGTATTCGATGTTAATTTCAACTTTATATCTTCACGCATTCCTGAAGAAAAAAAAGGTAGTGACAGACAGACAGACGGACAACAAAGTGATTCTATAAGGGTTCTGTTTTTCCTTTTGAAGTACAAATGTTTTATCACTTTTCTTTCTTCACTCTCAGTGGTTCGGAACTCTGGCCGTTTTTTTTCTCCAACTTGTTGTATTGTATTCCAGTTGAACGTGATAACCGGTGAGCGTGAGCCTATGGTCCCGTTCTGGCGGATGCGTCTGCCGGCGACCCTCATGTCGTTCAGCGTGATATCCCTGCTGGTGCTGCTGGCCGTGGCGACGGTCCTCGGCGTGGTGCTGTACCGCATGTCCCTCATCAGCGCGTCCATCCTGCGCGAGGACAAGCAGGGGCTGCTCACAACCAACCCCCTCCTCTTCACCTCCGTCACGGCCGCCTGCATCAATCTAGTATTCATATGTATTTTCAATTATGTGAGTAAATTGTTTGTGGTCGACGACGAAATGCCTTTTATGCCGAATTTTTTTATAGCGCGCGCAAATAACACACATTCGCTTGTATACCAACGTCATCCCTTAGTTGTGTGCCGATATCACGACATTTGTTTGAAGTGTCTGGCCTGTGCCTTCAAGTACGATATGGAGGTCATATGTATCCTTTTATACTACTTCTAAGAACGAATTAATCAATTTGGGTGCTGGTCTGGTGTGTAACATACTTTCCTCCTCTTTGTTCCTATTTACAAAGCCCTATCCTCTATGTATTCGCTCAGACCCTATGTTCAGCCTTCCCACATGACCATTAAAATCAACTATAAGTACCTCCTCATCTGACATATACATCATCACCGCATCGAAGTCCTCCCAAAATCCGATGTAACCTGTATCCACTTCTGCAATAAAATATTGTGATTCTGAAACGACATTATTTTCAGATCTACCAGTACCTGGCGGAGTGGTTGACGGAGAAGGAACTCCTGCGCACACAGACCGAGTTCGACGACTCGTTGACGCTCAAGATCTACCTGCTGCAGTTCGTCAACTACTACGCTTCTATCTTCTACATCGCTTTCTTCAAGGGAAAGTTCGTCGGACGACCGGGGGACTACGTGAGGCTCTTCGGACATAGGCAGGAGGAGGTGAACGAAACATTCCTATTTCCTATTCTTATTACTATAGGAAAGTTTAATTTTCAGATCGATCTTTTTTGTATTCGCCATAATTACCATGCTTGGCTTGGCAATCGTGGAAAGAGTTTGGTGTTACGTATTGTTTTTAAACTAAATTTTCCCGCAACTTTGTCCGCGTGGACTTTGGCAATCCATGTACAAAAATCCAATCATTCTGATTGCTGACCCTCATATACAACGTGTACAAAAAAGGAGTGATAATATTTGATGGTGGGTATATATCCCTTGTATAGACTACACTGTGAAAGTAGCAGCGTTGTAAAGGTTAGTTTAAATTTCCATACCTTTTTATTTCATAGGTGTAACGTCGTAATTTTTGACAACCCTAAATGTTTGTTTACCAACGCGAGCACTGGGGTCAATGATGAATGATCTTATCTTTGGTTTTAGGGGTTATTGACACATGTAGAACTAGGATAGGGATGAAATTCAAAAATTTTAGTCAATATTTTAAATTCGTTTTTCTCCAGATTCGTACGGTTTACAGATGTCTACTACCGCTCCAAAGGTAAAACCTTACCTAACATATACCGCACTTAAGTTTTATCACTCATTTTTTGTACACGTTGTATACTATACCTCATAATACTTCGGTTTGTTTGCAGTTATTTATGTTGGGCTGAAATGAACTATAGTTTAAAAAATCTTTTAATTATTTAGGGCTTTTCTCCGTCTGGACATGACAGCCCCTTTACGACAAAACTTACTTATCTAAGCTGTTGAACCATAGCTGATAGCTAGTCAAACCACTCCAAACATTAAGGAATATGATAAGCTAGAGATGAGCATACACGTGTGTACCACCGAGATCTCGTAATAATAATTGTCTTTCATCAATTTCTAGTGCGCCCCCGGTGGTTGTCTCTTAGAGCTGTCCATCCAGCTGGCCATCATAATGATCGGCAAGCAGTTCATCAACACCATCGTCGAGATGATGATGCCTTATTTGCTCAAGTGGTGGAACATCATAAGGACTATAGGCAGGAAAAATCAGTAAGTTAAAAATGTAGTATAAACCTAAAAAATTACAGTTAAAAATTATCGTCTCCAGCAGAAACTATAGTTCAGATATATATTTAAGATAGATCAATGCTTGACCTCAATCTCACCTGATGGTAAGTGACGATGAGGTCGACGATGTTACGTGTTGTTCTAGAAGGTGACCATTTACTCTTCGTATGAAAATTCCGTAGTAGTAGTTTTCGGGGAACACGGAAACCGGTAGTGTATTCCATATTTTCGCTGTACGCACGGATGTAAATTCCATGCCTATCTTCAAAGTTGACAATACTAGAACACGGTAATTTCGGCGTTTACCTCATGTTCATCTGCGCGGACTCCAGAAGTAATCCCAGAGCGGGGTAAAAACTAGCTGGAGTTATGTTTAAATTTCAATAAATTTCATTTCCAACATGTTGGGGTGTTCAGAGGTAACAAATGAAAAATAAAACTTACGCATTCATGTAAGGTTTACTATTTTCAACTGACTTTAAAAAAGGAGAAGGTTTTAAATTCGACGCGTATGTTTTTTGATATGTGTGTTATGTGATAACTCAGCCAATAGTGAACCGATTTTGATAATTCTTTTTTGTTTGCTAGAGCATACTTCAGAGGTGGTCCCATATAAATTTTATCGAAATTGATTGATCGCTCTTTGAGAAAATCAACAAAAAACAAACAAAGGCAGTTGAAATCGTTTTTTCGTTCTTTTTTGAACGAGTTAATTATTGGAATTTATTTTCAGAATAAAAAGTCCACTACAATGGGTGAAGGACTTCAAACTAGTAGATTTCGGTAACATGGGCCTATTCCCGGAATATTTAGAAATGGGTAAGTTATTTTCTTTGCACTCTTTTATTCATGAGAAATGTAGAAGCCTGCGGTGCAAAAGGCTTTAGCATAATAGTTTTCTTCATCAAATGTTTCAAAACAACCATGGACGGTCTGAAAGTCTAAACGAACGGCTGAAACTATTTTTATGGAGTTTGATTTTTGAATTTATCTTCGCCCCAAATATCAGACTAACTATTATAAAACATGAGACAAATTCCCAAAAAATATTCTCTCTCTAATTTTCTCATACATTCACGACCTAAAAGAAAATTATTATGTCTTGATTTTTGTAGAGGGATAGTTGGAAGGCTGGAAAAGGACGTAGGCTGCTTTTTATGCCGGTCAAACCATTAGTTCCGAATCCAAACTGACGAAGTCGCGGGCAGATACTAGTATAAAATAAATCAGACTATGCCACGGAACTAGCACTTGTGTTATTATAACGAGGTTCTTCATGGGAGTTTCATCGGGAATTTCACAATATCGTTGCAGTCCTTCAGTACGGGTTCGTGACGATATTCGTGGCAGCGTTCCCGCTGGCTCCGTTCTTCGCCCTCATCAACAACGTGCTGGAGATGCGTCTAGATGCCAAGAAGTTCCTGCGCTGCTACCGCCGGCCGGTGCCGCAGCGAGTCAACGACATCGGTGTCTGGTACCGCATCCTCGACTCCATCGGCAAGCTCAGCATCATCACAAATGTGAGACCTTATATTGAGTTATTTAAACAATATTATTCGCTGATATTTGGTATGTAGGGGTTTTCGGGGTCGATACATCTACCTATAATTAGTCCTATGTCTGGGAATACGCGTGTTTTCGCGTTTTCACGCAGTTTTCTTTCGCATTATTCGACGTAAGATATGGTCGCTAATTTCACACGCTCGTGAATAAGCACTGTGGTCAAGCGGTCTAGACGCAAGTCATTCACAGGTGTCCGGGTTCCAATCCCGATCGGGTACAAATTATGTTTATTTTTTGTATTTATTCAAGTTTTCAGCTTTTATGGTTTTTAAGTCAAATGAAAATTGTACTTTTGGCTAAGAAAATTCAAAGAGACAAAAAATGATACCGACACGTACAGTGCGAGGCAACGAGTTCCACAAAACAGTTGAGTGGAGTGGAGGAATTGATAGATTTGCTCTAATGGGACGCAAAAAAACACCATCCAATGAACACACTTTCTCTCTTAGGCGCACACTCTGAACAATCAGTTATAATATGCTAAGTAGATGTTGGAGCATGTTGGGTAATGTTCCACCACCATCATCAGCCAGGAAACGTCTACGGCTGGACGTAGGCCTCCTCCATGGTATACCACATTAACCGGCTTCGAGACACTTGCAATCAGCGAGTCCCCGCGACCTTTACACCACTCGTCTCAATTGTGTTTTTCTTCAACAACCAGGGATTCATAATAGCATTCACGTCTGAGTTCATCCCCCGCCTGGTGTACCGATTCGAGCACGGATCCATGGACGCCTACGTGTCTCACACGCTCGCAGACTTCAACACGACCGTCATACGAGAGTACTGGCCAATCAAGACTACTTACGAAGAGAAATTCTGCAGGTACAGTAGCTACGATACGTCTTGTAATACCATATTTCAGGCTGAATGTGTAGGTATAACCAAAGCAGCAAATGCCATTCTGTCCAGGGACCAGTTTCATAAAACGTCAATTTCTAATAAAGTACTTTGAAAAAATGACAGAAGTCAAACGAGACGTTTCAAATTAGTTCTGCGCTTTGTACACTATTTAAAAATTTAGGAGAAATCTAAAAATTTGTACAGAATCATTCTTTTTTGTACTTAGCGGAAAATGACAATTGTCATTTCATTGACGCCATCTTTATTTTTCGGATAAGCGTTGTCTATTTTGCAAGTATTAATGTTTTATAAAACTAAGCTAGAAGAAAATATTTTTAAAAAAGTTATTAAATTATAACACTTGTAATTGACACTGGCATTTTAAAATTAGTCTTGTACAAAGTCCAGGCCGGTGCTCCATAGATTCGCGGAACGTGTCTTTGTCATGGAAGCCAGTCAACTTTACGTAATATGGCGGCGCCTTGTACGTCTATATTTCTGTTTAGGCTCTATCAATATGCAAATGTCGCTGACGCCCTAGTAGGCGGCGGTGAGAAGTTTAGGAGAAGAAGGATAGCCGAATTGATAAGGTGTTCTCCTCCGATTGCCGAGAGATGTAGTTTTAAATCCCACTTCTGTCGGCTTATTTGTCACTATTTTCCTAAATATTGTTGCTTAATTACGCTATGGGTTCCCAAAAAACGAATAATTGTAACTTGGATTTTGTTTAAAAATATTCCAGATATCCTGGTTACTGGTACTATAAAGAAGGGGACGACTACGAACGCAGCAATTGGTACTGGCACGTCATGGGAGCTAGACTAGCGTTCGTCGTTGTGTTTGAGGTCAGCGTAACGATATATTATTGTAGCTATAATTATACATTCGTGATTAAATTGTCGCTTGGAATTTTTCTCCAACAGAACGTCGTGGCTCTAGTAATGATAATAGTTCGATGGGCGATACCCGACATATCGGGCGAGCTCCGCGACCGGATCCGACGGGAAGCCTACGTCATCAACACGTTTATCCTTGAGGAAACCCGCTCGAGGTCGCAGGCGGAGCGCACGCCGGCCCCAAGTCGCCACGAAGGTCAAGTTCACAGAGAAGGTCAAGGTCACATGCCGGCGCACTCCACGCCAGTATAACTATAACACGCGGTTACGGTAGCGTATCTGGCTGACAAGCTTCTTCTCGTTACGTTTTTGTTTTCTGTTTTCTACTAACTTCGTTTGTGGTTCACTGGATTTGAAGGAGCTAGGGATTTTGAAGTTTGTGCTTTGGAATGTGGGGTTTTGTTGTTTTGTTATTCATAAGAATAACGTGTTTCGACTCAGGTACTATACAGGTATTAGTTTCAGTGAGTTGATTCAGTTTTGATAAGTTAAACAATCGAAGCTCTTAATTGGGAGGATTTGATAACTTCTCAATTATTTGCTTTCCATGGGTATTCAAAAAACGAGTGAATTCCTTACATAGGATAACGAACGTTTATTTCAATGAAAAGAAGTAGGTTTGGGAAAATCATAAGTTTTCAGCTTAAAATGCTCAATCAAAAAGACAATAAGACTGTGTGGAAAGAAATTGATTTGGGAAATTCATATGAGATTGAGTAGAAAGATCCGGGTAATTTATATAAGTTTGCTAAAAGAATGAGATCCGGGAATTTAATATGAGACTGAGTGGAAAGACAGGGATCCGGGAAATTAATATAAGACTGAGTAGAAATATAAGGATTCGAGAAATTCATTTAAGATTGCTAAAAGAAAGGAATCCGGGAAATTAATATAAGGCTGAGTAGAAATATAAGGATCCGGGAAATTAATATCAGACTGAGTAGAACGATAGGGATAAGGTAAATTCATATAAGACTGATTAGAAAAAATAGGGATCTGGGCAATTCATACACGACTGTGTAGAAATAAAGAGACCCAGAAAATTATTACAACACTTATCAATTTCAGTAGAAAAAGGGTAGTTTAACATTATCCTACTCATTAATAAATAGTTACTCAACAATTTACTATCTCAGTATTTTGATGAAAAGGCAACATAGAAGTTTAAACGTTTTATAAATTAGTAATAACATTGAATTATAAATACGCAATTCAATCGTTTTATAATGTGTTTTGACCTTGGAATGTGGGTATACGTAGAACATATTGGTTTGTTCCAGTGAATCAAAAACGATTAGTGACTGTGTTGTTTGTGTATTGATATATCTGAAACTTTTATCGTAATTGATGTTATCGGTCGGGTAGGTATCGAAACAACTCTAGACTCATCGTCATATATATTTGATAATTTTAGAAATTACTGTGCAACATGGCTTTATGAATTACAAAATGGTCCCCTTTGTCTATTGCTGAAAGTAAGGGAGTTTGGTCACGATGGATGGAAGTGGGTGGCCAAAATGTAAAAATATATATCTGTCCTTGTCTAACTCATGTGAACTTCACATGAGGGAAGAGAGAACTTCTGGAACATTCTGAAAAAATTATGTAATGATGAGAAAGATTACATTTACTCTTCGTGTATGCCATAATAAATGTCCACCCGTGCGAAGCCGGGGCGGGCCGCTAGTATGCTTATATATGGTTATATGAGAGCAGCAAATGGAAGAATGCACACCTATAATCCATATTATTTATACGAGTACAATTTTTTAAATATTATATATGCGAAAGTTAGTTTGTATTTTGTCTTGCCTTTGCGCCGTAACGGAGTCAAAATGACTTGATTTTTACAAAGATTGTTGAAGGTTTGGACAAGGACATAGGCTACATTTTATCGCGATCGAGCTAGTAGTTCGCATTTACCGTGGGGGCAATTCCTAAAGTAAACGCATACGAAGTCGCGGGCAAAGCGCTAATACATACATTCATAACATTATACGTATTTTTAAATATAGGATACAGCAAATATTTATTGTAAAAAGCATCAATACAAATTTTGAAGAGCTTCGGTATAAATATTTAATATTTAGCTTAGCTTTTTCCACAGCTTAGGGTGTAGCAAAATTAGTTATGTATCATACATATTCAATGCAGTCCAAACGTTCATTTGCAAGAACTTTAACACTTTTTGATTAATATATTATATATTTTCGAGCGAGTATAAAAGCAATTTTAATTTACCCGCCCAAAAATTTACTTTCTATTTGCGCTTTTAAAGCTATCAAAATATTTGTTTATATCAAATACAGCATTTGATATTTCAGCGCCATATTGAATTTCTTGCAAAACGATCGCATTTCGGTTAATAACGCAAGCTTTAAGCTAATATTTATGAACCTTATAAATTATTTAGAGTAGATATTGCGAGCAGGTACCAGGCTGTAACCAGAGTGAGTTGAATTTTATAGAGATATATACATTAATGGCATGTTTATTGAAATTAATAATAACAACAACAACAACAAATTAACAACACAGCAAGTTTGTGGTTTGGAGTAATGATCTTGCTGCATGATCTTTAACTATTATATGCATAATTTCAATATTTGAAAGCATAACATATTAATTAAAAATATACGAGTTGCTATATATAAACTATTAGGTAGTGGCATTTTGAACATGGAAGTTATAGAGTAACTTCCATAAGGCGTGACAGAAGATTAGATTAAAACATGTTCATGCGAGTCGCACTAAACAGACGCAAAAAAGTATATTCTAAATTTCAAGTTTATATGATTAGTTAGTTATAATTGTCAAACAGAAGCACGAAGTCACAGTGTTTCTTTTACTATTTCTGGCCCTTTTTGATTTTATGTATTTATTTATTAATTAATCAAACATATATTTTTACAATATTTGCTTAAAGTGTACTTAATCCAAGAAAAGGATTCGAAACACTCTAATGGATTTTCTAGGATTGCTTTTAGAAACTTTATAAAATTAGATAGGTTATGCTGGTAAAATTTTATACTACAGATTTAAATGAAACTAAACATAATTCCAGACGGAATTGCTACAATTAAACACAAATAGTAAAATGCGACAAAATAATAGCATACGAGAAACTGTTGTTAAGATTTAAATTTGGGTGAGATTTTGGCTTGGCTTCAAGATCATTATTGCATAATTTGTGTTTGATCAGATAGATGCTGTAGAAACACTTAGTAACACTTAAACAAAAGCACGAAATTACGCTAATTATATTACAGTAATTACTAATCACAGTTTATATAACATAACATTAACAACGGCACATAACAGTTTGGCCTCCAAGCATCACGCAGAGACGCACTAACACCAGTTTAATTAAATTTACAGCTTTATAAGTAATTTGGCGAGCTTAAGAAGCTTGTATTTAGTAACAGAAGTGTTTTCACGTGTACAATATGTAAGATTCATTTCACAAAAAAACTCGATGCAACTTTTTAATAAAAAAATTCCCGCCTCTGTGGCCATATAGCTACTACGCTTGTACTAGCAATCCTGAGATCCCTGGTTCTATTCCATACCTATCGGCCTCGGTTTGGTTGGTGCTTGGGCATTTTCTACATATGTCCATGTTACCTAAGTCTGCCGCCTAACAGCAGTGCTAATAGCACTGTTGTATTTCGGTATTAAAGGTAGCATAGCCAGTGCCTCATTTGCTTTGGGCTTCCACATTTACCATCAGGTAAGGTTTAGGCCAAGCGCAAACCCATTAAACATTAAAAAAGAAAAGAAAGTTGCCAAATATTAAATAACATTGAAATATCGAGATTACAAATCATTCCGATTTTGTATCGGAATGGTATGCCCGTAAAGAGACTATTTTTATTATTTCACAATGTTTAAATATGGCTTCTGTGCTGCTTGTTAAATTCAAAAAATTTAATGTATTTAAACTTAGGCTTTAATTTTATTAATTATTAATTTTAATTAATTAATTTTATTAATTTAGTATTTAAACACAAATACATTCTTATTTAAAAAATCAGTTTACCGTGGTTGTGGTAAGCAGCATGTAGCCCGCCTTACGGCCTTAGAATCTATATTGTTAACACATGTTTTATGGTACAGGTGACACGGCGGAATCTAACCTTAATCACCTGGTGTCGCTGTCTGGCTCTGACTTCGACCTGGCTGCGCACGGTGAGGCAGACTACCGCGACATAACCACGCACGTGGTGGCAGACCAGCCGAGCGACGGACCGCCGCCTGCCCACGTATGAACTTCACATCCGACACCCGTAAGACACGCCCAGCATGGCATCAAACTGGGTCATGGCAAAGTGATGGACTGTAGAAATACGAGTACCCAAAATAGGTGTAATGTGATATGACATTACATTTCGTACCGCGTAATATTACATCACGCATCACTCCAAACATCACGTGCGATGTGCGCCATGCGCTGCGATGCGACAGCTGAACTATTGCTTTTGATATTGTATTGCAATGCTCGGAATTAAAATACGTCGAATGTCAGCCTTATCATCGGTGGCATTTCAGTAACATGTGCTTTCTGTTCGTCTTTGTCATTCTGCCTTCGCTCTAGCGCGCCTTCTCTCTCTTGTCGCACTAGGTGCGAGTGAGTAATGCAAAACGAAACGCTGCGGATCGAGTAGCACGCGTCCTGTGAATTGCGTGATGTTTGAAATATTCGAGTAATGTGTGATGCGACAATGCACGGTCGGGTGATACACGCATGATGCATCACTTATCTATTGGACTGCCGATAATAATCAAAACACTATCAAAGTCAGTGTGGTCTATCTGTCAATGGGTTACACACGACAAGGCTTATCGACTGATGCCAGACTGATGCCAGATTGAGCGTGTAACGCCCGCGAAAGAGTCAAATGCATGACTTTTAATTTAAATGTATTCTGTGCAACAAGCTGAATCAAGAAATTGTAACAAAGAAAATGTAACTTTTTTCCTGGTTGATGAATTGAGAGAAAGTGAATTAGATTGTTGCCAAACCGAGCGTATTCTTAAAAGATCGTATTCAAAACATTTCCGCCGATTCTTGGTTCGCCTAATCCCCTGTAATTCCCTGCTCTTTGTGAATCAGCCAGACATTAGTAGCAGTTAACCGTCATAGTTTACATATTACACCTAACTTCCACCAAGCGGCTCTCAAATGGTAACACATCAGAGCTTTTCAAAGTGTTACGTAAATGGACAATCTGTCTTATAACTTAAAAACAAACTCGACTATCTGCATTTCCATTTATATTTAGAATTTAATTCCCGAACCTTCAAATCCCAATCATCTCGGAACGATTGTAATTTGTTTCAACACTTTTTTCGTCACTGTTTTTTCATAATTCTTTCTGCAGTGTTTTCTGTCTTCTACTTCCATCCTGACGATACAAATTTACTCCGCTGTTGGCATTTTTATGTTGTAAATTTCTTTTAGGAACAACGTAACTACTTATTAAAATTGTGTTATTTAAACTCTTTATTTATTTCTTTAGGCTGTTGTAGCCTTCTACGAGTGTCTTCTTTGTTCTTCACTCTAGCTTTTTTATAATAATAAAGTTTTTGTTCTGTTCATGGGTGGCTAAGTTTTGTCGAAATATCTATACTATAGCTAATGATTGGTTTGGTCCTGCAGCTGTCTGGGGTACGATTGCGCAGCGTGGAAAGACCCTACTTATTATGCCTACTGTATATTTCGAATTCGTAGCGAGTTTCGATAATCATAATGAAGCGAATAAAAATATTCTTATTAATTCGTTTGATTTTGCTTTAAATAACAATATAACGAACAAAATACTATTTACTTACTAGTATATACTACTTAAAGTTAGTCAATTTATAAAAAATTCCCATTGCCGACTTCATTGATCTATTGATATGTACCTCTAGAATTTACTCTTGCTCAAAACAATTGCATATTTTTTCTGTATTTTGTGAAACATGTTTTATCATTGTTTTTTATTTAATAGACTTCTCATAGGTGGCAAATTAGGGATTTATGTCGTTTTATTAAAAAATGAAATGCAGTTCTTATTAACCGATTTTAATGCTATTTTAACATACTTCGTGGGCAAACGAAGTCGGTTCCTGAAGTCTGTTTGGACGCATTATGTTGAAAGGAAATAGCTGTGTCGGAAGATCCCTGATATACACTTACAGCCCGTGACAAACTTCTAGTCCGTACTGAACAGATTCGCGTCGCAATGTGTATGGGTAGAAATTTTGGAGTGAGATGTACTCGCCAATGCTGACCAGTGACGTCACAAACCACAAACAAACATTTGTGTAGAAAGCCTGCAATGTACTAGAGTATTAGTAGAATAAATGTCTCAAGGATCTTCTTACGGTTTGGCATCAACTTTGAATTGGCTTTCGTTTTGCACACCTAATAATTGAATTTTAATTCATGAATTAATATCAAAGACTGGTTTCGTCTGTTTGCTACTCGTATTACGACGTTGCCAAACCTTCCACGAAAACGATCCCTAAACCAATTGTGATTAGTCAACTGCCACCACGCTTTTTCATGCACTACCAAGGCTTTTTATGGAATCATTGAAATGAAGTCAATATATATTGTATGATTTAACACGAAGCCTAGTTAGTAGCTTGTGCTCTTGTGAAGATTTAAAACCTTGTAGCCTACATATTAAGAAACTTAAATCGTTACAAAATAACGTATTTTGTTACTCATTATTGAAATGTTAACGTTAAGGCCCCCCGCAACCGGGCGGTGAGTGCCAAAATCCGCCCGGTGTGTAGTGGTCCTTATTTTTAGATTTTAAGTTTAAATAATTTAATTTGGTATAACTTTATCTATTGAGAGTAAATTGTTGGAAATTTTAGATACATTTTATAATTAAATAACTATTTTAAACTACTTTTGGAATAGGATAATTTTTCATGAAATTAAATCAAAATTAATAATAATAATAAAAAGTTTTAATGTTTGAATCACACCCGCTATCATGCGAGCAATAGTAGACAACTTTGTACCAAATAAAATTATGTCAAAGCAAAGAAAAGAAGGTAAATCTAATTTGAATGAAAGATATTGTAATGAATGATTTGACATTGGAACACTAGAAGTTTTACATTGGATGAATGTTCTGAGTGATGTTTTTTTGTTTTTCTGTGACGTCATTAATGTTGGAGCTCGAAGTAGTCTCGATTTTGAACATGAACCTTGATTTTAGTACTTAAAACGAATGTTCCCTTAACGCACAGATCTAGTTTTTTAACTATTTGTATATAAAAAGAGCAAATTATTATTTATTTTCAGTTATACTTTATTTACATTAAATGTGAAAATAACATATTTTGAAGACTAAACAGAATCTCTTGTCGCTTTTACAAAGAAAATATATTTATTTAAAGATTATAATGTTGTTGCATAGCACAAATCTCTCAAAGGTCTGACAGTCGGAAGTTGGCTGGAAATGATTAGACTAATGTGGCGTTCGAAATTTTGTAGCTCTTTGCTTTATTAATATACATATTTTATAGAACGCTGCAGTTATCCAAGTTGTCCGACCTGCGAAAACGAACTCTTCACAGGTGTCTGAGATAATAATATAGACGGCTAAGTATAATTCAGGGTCAAAATGTGATTCTCGTACTTCAAAATAATAATAGTGAAATCTGGCAACGCCACGATAAAAATTGATTAACTTAAAATCCGAGTATCCAGACCCGTGAGCCTTGTTATAAAAGTTTGAACTAGTTTGAAGATGTTTTTGAATAGTATTTACTTATAACACGTAAAAGAGAGAAATCTGAAATCAAAAGTAAATGTTGGTGTTCAGTAGTGAGTAGAACTTCGCATATCTACGTAGTATCCATTTTGAAGATTTCCACGTAGAACTTAGACACATCATATTTAAAAATTTGACATAATCTACACATATTTACTACAACTACACTTATTTAAAATGAGTTTTTATTCATGCGAACGCATCAACCACATATCGCAAAATGCGTAATTTATTCGGAGAGTGAGGATCGAGCTTTACACACATAGAGTAGATATTAAAAACAACTTTAAATATGTCGGATGTCTTCACACCTATGTACAATTTCATGGGGGAAGAATGAGATAACTATATATGAAGAAAAAGGAGGAATATAAATACTGCATCTAGTTTGTTCAATTATCGCATAAGATATAATTTCATCGGTTGTGTCATTCGTCTTTGTGAGGCTTTGATCATAAACGGATCTATATTGTCTGTTGATTTTTATTACTTGGTGCTGTGCATAATATATTGAAAAGTCGTTTTTTCTATGCTAATTTTATTGTATCAATTTTAGCTGTAAGTCGTTTTTTGGCTGTTTATTATTAACTGAATTGAATGTTTACTACTAGTCATGTAAGTCGTTGTTGCCGTGAGATTACGCCAAATGCTGACTAATATAAGTAAAAATGTAGGTATGTTACTGTCATCTTTCAAAAAATTCATTTTTTAAGTATGGGTAAAGCCCAATCATGATTAAATCGATATTTGATTTATTTTGGAGGTTAAAACGAATTGTTGCCGAGGTGTTCATTATTGTGTTTAAAAAAACCTCAACCTTTGGTTATTTTAATGAAAATGTGTTACGAAACAGAAAGTTACCATTATTTATGAATTGTATCTTAGGTTGTTGGAAAATGATGTAATTTTTATAGTCTTAGAATTATTTTTCAAATGTAATGAATCATTATCACTGCTAGCTCCGTCTATTCTAGTTTTTTTCAAAGGCTGAATAGCTTAGTGTCTTTGCTTAGCTAAAAGACGAGAAGTCAAGTCCGCGAAAACCCAAAGAAAAAAGTCAGTTGCTAGATAATGAGCAAAGTACGAGTATATATATTGATGGAGCCTTGTGCGGTAAAATTAAATTAATATTAAAGACATACTGTAAACATTTGCTTTAAGCGCTGTGTATTTGTAAATTGGCAACTTTTAAATGTTACTGTTAGGGCTGCCAACACAGTTTGATAATGCTCTTTGCTGTTATTGATTTTATATATTATACTGAAATTAACACGGGAGGAGTATAAATTTTTTATTATTTTTACTAATTGTATTGGTGCAGGTTTTATAAAAGTAATCCACGTGTTTTTCCGAACTAAATTAATTTTAAATAGTAGAATGTGTTAAAATAAAATGCATTATATATAAGAGTAAATAGTTGAAATTGTAAGATGAAGAAAATATGTGAACTGGCAACACTGTCTCTACTAATATTTGAATTAAATACTCATTTTTATCTTTATATTTTCTAGTAATATCTTAGGACTTATTTTTTGATACTAAAATATAATTCTTAACGTAACAAAACAGACATTCAAACTCTACGCCAACGCTCATAGTTAAAATATATATAAAAACATTTAGTTTTAATGATGATGAATGACAGTAGTTTTGTTACAAGCTGTGATGGAAATTAGCGTACAAATTACAAAACCTTAGCAGAATTGTAAACTTTTGTAACGAAAGTTTTCCGATACTTTGTACTAGATGTGGATCTACATTTAAAAGTTGTCAAACGTGTCTCGTAAACTCGTAATAAATGTTGCTAGAAAAGAGTATGTGTTGCCAGCAAGATTGCTATAGTAGCTGTCAACGTCCGGCGACAATTTAACTGTGCTATATATGTACTTGAGATGCTTCTACATATTTGTAATATTTACATAAATATATATGGAAAGTTCATAGAACGGAAGTTTTATTTTTACTAACGAGTACCTCTGGAACCACTTAGGTTGGCTTTCGAATCAAGTCACCTCAATCAAGACACGGAGACAAATGCTAGGGCTAGGCATGATTATACAAAATTTACTGCCTACTTATTATACATATATCTTACTGTGATTACTATCTGCATTACAAGCGTTGCGAGTATAGCAAAGCTCTAACATGGAGAGACTTCTTTGTTAGAATTTATGAGGGGGCGCATGTCCAACAGTGGACTCATGCAGCCGATAATGATAAAAGTCTCAGCTGCAAACATACTGCCGCGTCCTCCCTATCGCTTCACGAAACTGATCAATGATAAAGAACGCGAGTTTGTGGAACGAAATGTATCAACATCCGCGCCGAATCACCTCTTTGTTTATCACGCGTGAGTCTTAATTTGTTTAGTAATTAAGATGACATTCAAACCACAGGAAAACTAATAAGACACATCGTCACGTCGCGCAGGTACGAGTAGGGACATATGTAAACAAGCAAGCAAGTCTCGAGATCGCAACGACAAATTGTATAAATCTCGGAGCAAATCTAATTGTGGCTGCGGATCTGGAGGAGGCGGAATGGCAGCCTAGTCGATAATCTATTTATTGAGTGCGTGTGATCGGATTTGGGTCGCGAAAGCTGTGGGGTGAGATCTTATGATGTTCCAAATTTACACCTCAAGTGTATGAGGAATAGTCCCGGCAGCACATGATGAGTCAGGGTCCATTTTGGCGTCACAATACTCATATCATTGTTATTTTGAAATTTCTTTAATTTTTGGGGTTCTTTCTTCAACTTTGAAGGGCATTTTTTATATGTTGTGGTGCTAAAAACGTTGTGATTACTTGCTCAGCGGTGCTAAATAAACTAAAACTAAGAAAAAATAGATTAGGTACTAGATATTATAGTTCTCTGTGGTACTAGGTAGGCAGACAATATTATATTACGTAAGCACAGTGGTGGGGACACGCAGTATATAGTACTGTTTTTTATTTCAGTCGGGATCTACAGCGGTACACTTGAAACGCGTCCACTGAAGGAGGATGAATTTCCTACAGACTCTAAAGCTATCTTGGGACCACAGACTCGTTTAGAATAAAGAAATAGGGTGGAGTGGTGGCGTGGGGACACGCAGTATGTTAATTTTTACCGACTGCGCCAGAAGGAGGGTTATGTTTTTCGACAGTATGTATAATTGTTTGGCACGCTCTGCGGCCTGAACGGCTTGATGGTGAGAGGTGTCGTTAGATTCGTATTTATTGTGCCACTGGGTATATTAAAATCGTAAAAAGGAAAATACGGAGTCGGGTTTTTAAAATGTACTTTTCATTAATTGGTTTCATTTCTTTCAAATCCTAAGGCACTCCACACTTTCTCGTTCCTATCCAGTATGTTGAGTGAAATGACAAATAAAGATGAATGTGACTTTTTTCAGAGGTACGGAACCTTAAAGATTACACAAACAAGGCATAAGCCTTCCCCCAGCATCTCTGGAACATCAGTTTAGAGGATGCCTTGTGCTTAAGAAATCGTCTACGTGCCAGTAACGGACACTTGTCAAAACTTCCACATAAAAATTTGCGTCGTGTGCCCGTTACCCAGGCATAAATCAGCACAAGCCTGTAACTAGTGGTAAGACATGGGTAACACACTGACCTGTCCTTAGATTAATATCGCCTAGAACTAGTATACACCGGTCAAGGATTCAGAGCCGTAAAAAGAAGCGTTCAGATATTATTACGAGTACTTTGAAATAAAGTTCATTTTCACGACCGCATAACTGAGTTTGTCTAGTACTTTGCCGATTTCTTAATTTTTTTTACAAAATTGAGTCTTAACTTATGTTTTATTGTAACATTTACACACATTTTTGAGTACGGTGATTATTACGTATTTTTCACATGGGTAACTTCGGAGTGGCATTTTTATGCTCACTTTTCTTTGTAAGTCAAAAACAGTAAAAATATGTTTTGGAATTTACAAACAAAACCCTTTCATATGACATCAAATTTAACTTCTTGTAATTTCGACCCCCAGTTTTTGCAATAAAAATATTTTATTGATTATTTCAGTTGCGGCACCCGTGGGTAATCATTTCCCATAAATATTCCAAAGTCTATAGACGCTTCTGAGATAATCAGCTGAGACAGACAGACAGACGGACGGACAGATAACAGAGTAAGATTAAAGGGTTCCGTTTTTCATCGAATGTTCGGAACCCTAAAAATAATAAATTCCAGCTCGGTTTGCTTAGTGGTCAAGGATGGATATGCGCTTTAGATGTAAATTTGTAAATGACGGCTTCTGCAATAAACTGAAATACACAATACGACGGAAATACTTTACACAAATTTTGAAAATCGTGAAGATTTCTATCTTACGTCTCTCGCCGTAGATTATGATGTCGATACGTGTTGCTTACAACTAAATGAAACAAAAATAAGTTGATATGAGATCCTCCTTCTAGGCGTTATTATTCTAAGGCGCGGTCTACATTATCTATATCTCTAATGACTGACAGTTTGTAAGAGGTGGCACGTGTCGTGTGTTTGATTGTGGAGGTAGTTTGTCAAATGTTTCTATACATATTATATTTACACGCATTCTCATTGTTTATTTACAAATGGCCTTGCTTCTAGTATGTACCAATCCAACAAACAATCACGATAATTATGGCAAATCTCCTTGTAGTGACTGCTTATGTACACCTTCACTGACTCGTGTGTATCGGCTTGTTTAGAAGCTGTGCGGTGCAAAACTTTTGCACTTTTTGACACTATGCAAAAGTCTCAAGCTATATGAGGCAAGTAGCAACCCCGACAAGACTGACAAGCCGGTCCGGGCTCTTTAACTATAGATACCCCGATAGGTTGGTGGTAGGGCAGTTTCTATATTCGCCTGGCTATCCTTGTTGCTGTGTCGAAACGCTATCCTTAAAACGTCAGTTCACATTCAATGCCCACGTCGAAATATTCGACATTCTTGTATGAAGTTTTCACTACGGATACAGCTCTGAGACTTTAAAGAATGATTACTTATCGATACTCTGTGTACAGGGGTTTATTATTAGAGTGACCCAGAATGATCGGATCGTCGGCTTAGCCATAAAGTGGTCTCCTATCCTATTATCCTAGGCCGAGAACAACAGCGCAATATGCAATGTCATTAAGTTAATCTCTGCCTATAGTAAGGTCCCATTCCCTTAATCCGTACTTCCAAATAAGACCCGCACTAAACAAGGACAACGGCTAGACGCAGCTATCTATTACCTAACTTAGTTAATCCCATAATTTATTGTAAGGAAAACACAGGGAAAAGTTTTTCATGACGTCATTTAACGGAAAAACATTCTCCCAGTAACGCAGTTACCTTGGACACGACCGGACGGTTTTACGTTCAAAAGTGAGAAAATTACGTGAGAATTTGTGTATTAAGTTTGTTATGTTTGTGAAGGGAAACTCAACTCAATGTGGATTGTATTGTGTAGTGAGTAGATGGTGTACTTAAGACAGTCGACGGTAAGTAATTCTTATTGAATACTATTTAAGTATACTGTTTAAGTATTCGGCATTTTTGCGGGTTTATCGTTTTCGTAAACGGATTATAGGTTTAATTTTCAGCGTGTTAGTTAATTTTACGTGTTTGTTTTATAACAGTAAAACCAAACCATAAATTTCATCAAAATTGCCGACAAAACTAGATTAAACATTATCGTTCTTAGTTTTAACGGTTTGAGAAGATTGCATGCTCATGGTAACTCAATATCTTTACTTGTCTCGATTAAAATAACTTCAATTGGTAACTGGAGTAATATCATTGAAACACGAAATAAAACTAGATTCAGGAGTCTCTAATTTCATTTAAAATTGTCAATTGTCCTAGAGCTGTTTTAAAATTATTGTTTTATGGTATAGTAAGATAATTATTACTAGCAAAAATACAGAAATGCGACTAGAATGTATGAAGGGCATACGAATTGATCTCAAATATAAAATAAGTTGAAATAGTTGCAAAGTTCATTTCATTTGTTACGGTGATATAAAATGATTATTGCTTTTGTAATTAACAAATGCAATAAACAACTTTTCTGTGTATTTTCTTTCCCGACAGTCACCCATTTGCATCCTGCCGCCCAAGCGCAAAAGAATGTCCGATTGACATTTATAAATTTTATAAACTAATCCCAGTTTTGCTCTAACTGATGGAATATTCTCATGAATCTTATATTCAAAAAGGAAAAAGAAACTAACCAATAAAAATTGACTGCCGCGTTAATTTTACGTAGTTATTCTTTAGTTGCGTAAGTACCTTTGCGGCCGATGCTGATCTTCGTCAGCTGAAAAACAAACAAAACTACGATTAAAACTTGACCTTACTAGTACACTTGTTACAAATATTATTTCAACTGTAATGTTTGTGTAGTAACGTAACAACTTGCGTTACGCACGTCACGCCTAAGCCTTAGTTCACATGTGCTCTAGAAACTATGCCACGGTTAGACATGTGTATCATATAATCTTGGGTCATAAATATCAGGATTTTCGGTGAAGTATAAGGATGCTCACGTCTCATATTATATGATAGTATTCTGAATCTCTAATTTATTTATTTGTGTAATGATCGACCCTTTATCGATAAGAACTTAGATAATAGACCGATCGAGCGTGAAGCGCGAGCGAAGTTTTTCCGTTTTAGATTGTGCAAATATGGTTTCGCATGTCCGGATGTTCTCTACAGGTCGCATTTATCTATCGATACTCATGAATTTTAAGCTATTGCATAGCTTCTATCGCGGGCCTTGAGCGCGGGGGGCGGGGACCGAATCGAGAAATTCCGTAACGAAAAAACCTCACGCTCCCCACTCCGACGGGCACGGAGGTGTGGCTTGAAGGCCGTGCATCGTCTAACGTCGTTTCAGTTCGGCAGTCTTCGACACGGCGTTGTGTGCGTGCGATTAGACGTATTACTGTTTTATAATTTATTAAGTATAATAGTATGTAATTTGATATAGCAAAGCAAATCCGTTATGTTAGCTAAATATTATAATTATAAACATCAAAAATCATAAATAAAATAAATAAATAATTATAATTGCATAAGTTGATACAAAATGCTATGCAATAGCTTTACCGCGGCAGTCCCCGAGTGCCACACGTCTTTTTTTGTAGCAGTTTCGATAATTACATGAAATATTTTTGTCAATTCAGTTTTTCGAATTCATCATCATCATCATAAATATTCATCATCATCAACAGCCTATATATGTCCCCATTGCAGTGGCTCAGGCCTGCTCCCTTACCGAGAGTGTATGGGCCATAGTCCACCACGCGGGCCCAGTGCGCATTGGTAGACTTCACATACACGTTTGAATTTGTAGTTACTATATCTCGCAAAATAAGTTAATTCCACGAAGTAAAATAAACAATCGCAAAAATTAAGTTTATGTTTGTATTACAAAATACTCAAGTGGCAGTGTCTCGTCAGTCTGTCTTATGTTCACCGCGCACCTTTAAAACAAAAGTTTTTTCCTGATTATTTTTCGAAATATAATTTTTCTAATGTTTTTAATCCTCAATATATCTTATAAAAAGCCATGGTAGCTCAATTGGGTAGAGCGTTAGTCCTAGAACAATCAAGGTCTGGGTTAAGATCCGTCTCATAGCAATGAGTTTCAATTTGTTATTTGGAATTTATGTAGGAATGATAACAATCATTACCTACACACTTCTGAGAAGGAATTCAAAGATGTGTGGATAGTCTACCGATCCACACTGAGCCCGCGTGGTGGACTATGGCACATACACTCTGAGCTCTTGCATACATTGCAACATATATCTCAAATTCATACAATCCAAGGATACATTGTTAGAAATACATACATAATTAGTTTTATGTGTTGTATATGTGTGTGTGTGTGTGAGAGAGAGGGAGAGGGTGTGTGAGGTTGTGTGTGTGAGGTGTGGGTGTGCGGTTATAGTAAAATTAAGACAGGTGTTGTACAGGTGCTTAATAAATACGATGAACAAACAAACTTGCGACACCGACACCTAAAACATTCGAGTTAGAGACTCTTATCTTTGATTTGATGCCGAAAAATAAAAAACGCTGTTAGCATTTCGTGACAGGCTTAGATAGTGTACTGGCCGTTATAAAACCGGGAGTCATGTCTGTGTCTAGGATTTAATGTTTATCTACTTTGTTTAGGATTTGTTTGTTCTCATTCAATCTTCGAATTGCCGAACTGCGAAAGCAAAAATGATTTGTTGATAAAATATGGGTTCACATGAAGGAGCATAAAATTAAACACAAAACATTTTTTATAGTCAGTCACATAGTCACAAACACAACCTCACTGCGGTGCCTCAATGTAAAATTCACCAGCGGCTGTACGACACTGCCGGCCCTCTTTGAGCACGAATTGATATCGTCTGAATTTTGAACAGAAGCAGCGTATGCGGGGGCGGCATTTCACGATAGCGACTCTTAGCGAAATGACTTTTTATACCTTAATATAACAGTGTAGAAATTAAGCTAAGGAGAAAATATGTAGTTTAATATCTCGAAGAACGAAGAAACCAGAAATAATAATATATTTTATAATGCGTGTTCCGTTAATTAAGAAGAAACCAAAAACTAGCTGTTTATGGTTTCTTCTTTTTGAAATTATTCTTTTAAAGTAGTATTTTTATTAATATGTATATTATAGTAGTATATATTAGTGGTATGCATAAGTTTATGAACCATGTAAAATTAAGAAAATGAAAAATATATCATAATCTTATTGTGATGGGCAATTACGGAACCCTACACTGCGCGAATCCCGACACGCGCTTGCCTGCTTTTTTGCAACTAGCAAAAATTTGCAACCCCAATTTATAGCGCCACATATTTGTTCATCTCGTCACACAATGTGTGTGTATGTAGAACACGGGAAAGCTTTCAAAATAACCAGTACTTTTATCATAGCTGATATAAAAGTTAGATAACGTCGCACTATATAGTCCGTTCGCTTAGAAAGTGTCGGTACTCCTCAACAGTATAATATGTGATTGTTGAAAAAAAAAACAGCAAAAATAATTTATGCGAACAAAAAATGGTTACACATGACGGAGCATAAAATTTAGTACAAAACATCTAGACAAGAAACAGTCACCACAGAGTTACAACATCACTGCGATGCCTCGAAATTAAATGTCAAATTACTTCATTGAGTTCGAAATCCACATCCTTTAACTATAGGCGGCGTGTGCCGGACGGCATATTTAAAATGCGACACTATCCAAGCGAACAGACTTTAGCTCTCTAGCTGTCACACTGCGAGCAACTATAGTGGTGTAAGGATGATATCGACATGATTTTGTATAAATCCTTATTCAAATTATAAATGCGAAGGTGGGTTTGCGAAGATTAATTTTTGTATAGAGATAGCTAATGGACCGAAGAAGTAGAAAAGGTACTTTTCATCCCGTTCCAACGTTTAGTTCCCGTGGGACAATTTCTAAAGTACACGCAAACAGAGTCGCGGGATAATGCTACTATATTGTATCTCGGCCCGCGTCTCGTAATACTTAAATATAATAAAATATTTCATACAAGTTAACGCGTTCAAAAAGAACTAGAAACCAACTTCAACTGCCTTAAAAGTCTTTTTTTATATATATTGAAGATACACCAACACTTGACCTCAATCTCACCTGATGATAAGTGACGATGAGGTCGACGATGTTACGTGTTGGTCTAGAAGGTGCCTATTTACTCTTCTTTTGAAGATTCCCAAGTTATAGCTGTCGGGGAACGCTGAAACCGGTAGTGCATTCCATATTTTTGCTGTACGCACGATAAATGTCTACAGCAAATTTAAGACTTATATGGTTTTCTCATATATGCCATTGATAGAACTGGACCAAATTGAATGGGACCACACGGGAAGCACCACCTTTCAAATAAAAAGAATCATCAAAATCGGTTCATTCAGTCGAAAGTACTGAGGTAACAAACATTTAAAAAACATACCCATCGAATTGAAAACCTCCTTCTTTTTTGAAGTTGGTTGAAAATACTAGGCTGCTGCCAAACAAACGTGTTAATAGAACTGTTGTGTTTTGGTAATTAACTTATTAACTTGAGCAGAGATGAAGGCCGAGTGCAAGTATATTGTTAAAAGCACAATACACATACGAGTATAATAGTATATAGTATAGTATAATAGTATAAGTCAAGCGACGTCGTCCCGTTGAGAGTTATTCAATTTTGTCTAAGTTACATCTATGACGTGCTATTTCTAGACTCAAGTATGTCCCCCTTCCACTACTAGCTTAGCCTTTGTTTTAGGAAATGTGGAAAATGTCAAGGTAGTAAGTAATATATAACGATGTTAAAAGGAAAACTATCACAGTTAATTACACTTTACAAGATAACGAGTAATAGTCGACCCACTTATAAAATGTACTTGTAGAGATGTCGTAAAATTCAATAGGCAATAAGTTACAACTAAGTGTTGTTTGGAACGCAAGCCAGATCAGTTAGGGAAACTACGGACTCTAAAATTGCGATAGCTAACTTTTTTCTTCTATGTAATTCGTTCCTTAAAAGCTACTAAATCTTAGTTGTTTTGGCCGGTTTCTGATTTTCTACACTTATCTTAATGACATTTTGTCCAGGGCGCATGGAGCTAGATATTTTAGGCACCTATCTCTAATAATATAATAATTTCTAATAATATATAAAATAATAACCTCTAATAATAAAGTGAACAAGCTAGCAAGGTCAGCTCAGAATTCTTCCATAAAAAAATTTGCCTTAATGTTTTAAAATAGAATACCTGGCTTTGATAAGTAATTACCTAACAATGAATTAAACTAAAAATAATTAAAAAAACCTACGCAATAATACACGATAACTAAATATATCTAAGAACTACCGTAGGGAAACTTGCTTTCACGTAAAAAACACATCAAAATCCACTCGTTCGAGAGCTACCATGCCACAGACATACACACACAGAAATTGGCGTTAAAAATTTAGCACCCCTCTTTTTGTACAGTGTGTAATACATCGCATTACAATGCTGCGAAATGAATATCATTAACATACAACTTTATTGACTGAAAGTTGACTTAATACCACTTAACCAGCCAAAATTAAAATTTTATAGGAAAAAACTCTATGTAAATGGAACAAAAGATCTAAATGTAAAATTATTTAAAAAGTGCTTCTATGTACACCTGACATATATGTATCTATTTCTAATAGTGAATTGATTATCATAGTCATTTGTGTTCAGAAATGCGTACTTTATGAACCACGGTACCTAAATACATTAATTTAAAAACACATGTACGTTCAAGGGAAGGAAAACTTGACTCATTACTGTTACTACTCAAGTATTTATTTAACACTGAGTTGTCTAAATTGCAAACATTCTGCAACGGGCCCTTGTAAAATGACTGAAAATATTAAAACTTTGCGAATAACTTTCAGCAACACTCGCGAAATGGAAGCCAAGTTACGAAAACGTGTTAAAACAAGTTACCAACTGTTTTTGGGGAGTTATATAACTCTTTCTCGAAAGTATTGTTTTCCTTTTGTCTCTCTGAAGGAAGGTCTCCCTAAGGAAATAAGATGTCCAAGTCTGTGACATATCCAGGTAGTCATGGTGTAATTTAGGCATCATTGGTATGCTCGATTGGAAAATGTGAGGTTTTTATTGAACACAATATCCTCACAGTCCAGAGGGCATGGGTTCGATTCCCATGCGAAGTATATCTGATGGTTTGGTTGATGCTAGGGCAAATTTCTATGCTCACTTGGTGGTACCATGTCATCCAAGTCTGCTGTCAAACAGCAGTGTTAATAGCACTATTGCGTCCCAGCAAAAAAAGATATACGTTTAAGAACTAGTCACTGACATAGCTCGACGAGTCAGTGAGGTGAAGTGGCAATGAGTAGGTCACATCGCTCGAAGGACGATTAATGGGGTGTAAGAGTTCTCGTGTGACGACAACGTACAGGGTCGTTCCACTACCAGACGGACCGACGACCTAGTTAAGGTCGCGGGGAGTCGCTGGATGCAAGTGGCTCGGGACCGGTCAATGTGGCGTATCATGGAGGAGGTTTATGTCCAGCAGTGGAATTTCCTTACTGATGATGATAAAAGATAAGTAACAACACCTAACAAACTTAAGTTTCCCAGCGAGTATGGTTTCCCTCCAAACAACATTATCGCTAATTACCACCAGGTAAGATGAAGGCCAAGTAAACTATCCACTGTAAAATCACTGGAATATAAATGATTTAAATCAGCGTAGAAAAAGAAAAGGAAGTCACCCCGCTCAGAGTCGCTCTGACTCACAGATATGCTTCACGTTGTCACGACCGAGACAAATTGTTCCCGTGTCACATTTAATGGATTCCATTTCAACATTTGCTTTCAATGTACAGTTCGATTTATTATATCGCTCGGTGATTATTGGATTTCTTATATACTCGTATATATTTCTAGAGACTCACAGTTTCAGATAACGTTCCAAAATTTCTTTGCTGACAGTTTATTAAGAAAATAAATGTAACAGTTATCCCAAGTTACACGTCGGACACTTGGAAGAAATGTTGTGACATCGGCACACATCGAATGCATGACGTTTGTATACGAGTACACGCCCTTGTGTGAGTAGTCCGTGCGCGCCATACGCTCTGGCTATTTTTTGCGCCAGTCTCTTTACCGACCGAGATTTTTTAAATGCATAATGGCTTTGCACTTGGATATCATCTCATCTAATAGTAAGTGACGATAAGGTCTTTAGGTGCTAAGCGTACGCACAAGGAATCCTTAAGTTAATAAGGCACTGGCTTGCTACCTGTTATACCGGAATCGATCTGTGCTATTAACACTGCTGTTTGGCGGCAGAAGTAACATTGCGGTACCTAAACAGGTAGAGAAAAAGCCATATCACTCACCAAATCGAGTACCGATAGGTACCTCCACAGAGAATCGAATCCGCGACATCCGTTGTGATTCCAAGCAGGTAGCCACTTGGCGAAATAAAAATAGACTAAATAGGCAGCGCTTCTCGAGTCTCGACCACATTGTCCTTACCATTGATCATATTGTGGTCTTTAGATTAAAGAACTACACTCCGCTTCGCTATAAATGATATCTAATTAAGCACAAACCTGCGCCTGTATATATATCCTGCTTTCGCACTCTTAAACCTTCGAATGAAAAAAAGAGACCGCAATATTTTTATCAGTACGTCGATTTCACCGTTGTTACTAAACAACTTGTCAAAAACTGACAAATATGGCCTGCTAAATTGAAGAACTACGCTTTAGATGAGATATAATTTAGCATAACCTGCGTCTGTCAGTCAATTTTGATTTTGCGCTTTACTGTGCCTCGTGCTTCGTGGCTCAAACGATCTCTTATTACCATCAAACTATTTATTTAACAGTTGACTACATACTTGGGTAGGTAAACAAATATGTTCGCTCAACATAGTTTGCTAAAAGGAATTTGAAACGAGTTCTTGGTGAAACTCTCAACTTTGCTGAGCGCAAGCCTTAGCTAATAATTTAGCCGAGATCTTAGCAAAAAGACGCTATTTGCGCAAAGTTTGGCTCTTAGCAGTTTTAGTGTAGTTCACTTGGTTCCTCTTTTGATTTACGACTTCCTGAATCGTTGGAGCTCATGTTTTGGACATTATACGTCGGTCGCAGCCATTAACAAATGGTTAAGTTAAAAACAAAAGTTAATCATTGGAGCTACTGAATGAAACAAAGAAAAATATTGAAAATAAATCATCAAAATCATCTCTATAAGTCCACTGTTGGACATAAGCCTTTCTCATAATCACCAGTGGTGATTTATTACACTTTGGTTGGCGGATTGGTGATAGCAGTTCGAGAGAATCCGCGAGGCACAGCCTGTAGCCGTCCTAGCGACTTGTCTATGGTTTCCCGTCCAGATTTTGCATAGAGTTGATACAGTTCAATTGAATGCTCGAGTGAAAATTGATAGATGATCTTATTATAATCGTACTTCTTTTAGAAGAGGAAGAAGAATACAAAAATAAAACCTGCCAAGTGCGAGTCGGACTCGCGCGCTGAGGGCTCCGTACAGAATATGAGTAATTAACATGTTGTATAATAATACGTAACGCCTGACAAAAAGACAAAAATTCACACATTAAGAATATTCTTATATGTTTAGGCGATAACAACTATAGTAAAGTGGATAATTAAATGTGATACAGATAAACAATTTGTTAATTAATTTATTATTATTTGTTGTTATAGCGTTATAGAAATACATATACTGTGTAAAATTCAAATGTTATCCTATGTCCTATTATGGATCATGGGATACAGTCAGGCGGACGGACGGACGGACAGCGGAGGCGTAGTAATAGGGCCCGTTGGTTACGCTTTGGGTACGGCAACGTAAAATGATTCTTGTGGGACCAGCGAATGCGACTCACGAAGCGACGCCGCGCTGCGCAGTGGTCCCTTCAAGCAGCGCCGCGTCTCTGTGTGACCTGACCCTAACATATTGGTTATGACGTAAGAATACACTGTTACAATACCAATACCAATACAAAGAAGCGTCGGTGGCGCAGTGGATAAGGCGCGGACTCTCAATCTGAGGGTACCGGGTTCGAATCCAGCCGTGTACCTATGAGTTGTTTTTCAATTCAAGTACATTATCCGATTGCTTAACGGTGAAGGAAAACATCGTGAGGAAACCTGCATGTCTTGAACTAGGCATGTGAAGTCCGCCGATCCGCACTGGGCCCGCGTGGTGGACTATGGCCCATACACTCTCTGTAGGAGAGTAGGCCTGAGCCCCTCCAGTGGGGACATATATAGGCTGTTGACGATGAATACACTGTTGTGCCCGTTTCTTAGAGTTTTCCCCTTTTAACCGACTTCAACAAGGAGGAGGTTCTCAATTCGACTCAGTTTTTGTATGTATGTTACGCGATAACTCCGCCAATTATGAATAGATTTTGATGATTCTTTTTTTGTTTGTTAGATCATATAAATTTAATCGAAATTGATTTAGCGCTTTTTGAGAAAATTAACAAAGACTATATATACCCAGATAATTCTACATCTAAGGGTGAACATTTTAGGGGATGAATGGTGTATACTTTATATTATGATTACTCCTACTGTTGAAATCATCATCATCATCAGCCAGTAAAGGTCCACTGCTGGACATAGGCCTCCCTCGTGGTACGCCGCATCGACCGGTCCCGAGCCACCTGCATCCAACGACTCTAACCAGGTCCATCTAGTGGGGGGACGGCCTGGTAGACGTTTCCCGGTATTAACGGTAACTGTTGAAATGCGGTGACCTAATTCTAAAGCCGAGACGACACTGAGAAAATAATACATAGCACTCTAATACAATGAAAGGTAATCGACTAATCTGAATCACCTGTTTATTTACAAAATATCAAACGAAATGAAGAATGAAGCAAACTACAATACCCCCGTATTGTACATCTAATTCGCAGTGAAGGTTGAATCACCGAGGTGCAGCGTGCGATAGTGACTGAGACCCTGACACAAAATATATTTGTGTGATATAATATACAATTAGAAATTAATTTCTTTTTTGAAGATATTAAGTTAACCATATTTTTTGTGACAAAATATGAAGAAAAAAAAACATTGTCTAAGAAGTCCTTGCGATTGCTCATCGATAATTCCATTAAAAAGATACTTCTTTAAACAAATTTAACTCATTCATAACCAACCCCTCAAGCGGATATATCCCAATCAGGTAAAATACATAAAACAACTCTGATAGAATATATATTATAGCTATACTAAATGATTTATTTTACAGAATAATATGAACACATATACAATTTACATTAAAAAAAATGTTTTTATTATAACCTCAAATGAATCATTAGTGGAGGCCGAAAATATCTTTTAAGCTTTAAAGCTTATAGTAGAGCTTTCAGTTAACTTATAGAGGTTAATTACAAAAAAGAAACAGAAAAAGAAACTTGAGAGGTGTCAAGGGACACCCGGATGGAACGAAGTTCCTTTCGATTAATTAGTGAAGGAATTGTAATAAAATTTTACAAATTTTCAATAAGGTTTGAACGGATTTTTAACTATATTTTAAATATGGTTTTGTAGGTTTTTTCATTAGATTTTTTATGTACGTGATACGTTTTGTTTTTAGCGACATCTGTAATTGAGTAGCGGCAACTAATCAGAGCCATCTGTCGTCACATAGCTGTACTGTTGGTATCGTCTTACTACTACGTACGTCGTACTAACAGATGACGCTAACTTACTATAGCAAAAAGTGTCGGTGAAAACTTTTCGTAAGAATTTTTTCCGTCTAGCCCCCTTTCACAACGCGCGATAAGGAACTTCGTTCCAATAAAGTTAATAAAACTTATACATCGCACTGCAGTGTGCGCAGTGGAATTTTTAAAATAAACTTCACAATATGATGTCTAGATAACTAAGTAAGCGTGTCTTGACACACAAGTCGTGTGTGTGAGAACATTAGCTGCCGCACTGTGAGCTCTGTGTTCCGGGAAGACAATTTTGGATAACAAGTAGCTTATTTAACATGAGGAAAATTAATTAACTAACTGTATACATTGCAAATAAATGGTAGGTAATTCATGACGTATTAGTGTGTGTGAGGGTAAGGGTGGATATCTGTGTATGTGTGCCGCTACTGTAATATTGAGAGGATTTCCTCTGTGGCACTATTATGTCATATAATTTTACTAGTTTAATATTTTTCCTTAATTCATTCAACGTCTAGCTAGGATAATTCATTTTTAAAATCAAATGTTGTAATGCTTTTCTTTTCACATTAATATTGTAATTTATTTTTACATATTTTGTGCTTACACTAGTATTTCACATGTATTTCTTCAATCAGGTTTCTGCTGCAGCTATTTTCCGCGGGGCCTCCTAATACAAGTATTATCGATACTTAAAAGGAGAGCCTCCACGTACTGTATATATATATATATATATATATATATAAATCCCGGTATCATTTCTGCGTCTTTCCAAAAATCCGCTAATTCTGCGTCCACCTGTTTTTTTGTCAATCCCGCTTGTAGTTTTTGTGAATACTTTCCTAATAATTACATAGATGGCGATAGTAGCACTTACTTAATCGTAACATGCGAAATGTACTATACATTTTTCATTTCACCCTCCATGCTGACTCCTACTATTCTGCGGCGAATGTGGAGTCCGTTCGAGGTCAAATCTTTTATTTTAATTACAAAATGAATACCAAACAATTTAGGAGTATATTATTATTATTGTGTTAGATGGTTTCGTTGCATGTTGTGTGCGCTAAAAGCAGTCGACATTTCTTTATTAGGATTGTCTACCTATAGTTTCTTGCTACAATTTAAACTTAGAGTGGAACATAAATATTTGAACGATAAGTAAAAAGTCCGGGGGATCCAGGAATCGCAGTTCTTCCGTCGAGAGTGTGCAATCTTTTTTATTATTATTAGTTAAGATAGACCGACACTTGACCTCAAACTCACCTGATGGTAAGTGACGATGAGCTCGACGATGTTACGTGTTGGTCTAGAAGGTCTCTTCTTTTCAAGATTCCCAAGTTGTAATTTTCGGGGAACACGGAAACCGGTAGTGTATTCCATATTTTTGCTGTACGCACGATAAATGTGGAAGCGAAACGCTTCGTGCGAGCTGTAGGAATATCAACAGTGTACGGGTGAAGGTCTGCCGTTCTTCTGATTGACCGGTACTTGAACGGCGAAGGTGGAATCAACAAAAATAGCTCCTGCGCACACTCTCCAAAATGTATCCTATAAAATACCGAAAGGTAGGCAACCTGACGCCTATGTTTCAGGCTTTGGTACTTTGCCTTAAGTACGAGTAGCGTATCGTTGCCTATCAGTCTCATAGCTCGACGCTCCACCGAGTCCAAAGCAGCTAGTTGATAGCGAGCTGAACCATCCCAAAGATGGCAGAGGTACTCCATACATGATCTTACTTCAGCGCAATATAGACTCAAGAGCTGTGATGGCTGGAAGTACCGTCTGACCTTCGATAGGATGCCTAGTTTTTTGGCCGCAGTTTTTGCTATGGACTCGATGTAGCTCCCGAAATTGAGATCAGACGAGATTTCCAATCCCAGGAGCTCAAGACGGTTTGTTATCGGTATGGATACATTTTGGAAAGATGGAGCAAGGTGAAATGGACTCCGCTTCGCTGTGAACAGACACGCCTGTGTCTTCGACGCATTGAATTTAACTGAATTGGCTTCGCCCCAATCGGACACGGCCTTCAGCGTCAGTTCAACACGTTCTACCATTTCCTCTCTGAGGGAACGGGTGTTCAGACTACTGGCCTGTGCGGTGGACACATAGCTCTCTGTTACTGTGCTGTCATCTGCGTACCCAAAGATACCGGGCATTATAAGCAGGTCGTTGATGTGCAGCAAAAATAGAGTAGCAGAGAGAACAGATCCCTGAGGGACACCAGAATTGATGCTCAGCAGATCAGACGAGCAGCCGTCAATGACTACTCGAATCGATCTGCCCCTCAGGAAGTCCGATATCCACAGGCACAAGCCAGCAGTTACCCCATAAGCTGGAAGTTTACTGATAAGGCTATCATGCCAGACCCTATCAAAAGCCTTCGAGATGTCGAGTGACACGGCAATAGCCTCACTGTGTTTCTCGATGGCTTCGCTCCATATGTGAGTGGCATAAATGAGAAGATCCCCAGTGGACCGGCCACGGCGAAATCCGAACTGGCGGTCACTGAGGAGATCGTTAGCTTCCAGATATGCCAGGAGGCGGTTGTTTAATGCACGCTCCATAATCTTGCAGAGTATGGAGGTGATTGCGATGGGTCGGTAATTGTTAGGGTCAGCACGACTGCCTTTTTTAGGCACAGGCTGCACGTTAGCCAACTTCCAGGACTCGGGGACTTTCCCAGTGCTCAGGGAGAGTTTATACAGGCGTGTCAGGACAGGGCACAACTCGGGTGCACAGTTCCGCAAGACTATTGCTGGGATGCCATCTGGACCACTGGCTTTATTCACGTCTAGATTGCGAAGTATATTAAGTACCTCCTTTTGATGTAAATGGATATCCGGCATTTCGGAATCACAACGGGGTACATTTGGTGGAGTTTTGTTCACAGTGTCTAGACGTGAGTTGCTCGCAAAAAGAGATGCAAATAGGTTTGCTTTCTCAATCGCGGAGTGAGACAGTGATCCGTCAGGTTTCACCAGTGGAGGCAAGGACGGTCGGCAGAAATTTGCCTCGACAGATTCGGCAAGAGACCAGAATGCTTTACTCCCAGAAGGGTAAGAAGCTAGTCTGGCTCCAATACGGCCAATATGGTCAAACCGAGCCTTGCGCATAGTCTTCTTGCAGGACTTGGCGGCTGCGTTGAACGCTTTCTTTAATCGACGTGTGTCCGGAGCTTTACGACTACGAGCATCTGCCCATTCCAGGTAAGCGGAGTGTTTTCGTGCTTCAGCTCTCTTGCACTCCGAATTAAACCAAGGGCGAGCTTTACTCTCGAGTGACGTGTCGAAGTACGGAATGAAATACTCCATAGTTCGACAAATCACATCTGAGATTGAATTAGCGCAGCTCGACGGATCGTCTGTACTGAAACACGTTTGCCGCCAAGGATAAGATGCAAAGAAATGACGCATCTCATCCCAATCTGCTGACCTGTATCGCCAAACTCGCCTAGTTCCCTTGGTACTGGGGTCAGCAGGTGAGTAAATAGATACAGATTTCACCAGACAGTAGTCAGAGGTACCTAGTGGGGAGGAAACCGACACTTGGTATCTGTCTGGATCAATTGTCAGTAGAAGGTCCAAGCAGTTTGCGGTGTGATCATCGACGTCCGGTACTCTCGTTGCACAAGTTACCAGCTGGGTGAGATCTAGCGAAAGAGCTAATGCCCGCGCCTCTCTCCCAGCGTGGTCGGTCTTCTGGTATGGGAACAACCATTGTTGATGATGAGTATTAAAGTCCTCCAGAAAAACGAGTTGTGAAAACGGGTACCGTTGTTGAGCAGCTTCAGCTGCTTTGCCGAGATAATCACATAGCCTCGTCGTGTCCTGATCAGTTCCATGTGACCTGTAAACAGCAGCGTAGACTAGCTGGTGCGTGCCTGTATCCACCAGTAACCACATTACAGAGAAGCTTGGGTCCTCAAGGTACCGGAGACGCCGACAACAGATGTCATCACGGGCATACGCACAAACTCCAGCTTTGCTGGCAAATTTGTGCTCCAAGGACCAAGTACCCTGGGTAATTGAGGTATGCTGTGTCTGTCGGACATCTGATCTGAGTCTCCGTCAGAAAGAGCATGTGCGGCCTTTCAGCCTCTAGGTGTTGATGGACTGAAACGAGATTGGAGTGCAGACCTCGAATATTACTGAGGTGCACTTTGAGCGCGAGGACGTGCTTCCGCTGTGGGATTCTCTTTTCTGTATTTCATGTGGGTTTTTTGGTTGGAAGAGTGAAATAGGCAGGATGAAAGAAGTGGGACGAGACGCGGCACTGCTAACCCAGTGGTGCTTACCATGTTCCCCACTGATGGTAAGCTAGTTTGGAGCGCGCAGGGACGCCCGACCCCCCCGGGAGTGGCCATCGGGTCCTCGCATCCGGTCGCCAACCTGCACGATGGAGCACCCCGGGGTTTTTCACAAGGTGGCGGGGCAGCCTTAACCAGCAGTAACCAGCCACGGCCGAAGCCTACCACCGGTAAAGATGCTGCTCGTTTAGCGCCACCCAGGGGTTACGTGTAGGCATCTAGGGCAAAACCTACGGACGCGAGCAGCTTCGACCCCCAAATGATTCAATCACCCCCCAACCAATGACCCCAATCAAAAGAAACATGATTAGCACGGGACACCACCGATAGTGAATCATCATTTAGTGATATCAGTAACAGCGATGTCACATCGACATTTGACCAGATGATTTCTACAGCAATCAACGAATCATTTAATTTGGCGGATTCTGAGCGGACGTATTCGGACAGTAGTGACTCGGAAATAGATTATCACTATTTTCTAAAGTGCGCTCTTTGTGGAAAAGACAACAGTAATCCTTTATACAGCTACTGCGAAAAATGTTTCAAGATCAGAAAATGTTTCAAATTGAAATTTAACCGAAACAGCAAAGACAGTACAAATAAAAAATTCAGTGAGCAGGATCTTAGGAGGAGAGAAGACATGACTAATGAAAACACGAGATCATATAGGTGTTACTTGCGATCACGCAAACGCTGCGCTGGAGATTCTGCTTTGGAGCAACCACCGCAAAAATATGCTAAACAAGATTTGGATGTTGTGCAGTACTCTGTTACTGGGCGTTTCATAATATACTGAACATATTGTGTATGTTTAATTTGTCCAGTTGGGCTAGATTTATTTAAAGGACCCTAATGGTCTGCCTGCAAACATTGAAGGATTTGAAAATTTGAATTTCCATTAAGATTTCTCATGATAACAGCTCGGTGCTGTCATTTCTTACTACTTACCTACTGTATTTCTAAAAACTAAAAATAGCACACTAATAATAATAATAGTACCTATTTTTATCAATTCTATATTTATCAATAATAAAGATGTTATTAGTATTATTATTTTCACGAATATAGTATGATAAGTAGATTTTTCTCTTCTGAATATTGATGTTACTAGAGTAAGTAGTTATCGAAATTAATTGGACGTAGTTTTGCAAAAACGTTCCAATCCACAACATGCTCAAAATGGAGTTAATCACACCAGCGTACTTGATTAATGGCCTCCCACCATGTGACAAAAATACTTTTGTGAAAATGTAAATTATAGCTCATTTTCCAAATGTTCCAACCCACACTTTTCATAATCTATAGCACATTTTTAAGGTAAAAATGATCCAACCCTCTTGAAAAATGAGGTTAGCATAGATTAATATTTTGCAATAATGATTCAAAAAGCTTAGAACGTTTTTACGAAATAGATTTTCATTTGCACACCATTTTACAGTAATGTTTCAAAATGATTGGAACGTTTTTGCATAACAACGTCCAATTGCATTGATTTTTTATTAAAACACACACTCACAGGGCGCACCATGTGTAAGTAGGTATGGAGCACTGCGAGTGTGTGCATTATTTTGCTTCATGAAGCTGTTCTTGTCTGAACCTCCAATGAAACTTTAAACGTCAGTATTACGTATAACATTTGCTAAAGGAGATGGACAATTTTGGCTACCAAATGATAGCTCATTATGAGTGCTGTTTTATTATATTTTAATTATATTATATATATTTTTGAGGCGCATTATTAAAAAAATACCAATTCATACACGCTATTTTTCATGCGAAATACGCGCATACAGCCACTTTGTCAAGTGAAATTAAATGCGCCTCTGAAAAAAAAAAGAATTAAACAGCTTTTGAAGTGGGCTTTCATTAAATATTTTTGCTTGATTTTGACTCACTATTGTGCGTCCGGCGGCAAAATGAGTCCGCACCGCACCGCAATAGGCAGTACAGAAGAGGGTAATGGGTGAGAACCAGTGTGTGCCGAAGGGCGCAAAACAGTTGTTAGGATGGTTTAAAATATACATTTAAGGGGTAAAAAGCGCGCGGGGGGAAAGGTATACGTCGCCGCGTGCAGCGCCACAGTGGTGTGCGGCGGAGTTGCGAATTAAAATTTCACATTCGGAACAAAATTACGTCCGAACAATAGCCTAGATGTCAGAACTGTCGCTGAAGTAAAAATAACGGCGATTGCAATCTGGCGTCCGTATACGGACGCAATAGCGCGGTGGACGCAGGATTAAATGAGAATTTGGCAATAGGAGGACGCAAGATTGTTTGTGGGATATATATATATAGGCTGTAAATAAAAATATTATACAAAATCTGAAGCTGAACTGAAGCGGATCCCCTTGGTCTCCGGGAGCATCCCCTCAGGTCCTCGAGTTACCCCTTCCCCAGTAATTTGCGTAACCCAGCGACGAAGTACGCGGGTAACAGCAGTAAAAGAGCAGTAAACAATTGACAGTAGTAGCGAGGCTGTCGTCTACGGCCGCTTCGGGATTATTCATTCCATTTTATTGCATTATTTACAAGACACATCTGACACCGAGCGCACTGCGAGGTCGACTTGGTGTACATAGATCATCTAGGCAGGGGGTTGGTGGCAAAGCATTAATTATGATTTTTATGTTTGATAGTAAATGAGTCTTTGAATGGAAAACGTGTCACACAGAAACCTCTACTCCTCTCCTCTACATTTCGAAACGGAACTGGGAGGAGTTTTTGTAGGCCGCCAGGCAGACACTCGATAGGTACGTCCGCTGGGAATCAAAACAAACGGGATCATATAACTAATCCTCTGCTGTCCGTTCGTCCGTTCGTCCGTCCGTCTGTCAGCGGGCTGTATCTCATTATCCGTAATAAGTATACAGTTAGTTTTATCAGGCGTATTCGTCAGAAGTTTGTTCGGTGTTTGTTACATCTGTCGCGTATTATTTATGATTTGGCTGTTATTTATTATTTATCCCGCATGTGCGGGATCCTGTGTTTGCGTGATTGTGATGAGTGAGTGATTCCCCAAATCCAACAATATACAGTCGACTTGACTGTTAGTTTAATTACATTGTTTAAAATAATTATTTACCACATCCGCGGCGCGTGGGGGGCGTTGTGTTCGCCGTAGATCGTGTAGAGATAAGATTAGTGGATTAAAACTGATGGAATCATCTACGCTCTCTCTGACTTTGTGGAAAAAGGCTTTAGAAAATGTCACCCCATGTCACCTAAGGTGCTGTAAAATCCGAACGTCCCAGGTTCTATTCTCAAGGTACTCGATTTGATTGGTGTGGCATTTTCTATACCCTTCTGGCTAGCTACCACCATGTTACCAGAATATTTAATAGCACTGTTGTGTTCCAGTATGGAGGTAGCAGAGCCAGCGCGTCTTTCCTTTTAGACTTTTGGTCGCCTACGCTCTTGCATCTTTTGTGCATTATCGTCACATGTCGTTTTATTGTAGAGCTGAAACAGTAAGGCTACAGATTTAATATAGTACTATCCTTATTAAAATATGGCGCGGGCGAATTTCCTCACACATGCGCGTATATACAAACACAATCCGTGCGATGTACGAGTATGTGAATAGGAACCGATATCCTGACATTTGTTTGAAGTGTCCGGCCTGTGACATGGCGTATAACACGAGACCATTCCTTAGTCTTGTAGGTCGGTGCTTTTTAATAGTGGGTGGTTATCCGAAATGGCGTCAGTCGGTTGTTTATTACAGTCTGTAATTGACAACGATTCCAGGTTTATTGTTCGCTTGCCGCGTTCCACGGTGGCAGGCGACGGGCGAGGCCCTCGCTCAACAGATAGTTAAAAATACTACACCCAAAGTCATAGAATAATAAATCCTGGAAGGTGAATCACAAGTGAAGCAAGTAAAATTCTGTCTCAGTTTGCCTATTTGCCCTTCTGTGGGCCTTATTGATTAGATATTTAATAATCTTAACAATAGCATAAAAAAACTGTAAAACTGCAAATGAATTATCTCATAAATTGTATAAATATTTAATATGTATACCTTTTTACGACATAAAAGTTTTTTTTTGTAATTTGTTTGGCTGATTCTGTATCTAGTTATTAATAATTTGTGTTTGGATTGTTGTTGTATTCCTTCAAGTTTTGTATATATTTTGCATAGTTCATGTAACAGTCTAGAGATAATGAAAGAGAGAGGCGGGTCCATCTATCCCCTTCGTATCGGATAGAAACAAAAGATAGCGTGGAAAACTCTCGAACAAATCACACTTGGATTGTCAAGTGCGAAAGGGAGACCAATTCATCTATCTCCTTCGTGTCGAATAGCAAACAAAAGAAAGCGTGGAAGGCTCTCGTATGTTCCTGAAGATTCCGAAAATTGAAGGTCACTGCGAAGGATCTAGAAACAATACCGGGTATATATTGAGTTGAGTTCAGTTCTAAGTAAACAAAGACTTAAAGTGAAGAAACGGAAACCGGAAGAAATTGTATAGCGAAAGTACAGTCGAGGTGGAAAAGTGTTATGTACTAGTGTGTCACGTGGTGTCAGTAGCGACAGACCGGCGTCAGTAGTGCCAACAGATTTTGTACGTAATCAGGGACAGACTCAGTGCAGAAGACTTGGGACCAGTGAGACAGGGACGCACGCTGTTGGGGGAACCGTGATTTTGGAGATTAGGTTGTGGACCTGTGCTACCAATAAACTCCGGAACATTGGACTCGTGTTTTTCTTTTTCAACTTGAACCCCGCAACAATACTCTTATTTGACATTCTTCACGACATCTTTTGCGCGGACTTTTGTAATAATTATCTATAGCGAAACTATTTAATTAACTGGGATATACAGTAGCCTAGCCTATGTCCTGTCCTGCTGTTGAGTCGTTAGATGGCAACAAACAATCAAACAATTGATGCTTCTAACTGAGTACGCATTCCATACAATGGCATTATCGTCACTGAACTGAAAATGAGATTCAGTTGATATGAGGCTATCCTTCTAGGCATTATTATTCTAAGTCCGAAGCAAGTCCGAATACTTCCAATGTCGGACCTACGTTTGATTTTCCCTGACGCCGTATTGCTTTTCTGTCTCTTCTGACTTACATTTGTTTAATTTCAGAATCTCGCAATTCTAATCTAAGTGCATATAAATCTGAGCCGGGTCTCTTTTGTAAATTTTTACATAGAGAAAAATAATGTGTGTGCATCAGTATTTTCAGTAATAAAACTCTTAGTCGATTCAATCCATCAGGCATGTATAATTGCATATTCCTCAATATATTCTCATGTTCTCAACACACAGTCGGGCAGAGTAACGTTTACTAGTACTATTTCAACAAAATTCACAACAGGAATGCTTTTCAAAATGAGTGTTCATCAGTTTTATAATACGGTCTTCATAGCTCCCACCATCGTCAGTTCCTACTTCGAAAACTACAACTTCCGTGAATCAAAACAGGCACAGTTATACAATATTAATTAATCCCTATAACCAATTACGTTAATACTGAAATTCCAGAATGGATAATTATATTCAATATTTGTTACTAAAGGCTCACATTATTTAAATACATGATTGTTCCTATAAATTAGATAAACAGAGCTGGTTGAGGCAGCGTGCATCGCCTTCTAACCGGAAGTAATTGACGACGACATATTATACAATATCTTTCTAGTTAACAAATCATAGAATCAAGTATACAATATCAAAATACAAACGCAGTTATTGTTTAAACATTTATGACTAAATGTAAATATCGTTCAGTCACGTATCCGAGTAACTTGTATTAACTTAATTTGATGTGAAGTCGTTCCGGGCACCTGCTGGAGATGCTTGTCATGCCTCTTCATATAGATGTCGCTGTTAGCCCTTGCACCCGATGTTATTGCCGGTAACACTCGGCCATCCTGCATGAGCCGTGTCCCACGGCTCTCACCACCCTTGAGCTCTGCAGCACCACCAGGATGATCCTGAAGCAAAACATATTTCGCAAAGTAAACTGTTACAGGAACATTTGATACACTTATTATAAACATAACAGAACAAACACTCCTTCAGTCAGACTTTGTACAGAATAGAATTAGCTATGCAGGGACTTGCCGGAAATAGATATATTTTCTAACTCATTACCCAAACTCAAGCGGACTTTAAACACTCAGCTTACGTTACAATAACTTTCTGTGAATTTCAATTTTATATGTAATTCTATTTAATCTAATCTCTATTTTTCCTTGTTTCTAATATGTAACATACTACATTAATGTTGTGTGCATCTGTAATTGGTTCTCGTATCAGATTAAAAACTTTAATGTATAAATTTCCGAGTGACTGTTGATGCTCCTTATTTAATAATAAAATAAACACAAAGTACAGTTTTATAAATTACAAAGTGGTGTTGTTTACTAATTACACAAATGTATAATTTCTTAATTTAAATCGGTTTCGGTATCGCATCGGAAAATAAAATTGGTGAAAACATTTCTGAAAATCTTTAGTTTATGCAATGGGCAACCGCACCAACTAAACGTATCAGAGAACCCTCACCGGGAATCGAACCCGCATACCTTTTTAACATTGTACAGTCTCTTTACGTGGCACTGGCAGTATCATCACTTTCATGATTCAGCCATAATTTTGAAGTTGAAGTCATTCAGGACAGAAGCAACTTAGGAAGCACTGAGCAAGCAATCACTAGCCAAAACTCCATTTTTGGAAACTTCATGATCAGTATTAACAATTTTATAAAATAGTTGAAAAATAATCGTAAAAAGTTACAAGAGAAACAAAAACGACTTTCGTAATGAGAAACAAGAAGAAAAAAATGTTTCTTATGGAATATCACTACAGGAAGTAGTCATTCGTAGTTGACGAACACACAGCTTTTTATTTTAGTCATACAGTTACATTCTTCCTTTTTATATAGCGCACAATGACTTGATCATACAGCTGTAATTTAAGACACACAGTTCTATTCACTTTTACTTACTTGTTCGATGTCTTGATAACGCAGCCGTCATTTTAGTCACACAGTCCTATTTTCATATTTTTCTACAGCGTAAAATGACTTGATCACTTAGCCGTCATTTTAGCCACACGTTCAATGACTTGATCACACAGCTATCATTTTGTTCACAAGTTCTATGTCTTGATCACACAGCCGTCATTTTGTTCACACAGTTCTATGACTTGATCACACAGCCGTCATTTTGTTCACACAGATCTATGACTTGATCACACAGCCGTCATTTTGTTCACACAGTTCTATGACTTGATCACACAGCCGTCATTTTGTTCACACAGTTCTATGACTTGATCACACAGCCGTCATTTTGCTCACACAGTTCAATGACTTGATCACACAGCCGTCATTTTGTTCACATAGTTCTCTATTCACTTTTGTCTGCAAATACTTTTCAAGTCTAATGACTGGATCACAGATATATTGATTATAATCATAACAAGTTGTTCTCGTTTGTTATTGAAATTTCAGTTGACGTACAACAAATGTAGAAATGTTCCTTATTATCATGACCTGTGATTGGGAATTTTTGAAATCAGTAGTGTACATCGATTTCTTAAGCTGTAGTTCTCATCTTAAATTGCACGTAGGTAAAATAACCCACAGGCCTCAGTAGTCGCCTGATATTGTTCTAACTTTATAATCTCAAAATGTAGTTGCGATGTACTCAGTGAATGCCAACACTCGCAACGCTGCTGCAGCCTGCACTCTTTCGCCTCGTGCCTCAGACGTGCCAGCGACACGCGCAGTAGATCATGCGAGTAGTTTTTACGTGTCTGTAGTTTTTAGAGTGATGATATCTCCATTCATGTGTACTCTTCTACATAATCTGTTAAAAACTGTAAACTACATCTTCTAGAGAACCACGGGCAGTTTTTCTTGTACACAGTATCAACTCGTCGTCAGATTTGATAGAAAAACAAGTAGTCGTTTCCCTTTTGTCTGTATGCAGTTCATTGCGTTTTCTCGTATTTTCTCTTCGTAATGTTTCCTCTTATGTCGTCACAGTACTCAGGACGTATAGGTCAGACATCTTCTCTCATCCCACTTCTGAGATTTTACATAGAGAAAAATAATGTGTGAGCAGTAGTGTTTTCAGTAATAAAACTCTTAGTCGATTCAATCCATCAGGCATGTATAATTGCATATTCCTCAATATATATATTCTCATGTTCTCAACACACAGTCGGGCAGAGTAACGTTTACTAGTACTATTTCAACAAAATTCACAACAGGAATGCTTTTCAAAATGAGTGTTCATCAGTTTTATAATACGGTCTTCATAGCTCCCACCATCGTCAGTTCCTACTTCGAAAACTACAACTTCCGTGAATCAAAACAGGCACAGTTATACAATATTAATTAATCCCTATAACCAATTACGTTAATACTGAAATTCCAGAATGGATAATTATATTCAATATTTGTTACTAAAGGCTCACATTATTTAAATACATGATTGTTCCTATAAATTAGATAAACAGAGCTGGTTGAGGCAGCGTGCATCGCCTTCTAACCGGAAGTAATTGACGACGACATATTATACAATATCTTTCTAGTTAACAAATCATAGAATCAAGTATACAATATCAAAATACAAACGCAGTTATTGTTTAAACATTTATGACTAAATGTAAATATCGTTCAGTCACGTATCCGAGTAACTTGTATTAACTTAATTTGATGTGAAGTCGTTCCGGGCACCTGCTGGAGATGCTTGTCATGCCTCTTCATATAGATGTCGCTGTTAGCCCTTGCACCGGATGTTATTGCCGGTAACAAAATTTTTTTTTGGTACGGTGGATTCTCATTTGGCCTCCACCTCACCTGATGATAGATATACGTTATATATGAATGACTGGACTGGTAAAAGTAGATACAGACAGCGTTCCTAATGTCTCCCCGACCTGTGCCCAACGCACTCCATTATCTGACGATATACATAAGTAATTCCCAAAGTTGTCCAGGTGGACCCCCAGGGGTCCAGGATTATGTAAGCGGAGTTTTTGGACATTGGTAGAAATGTAGTTGATAGGTCTACCGCAATCAGTTAAATTTTGAAAGTGGTATATGAGAAAAAAAGCCAACCACAACACATTCATCACAAAATTGACTCTTAACGATTTTCATCAAACAAACTTGTTTGAGAATGTGTTCAGGGCGAAATCTTCACAATAAAACAATACTTTTCCTTCCAAATCTAACCTGGTTAAACCAGGAAATACGAGGTGGCTCCGCTTGCATCGTTCGATACCATATCCCTTTCTCTCCAGATCGTACTCCTATATCAATATATTCCTTTTGCTTGGAAGATATCGAGTTTATAGCTAAGGCCGCCGGCCAGCCTATCTGCAAAAACTCGTAACTTATTGTGTGTTTTATTTTGTTTGTTTGGATGTATTATAAAGAGTAAATATTTGTATTGTTGCAATAAAAGAGATTTCTGCAACAGGCGTCGAATTGTAGAAATTCGATCGAAATAACCTACTTAACTGGAAACCGCTCAGCTTCCGTACAAATTTATGATGCCAGAATCTGTTAAAAAAGCATACCTGGCTTTGATAAGTAATTACCTAAAAATAGAAGAATAGATCGAACTATAGTGTTGCGAAGTGAATATAATTAATAACTCAGAATGGTCCCTAGATGGCGTTATGAACAATAATAAAAAACAGTGTGTCAAAATAAAAATTGGTTAATGATACTCATCGACATTACAATCCAATGTCATATTTTTATAATTACTGCACAAAGGCAGTTATCCTATTTTAAAAGATTATGGGAACAGAAATTCTAGTTAGTTACCATGAAACTTTTATTGTCAACATCGTACGTTGCAAACTTGTGGCCAATAATATTGAATGGACTTTTCGTGTAAATATAATGTCTTCAAATAAACCAGATTGCGTGGTTATCATTAGTAACCGTTAAAATTACAACCGGCAATTACGATAATTGTCCCAGTAATGACGGATGACATGTCGGCGCGTAGATCGCAAATTTTTATTGTCGTGAGAAAATACGAGTACACAACAATAGTTGCCTTTGAATAGTATTTGCATGTCGAGGACACGCGCTGTTGTTTATACTCTCAACGGAAAATGATTGTTTTTGGAGGAGACGATAGAGCTGTCTTGCAACCGACTTCAAAAATGGAGAAGGTTTTTAATTCGACTGTATTTTTTAAAATGTATGTTACGTGATAACTCCACTAATTGTTAACCGATTTAGATGATGCTTTTTTGGTTTGGTAGAACATACTTCAGAGGTGGTTCTATATAAATTTTATATATATTTTAGATTATATATATTAGAATTTAGCTATTTTTGAGAAAATCAACAAAAATGTACCCAGATAATTCTACCTCTAAGAGTGAACATTTTTAAGGAAGTTGAAGTCGGTTTTGAGTTCTTTTTGAACGTGTTAATTATTACTTCAGCACTTTCGACTGGATGAACCGATTTTGATGATTCTTTTTTTATTTGAAAGCTGGTGTTTCCCGTATGGTCTCATTTCAATTTGGTCCAGACAACGGCTTAATTTGCTGTAGACTTTTACGGCAGTTGAAGTCGGTTTATAGTTCTTTTTGAACGCGTTAACTCGTTACCGTAACGTGTTCCTAGATATTACATGGAAATCATTGCAACAACATAAATTGCTATTTTCTATGTCCTTGCTAGTTAACTACTAACATAGTCTGCCGCCAAAACTACACTCTTCTTTTCCGGTTCAAAAAGAAGGCAAAGCCAGCGTGTGTGAGATGAGTCAAGGGTGCAAACCTATATAATTTTTGGTCTGGTGGACCAGGATGAAAAGCAGCATATGCAAATTTCATCACGATTGGCAATGTCGTTGAGGCGTGAACAAACAAACTCGGTAAAATGTTAACGTGAATTAAATTCGTGTCGCAGGAGTGTCCAATATTATTTACGTATATATTTGTTCGGAGATTAATACCGTAAAATTAAATTAACAAACTCGGCTAGTGTACCCTATATTATTGCTACACTACCTTTTCAGTGTACGTATTGGATACCGTGTATTCTATCTAATCTACCGTCAGTTCCACCCAACTGTGTCTACTCAGTCAACTAAATTGTCCGGCCGTTTCAACAGCGGTTTTATGTAGTCACTTCGTTAAGCTACGTTCAGGCCAGGGGTGGTCAACTGTTTCGGTTCGAGGGTCCAATTATAAATGTAAATTTGTCAGTCGGAAGAGTGAATCTGTAAAGTAACGTGCTACATTGTGCTACATAAATAGACTCACTCCTTTACAAAAAATCATCGCCTGAGCGGTGATTATTTTAAGTATTTTAGAGAAATGTATAATTTCCCAATTTTTATTTACTTTACGTATAATGGATTTACACTAAGTTTGCACTTGACCTTTATCTCACTTTATGGTCCATAAGTTTCGATACAGCCGTTAGAAAGCATGCGTGCGCTCCCAGAAACCTCAAGATAATGAGTCTTTGTCATTGCTAACTGTCATACCGGAACACATCAGTGCTGGCATACTTGGGTAACATGGTGGTTCCTAGCCGGATGTAGCAACTAGCCCAAGCCCTACCACCAACCACACCGAATACCGATAGGTACCACTGGAAATCGATCTCGGGCCTGCAGATTGTTAGTCCAAAAGCGTGTAGCCACTAAGTTGCGGAGGCGGTTATTAATACAAAGTACACTTGTGTGTTGAAATAGGCGACTAAGGAAAAACATTCAGGAGTTGGGCAGCAGCAACTATTACTAATGTCAAATTAACGCGTTCAACTACAACATTTTAATAGGATTAGTTACTGAGAAGATGCTAGATGAGAAGATGAAGAAGATTTAAGGTGAAATTTGAATGTGACCATAGATTTGGCTTGCCTGATAGCCTCGGGAAGGGAGTTCCACAATCTAACGCTTCGCGCAGTGAAAGAGTCAGCGTAGAAGCTGGTGCGGTGGGAAGGGATGTCAAGTGTGAGCGTACTTTAGTTGAGTGCGGTATTCTGATGAAAATGAAAAATTGTTTATTTCTTTAAAAACTTATCTAAAGCAGCATACAAGGTTGTAATCTTCTTGTAAGTATAACAACACCTGTGCCAGGAGATTCCGCTCTGCATATCCGAACCTACCTACATTATATTTAAATGAAATAAACTATAAATAAAAATAATAATGACAATTATATAAAAATAATTCGTTAAAGTTAAAATAAAAGGTAGCAAGGAACAAAATTAAGAGGGTATGAGTGAGGAATATGTAATGTGGGGGAATGTGTTATGTGTAGGGAATGTTTGAAAGTTTGTGTGTGTTAGTGGGAGGGGTGATGGGGGGGGGGGGGGCGGGGGGGGTTTTATTAGTTTTTATTTAGGCGTATGGCATTTTTGTCGTTCACAGATTATGGTGTAGTATTAAGAGACGAATGACTTTAATGCTTCAGTCTTTTCGTAATTTAGAGTTTTTAGCCAATCAGTAGATAGTTTTTTTGCAGTTAAACAGTGTTTTGTCATAAATGGATAGTTGCTTGTTTAGTTGGTTGTACAAGTGTGAAGATTGATTTTTAAGTTGTTGTCTAGCAAAAACTGTTTTTTTACCAGTTCTAGGAACTACATAATATTTCCTTCGACTATCTGTGACAAATGGTCATAGAACAGTGACTTATGAACCTTTAGGCAACCTTGGAGGATATATAGTTTTCTAACAGATAAGAGATCGCAAATTGAATACAGCATTTCCGTTGAGAATCTAAGTGGTTTGAAATACATTACTTTCAGAAGGGATCTCTGGGCTCTTTCAACCTCAATGAATTTAGTTTTATTCGCGCCACCCCACACAGGAATACAGTAGACAAGAACAGATTGAGCTAAAGCTAAGTATACTTTTCTCTGATACGTGATCAAATTTACGTAAACTTAATATGAAACGAATATAGTAGTTTTGAAGGCGCTCTAACTTACTCAGCAGCTCCTCAGTCAAAAAATGTTTAGTCATCTATACATGTAAAATTCAAAGTCCTGACTGACTTATTCGTTGACGGAAAGTGTCGCGTCAGTTTGATATTTGTTATGTAGTAGTTCCGATGGGAAAATACTAAAGTCGACGCGGGTGAAGCCGCGGGCAGAAGCTAGTACAAAATAAAATTAAAAAATATAATGCTGCAATATTTATTTAGATAATATAATTAAACATATCCTTTTATAATAATCGAATTACTCGTTCATTTAAGCATCGCCTTTGTCGTATCCATAAGTGCAGTCTTCAGGCTTGACACATAGGTTTTGTTTTTTATCATACGAGTAGCCATATTGACAATCGCAACCCGGAGTGCAGTCGTGCGGACAATTATACGAATCCATATATTCTTTGTAGGTGTCGCATGTCCTGTGGCAACGGTTAGTGCAGCCTATGAACGAGTTAGGATCATCCTGGCACTCGGGGTAGTCTGAAACGCAACATAAAGTATTATAACATTGCAAAACAGCATGTACACCAAAAATGACATAATGAACTAATTGTTTGAAGCAATTGTCGAGCGCGAAAACTTTTGGACTAGGGAGCGTCCACTGCAGAATATAGTCTTGTAAATATAACACTTGCATCTAGTGTCCTGTGAAATAATAGTCCCTAGAATATAGTCCCAAAAATAATGAAATACCTCAAATGATAAAAGAGTTGCCTATGAACAAATTCAAAACGGCGTTACATGAGTGGCTTCTTCTTAACAACTTTTATTCTGTTAAGGAATTTTTCGAGCTAGGACAAAATAGATAGGATTTAATTTTAATTTGGTTTACGAATATAATTTTATTATGTATAACATTTGACTAATATTATTTGACATAGTTATAGATATCAATTAGGTACGTGTCTTGACATCATAGAATTGTATAATTTAAATGCTCGATATTATTACTTTTAATTACTGTTTGCATGTCAAAACATTGGCTAAATGTGTGATCTAGAATAATTTTCTTGAGCATCTGAAATGTACCACATTTATTGCAAATAAAGGTTTATCTTATCTTATCTAGATGGCGCTTTTAACAATCATAATAAAAAGGGTGTCAAAATGAAAATTGTGATTCACTGTTAAGTTGTATGTTAGTGCATGACATTAAAATGCGATGTCCTAGATAATTGCTGCACAAAGGCGGCTATTCTATTTTGAAAGATAATTACAACATAAATTTAGTATGAAACTTTGATCTAGAGGGATCCCGTTGAATAATATTTATTATAATTTATATGAAAATGAATTAGATTATTTTATTCATCACAATCAATATCACTTGAACTCATACTATCATCGCTACAAGCTCTTTAGTGATTCTACGACTTCTATTCAGACTAGAATTCACTCTCCAGTTTCTGAACATAAACCAAAGTCCCCCGTCGTGATCTTCCATCCATGCGGCGTAACGGAGTGACAGAATGACTTGATATTTTGTATAGGGTTAGTTGAAAGGAGAAGTATGAAGGCTTTTTTTTTATCCCGATCGAGCCCGTCGTTCCCGTGGGATATAGTCTGAAGTCCACGCAGACGAGAAGGCGGACAAGCGATAGTATTATATATAAATACTTTTTTTTTCACTGACCCTTTCATAATCTACTACACGTGCCCACAGTTGCCACATGAGCCTCTCTGATATATGGCGATACGTAGATGACGATGACAACTTCTTGAATAGTTTTACCTTATTCGCCTATTACGACATCGACGGCACAGAATTAATATAGTAACACCTATAGAACGGACGTTCAACGCCTCCTGCTGATCCTCTTTACCTCATTTCCCCCGCAAGAGACAGGTGCAGAAAATGACCGTTATGACTTACACATGCGCGTGTATACGAGTGGAAACTTCATCCTTTCGATGTACTCCGATATCGCGACATTTGTTAGAAGTGTCGGACGTGCGCCCGCGGGATTATATGCGATGGTCCAATTCTATAGCCGAGACTATTATATCCAATTCTATAGATAATAAAGCGTTTGCATGATCATACCCATATAATTTTATTTTTTATTTTAGTTTTATAATTTTTGGATTTTTTATGCCTTTTTAATAAATTTATTATTATTATAACCCCTTTTTTGCCTTAAGGTGATTTCTTTGACAAAAGTTTCATACTAAATTTCTTTTACCAGAATCTTTTTAAATAGGTAGGTGAGGTAGTAAGGATGTTTGTCCTCAATAAATTGGACTCCTGGCAGTCCCATTCGTGAAACATCTTTTTTAACAATTAAGAAAGGAAAAAGCATCACTCAGAAATGGTAAATTAAAATAATTATGTTCAAAGTCGTGAAATTAAGTACGAACCTGGATCACCCGAACCGATCACAGCGACAAATAAAACGGTGAAAATCAAAACCTTCCACATCTTAGTGTTTAAAACATCTACGTGGAAATATCTAAACGGCTGCTTTTTATAAGACGACAAAGGACGAAAAATCTACAATGACGCAATTTAAGACACTTGTGACAATATTAGGCAACCATTGTACATAATTAGAGCAAATACTTGGAATTTATAAGGTTATTATTGTATCTATACTCAGAAACCGACGTAATTCGAGTCGCGATTGCGCACCAAATACGCACAACCAATTGTATACGTAGAATTAGTTTATGCCTGCGGCTTCGCACGCGAGGACTTTAGGATTTATACCACGGGAACTACTATATAACATGTATCAAACTGATGTGACACTTTCCGTTACCAAATAATTATTTGGATTTTATTCATACTACAATTCTAAAATCGCTATTAAAATTTTGGGGGTGGGGGTAGGAGGATGCAATATTATCATACTTACCAAGTATATAAAAACACACATAAAAATTGGTCAGTTCGTTTCGCAGGAGTGCGACCACAAAAACCGTCACACGAAATTTTATATTACACTGTGTCCCTAACTTCATCCGTTTTTAGAGATCACTATTCAAAAATTCTAAACTACGTTACTCTTAATTTTTATCAATAAGGTAACTACCAATTTTCTTGCTACTGACTTAAAAAAAACAGAGTTCCCATACCAACTTTCAACTACTTTTCACCCCTTTTAAAAATATACGGATACACATATTTACTTGTTTTCAGTCTAGCCACTTAACAATCTTAAATTTAAATTTGCATCCCTGATTCACCCTTTAGTTTTTTTCCAAAAACACTAAAACATCACCCTTAATAAGACTAAGTATAAAATTTCATGCTGTTGACTACAAAAATATCAGAGTTATGACACCCCCTATAAAATATCATCCCCTTTCTATCCCCATTAATAACCAGTGGAAAACGTATTTCTTTGTTTCAACTCTAGCCACTTACTTATTATAAATTTTCATGATATTGACTTCAAATACAACAGAGTTCCTATACAAACCTTAATCCTCCTTTTCACCCCTTTTTTCCGAATCTTACCAATTTTAATGGCACTAGCTTCAAAAATGGCGACCTTAAATTTCAATTTGCATCCTTGTTTTCACCCTTATGCGATGGATTTTTCAAAATCGCTAATGTGTAAAGTGATGTCACTCTTAATTTTATTTCATGAGGCTGATTAGCAATATTCATGATATTGACTTCAAAAGCAACAGAGTTCCCATACAAAGTTTCATCCCATTTTTAATCCCCATTAAAAATCCGTATCCAAACAAAATGGGAAAGGGCCTGGCAAAGAAGAAGAGTAAATAAAAACACGATTTACATAATATATAAATTATAAATAAATAATTATATATACATATATATAAAATGCCTATTATTTGAATGAGGGATTAGTAGTGCTCTTTGAGTTATTATTTAAATGTCCCGATAGTTCTACAGTCGCATATGTCATTTGGAAGTGTATTCCAGAGTCTCACTGCATGAACAGAGAAGGAGTCAGAGTAATTGCTTAGTATTGGGGATGCAGTTGTCTGCTAGAGGAAGAATGGCAATGGAACCGTTCTTTAAGATATTTGGGATAAGTCGTATTGTGTAAGATGTGGAGAAGAGTAAGGATTCGATAATTTCGACGAAGTCGGATTGGAAGCCATTTTAACTCATTCCTATAGTGTGAAATGTGGTTAAATTTGCGAAGCCCATTTTACTAGATCAACTCGAAAAGTTTATCTGTTCTATTTTATTTAGGCAGTTTTACATGTCCGAACAACAACCTACTGTCGACAACACCAGTAGTGCTATTCTATAAGGTAAAAGTTGGTTCTCATCGATGTCTCACTTGGTGAGAATGAAATTTGCGATTCCATACGCAAGTGAAAACTATGTCGGTGAAAACATTTGTGAAAACTCAAATGAGTGAAAACTTTGACATTTTTACAGGCGTTGACGTTTGAAATGCGATTCCATACCGTGTTTTACGATATTTTGCTACTAATCTCGAAAGTCATCGGTGAAATCTTATGTTAAATTAAATATTCTTGGTGAAAACTTGATGTAATATCGTTTTGATTGGTTTAGTAAGTGTTTTAAACTTGATTGACTGGTTTTAGTCTGATTTAATAGTAAAAATGTCTGTTTAGCCAAGGAGACTAATAAAAGCTCTCGAAAAATTGTATATAAGACATATTTAAACGCTAAGCCACATGCAAATCAAAAAATATCCACCTCCGTTGCCACCATTCACGATCTTGAGGTCCCGGGTTTGATTCCCAGTAGGGCATTTTCTGAGTCCATGTTACCTAAGTCTGCTGCCAAATAGCAGTGTTAATAGCTTTGTTCCGGTATGAAAAGTAGCATAGCCAGCTACTCATTAGGTTGAGGCTTCTAGGTGCGCACACTTACCATCCAACGGCCTTATCGTCACTTACCATCAGGTGAGATGAAGGCCGAGTGTAAACCTATCACACTTCATTCAAAATCTTCATGTAAAGGTTATTTTCACATAGAGAGATTTAAATATAGTAATAGGTTATAGAGCGGGCATTGGAAAACTTTTCATATAAAAACTTTGATCTCGAAAGTCAGTGGTACGTTAAATGTCTTGTATGGCCGCGTGACGTGACGTGAGACTGAGTGAGTCACTTATTACCAATTGGTAATAAGTTTGAGATCATAATTTAGTTTGCTTTGTCCGTTCTATAACTATAATGTTAAGTGTCATAGTTTTCGCATCACAAAAGTTTTCATAAAATGAAATTTGCGATGCTATACCGAAATACAAGTCCGAGTGAAGAGTAATGAGATGTCAGAAAGGAAATGAGATGAGTAGTGATGTACCATGACCATACAATCTAAATCTATATCATCGACTTAGGTTTTAGAATCAAAATACAGCATCATAACTAGTAAACAATAATGAAATGTGTATTTTATTGAACAATTTTTATGGTTCCGCGTTGGTTTAACGTTTTTAACTACGAAAATCTATAAAACCTGCAAAAATATCATATACCAAGGCTCTACAGCGAACTATCTTTGCCCGCATTCATAGACGATATAAAACTGACATAATTGTGTTCTAAGTAATCTGTGGTCATAAATCATAAAAATGAAAAAGAAATTGAATCGAATTCTTGGATATTATACACTAAATACTATATTACTAAATATTTAACTAAATTACTTCTATATTAATTAATAAAAAACATTATTTGACAATGTTAAAATGAAGTAGACATTTTTTATAATATTCGCATAGAATAAGTCGAATGATGTCAGAATTGAAGGAATATCATCAGGGACGATTCAGCTAAAGATTCAGCTAGATTTTAGACTTATTGGAGACGAAGCCAGACTTGTCTAAAAGGTTCTCCAAGATTGGTACAGCAAGGTTCAGAGTATTGTGTTTTTGTGCGTTTGGAAGTTACGATATACTTTTTAAAACGGCTGTATTTTCGCAACTTAAGCCAAGTCCATGCATGAGACTGACTCGCTCACCGAAGGTTCCGTACAGAATATGAAGAATTTGCCACTAATTTAAAAAGCTGGACATGAGCCTCCCTCATAGGTCGTCATGTCACACTTCCTGTGAGTTGACTTGCCTAAATCACAATCCTTAGCAGACGGATTGGTGGTCGCAGTTAGAAGTTGTTATGTTTTTTTTCCATTCTTGTTTGATTAATTACCATACTTGTGCGGTAAGGTCTTGCTTCTTGACAAATTTGATAGGATTCTAGGTCAACGGGAAGTACCCTATAGGTTTTGATTCCCTTGCTTGGCAAAAGAAATAGTCAAAAAATGCTGCTTAAACATCAAAATGTGTTTATTGCGTTGACCTAGTAGTGTAATTTTTTCACAGCTCTAATAGATTGCAGACTTGAGAGAAACGTCCACTGCTGGGCATAGGCCTCCTCCATGGTACGCTACATTGACCGGTACTGAGCACTTGCATCCAATGACTCCCCACAAATTTAACTAGGTCTTCGGCCCATTTAGTAGAGGGACGGCCCAGTACACGCTTCCCGGTATACTCTCCATCGGTTATTGGAATCAGACTTGAGTATTTTATATTAATTTCAACTTGATGCCTACATGAGTTCCTGGGGAAAAGGGTCTGACAGAGAGTCAGACGGACAACGAGTGATCTTATAAGGGTTATTTATTTCCTTTAAAGGTATTAATAGTGCAGTCCTAACGAAGCTTCCCAGCGAGTGGGTCTGCGCATGAACATGGACAAGACAAAGGTTATGCACAATGAACACGTAGATGCCACACCTGTCATTGTTGAAAGCACGATTTTGGAATATGTGGAGAGCTATGTCTATCTCGGCCAGTCTGTCCAGGTTGGTAGGCAAAACTTCAGTAAAGGAGCAGACCGCGGAATCCAGCTAGGTTGGGCTGCGTTTGAAAAACTCCACCATATCCTCAAGTCCAGTATACCGCAATGCCTTAAGACCAAGGTGTATAACCAATGCGTTCTCCCGGTCATGACTTATGCAGCAGAGACACGGACGCTCACATTGGGGCTTGTTCACCGCTTCAAAGTTGCACAGCGAGCGATGGAGAGGGCTATGCTTGGAATATCCTTGCGCGACAAAGTCAGGAATGATGAAATCCGCCGACGTACAAAGGTGACCGACATAGCTAATCGAATAAGCAAGCTGAAGTGGCAATGGGCAGGCCACATTTGTCGACGAACAGACAAGCGATGGAGCAAAAAGATTCTCGAGCGGAGACCTCGGACCGGGAGACGCGGGGTGGGACGGCCTCCAGCCCGCTGGTCTGTCGACCTCAAGAGGATAGCGGGAAGCGAGTGGATGAAGACGACGGAGGACCGGAAGGAGAGACGCACGTTGGGAGAGGCCTATCTTCAGCAGTGAAGAGACACGGGCTGATAACTGAACATCCGAAACTGGAACATTAAGAATGAAAATACGCAGAATACATTTTTTCATTTATTTCTCTCTATTTCAGGAGACCATACCTACTAGAAAAATGTTTCCAGCAGGCTGCCGAGATATACATGGAGAAGCGATGAAGGCTGTACCTGAAACTGTACCCAAACAAATATCTGTTTTATTAAGTTGTTATTAGTTGTTGTTCTTTATTGACAAATATATTTTCTTTATTTCTTCATTCAATGACCACTTATAGTAAATCAGTTGATCTCATTTATTATCAGCTGTCCACTGTTGTACTCGAGTGGCTCTCATTGACCACCACGTCAGAGTTATCCCAACCCCTGATTTGACATAATCACCACGATAGGAAGCGGTACATACGTACTAAATAACTGTGATATTTGGTCTTTGATATATACATAACATTTCTAAATTCGTTTAAAAAATCTACATTTCTTGTTACAAGTTCCAATAAACAGTAATTGTTTCTTACGTTAAATAATTCCTTAAAAAGTGAGCATTTCTACTTTCATTATCCACATTAAAGTCAGATAAGAGATCGGCTCAAGGACACATAGCTGATAATGATGAACGCGAATGCAACTAAATAGTTCCTTTCATCAACGTTATGTCCCCACAGCAGGGGCTCAGGCTCAGCTCAGGCTACAGAGAGTGTATGAGCCTTAGTTCACCACGCGGGCCCAGTGTGGATTGGTAGATTTCACACACACCTTTTAATTTCTTCTCAGGAGTGTGCAGGTTTCCTCACGATGTTTTCCTTCACCGAAAAGCCAATGGTAATGATTTTTATCATTCGTACATAAATTCCAATTAACAAATTGGAACTTATCGGTATGAGCCAGGATGGAACCCAGACCTCGATCGTTTAAAAACTGACGCTCTGTCCTAGCGAGCTCCTGACGAGCTACCATGGCTTTTGCTATCGTTCCTTTAGTACCCCAATAGTGTATGTCTCTGTACTGTAGTTCTTGCAGTAGCATTTATAAACTTTTATTACGGAATGTGTAAATAAAACGGGTACTTCTTCCTTTGGCTCGTTTACTATACAATCTGCCATTTCAGGCGCGTAACAAATACAGTGTCGCGAGTTGAGGACCACGTTCTAACGTGCTCTCGGTAGTTTAAAAAAGAATACAGTTAAACACTCGTTTAAATGATGTGTAACAATTGTAACATCTTGTTACAGTGAACCATACTGCCGCTGAGAATAACCAGAGTCCCCTGAAAATAAAGGATAAACTTATTAAATAATACCAACAAAACCGTAACTTAGTATATTAGATTTTAATCTCCTACGTGGCCTAACGTCTATATCTTGGACTCACAATCCAGAGGTCCCGGATTCGATTCCAAGTGTGGTGCCTGACTTGTTTTTTGTCCGCATGGGTAGCCTGCTATCTAAGTCTAACGCCAAACAGCATTGTTGTGTTCCGGTATGAAAGGTAGCAGAGCTAGCGTCACATGAGCAAACTAGCGCCTCATTAGCTTATGTACTGAGTGCGCACGCTTACCACCTTATCGTCTTACCATCATGTGAGATGAAGGCCAAGTGTAAATCCATCATGTACACAGGTAATAAAAATCAACGGATCTTGTTATCAAATATTGATACAAATATTTGAAATACTTATAGTAAGTTTTTCTGTTTGTTGCTTTTTCACGACTTGGCCGATCTTGATGAAATTTAGCACGCGCAATGTAACCTATAGAGTGTAAAGAGACGTTATATAGTTTCTGACGACGTACATTCTCCACCCCGAGAAAACAAGCGTCTTTAAAAGCTTTGAGCTTTTTGAAAAGTAGCGGCAATGTCCAACTCATGAGTACGAGTAACATCGCAGATTGAGCCATCTCTTACAGTATTCTATGTAAAAAAACATTAAAAACATTGTTATTAAGAATCCGACTTGCACTTTACAATTAAATTTAAAGCTAAAACCTTTTCAAAGCCTTCTCATACAAAATTGTCACCAAAGTTTTCATTTACGGGGGCCATGTCTTATATGAAAAACTGTTTGAATATATACACAATATTTACACTTTATTTTATACTACCTACTATGTAAAAACTATTAGAAGCACTGTTATTTTCAATTTTATACACAAACCACGACTCAAACCTTATAAATATCAAGAAAAACTAGTCATTGATATGTCATTAAGTTCTCACCAAGGTTTTCACCAAGGTTGGAGTAACCGAGTATTTTGACATTAGTTTTCACCGATGACTTTCGAGATGAGCATCAAAATGACGGCAAAACACGTTATGGAATCGTAGTTCAAACGTCAACGCCTGTAAAAATGTCAAAAGTTTTCACCACGCAATACTGACGCAGTAGTTCTCACGCGGTGGTTGTCATGACAACCGTCTCTATTTTTGCTTAACTACGGCGAATTCAAAGAAGGAATTGAACGCTAGTAGAGGCAATCAAGCGTTGTCCAAAATAATATAAGTTAATAATACAATGTTTTTGAACAAATGAAAGATATTTATGACTACCGAAATATATGTATATATTTTATGCATAAAACATTATTATTATTATTATATCGGTTATATAAGTACAAATAATAATAAAGTACCTATATATATAAACAGTACAATCGAAGTTGTAGATGAATATGACAAAGAGATCAACCGAAGAATCCGACTCGGCTGGGCAGCTTTCGGGAAGCTACGGCATATCTTCCCGTCCAAAATACCTAAGCGTCTAAAGACAAAAGTCTATAATCAGTGCGTGTTGTCAGTGCCGAAACGCGGTCCTTTACTTTATTTTACTTAAGAAATATGTACTGTTAGTATCTTATAACAAGAGAACATAAAAGTTTTTTATTTTTCAAAGAAATGTTATGTATATATCAAAGACCAAATAGCACAGTTATTTAGTACATATTTATCGCTTCCTATCGTGGTGATTATATCAAATCAGGGGTTGGGATAACTCTGACGTGGTGGTCAATGCGAGACACACAAGTACAGTAGTATACAGCTGATAATAAATAATCAACTGATTTACTATCAGTGGTCATTGAATGAAGAAATCAAAAAAATATATTTATTTGTCAATAATAAATAACAACTTAATACAACAGATATTTGTTTGGGTACAGTTTCAGGTACAGCCTTCATCGCTTCTCCATGGCCAGCGTAATCTGCAACATCATAATGTGTCTCTCGGCAGCCTGCTGGAAATATTTTCCGAGAAAATATGGTCCTAGTTCTTCACATATTACACTCAGGAAATTCTTAATCACTGATCAACTGCGGCCCCCGGCGTTCGACTCATCTCAAATTCTTTAGTAGTACCTCAATAGTGCCTGTTTCAACTTGATAGTCTGATGTGAAGAAGAAATTTATGACTTTTGTCGTAGAGAAATGATCATGTACATCCTCAGTATCCTGAAATGTAATGTAATAATAAAGTATATACTGAGTAATGTTCTCGTTTTAGTTTAAATTAAATATTCTAATAAAATTGAATTGATAAAGTTGGCTATGACATCTCTATGAAAAATGCAGAATTTGAACTTGTTAAGCACACAAAAAACACTATACTCTAGTAACAATCTTGGATAATTCCCTAGCCAAGTCTGGTTTGGTCTCCAACATATCTAAAAGCGTACCATCATTCTGCGGCAAGGGGCAAGGACATCCGACTTATTCTATATGAATATATTATTGATGAAACCACTACTTCATTTGAATACTGTTTTATATTTAATTTAATTCAGCATTTAGTAATATCGAAGCGTTTTTGCAATCCAATTCCAATTGACTTTTTGTTTACTTTCTGTTATTATGACTTTTTATATCTTCTATGTATGTGGGCGAAGACAATTTTCGGTGCAGCCGGCCTTGCAATAATTTTGCAGGTTTCATAGTTTTCGTTAGTTTAGAAACGCGAAACCGTGAAATTGATCGAAAAATGCATATTCTCATAGTCTTTAATAATTATTTCGTCGTATTTTATTAGTAAAACATTAGTCGATGAGATCGATTTAGATTGCAAGGGCATGGAACCACCACTGTCTCATTTTACTTCCTATTTGACATCTCATCGAGCATCACGCGGACTTGATTGTCGGTACCGCATCGGTAAAAAAATTTTGTGAAAAGTTTTATGAAACGAAAATGACTTTCGTAATGAGAAATGAGAAAAAAATGTTTCTTATGGAATAGCACTACTGTGCAGATAGAGCTAGGGGTGTACAGGGGAGGGCAGCGCGCGTCGCTTCACACGGCCGCTTCATTACGTCGCCGTACGCTTCATTAAACACTGAGCAGCGCAGCTACGACAGGTCTTTGTCACGTCAATCAAAATCTATATTCATCTTTGTGTTCGGCATAAGCTTTTCTCGCGAGTTAGTTTGCGTTGACTACAGTAATCATACAGCGAAGTCGCGGTAAAGCCTAGTAACAGAGAAATTCGAGTCTGTCACAAATGTATTACTTCAAGCGATATAAGACCGTTTTATGTTAAGCGTATGCACTGGCACAACAATGCTATTAACACTGCTGTTTAGCGGCAGATGGTGGTAGCATGGCAGGTGGGCATAGAAAATACCCTACAACCAACAGAACCGAGTACCGATAGATACCACCCGGTAGCCACGGAGGTCGAAAATATACGCACTACAAAATCTGATCCGAAAGTTGAGTACACCTGCAATCCCATGTTGATACTATATATAACTGCAAAATGGCGTCCACAGTCGATCGTCCACTCTATCTGCCCAGTGTATCCCCCCATACCGGTGACCAATGTAATGACAGGTCAACGTTACCTGGCCGCCGGTGGTCAGTGGTCACCCCCCATTAAGGCACCGTACCTTCTTTAATTACTTTAGTTCGTGCGGCTGCAATGCCCCGGAGACAATAGCTACATGCGATGCTTGTCTTTATTTTGGTTAGTGGATACCATTTCTGTTTGATTAGTTCAGAAAAATGTATAGGCTCCCATGTGGCGATTGAGTGACGAAAAGGGTTGCGCTGTGGTGAATAAATTTGAGAAAAGTATTTTTACGTCGGTAAAAAAAAGCAAATAACAAAAAACTATAGTTTAACCTATTTATTTAAGCGCAGAGGGGTTATTGTCCGAGGCCAAGAATTTATGCTTGTTTCCCTTCTGAAATGGCCCAGACGGGTAACATTAGGTACGAAATATGGAAATGAGTCCCTTTTCTTTTGCTGTTTATAGAGCACTGGCTTTCTGGTGACGTTACGGCATTTACTTTGAATATATTTTGAATTTTCTTTTAAAGGTCAGATTAAAGATGAGATAAAAAAACTGCGTAAGTGCGCGTCGCATCATGTAACATGGGGTCAGATACCACGTATGGCTGTTTTCTCTGTTAGTTGGAGTTGGGATTCCTTAACCTTAATTAGGCATATCCACTGACTTTTTCAGGCGGGTTGGTTTTTATGATTACATTGGAAAAAATCTACGCAGGTCACAGAATATATAGGTGCACTCGTACAGTACACTCGAGTTCAAAAATATGTATCCACTCTGTACCACGTCACATTCAACCATTCTTGTTCGTACGCAGTGAGTTGAGGGAAATGGTATTAAAGATGAATATTACATGGTGAAAAAGATAACATGGGATGGACCTATTCTAAAGCCGAGACCACACGCACGTTTTTGCTATACTATTTTTAATTTTCGCAATAATTTCAGGATAGACAAATATAGTACCTTGTGCGTGTTCTACGCCGCGACGTCATCAGCTACGCCGTAGCTTGAGAGCTACGCGAGGGGAAGATGCGGGCCGGCGGGGAAGGAAGTCACTCCCTAAGAGGATATAACGCTTTGGTCACCTCTGCTACCTCTGCTTGAGTTCTCTAAAAGATCGCACGTGTCGATTGTTAAATAATTTTTGTTATTACTAGCTTCCGCCTGCGACTTTGTCCGCGTGTACTTCAGGATTTATTCTATTTGTTCGATAGGCATAGAAGGCATCTATCTCCATTTCCAGCATAAGGCACAAAATAGTGTTTATTCCGTTACGTAGGCTAATAGTTTAAATAAACAAAAGAAATTTCAATATCTGACGTAGTACATTCAAAAAGTCTTTACACTAATATTATAAACGCGAAAGTTTGTATATACGAATTACATATTCTATGGTCGGTTGCTAGGCAACTCGTTTTTGTTATGCCAAAATTGCCCATGTAATCCCACTAATATTATAAGTGTGATTTTGTACAATTTACACAATATGTCTTTATAAATTATAGCCTATATGTTATTCTGATGTATAAGCTATATTATTGTAAAGTTTCATTCAAATCCATTCAGTAGTTTTTCCGTGAAAGCGTCACAAACATCCAAACATCTAAACATCTAAACATCTAAACATCTAAACATCTAAACATCTAAACATCTAAACATCTAAACATCTAAACATCTAAACATCTAAACATCTAAACATCTAAACATCTAAACATCTAAACATCTAAACATCTAAACATCTAAACATCTAAACATCTAAACATCTAAACATCTAAACATCTAAACATCTAAACATCTAAACATCTAAACATCTAAACATCTAAACATCTAAACATCTAAACATCTAAACATCTAAACATCTAAACATCCAAACATCCAAACATCCAAACATCCAAACATCCAAACATCCAAACATCCAAACATCCAAACATCCAAACTTTCACACTTATAATATTAGTAGGATTACAAGAAAATAGTCAAAACTTGTCTCATTTCAACTAAAACAGTATCTTATACCTTTAAACGAGCAATTCTTGTGTATACGAGTACATATATATATAATCCGGATCTCCAAAACTGCAGCAACGATTTCGCTGAAATTTGGTATTTGGGGGTTTTCGGGGGCGAAAAATCGATCTAGATTAGTCTCATGTCTTGGAAAATGCGCGTTTTCGAGTTTTCATGCGTTTTTTCCTTCGCATTATTCGACGCAAAATATGATGGGAAATTTCACGCTGTCAAACATATTCACTTTAGCCGAGTGGTTCACACGTGTCATTCCGTCTGAGATATCCGCGTTCAAATCCCGGTTGGAAAATTACTTTTATTTTTGTTTTTTTGTGTGTTTTTATTTATTTATTCAAGTTTGTAATTTTTTTTGTGGCAAATTGTTCCACTCTTAGTAGCTCACCAGGGGCAGAACTAAAGTTTTTGTTTGTTTTTAAAGAACTACGAGCAAAGCTCGGTCGCCCAGATATTTTATAACTAAACACTACTCCCGATCAGCAAGTGTTCCTCATTTTAAGGTTATTCCAGTGTGATTTGAGGCAGCATTAACTTTCAGAAACATGTTATTAGCATAATTAATGGGAACACCGTCTTCTAATAGAGGTCCTGACACATTTGATAACGTGTGATGGCAAATTCGATGTGTGGTTAAGTAATGAACAGAAACGCTGGTAAAACATGAAATATGATGTGTGTTCTTGCAGAAATATAAGATTATTTTTGTGCGTAAGTTAGATAATCAGAGCATTAACGGGATTCCGCTCAGAATGCTTCCATACTAAAATTTCTGTTTCCCAAAAATACTCGAGATGGAATTATAGTGTCGCGAAATGAATATCCAACCAAAAACATTCTGTAAAAAAACTAGCCAAGTCTCGATGGAGCTGCTTGTTTATCTCTAAAAAGTAATGAAATCTAGACAAAGTCGTGCCAAGTCTAAGGTTCCTTACTGCGATTTCTTTAGTATTATAGTTAATGTTGTGTGACTTAGCCGTTGAACATTCTTTATACGTCAGTGGGTACAAGTCAATTTTGTTTACACGTAATGTTATATCTGTTGTAACTACCTATGTTTGTTAAGCGAGATAATAGCCCATACTGGTATTGGTAATTGGACGCTAGTGTCTCATTTTAGGCTATTGTTGATTGCAACACAGGCATTCAGCACTGACAATACTGACTTCTGCTCTCTTCTTTTTGGAGCGTCAAATCGACCACCGATCTAACATAAAATAGACGTACAGACAGACTTCTAATCAATGATTAAAAGTCCGTCTGTAGTGGAAATTTTTATACTGTTTGTTTCAGACTCGCCTATACATAAGTGTTATTGAAATATGCAGCTGTATCAAGCCTACAATTGACTGGTTATTGAATCAACGTTTTCCAAGTGGAAATTTTCCATCGTAAATAGGTAGCGGTTCTGGCGACAGATTGGTGCGATCGTGTTATGGAGCACCTGGTTTTGTACCCTCATGTACCCTTAATTCATCCAGTTTTATTCTTACCTTTTCATAGATTAGAACAAGTTTACTGACCCCATACAAAATGATCTGATAATGTCACACGTCGAAGTGTTCTTTGAGTTTGGGGACACAGACTTATCAACGTAAAATGTGATCCCAGATTGCAGGCACGGACTTGTGATATCCAACGTCTGGACCCAATTGTCATTCAAAGCCATTAATCCATTGTTAAAGCACGAACTCTTGGCATGCACGTGCGTGACCCACCATTGAGAGCATTTGGACAGGGAGCGTGTTAACAAAAATAGTTGCTCGGAATCCCCGTCTAGAGGTCTGCGTTGATCCTAGCAAACATTTTTACATATCCTATTTTTGGTGATATTAAGTTAGTAGTGTGTTCTACCAAATAAAGGGTTATAGCAGGAATGTTGTTATGTCGATAGCTGGGGGACACGCCACCCCGGGGTCAACGCCCCCGCTTCCATTGTTCGACAAAACTTTTTATGGCGTGATCTCTTTGCTCTTTTCCGGGGTCCTGCTGTAAGACATACGCGCGGCTATCGACACAGTTTCCCGTTTTCCGATACGCGATTTTGTTTTTCCTCGATTTTCTTCAACAAATACGACAAGATTTTCCCTTACTCAGTTTCTTTTGCTTACTCTTCATTGAATAATATTAATTTATGAATGATTCATGGAACCATGAAGGTCCGAAACGCTGCGTAAGATACAATTATGGCATGGATTCCAGGAGTGCAATTCACTTAAGTAAAACCTTCGAACCTCACGGCTCACAACCCTTAAAACACCATATAATTTTATCAAACCTGCTCGCAAAATCTCACGAGCCCTATAAACCGACTAATAAGTTGCTTACAGTAGACGGTTTAAAGTTTTTTACTATCTTGTTTCAATTTGTATTCAATTGAAAACATTAGCACTAGCCCCAATCCAAAGATCGCGAGTTCGATGCCTGCCGGGGTACAGTCTAGTGCAAACGTATTTTTCACACTTTGGTACCATATCACTTTTTATTCGACTGTAAAAATCTGGTACCCGATTTGTTTTCTGACGTAAAATATCTGTGTTAATAGCTCGGTTGTGTTCCGGTAAAATGAAAGGCAACTTGACACGTTTTTACCACATGGGTACCTTTTTATGTCATAGCCTGTTTACAAAGAGTTAAAAGTTCAAGTTGTGTTTCTATGTATGTGCCCACTTTATTTTCGGGATACTCGTACATTTACGGGCTCACTGACAAATAGCTACCATCAGGATATACTCGTATTCGTCGAGAAGGCAGCACTTAACGGTCCTTTCGAGGCAATCACATTCAAATGTCGAGGGCAATAAGCCTTTTTGCCGAAATTAATCATTGAGCTTCGAGAATGAAGACTTTTAGGGTTAAAAGCTATGAGCGAACTGGGAGTTGATGTCTAGATTACATTTTGGAGATCTATAGTAACAGAAGGAACCTTAATGGTTCTTAATGTCTATCCGCATGACACTGGAGATAATTGTGACAAACTCACGTCTCACTGATGTCTTAGCCGAAGTAATTCCATACTCCTTGTTCACTGCTGGATATAGTCTCCCCCATGGCATTCCAGAATGACCCGAGCCACTTGCATCCAGCGGCTCCCGTTTACCGTTACGTGATTGCTTGAGAACGTTTACTCCCCATCGGTTTTCCGTTTTCGAGTGATGTGGCCTGCACAGTGCTACTGCTTACACTTCAGCAGTGACTAGGCCGTCTACGGATTTTGAACTAGAGATATCGTCAGTAAAGAAATCTGTGAGCCGTGAATTGCACGTCAGTTCATAGCTACTAGGTAGGTACTGTTGAGAGTTCAACATATATGCATCGATGCGTGCTAGGCTGGCTGGTCGGCGGGCCAATATTTGAATAGTTAGACTCAGAATAATTGAGAGTACCTATTAGTTTGGCACGCGAAAGAAGTCGAAAAATATTTGTGAAAGTCATAGGATTATAGAAGCTTCAACTAGTACTGAAATAAGCGTTTTATGCGCCCGATGCGAGGTTCTATAACTCTGCGCTCATGCATGACGTAAAACTTGATCCCGGTATTTTTGAATCGCACTGTGCGCCCTGTGCTTGGGCACCGCGGCTGGCACATCCTTTTTACGGTACTGCTACGGACATTAGTATTCCTTTGGACCAAGTGATATATTTGTAGTAAGGCTGTATCGTATCTGCCCGATTTATGTGTATTAAAACAATATACGGCATCATTTTGTTTGTGTTCGTACGACAGTCGGTACCGGAGCTGTGGCGCCTCTCGAGTTTATCAAAGTCTCCCCAAGTTATCTATACAATTTGGAGCTTCGCTACAATACATTTCTTTTCTTTGTTATATTTATTCGAACTAAGTTTATTTCTTTGTATTTTCGCATGTACTAAGGCTTTTCGTCCCTATCACTAAGAGCCAGCTTGTCAGACCTATGTAAGAAAATAACCAACGGGGACTAAACAATCAATTCTGATATTTGACAGGGTCTAAAACCAGGCTTCATTGTCTTATTTGTGCAATTACTGACATACATGCTAGTTTGTTTCCCGACTACGGCGTAGCTAAAAGAGGGATTAGGATTTTAGAAACATTCGTGTTTGCCGTCGTTTGTCCTAGACTACTTGTGTATTTTGACAATTTAGGTGTCATTGGAGGCGTGAAAAAATTAACATGGCGGCTTGTTAAAATGATACCCCAAAATAATTAACGCGTTCAAATAGTACTAAAAACCGACTTCAATTGTCTTAAAAATTTGGTTTTTGTTATTTTTCTTAAAGAGCGATCAACCAATTTCGATAAAAGTTATATGGGACCACCTGAAGTATGCTCTACCAAACAAAAAAGAATTAACAAAATCGTTTCACTATTGGCGGAGTTATCGCGTAAAACACATACAAAAAACATACGCGTTGAATTGACAACCTCCTCCTTTTTTGAAGTCGGTTGTTAACAGTATGAAATGAAACCTCATGAGCATATTCTTAAAATATTCGGTGACAAGAAAGACCTAAAAATAAATTTACGGAAAATGTGCGCTAGCAGCAGTCTGCTTGTTATGTAGCCGAAATTAGGGTTTTTACTATCTTCTCCTGTCTTCAACTTTAGCCACAATTCTGAGGTTGTGACTTCGATTCCCAGCGTGGTACAATCCAGTACATATGTAAAAAAATTGTACCATAAAATTATGTACCTGTTCGTATTATATGTAGTATTGAGAGAAACGTCAATTGAAGGCAAATACGACCTAGTAAACACATGAGTACATATTTATGCACTCGACTGTACTTCTCTGGTACTTGATTTGGTAATGCACTTTTCTGTGTCATATTATCCAAGTCAGCAGTGCTAACAGCATTTTGACATCCCATGGCATCATCTATCACTTGCCATTAGAGGCCCAGTGCAAACCCATGCTTTAAATAAATCGTGCATCGCTTCAAGCTTCCCATGTCTTTCGTGGCTGTGAAGTTAGAAAAGGACAGCGTTGCTTAAATACTCTTTAACGAGGTTCATGTTAAATTGTTCCCATTAAAAGTTACGATTTCGTCAAAGTTTCAGTGTAAATAGGACTTTGATCAAAGCTTATGAAAATCCTCTCTCGTCGCGATTAGCACCACACCGGCCGGATCAGATTGTAATTTAGATCGTGTCATGTACTGTTAGGTAAGTGCAGATGAAGTCGCTGTGCCAAGGCTGCTAGTGAACACCCTTGGCAACAGTCGAGTAATTGACTTTGAACTGATTAAAAATCATTGACAACTGACGGTTCCCAAGACAGGTAATATTACTTACTAGTGATGAAGAGGACAAAGACAACAAAGTATGTACCCCAAACTTGTTACCAATTGGTAACAAGTCTAATGTCACATCACGTCACCCGCCGTTACGATGTAAAGGAAAGACAAACAAACAAAAACTCAAATACTCATTAAATATTAGTATACAATGGTTCAGCTGGGTGCATTTCATACTGAATTATAAGACGACTTAATCGACGAATTGATCTAATTTCATTGATACCGCTCGATTTCAACCTTAGACTTGTAGAGGAAAACTCCTGCCCCTCAGGATCAGAGGTTAATGTTCACATTTATCTTAATACGGTCGTAGGTTCATTCCGCGGAGGATATATTTCATGCATGGACGCGCGACGATGGCTCGACATGGATTCGATAATATCCGGAGGACGCTGGATAATCGAATGTGTTTTTAGTTTTAGAATTCGGTATTATTTGTATTTCATTTCATCTGATGATGAGTGATGATAATGTCGTAGATTGGAAGCTTGTTAACTCAGAAACCATCATGCTAAAGGCGCTGGCTAAGCTGTCTTTCTCTACAGTGCTGTTAAAACTATTAGACTAGACTATTAGACTTCACACACACCTTTGTATTTCTTCTCAGGAGTGTGTGCAGGTTTCCTCACGATGTTTTTATTAACCGAAACACCAATGGTAATGATTTTTATCATTAGTACTAAAAAATTCCAACTAACGAATTGGAACTCATTGGTACGAGCCAGGATCGAATCCAGACCTCGATCGTTTAAGAGCTGACGTTGTATCCTAGCGAGCACTAACGAGCTACCATGGCTTTTGTTATCGTTTCTTTAGTACCCCACGATGTTTTCTTTTACCGAAAAGCCAATCATGTTTTTTATCAGTCGTATATAAATTCTCGTACAGATTTCGACTGTTCAAGGACTGACGCTCTACCCAACTGAGCTACCACGGCTTATAGTATAGTCAGAACATATAAATCTAAAATAATCAAAGAATGGTAAATAAAATGATTAAATAATGATACAAATAAAATAATAATGTCAAAAATAGATTTCTACTAAGCACGTATCACCTTTGGATTCACCATCGGGATAGACGAACCTCACGGACAAATGTTGATTAATGCCGCGTAATAATTCATGTATAAAGTACGATGTTCGTCCATCCATCTCGTCGAGAGTCTATTGGCTCGGTATATTGGGCAATTGTGCTGGGAATCAGCACTCAGAGCCACTCAGATGGAAGAGAGCTTTTATTACTGCGTCTTATAACTGGATGCCCCCACTCGCACATTGCTCATATTTTGTTCCAGATTCAGTTTTATCGACGTCGAGGTTTAGTGCGTTGTTTTGACAAAACCGTGTGGTTTCTTTGTTTGTCTTTAATTCATTTGTTTGGGAGTTCCGTACCTAAAGGCCTATTACTAACGATCCGCAGTCCGTCCGTCAGTCCGTCAATGATAGGCTGTATTTTGAACCGTTATTAGGTGACACTTGAAAAGGGTTGTTTCTAATTCGGCCTGCACTAGTACACTATTTTAAAAATCAAGTAATAATCTAAATATGGACAGAAAAATACTATAATCAACATTTTAGCATATATTTTATTGTACAAAATCATTCTTTTTGTACAAAGTGACAGCGTCAAATGTCATTTTATGGACGCCATCTTTGTTTTCAACGTCAAGTCCTACCGGTATCGTGCATGTTTTTATACAAAAAAAAAACTAAGCCAAAATATACAAAAATGGTAACTAAATCACTTTTCTTTGATAATGGCCTTTTAAAATTATAAGTGTACAAGACCAGGCCTTGGCGCCATAGACGTGTAACTAACACAATGGTTGCATCCGAAATAAATGATTATTTGATTACTAATAATAAAAAAGCTACGTGTTTATCCCGATATTACTAATTTTACTAAACTATTTAAAGTAATATTCAACTATATTGTATAAGTATTATATTGTTCTATAGTTATTTTCATCGTTTGATTCGTGGGTCCACTTTTCGACACCAGTCCTTCCTCATAAATCACCACATCGGATTTTCCCAATGGAAACTTGCCATAATCGAATCACACCACGCTTGGCACGAGGGTTGGTGATCACAGTAATATGCTGTTATTATATACGCCATCGTACCTCAGTTGGGTAGAGAGTCAGTCCTTGTACTATCGACAAAGTTCCCGCCTGACCACCATTAGGGCCAGTTTCGCATACAGTCGTGGCTCGGGTTGCTCCGCCTTGCTATTTTTTTTGGGATAAATCATAAAACTGTAAAAAAAAAACAAGAAAGCATTGTTGTATTTGTGAAAGTCCCGCAAGTTGGACGCCACAATGATGCATGATAAAATGACCCTAAACTATAACTAACTACTACAGTGGACCCTAAAAAGTCATAAAAACTCACAAACAAAAGCGTTTTCGTTTCTCCTTATTGAACAAAAGAAAAGGCGGGTCTAGCTAAGATCGTCACATGCAAGCAACTTGGTTTTGAAACTGATCTGGCGGGAGCTTTGTCGATATTACAATCGAGGTCTGGGTTCGATCCTGGCTCTTACTAATGAGTTCAATTTTTTTATTTGCAATTTATGTACGAATGATAAAAATAATTACCATTGGCTTTTCGGTGAAGGAAAACATCGTGAGGAAACCTGCGAACTCCTGAGAAGAAATTCAAAGGTGTGTGTGAAGTCTACCAATCCGCACTGGGCCCGCGTGTTGGACTATGGCCCATATACTCTCTGTAGGAGAGTATGTTGATTACATAAGTTGATGTTTTAAGTTAAAAGCCTTTTAAGACCTGGCCCTTATCTAAAGCCGAGTCCACACGAACCAAATATTTATTGCGTACATGTAAAGTCGCGGCAATGTCATCCTTATAATATAATAGGACTATATCGTTGTCATGTAATACGGTAAGTGGTACGTCTTGGTAGCTTTCCACTTGATTAAAAATGATACTCGGATGTGTCTCCCATCCCCCCTCCACCGCTCCCCCCTGTAGGTTGTTAGTTTGTCTAGGGTCACTTATGATATTGTGTGCAAATATGTCGAAGTGCATTTGCTATTTCGAATCCGTAGTTATTCCTTTGTTTATCGTACTACATATACTAATACGTACTACATATATACGTATGTACATACGAGTATAATAAAATTTTACTTGTCCGGATGTCTTTACTTTTTAAGAAAAATTAATATGAGGCATTGAGGGGCCTTTACTAGATGAAGAAGAAAAAATTCTTTAGAATTTTTGTCAGTCCTTCTCCGTGTAAATCACGCAAAAACAATTGCATGAACTTGGATGAGGTTTTTTACAATTATATTGTTGAATGTTTAGCTTAAAATATCGCGCATGGTTCATTCGCTTTGAAGAAGTGTGCCAAACCACAATACACCTTGGTTTGGACCGTTTTGTGAACTTTAACGGCAATTAAAAAAGAGGTGATCAAAAATTCTCAAAATAATTTACGATGATTCACAGGTTGGAGTGAACATAAACAATCTAGCATAGCACTTTTCTACACACTAATTGAGGTATTTCATTGAATGAGTTCTTTATAGCGCCTAGTTTAAAAATTTCGTATTCGTGTTCTGATATTATGTCAAGAATTAGGCGGAGGAGGATTAAATTTCGTACCGAGTACGAAATGACGCTTTTTCCTACCCGGGACAGAAAGCTTTAATTCCAAGGGCAAGAAAATAAATTTTGATTAACACGCACATATCAGTAACAGGCCAGATCGCACCGTGTAACCCTACTACCCGTGTAACGCCAGCATATGCCTAGAGCTTGGCTTGGGAAAACTGTACTTTTGATTAACGAAAACCCCCCGGGAGTTACCCTATACACTAAAGAGTTAGGTAGTTATAATTTATTAGTTTGGCTATTCCAGCTAGGTGAACGAAACGAAATTATTTTATCATATTTACTTTTACAATCTTTAATTTCAAATTCAATACTTTATTGTACACCGAAAAAATAAAACAGAATAAATTAATGAATACCAAAAAAAAGGTACAAGCAGAGCGGCTTTATCGCTAAATGCGGTCTCTTCCAGGCAACATTGAGGCAGAAGAATCGTTTATTTACTAAGAGGCAAATAGTACTACATAAATATGTTTAAAGATATACATAATCAATACGTTTTATAAGAAATATTATATGTAAATTGTTTGACTCTGTTTCTAGATATTAGGATTAGTTTTTAGTATTATTGTCGTTTATGTTTTGTGTATACATATATTTTTGCACAGTTTATGTAACTTTAATGGCAAATAAACGAACATTGAACATTGTAGGCTTCGTGTTCAATTATATCAAAATAATGAAGCTTTAATCATAAACATATCGGATTCCGATTTGTAGGTTAAATAAAAGGGATCACATTTTCTCTCCGCCAATGAAAAGTATTTACATTCAATTTGTACGATTCTAGGTGTTCCAGGAATCTGTACTGGAAATTGATTCTGGATGGTTCCAATACAAACGTTATCACTTGACCCATTTTAAATACGGGTCGTTCTCCACCGCGGCCCCCGATTTTGTCGCCTCCAAATCTGTTTATAAGGGTCCTATACACTATCCTTTTGTTTTATTTGTTACATGCAAACGATCAGTCTCAAACATCATTTTAATAGCTTTAGGTACATATAAACTTACATATGCTTTGAATTTAACTATATTATATCAAACGATCCAACGCTAAGATTAGGGTTTTCTATAATTTTTATTCACTTTAAATTTTATTTCAGCATCAGTAGACAGCTCTAGAAAGTTTAACCTTTATTGAAATATTATTTCTTGAAATAGTACCAAATTTACTGTTTGTCCATGTATAGCAAAGGATATATTGGCAATACTTTATCTAGGGATGGCACCTAGAAAGACTAGCGCCGACTACCTATCGCATCAACAAAAACCTTCCCAATTTCAAGTGTCCAAAAATATATCATAAATATATAAGATAAATATATTGTATGTTAAAAAATACTGCAAAATATTAAATACTAAAATACAAATAATTAATAAAAAAGCAAAAGCAAGAATGTTAATTTAATATGTATATATTTGTTTTATATAACTGTAAAATGTGTCATAAACTTAAATAATGTGTAACGCGGAGGAGGGGGGCTTCCTACCACAGGCGTTGATATGCTTAACAGGAAGACCCAGTGCAACTTATAATTTTGAAATTTTTAAGTTTATTGAATAAATATTTTCATTCATTATTGAATAAAAAAAATTCATTTTCATTATGTGAGTAGTGTGTCACACACACGCATGCCGAACGGGTACAACAAAAGATTCACATTCCTGAGTATTGTTTCCAATGAAAACAACGCTGATGTAAATGATGATTATAAACGTTATTAATAATTATAAAAGTTGGTTTATTTAATTTTGCTTTAATTTACCTCAACAAACACAACCAATCACGATTAGATCCAGATTTGGCCCCGGATGACTTCTTCATCGAAAGCATTGCTTGGTGGACAAATATTTTCATCAAATGAGGTAAGTTATATCTGAAACTGAAGGCTGTTTTTCAGGCTATGACCAAAAATATTTATAAATGGAGATTATGTGGATATATCACAGAGTTAGCAAATCTTTCGAAATCGAAATTGAAAGAAAAAAAATGCGCCATATTTAGGACAAGGACCGCCTGCAGGCTACTTTATGCTTCATCACTTTATTAAATATTTTTTCGACTACCCGCGAGTTTTTCAGCCCATTGACATGAAAGGGTACGATGGCGGTGAGACGATCCCAGTTGTTACCAGGGGCGGACTTGGCAGGGGGCTCGAGGGTCACCGGTGATAGTCGATAATATGTTGTAATTTATAGTAAACATTTTATAGGGTCTGGCATGATAGCCTTCTTAGTAAACATCCAGCTTAAAGGGTATCTTCTAGCTTAGGCCTGTGGGTATCGGACTTCCTGAGAGGCAGATCAATCTGAGTAGTCATTGAAGGCTGATCTGCTGAGCATCAATGCTGGTGTCCCTCAGGGATCTGTTCTCTCTGCTACTCTATTTCTGTTGCACATCAACGACCTGCTTATAATGCCCGGTATCTTTTGGTACGCAGACGTCAGCACAGTAACGGAGAGCTATGTGTCCACCGCACAAGGCAGTAGTCTGAACACCCGTTCCCTCAGGGGAACTTTACTTCACCCAAAAATTTATTAGTGTTCCGCTTTTGAGTCGAGTTCCTTGTGCAAATTGAAAATATGTTGCTAAGAACATATTTTAGACACATGTTAGACACTCTAATAGTAGACATGCTTTCCTCTTTTTTACGTATCAATGTATGATCATGTCATTTAGACATTATACAAGCTTTTTTGCCGGCGATTTCGTCTACGTTGACTTGAAAATTAATCCCAAGAGAACTCTTTATCGGGATAGGCCCTTTCTATCCCATAGAGCAAGTGCCAAATCTGGTCAACATCGGTTCAGATCATCACATTAGTGCCAGGTGATGAAAGCATTCATATTGTCATAACATTAAACAGTACTAAAATTTTAGAATATATTCAATAAAAAGAATTGACATTTATTCTTGTGGAAAACATGAATTTACGATGCAGACGTTAGTTACACAAATTTACATTTAGGACATAAATTAATATGATGTAGAATGTCAGTGAGTTTATACTCTGGCCCCCCTCCTGAAACCGTCCCCAAGAGACATGATTGATGTGGCGTAATGTCAACTATGCAGGGGTTTAATGCCGTATGAACTATATCAGCGGGCGTGGGCGGTGAACGGGCGCACGTTGGGATGGAGGATATGGAAAATACGATATGATAGGATCTGATATGGCGCGTTTAGTAGAAGTAATGTCTGGAAAATATGTCACAAAGCTATCACGTTATCATAATTAGATGCAGTGTTCACGAATACTTATGATGGAATGGAATTCTTAAGAAGGCAAATGGAAATAAATCACGCTAAAAATGCACGGTGAAATCTGGTTGGTCTGTGGCTCTGCGCGGCAAAATCGAACTGGAGATTGGCGCAAGATTGGCCGTACTAATTGCCATTCCTTGAAAGTAATTTAATAATTCAAATCAGACATAGCATTTGTATAGCATAGCATAGACAAACTACAACTTGGGAATCTTCAAAAGAAGAGTAAATAGGCACCTTCTAGACCAACACGTAACATCGTCGACCTCATCGTCACTTACCATCAGGTGAGATTGAGGTCAAGTGATGGTCTATCTTCAATATATAAAAATATTGCCTTTATTGGCGACACAACATTTCTTTTCGTCCACTGCAGTTGAAAATTAAGGACATATTTCTTCTGGGTGCCTAAAGATTTGCTTCAAATCTAGATATAAATCTAGGTCGGTAGAACAGAATCGGTAGGTCTGTGACGGCACAGAAGTGTACAAAGTCCGAGCCGGGCTCCATACATTCGCGAACATATCTTTTCATTAAAATTCGATTCACTTAAAACGTTTACAGTTACAATATCAATAAGTAACATGACTCATAAATAAGTCACATTTGTCATCAGTTTTATTACTCTAGCAATCTCAAATGCAGTTTTTAGCTTTAGCCAACGCTTTTCATTTCTGCAACGTAAAACAGAAATTCTTGGTACAAGTTTTAATTAAACGAAAACATTTTCTATGCGGAATAATTTAGTAGGACGTCCAGGGAATTCAATTTAACTGCAACAAGTTAATGTTAGTGCTGCAGCTTCAATTTCTTCACATAGAAGGACGCCTGTTTGCTAAGGGTGCGAATATACTACTAATATTATAAGTGTGAAAGTTTGGATGTTTAGATGTTTGGATGTTTGTGACGCTTTCACGGAAAAACTACTGAATGGATTTGAATGAAACTTTACAATAATATAGCTTATACATCAGAATAACATATAGGCTATAATTTATAAAGACATATTGTGTAAATTGTACAAAATCACACTTATAATATTAGTGGGATTACATGGGCAATTTGGGCATAACAAAAACGAGTTGCCTAGCAACCGACCATAGAATATGTAATTCGTATATACAAACTTTCGCGTTTATAATATTAGTGTGAAGACTATTTGAATGTACTACGTCAGATATTGAAATTTCTTTTTGTTTCTTTAAACTATTAGCCTACGTAACAGAATAAACACTATTTTGTACCTTATGCTGGAAATGGAGATAGATGCCTTCTTTGCCTATCGAACAAGTAGAATAAATCCTGAAGTACACGCGGACAAAGTCGCGGGCGGAAGCTAGTACCAAATATATTTTTATTTAATAGAAAATATATCAATGCTGTATGAGGGCAGGGAGCTCCTGCAGTGGGGACGTATTTGTTGTTGATGATGATGAGATCAACGCTTGACCTCAATCTCACCTGATGTTAAGTGACGATGAGGTCGACGATGTTACGCGTTGATCTAGAATTGAATTTACTAGAATGATTGTAATTGAAGGTTACTCTTGCCGAATCAAGAAAAATTCATTTTATCAAGAAATCGGGTTAGTCACACAATTTATAACTCAAGAATGGCTGGACCGATTTTTATAATCTTTAATTTTTTGAATCTGTTTCCGCCCCGAATAGCAGAATAATTGTTAAAGTAGGGGATAGATTCGTTTAAAAAATTCATACATTTTGTATGGAACGGCGCAGATGCAGTCGCGGGCATAAATCTAGTATATCTATAATATATATCTTCTTAAATTCATGACGTAACAGAAAGTCAGAGTGACTTGAAGGAAAGGCCAATGAAGGACATAGGCTACATTTATCCCAACCGAAAGAGTTGTTCGCATAGGATAAATCCTAAAGTCCACGCGGGTGACGCCATGAGCAGAAGCTAGTTTAGTTGTTGACTCTAGTAATCCTCTAAAGTATGGTACTTCAACGAATTTAAAATTCAACGATTACATTAAAAATTACAACATTCATAGGTTTGTACAGACTGGAGACCTTCAACACATCAATTAAATTATTTATTTTCTTTGTCCACGACCTAAGTATTCTGTGATAAGACGTCTGTCGCTTTGGGAATATAAAAGAAAAGAAAATTCAGTTTCAGTGTATATCTTGCTCAAAGCACCGCTGAGAGATTAAATAAATTATTCTAATATAAAACCGTGAAATACGAGTACAGTTGGCTTTTGAAATACGCGACCGTTGGAGCTTCGTTTGAACTTAACTTTTTGTAGAACACACTGTTCACTACATCTATATTTATCCATCATCCAGGCCCGGACTGGCCCCAGGGCAGATCGGGCAAGTGCCCCGTCGGCTGGTAGACAGAGCACCTCTGTTACCTTTGGGTTAGCTCTGCCGTATAGGTGCTCTGAAAAGTGGCTTGCCTATATATATATATACTTCTCATCAGAAAAATCGAAACACCTTGCAAGTTTATGTTTTGTAAAGATTATCAGAAAAACATATGAAAATTTAATTTGAATTTAGAACATTAACATTAGGATTTGAAAACCTCATATTATTCACTATTAAACGTCATTTGACATATATTCCTAAATATACACATTTTTCTGATAATCCTTACAAAACATAAAGGTTCCGATTTTTCTGATGAGAAGTATATTTCTTAAGGATGTGCAAAGTGTGTGCAAGAACTATAGGTATTCATTTTGATCCCGCCATCAATTTCCATTCCATAAAAAATACTATTCTCAGTTTTCTTGTAGAGATTGGATGCGGAAACAGCCGATTCTCTCTATAATGCCCGGGCTGATTTTATAGGTCCCAGTCCGGTCCGAGTCTGGACTCGTCTACAAAATTGATTAAATTTTACATATTACACTATGTATATAGTGAACTAAGCTTTGCTTGAACAGTTTTCACGGGATATTGCTGAGGCGCTTGAGTAAATGACGATGCGGTTGACGGCACGGGTTGGTTTAGTCTATAAGGTGCTATAAGGTATCTTAGACTGAAATTATGTGAATTGATAGAAAAACCAAAATAGATAGTTGTATAGATATCCCATTTCCATTACAGAAACTATGATAAACAAACCCGCAGCGATCATGTTTGCCGACGAAACAAAGGCACCGTCCCATCACAGAAAGGGTCTAATCCTCGAATCAATCGAAAAGAAGCGTTGTACCGTGACGTCATCTCAAGACCGCACACAATATAAGAGGCACGTATTCTTCCTGTCGTCGACAAATACTGGCGTCGTATCGGGCGCCAGGGACGGATCTCCAGATATAAATGAGTCGTGGTCTCGGGATCAACAGTCTATTGGTTTCTTTGATTTGAAAGTTAATTTGTTGCGAATTTCTTATACCGTCAATGAATCAAACGGAAGTTTCATTAGCGCGTTCTGAAAGAGAATTGTGAAACAAACTTTTAGACAGGAAGTGGGTACAACATACAGCCAAGTCAACCAATAAACTCTAAACAGTTGACGAAAATTTTTATGGGAAAATATGCATGAAATCATAACGGGCAGCTGTTAAACTTTGCCAGCTCAAAGTTATATATGGTGGAGAGTACATTTCTAGGCAAGTGAGTGGTCGAAACCCGAGAAATCTTAACTCTCCATCAGTTATACGTTTTTCGAGCGACCTGCGTTTTGCTTACCAGCTTGGACTCGTCGAGGAAAAACCACGTAATCAAAATCTCTCTGAAATTGACCGCCCTAGGGCCTACATGTTGTACTGGGAAATCAGCTAATGTACATAATATGTTCTTATTTGTCCAAGCACACAAACTATAGCAATACCTACCACATGGGTTTAAGCTGGCCAGTGAAAACCTAATAGATACTTGATGTTTGAGAGAGCTTTTAAAATCAATACTAGCTAAACAGATACAACTTCATATGGATTATAATTTAGCATAAATAAACGGTGTCTGATATTATTAATAAAATTGAAACATTTTTAGATATTTTGCACTTATTAATCTTCATTTTCCAAGATGTAAATAGCCTACAGATAAAGAAAGCCTGTTCTTTGTCTCGGTCTACCGGAAGAGAAGCAATCTCAGCAGACTTGCGCGTGCGGCTGACAATGAAGGGTATTGGGAGTACTCATCTGTGTTGAAGCGACCCTGTGATGAGCATGCGTCGATGTTCGCCGAGTGCTCCACAATCACTGTGGAGCATTGTGGGTGAAGTGAGGATTACGCGATGCTTTCATGCTCGGCGAAGGCACAATCGTCGTGGATTACAGTGAACGCTCGACACCTGCGGATAAATGTACTTGTAGAGCGAGACTTTGCTCACACTGAGAAGTTGTAAAGCTTCTCAAGGGACGAGAAAAGTATCTTATACTTAATGTATATGTATAACAAAAGAAATCGAGTGTGGCGTGCGAATGAGTAACAATTATATACTCAAACTTTCGACTTTTCATAATAGAGACCGGTTTCGGTTTTCTGAAAGATTTTACCAAAAAATATATATTCTAAAAACACATTGTAATTTTTGTGTATTCGGGAACTTGTTTTTAGAGCTCCGATTCCGATGGATCTAGCCGGGTCAACAGCCAGACGTGGCTTGTGCGTACAGCTACTCGTATTATTACCAAATAATTACTAATAAGTACTAATACATTAAAGTTTTCTTTGTCAAACTTTTTGAACGTAACTTTGTGACCACTTTGCACAGACTACTATCCACTTTGTGACATTAATTAACTGATGTCTATAAAATGTCATTCAAAGCAGGTCAATAATACGTTTTGTTGAAAGCTGATTTAAAAATATAGGATAATGTGTATATTTTTCATTAAAACGCCAGTGAATTTGACAAATACCATTAGTGAGTCTTTGGTGAAGTAATTGAAAATATTGATACTCATACTTATAATTAAACAATCGAAATTAACAAAACCGTGGCATAACTTTAAAAAAAGACTCATGAAGGATATGAAACGAAAGTGAAAAGCCTGAAGCATAGGATTCGTATTATATAAACGCCAAACAATAAACACTGAACCCAGCTTTTGCTCTAACCAGACTAGATGTGACAATGGAAGTTGTTTTCGAATTTCTTCTCTGGTCAGTTCACACAGTGACATGTCTAGCTGCCGCGTTCTGTGCAACATCGTGGTACATGCTGCCTCCGTGGAGAACCTTGAAGAACTACGTATTCTGTTGCCTAGTGACGTGTCAGATCGGACGATTGTTCATATCCGTAATGTACAAATCCTTTAATAAGTTGGACCCGGCTGAGTCAGTCTTCAACTTCTTCATGTCCTCCTGGTGTTGCTGGATATACGTGCTATCTCTTCTACTGTACTCTGAGGTGATCATCATATACAACGGCATAGTAACGCGGAAAGCGCTCAAGTGTAATCTCTTTGCGTGGGGACTCCCTATTTGTCTCTTTATACTGTCATTCCTTGTGGACTCCTACGATTATTACGTATTTTGCTTAAACGCATTTGCTTGTGTAATGCTGGTGCTAAATACAATAGTATACTTGAAGATTCTATACAGTTTGCGCTACAAGTATCCAGCGCAAAGAAACATGAACAAACTGTCATACGTCTTCCTTATTGCTAGTATGGGCACGATCTCGTACAGTTTAATGGTGATGCTTAAAATATCGACGCCTTCGTACGATAGGTTCTTGATTCTGGTGTATCTGTGTCACGATATGCACTGCGCTGACGCATTTTTTACGATCGTCTATCTCCTGAGCAGACGTTCACACCGCGAGCTGTGGAGCGACTGGTTCAGCTCTGGATTCAAGTACGAAAATCTAGAACTTCGAGTGTGAAATGAAATGGTTCATTTGATTATTGTTTTTGTGATTATTAACAACTGCATAATTCCTCGATCTCCCGCATTGGGAGTCCAAGGGTAGTCCCGAGCTGCCCCAAGCCCAAAGACCGAAGATTCGGACTAGATGCGAAAATGAAAAGTCGTAAAAATCTTTCTTTTAATAATTGTCTGTGAAGCTACAGCTTTGTATCTGTAAAGATGATTGGACTCAAAAAACCCGAATGGATTTGCGTATTTGGAAGCAGACGATACACATGGCTAAGCATCCGTTAGACCCGAACCTGATTGAAGCAGATCTCCGACACAGACATGTTCATATTTTTGTATTTGTTGAGCTTGAGTTCACATCTTGTTTTGCTGGATCGAAAATCATTTAAACAGTATTGTAAGCCTCCATAATTATTTCATTTTGTTTGTATTTTCGCAAGAAGTAAGAGATAAGATTAAGAACGACGATCAGATTCCTTTAACTTCTAAAGAATTCGATGTCTCTGTCCATCCATAGGGTTCCGCCGTGAAAATGCAACAATCTTAAAGTCAGGGCGTTCTTTCGCCGAAATGTCCATAAGCAACATCTACTCGTATCTATGCAATGCAACAACATCTTACTGCGATCAATAATCCCCTGCCATTCGTGGTGGATTATAGCACACCTTCTCATGATTGCAGAAAGTCTCAAACTACATTTACAGATTAACAGTCAACCGAACTACTGAGCCTGGATGGAAAGTCGATTCTTCGTGGCAATCATTGTGGGAGGCTCATGTCCAGCAGTGGACTCTGCCATGTAACATATGGTCAACTCGACTACTTAGCAACTGGTCGCTACTGCAAAAATTCCGTATGTATCTCGTCTATATGTAATATTTGTATCTCATAAGCCTCTACCAGACAGTGGTCAGACAAATAGTTTTCTAATGTTTGATGGGCGAAATAATATGCCCTTGAATACAAAGTTCTTCTGTGTTCTGAGATGTTAGCAGTGCCTTTGAACGAAAATTCGTTCTGTTACAGCTCTCGTGTTAGTTTAGGTCGAAAGCTTACGAGACTTTAACCAGTTCTATCTGTTTATTGTTTGAAACATTTTGTTTGTAATGGGAATAACATTTGCAGATTAAATTAAAATCATTATGATTGGCAGATTTTCTTGTTTTACTTTGTACTTTCGATGAGCTTGTAAGTTTTTGTTATTTACTATTGTTTTTATTAGTACTATAAATATAGTGTTCAAAGTTCTTTTATATTTTACTAGCTTCTGCCCGCGACTTTGTCCGCGTGTATTTCAGGATGTATTCTACTTGTTCGATAGGCACAGGTGACGTATATGACAAATTATTATACAGCATAAGGTACAATAAAAGCTTTTAAAATAGTGTTTATGTTACGTAGTCTAATAATTTAAAGAAACAAAATAAATGTCAATATCTGACGTAGTACATTCAAATAGTCTGCACACCAATATTATAAACGCGAAAGTTTGCATATACAAATTTACATATTCTATGGTCGGTTGCTAGGCAACGCGTTTTTGTTATGCCAAAATTTCCCATGTAATCCCACTAATATTATAATTGTGATTTTGGACAATTTTCATAATATGTCTTTAGAAATTATAGCCTAAATGTTATTCTGATGTATAAGCTATATTATTGTAAAGTTTCATTCAAATCCATTCAGTAGTTTTTCCGTGAAAGCGTCACAAACATCCAAACATCTAAACATCCAAACATCCAAACATCCAAACATCCAAACATCCAAACATCCAAACATCCAAACATCCAAACATCCAAACATCCAAACATCTAAACATCCAAACATCTAAACATCCAAACATCCAAACTTTCACACTTATAATATTAGTAGGATAGCCGACTACAGTGCAAACAAAAATAGGGTTATGATTTTAGCAACCTTAAGCACTCGTTGCGTTTTGACAAATGTGACATTATTGGAAGCGTCGTGCTCCGCCGGGGTACAGACTTTATGACGTCACATAGTATTCAACATGGCGGTTTGTCGGTGACATGCAGTGCTACAAAAATAATACTTAAAAATTAATATATTGTGTGTTGAGGCCGAGTATTTAATTAGTTATGTTGTATTTAATAATATCAATATAAAAAAAGACGTGTGGCACTCGGGGACTGCCGCGGTAAAGCTATTGCATAGCATTTTGTATCAACTTATGCAATTATAATTATTTAAGAAAGTTATAAGTATAAGAAATTATAAGTATTTAAGAAAATTAATAAGAAAAGTTTTTATGTCACGAACATAAATATCCCCACCACAAAAATGGAAATTAAATTACAAACAGGAAAACAAAATTAAATCAATATTTAGCTAACATAAAGGATTTGCTTTGCTATATCAAATTACATACTATTATACTTAATAAATTATAAAACAGTAATACGTCTAATCGCACGCACACAACGCCGTGTCGAAGACTGCCGAACTGAAACGACGTTAGACGATGCACGGCCTTCAAGCCACACCTCCGTGCCCGTCGGAGTGGGGAGCGTGAGGTTTTTTCGTTACGGAATTTCTCGATTCGGTCCCCGCGCTCAAGGCCCGCGATAGAAGCTATGCAATAGCTTAATAATTACAAACGGACAGCTAAGTGATTCTACTAGGGATACTTTTTTTTTATTTTGAGTTACGGAACCCTTGACTATTGACTATGAAGTTTAATGTTAATTATACTCATTTCACGACATTACAATCTTATTTTGATATAATTAATGTAAAATGTCAGCTATCCTACTTTAAAAGATTGTGGTCAATTATATTTAGTAAGGTGGCAATCTGAAAAACAACAACCCGTTAACGTTATCCCTCTCCTAATGCTTCCATACTAAATGTATGTTGACATAATCATTTAAAATAGAATAGCTGGCTTTGATAAGTAGTTACCTAAAAATAGGAGACGAAATTATAGTGTCGCGAAATAAATATCATTAATTTACAACTGTCTAGTTAGCTACAATAGCAGTTACGCAGCTAATGGTTCATAGATGGCGCTTTGAACAATAATCGAAAAAGTGTTTAAAATGAAAATTGTGATTCACTGTGAAGTTGTATGTTAATGATACTCATTTCGCGATCTGATGTCCTATTTTTAGATAGTTACTACACAAATCCAGCTAAAAGATTATGACAGCAGAAATTTAGTATGAAACTTTGATGGAGGTGGATCTCGTTAATAGTAAGAATTTAGATTTTTTAGGGATTAATCAATAGCAATAAAGATTATAAAAATCTATTTGAACGTGGACTAATATAAGGTCACTGACATAGCTCGACGAGTAAGTGAGTGACATGGCAACGGCAGACCACATCTTTCGATTGGCGAATAAAAGTTCTCAAGAGGTAACGTGTGATGGACCATCCCCCTACTAGATGGACTGACGACCTGGTAAAGGTCACGGGGAGTCGCTGGATGCAGGTGGCTCGGGACCTATGTGTCTTACTATGATGGAGGCCTATGTCCAGCAGTGGAGGTTTATCGGGTGATGATAATGGTATTCGAACTAAATATAATTTTTCAGCATTTCCTTTATTCGTAGCAGAATGATTGAAACTGATTTGAGACTTTAAAGAGTATTTCACGCCTCTTTTATTTTAAAGAAACAGAAACATTAATATTGATATCGCCTCAAATTTTTTGAATATACCAAATTATGAATTTTACGCATAAAGGGTGGCGAATTTTCGTGGAAGGCTATTCAAGGGGGAATTAGTTGTGAGAGGGCGAAGCCGATTATTTAAACCACTTTGAGAGTTTTTGTAGATTTCTTTTGTTTTAACATTCCTCTCTCGGTGGACCGATTTATGGTAAGTCTTCTGAAGTTTGTTTTTCCAAGACTGCGCTTAGAATAATGTGTTCTAAAGCCACGACTTGAAGCATTTTATTAATTATTCGATTTTTAAAATGTTAACTTAGAAGACATAATATATTATATATATAAAGACAAATTAATGTGATAATAAAACCGGCCAAGTGCGAGTCGGACTCGCGCTTTTATCCACTGAGTTTGACTGTTTCCGCCTTTGAAAAACCATGTATGTACCCCTATATGTTCACAACTATACACTAAAATTTACTAGGCATTATTATCAAAATATATCCACAAATTATTATCGATTTCACAGAAACGTCAGGAGTTTCCTTTTATATTTCCCCAAATATTTCCCTGTAAAGTCCAAAGTCGACGAAAAATGTGCCAAATGTCATTTGCCAAATAACTTTGCCGTAGAATACACAAAGAAGGTCTGCTTTAGGGATTGTCTTTGACATAGACATATTTTTAAAGAGTTTAGTAGCCATCTATAATAAAACTTTGAACTAAAATTAAAAAAAAAAAAGATGGCGGCCGGTCAATATGTCCAGACTTAGAATAAAAATCTTCGAACCCCTTTTTCCCGACTTACGAGTATGTAACATTTGAATAAGGTGATATCATCAGTCTTTTGCTATTCTAATCTACCCAGATCACCCGGAGTCCGGAAGTCTAGAATGCCAAACAAAACGTACCGATCGAGACACACCTGTCTAAGTGTCTACCCGCACCGTCAAGCACCAAGTCAGCAAGCAAGCGGCCAGCATCTCCGGAGAACGTGCTGGCCGGTCAGAAAGAGTCGCGAGTTACATACACACTCCATATATCTGAGATATATTTGACTAAGTACGCCTTCAGTTCAAGAAACCGGTAAGTGTGACGCGATCAACTCGGATTCTTTTTTGGTCTAGGTCATTCTAGGTAGATAAGCAAAGACAAGTGTGTCCCCACGCTAACATGGAAAAATTAAAGATTCACGAATATGCTCAGCAATTTCATTAAAGTCCTCGACTGTACATAGAAAATTATTATACCACCAACTAAACCCAGAAACCCGAAAACCGAACCCATGTTAAAAGAAGTCCTCTTACCATAATTCGATGTAAAATTATGACCAAGTTTACCAAGTGGCCATAAAAGTCAGTCCTTACAAATTTATTATACTTTTGGCACATGACTCTATATGTTTGTTACCGTTTCAGGTCCCTTGAGGCCTAAATACTAAGTGGTAAAGTTGATCTAAACTTTTAGAGCGCCTAACCGAGGTCTGGGGGAATTTATTACAGCCATCGACAACGAGAAGCGAAACTTGTTTGAAGTTGGAAGAGTTGGTGGTCGTAGAAACTGAATATTCTAATAACATTGTTGAATAAATATGAATCTAGTGGTCTAAAGGAGTTGGGTTGATTAGAGCCTGGCCTTTCATTCAACCTAGGGAAATTTCGACACGTAGGCAAAGGGGCTGATAAGTCTCAGGGGTTGCAGGGTGACGTGGATACAAAATTATATCTCTCATTTTGTTTTGAAAGAAAGAAAGAAAACAACTTTATTTCGACAAGTTATACTGAAACTAACTTATACTCTAGATTAAAAAACAATTTTATGACATGCCAGAAAAGGTCCCGACTCAGCTTATTGCCACAGATAGCCTGCTGCGACGCGGGTCTTCCGTGTGGCCATTACATATAAAGCGATTTTCGAGAGATATGGCCTTCTCTGGCCTCCTCATTGCCATTTCAGCTCACTGACTCTTTGACCTATGTCAGTGACCGTAGTTCGACTGTTGGCTTAATAAACAAGCTAAAAGTCACGGAATGTAATGGAACGAGGTATGTTCGGAATTCCTTTACATTAGAATCCTGAATGAGGAAATCTATAGACGAAGGAACTCACCCAAAATACATCGTTTGACATTTGACCGTTGCTGCACGTCTTCTGGTACTACGTATATCGTTTTCTACATACAGGCATGAGCTGATTTTATTGTTAGCCTTAGCACATATATATTTCCATCAGCCGGAAAACGCGCACTGCGGAACAGAAGACCTGTAATGTCCCCTTACGCCTGAATCGCTGTTACGGACAATACCGGCCTAAACAAAAACGTTCCAAAGAACAAAGGGAGGAATGTATTTGTACGGTTATTTCTAATGCGTGATATGTTAGAACCCCACACTCTGGTCCGTAAAAGTAAGGATTTATTTGTCAAAACGTTTAATAAGTGTTGTGTTGTCTGAATGGATTCCGAATATTATCCTTATTAGGACATTCTGCGTGAGTAGAGCTGGTTATTCCAGTTAAAAGTGGGGTCGCGGAGCAGGAAGAATTTAGCACAATGACCCGTAATGACTTGTCTCTGTCGCTCGCGCACAAACATATTGCCGTTGCGCTCTCGCTCGCTCTCAGACTGTCTGATGTCTATGAAATCTTAGCGACAGCACTTTAGCTGATGTCTTGAGACACTGAAATCGAGTAGATATGTCGTAACTTCCCGGATATTGATATAACCATTACATAATCTAAACAATATATTAAAATATAACCATTGGGAATATATTTCTATATTTTCTTCACACATAAATTTATGTAATAACTTGAAACTATTATACTGTTAGCGGCGATGCTCATACAATCATATTTAGCTTGTACTTTTTGAGCTGACGAATGTCTATGTTAGAAAATATCCTCAATTTATCGTCTTTCTATTTTAATAATACAACCTCTTTATTTCCTAAGAGATAGGTAACACAACAAAAACCTTTGAACACCTGTCAACCTGAGAGACTCCAGCCGCCCGCCGCCGGGAGCTAGACGGTGGCGGCTGCGCTGTCAATTACCAAGAAAACTAAGAAATATGGTTGCCAGGACGAGGCGAGGCTACCACCAGATGAGATAAATGTGGACATGTACGTGGGAGGTACACGTCGACACAGCTTTGTTGTGATTACTCTGTGTTCTGTTCAAAACAAAATAGGCTAACACAACTGCAATCTCACAAGATATCATGGAATAGACGACATTGCAAAATTTTAAATCAATCTAAGTTGAAAACCATCTCAAGATTTAGCTTCAAGAGACCTGAAAAGAATTGTTTCAGAATTTTATCGGAGAAAATCGTTATTTTATGAAAATTTGCAGATGACGTCACAAACGTGATACTACATCACTATCCAATGATAACTCACACACACACACCTGGGGTACCACAATCCGAAATTCATAGAGAAAACAAATTCAACCCAATTTACATGATGGGTGAAATTGAATAATAATTATAATTTATTTTTCAAAATTTTAGTTCAACACTCGTACTTTGTCGTCGAAAAATATGGTTAAAATATCAAAATTATGAATGAAAAATTATATTATATCAGCAAATAAAAAATACGGGCCCATTCACGTGTCGTTTTCTACCCTAAAACCAAAAAACATCCGCAACTATTTATTTTGGTTATCCATTGTTCATTAACAAATTAGGTATATTAGAATTAAATAGAAATGGACAAGAATTCGTATAAATTGACTTAGTGGTGGACTTTGATACTGGACGTAACAGAAACTGAGCCTAGCAGAGCAAAAACTACCTGAGAGATGATCCTGAAATCCAGAGGAACTCTGGCAACAGCTATTCAAACATACATTTGGATGTTTGCTCTCATGTTCTACTAACTGTAATCACAGTTGTCGGTAAACTTGAGTCGCGGATACCTGTAGGCCGCACGCGCTCCCTGCCTTCATTAGGCTCGTTAGTTGGGCCTCAACAGCTGTACTCTCAAGTAATGCGGTTACAAACGATGCTGAATCTTGAGCAGGCAGGTGGGACGGTATCTGAATACGTGAGTAATAAATCTGTTCGTGCATTACAGGTGTGTATTTTCTACTAGATGTTTCAGGCTATTTCGTCCGCATATACATCAGATATTATGCCATAGGAACGCTGTGGTCCCAATAGTTCCGCTGACGTTGCCCCGCTACTGGACTGTTGGAAATTTTATTCCTAAAAGGTCCGTTACTCATACTACTGCACCCAGACATTGCTGCATCGAGTGAGTAATTGAACATTTGGGAAGAAAATTCCCAGCAGTCCAGTTGCGGGACAACTGCAGCGGAACTATTGGGAATATACGGCACAACTGCTTGTTGGATTGTGACAAAAATATGTCCCTTTCCGGCCCTTCAACAATCCCTATCCAAAAAATCAAGTCATTCTGACTTCCTGTTACAACGAGAAGGAAGGACAAACAAACAAAGTTACTTTCGCATTTATAATATAGTATGGAAGTATATGTGGCGTACCATGAAGGAGGCCTAAGTCCAGCTGTTGACGTTTCCTGGCTGATGATGATGGAGTTATGGATAGTATTTGAATAATTCAAAAGGCTACTTATTATCCCCATTTAATCAAGGCATAATTTATAAAGTAAACGCCGTCATAAGCTAGGATTGAAAATTACTAGATATATTAATAAATTGTTACTTTTACTGTAATAAGCTCTAAGCTTTCTATACACATATATAACTCATATATAACACACACACACACACACACACACACACACACACACACACCAACAATTCTTTTTTCTTTAAATAAATGTTTAAAATTGAATGTATGTCGGCTGTATCAACGTGCTAGCCAGTGCTTATGCTACAGGACTTTCAGTCCTATTTTAAGCACTGACTGATCAATAATTTTGTATGACTGTTGTTGTTTTGTATGTTAATTCATAAATAACTGGTGTAGTTTTGGACAATAAATCATTTTTTTTTTTTTTTTTTTTTTTTATACGGTTCACAAAAGCAATGTGTAACGTAATTATTTCGAGCTAGGAAAGTGAATAAGTTCGAATGGTTGAAGAAATTAGTGAATTCACACAAAAGGGACTCTAAATTGGAGAAGCGCCGCTAAACCGACGAAATTATACAATGGCTGGAACTAATTCGTACTCATGGAACAAGTAGACGAAGTTACGTCAAACAACAATATATATTTACTAACACATTACATATTGTGAATGAAATTGTTCCATGGAAACATTTCACCGGGATAAAAATTGGATTATGTCATTCTCCGATCTGTGAAATAATAAAACAATGATTATACATATATACTCGTACTCGTAGTATCAACGATGTTTTCTCAAGTCGTGAAAACATATTTAGAAGATCATATTCCTGATACAACTACTTCCAGGAAAATCAACATTTCATCGTCGTCGTCGATGATGACATAATTTTTTTGAAAATTTATATTAATATTAATTTGCTCTATAAAAATAGTTCCCTCGCAAATATATTTTAAATAAAATCGTCATGTTTACATAAGGTTACCTAGTGAAGTAGTAGTACACAGTAGAAATGTTTTTTTTTTTAAAATACGAGTATTACAGGAAAACCTAAACGAGGTATCTATATAGAGATAGGTCATACAGTTTTTGTTAAACTCAGTTATGCGATCGGGAAAATGATTCTTATTTCAATAACTGTACGCTACTTTTGTGGTTCGGGACCCTTGTTTCGCAAGTCAAACCAAGCCAAGTGCGAGGACGGTATTTTCCAAATTCAATGCCGTGGCGCTCTAAAGAGGGCTTAATGTGAATTTTCCGTTATAAATTAGTGACAGCCAAAAATATCGCCATTTAAACACACTCCTACATTTCCCTTAGTCTCTGTCTGAAACTCAACTTAATCATTGAAGTTGGTGTGTACATTAGGGGAGTTTTCAACGGTCTCCCAATCACATTAAATATCCCGCAGAAATAAATTAAACTAGAGTTACGCAACAACTTCCTCGAAATTTGAAGAAGGGTAGTCTACGACAATACTTCGCGCGCACCGTCAAACGTTTTGTTTTGATGCTTGTCTTTTTTAGGGTTCCGTACCTCAAATGGAAAAAAGGGATCGATTATAAGATCAGAACCTTAAAGACGATTATTAAACAATGTTTCTAATTCAATTTATTCAGCAGAAATAATTTAATCAACCAAAAATGGGTACACATGACGTAGAATAAAAGTAAACACAAAACATTTTCTATACAAGCACAAAGTCACAAACACTGCGATGCCTCGATATAAAATGACAAATTCACCAGCGGGTATACACCTTAGCGGCATTCTTTGTGTTCGGAATCGAAATACTTTGACACTGGCGCTGTCCCACTTTTGTCAATTATGAGGGGGCATCACTCGCCACGTCCCTGGAACCATTCGGCGTGAGTTCCATCAATATTAATGCATCGGGAGGGAGGGCTGGAAGAATCATTCCCAACACACCTGACCTGAGCCACCCTGAGCGGCCATACAGCGAGGGTACATCCAATTATGGCGTGCCGTGACCGCACTCAGACTTTGATTGTTACTTTAATCACAGACTACTCACTAACAAACTGCACAAAGCAAACTTTGCTTGTGTTAGGAAAAAAGCCAGCCAAGTGCGAGTCAGTTTCGAGTTGCGAATCATCTCATGAGAAATTCATGTGCGAAACTGACTCGTGCTTGGCCGTTTTTAGGGTTCTACACCTCAAAGGAAAAAGGAACCCTTATAAGATCACTTTGTTGTCCGTCTGTCTGTATGTCAAGACCATTTTTCTCAGGAACAGGTAGAGGTATCAAGTTGATCCGCAAAAAAAAACTACGCAACTCGCAACTCAAACTCAACTCAACTCAAACGCAAAAAATAGGGCAAATTTATTTAGCGATGCAAAGGAATTAAACCCTATATGGTACTTACCGTTAGTCTAGTACACCACATGTAAAAAAAAAATGTGAGAACCAGAATTTTTAAATAATATCACAGTAAAAACTGTTTTTTAAACTTAATTTAGCAGTTGAGAGTCAAAATAAAGTTGGTTACACAATCAGACTTACATTTTCATTATAGCATTCTTCGGTGGCTGTTGCTTTGCTTATTATTTTTAATGTTGTAATTATTCATTTTCCGTTCGGAATCATCTATCCACGAGTCCATCGCACTTGGCCTTTTATTTTTCAAAACAGGCAATCGCAATTGCAATTTTAACCGCCTCAGTGGCCTAATGGCTAAAAATGTTGGTCAAAAAATCCGGAGGTCCCGGGTTCGATTACCAGTGAGATTACATATCAGTACTCGGTTTGATTCGTGGTAGGGAATTTTCTGTATCCGTCTAACTAGCTACCACCATTTTACCTAAGTCTGCAGCCAAACATTAGTGCTAATAGCACTGTTGTGTTCCGATATGAAACTAGTGCCTCATTGGCTTTAGTCTTCGGGGTGGGTAAGTTTACCACCCAACGGCCTTATCCTAGGGTGTACCCCATAGTTGCGAAGTTCATTACCGCGATTCATTTGCCATAAGGTGAGATAAAGCAGAGTTCAAAACCCATCATAGTTGCTGCCGTGGGCTGTGAAGAGGGCTAAGTAATATATCTTGGGACAACGCGGAATGCGAGTGGTATTTCGGTATTCGGTTTTCTATTATGTGGCTGTACTAGGTTCGGGGTGGTTTATTTATTGGAGACTGGAGCGTAGCCTCAATCGTCTCAATCAAATCCCGTTTTTAGTGGTTAAGGCTCATGTTTGTGTACGATTGACAACGTCACGAATGGTGACTCACGATCACTTTAATTTTTCAACCTTAGATACTAATCTTCACCACTCTACACGAATCTGCATCAATTTTCACCAATTACTGAATGATTTAAAAATTAATTTCGTAGCTTTGATTTTTTAAATTAAGAAGGCGTTTTATTTCCACTGCTGTAATCTTACTCGAAGTAGTAGTTGGATGTAGTACCTTAATTTTCATTAGAAATATTGCCTACATTTTCAGCAACTAAGGACAAAATAGCTAAAAGGCTGAAACAAAGAAAACTAAATAGAAACATACGTAAATTTTGTTTCCCCAAGGCTTTCGTGGAATACTCGTTGTTTACAAATTATTTTCATATCGTTGAATGAATTTTAATGGAACCAGAATTAATTATTTTGTCCAACTCCTTTGATGAAGTCTCCTCGATCCATCGAGTGCGTTCCAAACACCCCGGTCCTAAACATTTTTATAGCAATACCAATTTATTTTGTATATCAAAAGGGCGCCATTCGCTTTGATCTTTTAAACAAAGTCTTAGAGCAATTAATTCGGATTAAATTAATCCGCCTAGTAATTGAAATTGTAGGACGGTTTAAGAGTTTAATTCAAATTCTGTAATTTGGTACCATGGTCTTGAAATCTATTCTTTTCTGATCATTCGCTTCACAATTTGGGAATATGTTTTGGTAACAAAATTACAATATTTTTTCTACACTAAAATGATTAGTAGTCCAAAAGAACTATTGATATTTTCATGCTGTCTCAAAGTAAATGAAATTTTGTTTGGGACGATAAATAATAGGTATGTATTAATTACGAGAAGTTGTTGTTTTATATTTTAACTAGCGGCCCGCCCCGGCTTCGCACGGGTGGACATTTATTTTGGCATAAACGTAGAGTAAATGTAATCTTTATAGATCATTACATAAACTTTCATAACTTTCCATAAGTTCTCATGTGAACTTCTTCACTCATGTGAAGTTCACATGAGTTAGACAAGGACAGATACTATATTTTTACATATTTGCCACCCACATCCATCCACTTCCACCCATCGCGACCAAACTCCCCTTTCTTCAGCAGGAGACCAAGGGGTATTCACTACCCCAACGGGAGGTTGATCGGAGTTGATGGTGATAGAGAAAACCCTGTCTTAACTTACTAACATTAGCTTTTATATATATAAGATTTTTAGTGCTAATTTGCAAACAACGCCGAACAGTTTTCAATTAACAATTAAAATTAAAGCCCAGATTTCGCTTTAAATTTAATTCTATAAGGACGGGGCTTTAACTTTGAATTAAAAACAATCAAGTTTTAAGCGAAGTGTTTTCAGTTATTGTCAGTGACCTTTTCATTCTGTGAGAGAATTCCGAAAGGGGACATGAAGGGTCCTCGCATTTTCTATTGTTTCTTCAACGTAAGGTTCTTTCAGTAAAAAGTTTCGATAATGTTATCGTATGATAGGTATCCACAATGGTATGTGTCTGCCGCGCCGTTATCTGTCCGACTTTTACTGATGTATCTGATAAGCGTACTTAAAAATAAGCCATCTTTTATCAAAATCATTTGACTGGCATTATTATTAAACTTGGCATCTTCGTAGTATGTAAACTGTAGACCATAAGAGCTGGTCGCAGGCTGAGGCCACAATAAAAAAATCGTAGTTTTACTAAGCGCCCTACACGCAATCTGATCAGCCAATGTTGTGCCAGTCTCCAATCAGAGTGTGCCGTGTAGAACCACTGTACAATCACAGACTAGATTGTCACGCAAGCAGATCTGCTCCGTGTAGGGCGCTTTTAACTTCATACCGTTGCAAAATTAAAGCTCGTATTAGTCGACATCATATAAAGCCTTTTCCGAATTTAAATTTTTCCCGTTAAACATACAACAAAATGTTTTTGTACAAATTTTGTACAAAATCGAAAGCACTTCTGGAATAAATAAAAGTGTGATTCGCTTTATCACCGAATGTAGCAAGTTCAACTTTCATGTTATCTCTTGTAACTCAAGCCCAATATCCGCTTTCAATCCTACGTCCTATAACAATCAGCCATTTAGCCGCTGAAGGAATCCTTATACACAATCCAGGAGCAAACAAGCAGCGCTGGAATTGCTGGATTGTCGGGCGATGAAATTTCAGTGGAGCGATCGTACGGTTTTCGAGCGCACGTGCCGTTCGCGCCATAACTTTTGTGTTCGGAATTTAAAAAAGTTTCTGGAGAGGGATGTTCGTTTCAGTGAGGGTTGTGACAGATTTGATCGTGAATTGTTTTTTATTGGTGTTATAAAATGGCGGGAAAAGTTTATTGAAATACTTTTTGTCAATTTGTGGATGATACAATAACAAAGCAGATGATAGTCAGGTAATGGAATTAAATGATATAGATTACTTGCATTACAATAACCGACACTATGTATATGTTTGGATGTTTTAAAAAACTTTCATTTAAACTGAATAAATGAGCATGTTACGACAATACGGACGATTTTCCGCATAGTCTGGAGCAACTGTTAATTTATTTTTAGCTTTTAATGCATCATTACATTAATGAGCACGAGGAAAACGTCGTTATTATTTAACAATTTGTATTATTGCTAATTATTTGTGTTTTTAAAACATTATTGTGAAACGGTAAAAGTGTAGATGTTGGTGAAAAGAAATGGAAATTTGGTTATCATAATATAAAAGAATATCTGGAATTATTTTGACATTTATAATTTTTTCATTATTTTCATTATTGAAATCATTAATTTTTTATAGTTTTTAACTCTTAGCAAACTATATTTGTATACTGACCATGTAGGCTTTAGAGATCTAATTTATAGAGTTCCGTACCCAAAGGGTAAAAACGGGACCCTATTACTAAGACTCCGCTGTCCGTCCGTCCGTCCGTCTGTATCTCATGAACCGTGATCGTTAGACAGTTGAAATTTTCACAGATGATGTATTTCTGTTGCTGCTATAACAACAAATACTAAAAAGAAGAATAAAATAAATATTTATAATTGTAATTTTAAGCAATCTTGTTGAATTTGTAACGTTCCTCATCGAATCGTTTGTATCGTATACTTAACTAAGATGCATTGTTGTAATTAATATTTATTGTTCTACTTATAACCTAAAAGTTCAATCACTCTTTAAAATACTTGTATAAAACTAGCATCAATTCATGCCATTACTTAAAAGTCAGTAAACAAACAAAAAGTAAACAAAATCTCACGATTACTTTTGAATTTACTGTTGTTGCTTTAAAATCTAGTAGTATCTTATAACAATGACTTTACAATTAGTTTTGAAAATGTTCTTTACTTTAACATTCGTTCTCTGGAAATAAATCATTGGCAGTAGTACTTTCTAGTCCTTTCACAATATTAGTTAAACGATAGTTATTTAATTTGCAAGTTGTCTAGAACCTACCTACGAGTTATGCTCGGAATTTCTGTACGCGAAAAAATCCTGAATGCGGAAACCCTTAACGGATCAATATCACTGACATAGCTCGACGAGTCAGTGAGCTGAAGTGGCGATGGGCAGGTCACATCGCTTGTAGAACGGATAATCGAGCCACGTACCGGGAAAAGGGTCCCGGGCCGTCCCCCTATTAGATGGACGACGACTTAGTTAAGGTTGCGTGTAGTCGCTGGATGCGAGTGTTTCGAGACTGGTCAATGTGGCGTACCATGGAGGAGGCCTATGTCCAGCAGTGGATGTTTCATTGCTGCTGCTGCTGATGGAACCTAACTCTGAGCTGTGTGTGTGTGTGTGTGTGTGTGTGTGTGTGTGTGTGTGTGTGTGTGTGTGTGTGTGTGTGTGTGTGTGTGTGTGTGTGTGTGTGTGTGTGTGTGTGTGTGTGTGTGTGTGTGTGTGTGTGTGTGTGTGTGTGTGTGTGTGTGTGTGTGTGTGTGTGTGTGTGTGTGTGTGTGTGTGTGTGTGTGTGTGTGTGTGTGTGTGTGTGTGTGTGTGTGTGTGTGTGTGTGTGTGTGTGTGTGTGTGTGTGTGTGTGTGTGTGTGTGTGTGTGTGTGTGTGTGTGTGTGTGTGTGTGTGTGTGTGTGTGTGTGTGTGTGTGTGTGTGTGTCTGCTCGCTTGCTTTCCATTTAACGAAGGTCTTATCGTCACTTACCATCAAACCTGTTCATAATAATAAAACTTATTAATCGTTATGTAAATATAATTTAAAAAAGAATTAAGTACTTGACACCTAATTAGTTTAGGGTTAAATTGTGTTTTATACCGTCGCGGACATTAGAAGAAAGCATCCCAAAGTACAAATATGTAAAAATTTTAATTTTTTATTGGGGTTTGACAAGAATTTAAAATTTAAAAAGTTGCGAAAAATATAGTTATTCGAATTAAAATGCTCATTAGATTTAGTTGTCTGGCTGTCTGGCGGGTTGTGATAAAAAACTATTAGTCGTATCGAAAGTCGAGCTATTTATCTTTTTACATGGACTATCGAATGAGAGAAAAATATGTTTTTAGTCAAATACCCAATCGCAATTTCTTAGCAGGACAATCATTTTTTGGAGCAAATAAGCAAGTTTCACACACAACAAAAAAGTAATAATGACGTATCTTTTGATACAAATCCTCTTGAAGTCCGCAGAGTCTCAGTCTTCACATGTCAGATATTTCCCAAATAATGATGAAAGGTCAAAGGTCGTGGCCGGAACAAAACACAGCAATATTTTACCTTTAATGTTGCCACTATAAAACGATAGCTGCAGCCATCAAAAGCTGGTTACATAAGCGGTTTACCGCTGTCCTATACAGTATAGTAACAGGCGATAAAAAGTAGGAAAAAAAAATTAAAAAGCCCACAGCGTTTTACTGTCGCTCGTAAATGTATACCGCCCAGTTGCCGGTTCGGTGTATGCTCTATCAATACCATAGGTTTATTATCAGGGGGTTTGTTTACTAGAGCTGTAGTTTGCGGTTGAAACAATTCCATGAGCAAACTCTTTAGTCTTTTTATGAGTAATGAGAGACTTTCCGTGACGTCTGTCATTTGAGTACTTAAAGAACTCTATACATGGCGCCGAAGAGTCCCAAATTAATATGTCATAAATCATCATGCCCGTCCATACACCCCAAAAAGTATTTTCAAGAATTTTAACAGATTTATTTACACAGCAGTTATATTCTCTTTGGTACGACAGCCTTTAATAGCTTTTCATCACGGAATTCAGTATATAAACTCCTTGCTTTTAGTTCATACTAAAAATATACATTTGACAGTTAAATTTTGCTACGATGGTCTATCCATGAATGAAGAACTATTTTGTTTTTGCAGGTCTTTCATTGACTTGCACTTGGCCTAGGAGCATTTAATCACTACGTTTTAAGAGACGGGACTCCCATACTAGCCAATCGCATTCAGCGACATGGCACTTATACACCAACCGCGTGCCGACAACAACCCGACAGGATACGTCAAACAACTGAGGTACCAACCTGACGGACCAAATAGAGCTGTTCCGTTTGATCTTTATCGATATCGATAAAATATACAGAATGGAAAATAGGGAACCCATGAATCAATATTTTTTTCAAACCACAGGGTTGAATTCACATTCATAAGCCTAATGCTGCACAGTAAAGATTTAGTGCACTAGACTTAAATGTATACCCACGATAAAATAAAAAAGTTTTTTTATTTTTTATTCAATTAGATACAGAGCTAATTTGATGGTACATAAACGAATAACTTTAACTTTTCTGTCATAATAAAAAACTATTAAATAATGCTTTTTCCTTCAATTCACACCTCATCACTTTTTTTAACAACTTCGTGACGATATTGTTCATTTTGCAAAGTATTATGCCTTTTACCACAAACACTGATTTGTCACTGATTACTTGCATCTACAAAACCTTCTTCTTTTAATGTCCTAAGAATGTAGATAAGACGATTCTTCAAAGCTTCACTGTTTCCTCCTTGCAAATCATTTACTTTTTATTATCTTTCTTAATCGAGATGTAACTTCCAACTCTGTAAATACAATAAACATTTCAATTGAAGGACAGACGTATTTCTTTTATTATTAAAATTAAAACATTGTTAAAATATATTTTTTATTTTTTACATATAGAGTATGTGATGCGGACGAACAATGGGTATATATTGTAGCTTGTGTGACGTCATCTATACATCAACCGCTTGCTCGGCCAGCCGTCCGACAAACCAACATTAGTTAAGACACCACTAGTCTACGGTCAGTAGTTTCCGAGATATGACTGTTTTTAGTTTGACAGCTGTCATCCGAAATGAAGATCTCGTCGAGACCTTTGACTTTGCTAAAGACACCGCTAGTCTGCGGTGAGTAGTTTCCGAGATATGACTGTTTTTAGTTTGACAGCTGTCATCCGAAATGAAGATCTCGTCGAGACCTTTTACTTTGCTAAAGACACCGCTTGTCTGCGGTGAGTAGTTTCCGAGATATGACTGTTTTTAGTTTGACAGCTGTCATCAAAAATGAAGTACTCGTCGAGACCTTTGACTTTGCTAAAGACACCACTAGTCTACGGTCAGTAGTATCCGAGATATGACCGTTTTTAGTTTGACAGCTGTCATCAAAAATGAAGTACTCGTCGAGACCTTTGACTTTGCTGAAGACACCGCTAGTCTGCGGTGAGTAGTTTCCGAGATATGACTGTTTTTAGTTTGACAGCTGTCATCAAAAATGAAGTACTCGTCGAGACCTTTGACTTTGCTAAAGACACCGCTAGTCTGCGGTGAGTAGTTTCCGAGATATGACTGTTTTTAGTTTGACAGCTGTCATCAAAAATGAAGTACTCGTCGAGACCTTTGACTTTGCTAAAGACACCGCTAGTCTGCGGTGAGTAGTTTCCGAGATATGACTGTTTTTAGTTTGACAGATGTCATCCCAGATTTCATATTTGAGAAAATTCTACTTTTAACCCACTTCAAAAAAGAGGAGGTTAACAATTATACGAGTATGTTTTTTTACCAACCAACTTCAAAAAGGAGCTATGTTTGTTACCTCAGAACTTTGAAAACCAAATGTCTTAAATGTATATTAAGTATTAATTTATTTTATGAATGTTGTAGACTTTTAGGACAGTTGAAGTCGGTTTCTTTTAAACGCGTTAATATATAAGCCATATGGGTGAAAACATTGCCCTCCTTCTGACGCAGTCGGGTAAAAATGAAGTCCACGCCGACGAAGTAAAAAAGGTAAAGATTCTACTTCGGGAATAGCTCCAATAGGCATAATCATTCATATAGACATGATTTACTTTTATATTTTTGTGCTACAAGATCAATTGCCTTGAAAGTATCGATAGTTAAAACTCATCACTAGTCACACAATAAAATCGAAAATAACTTGATTGTTCGTAGACCGATTTACTCAGAAATGGTCCAAAAATCTAATTTAATGCTTACCGGACATCAACCAAAGGATATTTTTGTATTAAACATCATTTTGTAGAAATTTTTGCGACTAGCGCGATGTCCACTAATTTCACAAGTTATCAACTATTCTTCGGTGGCATTTTTATTAAACTTGTTTACTGAACAATATTAGATGCTTCTCACTTATTTAGGTAACAAAATAAGCATAAAATCAAATATTAACGGTGAAAAAACTGCATAATTAAACTGACATATAAATATTAACAACCAATATGGCAGACGGCTGACACAATATTGAAAAGAAAGAGGAAATACACAAATGAGTTCTATATCAGTATCCGGCATTTTGTACCTCAGATATGTATCTTTTCTGACATAATCAAAGAGTATCAAAAGGAAACACAGTTATTCGTGTAAATCCCATAGAATAGGTTGTTTTCTTCCTACTTTCACTAGACTGCACTTGGCCTTCAAACTCTTTAATACGATGACTACGAAATAGATTACTACAAAATGGATTCTTTAGCTAACAGAAGACACTTGCTCGACATCACTTTTCTGTAGAAATTAGTGAATGGTGTTACAGATTCGCCCTCGCTATTAAATAAAATAAAATTTCCATATCCCGACCAGACTACCACGTCTTGGCAAAAACGTACTATTTACTGAATTCTTTGCAAGATCGAATCTGGGACAATATTCACCATTGAACCGCCTAATGAGACAATACAACAAAATTGTAAAAAACAAAGAGATCGATATTGATATTTTTGATGACGGCATCGATAAGTTTAAAAACGCTGTTAAGCGTGCCTACACTTTTTAATTTGAGGCACACTTTTTTAATGTTATTATTCAGATACTTTTTTTGTGTAAGCCGTAGTTGCGTATAATTGCGGCAGCATTTAGAACTGAATTTGTGTGTGTGTGTTTAATTGCTTTGTAATGATGCATGCTGTGTTGGCAACCTATAAAATAAAATTAAAATAAATGACAAGTGACGTAAGGCCGTCAGATAGGAACAGAGATCACTGATAGGAAGCGTCTTAACGGAAGCTTCACAGAGAACTATATAATACTGTCGAAGTTGAGCTCAAGACGCCCGTCTTAGGCTAGTTGCAAGTTTTTACTTGAGATTTTTCTCAACAGTCTGAGCGCCTTCCGAGCTCTCCAAACTATTCGGGTGGGCAGGATCAAGAAGCAAGTCAATTTGAAAAGAAGTAAAAAATGACACATAGCGCATTGTCCTAATTCGAAGTTTGCTTTGTGAGTCTGTTATTTCAAAGAACTAAAGACTGAATTAAGTATGCAGCTCCTAATTCGAAATAAATTTGAGGAATGCGAATTTTCAACGGACGAGACTAAGGCAACACGGAAAAATATTTTAACAGGAAATAGGAAAATTATTTCGCGACGTAATAATTAAATTAGGGCTGTAGGAGGTTATATAGGAAAATAATAATATTTAAAGTCCTTCCTTTCCCTTTATACTGATACTCGTACATTGGCCACTCGCCGTATTTGATATCAACAAATTGACATCATTTGTAAAGTTTCTGCAATGCTACAAACAAAAGGATGCATCTCCGGTTAATTTATTATAGTATCAACAACAAAGCTTGTGTTCTCTATTCGCTGTAGAACATTAGATCTCTTTGTGTGGAAGTCACATGCCCAAGACAAGACGGCTTGTGTTCAAGGTCCGGGGTATATATAGTTCTTGTTATTTTTCTCAACATTATTTTTATGTTTATGCTGTTACAGAGTTTTATATTTAGCATCACTATGTCATGCATAGTTCTATGCCCGAATACCATAACACTGTAACTGAGGGAATCTAATTTTAGGGATAAGTTAATTAGGGACGTACTGGAATGATGAGAATAATGTTCATTATGTATGGACTAAATTGAATAAGATTATTTATGTTATTTAACAAGCTCAAAGTCACTCAGCGAGCAATGGAACGGGCTATGCTCGGAATTTCTCTACGTGATAAAATCCGGAATGAGGAAATCCGTAGACGAACGAAGGTCACCGACAGAGCTCGATGAGTCAGTGAGCTGAAGGGCAATGGGCAGGCCACATCGCTCGAAGAACCAATAACCGGAGTAAAGGTTCTCGAGTGGCGCCCACATCGAAACGTCTGCCGGGCCGTCCCCTACTAGATGGACCGATGACCTGGGTAAGGTCGCGGGGAGTCGCTGGATCCAGGTGGCTTGGGACCGGTCGATGTGGCGTACCATGAAGGAGACCTATGTCCAGCAGTGGACGTTTCCTGGCTGATGAGGATGATGACAAGTTTAAAGTACTAATATTATAAATACGAAAGTGAATGGGTTTGTTTGTCTGTTACCATTTCGAGTATGAACGTCACATGCAAATCCTTATAGGGCAGAGAGAGAAGGACATAGACCACGTTCTGTTCGTCTTTTAATTTATTGGTTCCCGTGAGATATACGAAGAGTGATCCAGAACTGCGTGACTCACATATAACCATAAATTGATAATATTAAAAGAAATAGTACGTACTCAAGATCGTTTGCATATTAAAAACTTCTTGTATACAAAAATATGTACCCACTTTTGTAGAATGTCAGATTCACCTTTTCTTGTTCCTAGGTTTTAACATGGCACAAGTGCGGATACATACTTTTGAACTTGAGTATCAATATCCATATCTTCAATATAAAATAGGCATTTCGCTTGTACCTCTATATAAAGATCAACGAGACTACTAGATATTTGATGAAAGGAAAAAAATTGTGATTTTAACAAAATGACTCATCATGATAAAATCTTCTGGTCAGTGTCGATAGCTCAGAACCGCTAAAAACCGAGTTACAGTGTTATAAGTCTCAGGTTATCTCTGATATTAACTATGACGCAATAGCGATGGTAAAATTGTTTCATGTGTTTCAGTTGTCCAACACAATCTCATGTATAATCCCATCCATGAGTTCGGTAATCGATGCCTTCTGTTTTTACTTTACCAGTGTGTTTGATAGTGAATAGTCAGATTTAGTCAGAAAAAAAGTGAATAACTACCATATTTTAATAGGTCGTGTATGGATGCTTAATTCAGTATGAGATGTTGGTCAATATTGCAAAAAAACTGAACGAATCGATTTTAATGGTAACGAGCTATTTATAGATATTTATTGAAATTTTGAGGTTTTAAAATTTGAGTGTGGAGCACTTTTGGAACTTGTTTAGCAGTTGGATTTGGCTAATAATAATAATTAATAACAAAGGTTATATAAGTTAGCTTACTTTTATAGTGAAAGCTGTATCGAAAACGTGTTTGTTCTGAATTGCGAAATGCATGGTTTTCATGCAGGCGCTATTTGGATCATATTGCTTAGACAACGATACTCAGAAGACATGTCAAGCCATGTGACGTCACTGATTTGCGTTGAGAAATTAAATCGATTATTTTACAAGCAGTCATATGTACCTTATAAAAACTGGCCAAGTGCGAGTCGGAATCGCGCTTCGAAGGTGCCATGCAGAATATAAAATTATTAACACACTGAAAATCATAAATTATATGCACCGAACAATCCTCTAACGAATGCGTCTAAACACCAAACATTTTCACTTTAGTTTTGCTCCGCGTTACTAGATGGCGCCAGGAGTAATATAAATCTTGCAAGTGAATCGTCTCTCAAGCAAACAAACTTTACTTTGCAGTTAAATTCTATACCCGATGTATGTTTTTCAATTGCAATGTTAAGTTTTTTTAAATTATTTCAATTTTTATGAATTGTTGTTAAAGCGACTATAAAAATATACATTCTGTGAAATTTCGATTTCGCTTTACGGCCAGCCAGACTTAGTAACATGGTCCCATTGGTTCGGGTACGGTACCCTAACATTTATGATCGAACTGATACCTCGATAGTTCAAAGAGTAACTCTCTACCACAACTGATCTATCATTGTTCCATAAGCAACACTAAAAAGCCATGTATCACGTCGAGTGCTTTAGCTTCGTTGTAAAAGCACTTTATCATAATTATGACTCAAAATGATAACGACCGACATAAATCGATTGTCCAGAAATTTCGGATGACAATGTTACGGTATTAGAATACACGTTTACATGAAATTGATTTTCCGTTAAAACAATTATATAGGAATGTTATCATTAGTAATTTCTAGTAGTAAAAACTAGAATGATAAACCGATGGTGTTGTAATTTATTGTTAGAATTTTATTCCAGCCGGCTTATTTTGGTGTATTTTACTAGATTTACAGACAAATAACGAAGCCTTAAATATAAATTCACATAAAGTCACTATTTTCTATACACTAAGAATAATGATCAATGGTAGCTCTGTTGGGTAGAGCTTTCAAAAAGAACTGGAAACCGACTTCAATTGCCAAAAGGCAAATTTAAGATTCATATCGTTTTCTCATGGATACCGTTGTCAGAACTGAATCAAATTGAAATGAGACCACACGGAAAGCACCACCTTTCAAATAAAAACAGAATTATCCAAATCGGTTTACCCAGTCAACAGTTCTGAGGTAACAAACATTTTATCCTTCTAGCCTTCATCTCACCTGATGGTTACAGACGATAAGGTCTTATAAGGCGCTGACTCTGCTACCTTTTATATCGGAACACAACAGTGCTATTGACACTGCTGTTTGGAGGCAGACATATTTAACAAGGTAACTTCTAGCCAGGCGGACGTAGAAAATCCACCACCAACCAAACCAAGTACTGATAGGCAACATTGAACCTGGGACCTTCAGATTGTAAGTGCAAGCGACTAGCTATTAGATCACGGAGGTGGTTCATACTTGACAGTACTCTGTGCCCATAGTACGATATCTGGCACTACATGTATGGCACCACACTTGCCTCCAGAAATAGTTCTAACCCGTTGTGCTCCATGTGAGGTTCTGAGAAGGGTCCTCCGAGTATATGAACTCATAAAGTCTGATTACATAAATTTATGGTGAATACGGACACAGCAATAAGGAAAACCTCGAGAAAGAGATAAGGAATCTGTTTACCAGAATTAATGGCTGCTACTTAACATGTTACTTGGTTACGGGTTGGATATTTTGGATGGCGGAAGGTTATTTTCATATGTTAAGACTCCATACGGTGCGTAGTGGGACCCTCACTCGCGATTTATAAATATAATAAAATTTTAAATTTTTTTATGTACAATAATTAGATTTACCATGCCATTAGTATTTGTAATCTCTCCATCGTTCGATATCATATTCGCAAAACATGATATTCGCAAAATATCATAAAGCAAAATATGATATTCGCACGACATTATATTCGCAAAACGTCATATTAGCAAGATATGATCTTTGCAAAACATTTCTGTAACAAGCTTTGTTGTCTACTGTATTGGCTTAGGGTCTGAATTGTAAAAAATCTATAAGTTTACAGTTCAAAATAAAAAATGATTTATCTCATAAATAAATAGTAGTAGAGACTACCTTTTAAATAGAAAAATATTTGTGTTAGGTAGCCTCGCGCTAACAGATTTAGTTTTATTAGATTACGAGTATACAGTGGTACAGTGAAATTATTAAGGTAAAGTAAGTGTACATTTTTTAAAGTAATCAACGAACCTGCGTTGTGTGAAATTTTGGATACTCACGGGAAATAGTGACCAACAGGTGCCGAATTTGAAACTCTTAATAATATATTTTTAAATATATTTAAAGACGGACTGAAATGTCTTAGTACATTCACTAGGTTAAAAAGGATATCATATGAAAGGGATTTATCTGTACATTCTAAAACACATTTTATATATTGTGTATGTAACATAGGTTTGACTTAAAATGTAAAATGCGTGTCCATATACGAAGCTTACAAAGTAAAAAATCTATAATAATCACAATAGACAGATAATTTAAAAATCACAGGAAAACCTAAGCAATGTCTCTAGTTAGTAAATATTTGTTATGTGGTCAGGAAAATGAACTGTATCTGAAGGTAATATAATCAGGACGCTTAATTCCATCGTTCAGAGCAGTTGGTGCGCGAGTCCAACTTACATTTGACCAGTTTACCACCAGAAAAGTATAGATTATTTTTTAACTCAACGCAAAAATGTTTTTTTTTTACAGAGTATAGATCAACGCTTGTCCTCGATCTCACCTGATGGTAAGCGACGATGTGGCCTACGATGGTGCGCGTTGGTCTAGAAGGTGCCTGTTCACCCTCGACTTGAAGACACCCAAGTTATAGTTTTCAGGGAATACAGACGCCGGCAGCGCGTTCCACTCCCTGGCTGTACATCATCATCAGCCGGGAAACGTCCACTGCTGGACATAGGCCTCCCTCATGGTACGCCACATCGACCGGTCCCGAGCCACCTGCATCCAGCGACTCCCCGCGACTCTAACCAGGTCGTCGGTCCATCTAGTAAGGGGACGGCCTGGTAGACGTTTCCCGGTACGTGGTCGCCACTCGAGAACCTTTACTCCCCACCGGTTATCGGTTCTTCGAGCGATGTGGCCTGCCCATTGCCACTTCAGCTCACTGACTCGTCGAGCTATGTCGGTGACCTTCGTTCGTGTACGGATTTCCTCATTCCGGACCTTATCACGTAGAGAAATTCCCAGCATAGCTCGTTCCATTGCTCGCTGAGTGACTTTGAGCTTGTTTATTCGGCCCACAGTAAAAGACCACGTTTCGGTTCCGTATGTCATCACTGGCAACACGCACTGATCAAAGACTTTTGTCTTTAGACGCTGAGGTATTTGGGACGAGAAGATATGCCGTAATTTCCCGAACGCTGCCCAGCCGAGTTGGATTCTTCGGTTGACCTCTTTGTCGAAGTTGGACCTACCTAGTTGAACGATCTGTCCCAGGTACGCATGATAAAATTAGAAGCAAAGCGCTTAGTGCGAGCCATAGGGATATGATACGGGTAAAGGTATATAAGGCAGGAATACAGCCCAGCTTGTTTAACCGCCTGCAATATCAAATAACGCAAAAACAGTGTTTGTAAAGTAGGAGATAATCACTAAATAGTATAAAACAAAGTCGCTGCCCGCTGTCTGTATGTATGTATGTATGTATGCTTAAATCTTTAAAACTACGCAACGGATTTTGATGCGGTTTTTTTTAATAGATAGAGTGATTCAAGAGGAAGGTTTATATATATAATATATGCATAATATAGTAGAGCAACACCGATAATTTTAGGGGTTTCTAATGTGATGTCGTAAATAAACACATCTTTTTGCGCTTACATTGCAAACGCTGGCTAAACCCTACCAGATAGATCAAAATAATGTACTACTGTATTGTACACCTTAGAAAGATCAACAAAAAAGTCCGCGATGGTATAGGTCTAACTATTGTATTTATGTCACTATAACTACTTTTATCAATTTTTTAAGTTGATAGAAATGCCGACCAAAATCAGACCATGTTATCCATACCTTTATATTAACCCTTATCAAAATAAATCATTTCATATTCAAGACTGCTTCAATAGCTGTATATAGCTTCTTAAATTATTGAAATAGGACATTCCATTCAAAAGATATCACGAATTTAAAAAATCAAATACACACAGAAAAATAAACGCCGGGCCCTGTACACCAAACATGACCAAACTGAAGCATTCAAATAATGTAGTATTGACCGAAGTGCGAAAGAGAGGCTTACCGATGCTATTTAGCTGTGTATGAAATGAAAAAAATTACATAAGAAAAAATTAAACTCCTTAAAAATAAAATACATAAAACAAAGTGGTCAAGTGCGAGACGGACTCGCGCACCGAGGGCTCCGTGAAGAATATGATTAATAAACATACTGAAAATCACTATCACTAAATAGTATAATACCTCAGCGTCTAAAGACAAAAGTCTTTGATCAGTGCGTGTTGCCAGTGATGACATACGGAACCGAAACGTGGTCCTTTACTGTGGGACGAATAAACAAGCTCAAAGTCACTCAGCGAGCTATGGAACGAGCTATGCTCTTCTAACTTCTATACGTGATAAGGTCCGGAATTAGGAAATTCGCCGACGAACGAAGGTCACCGACATAGCTCGACGAGTCAGTGAGCTTAAGTGGCAATGGGCAGGCCACATCGCTCGAAGAACCGATCACCGGTGGGGAGTAAAGGTTCTAGACCACGTACCGGGAAACGTCTACCAGGCCGTCCCCCTACTAGATGGACCGACGACCCGGTCAGAGTCGCAGGGAGTCGCTGGATGCAGGTGGCTCGGGACCGGTCGATGTGGCGTACCATGAGGGAGGCCTATGTCCAGCAGTAGACGTTTCCTGGCTGATAATGAAATAGTATAAAACAAAGTCACTTCCCGCTGTCTATATGTATGTATGCTTAAATCTTTAAAACTACTCAACGGATTTTGATGCGTTTTATTTAATAGATAGAACCATTCAAGAGGAAGGATAATTTTAGGGATTTCTAATGTGATGTCGTAAATAAACACATCTTTTTGCGCTTACATTGCAAACACTGGCTAAACCTTACCAGGTAGATCAAAATAATGTACTACTGTATTGTACACCTTAGAAAGATCAACAAAAAAGTCTGCGATGGTATATGTCTATCTCTTAAGGATAACCCACAGTAACCATTTTTATCCTTTACTTTTTCCGAGAAAAAACGGCTTATTTGCAGCGATCATAGGCAATATACAGCATTAATCTTTATCCATTTAAGTACCTTAGACACATGGTGCGTTTAATATAGATCAATATGGACCTTTACAGAGAGTAATTTAAATGAATATTTTTGAAGATATTACAGATCGCCTTCCTGAGAAAAAGGGTCTTGAAAGACACACAGACGGACAACAAAGTAGACCAATAAATAAGGGTCCCTTTTTTCCTTTTGAGTTACGAATCCCTAAAAATGTACAAAAATGTAAATATAGAAATGAAAAACTTTAGATTAAGTAAAAAAATTGAAACTCTAAAAATATAAATAGTAATTTAATCAGAAAAAACTACTTATGTCTTGCAAAAAGATACATTTACGTTTTTCCCAAAATGTTAAAAAGATAAATGTCCACCCGTGCGAAGCCGGGGCGGGCCGCTAGTATAATATAATATGTAGAGAATGGCGCCTAGTGGCTTAGAGATGAACATACCTACGTGTTAACCAGGGTTTGGCTGTATGATACAATATCCGACTGATGTTGTGATTTAATAAACTACATTAACCTTCTTACAATAAGAAAATTTTCAGTTTTGATAATATTTATTTTGAAAATATATGACACAAACTTTTACTTTTTTAAGCACTTTCTGAGAAATGTTTCACGTATATTCTTATTTCCTTTATTTTGTTGTTAAAACCCGTATCAAACAAACTATTCGTGAAACGATGAGTAATAATCAGATTGGAATAAGCTACGAAGCCTTTAATGCTACGTCGTAGCATGTAGCGTAGTATTGACTACGAAATTAAGGCTCGCGTAAGCCCTTTGTAAAGAAACGAGATGTACCTAAAAGTAGATTTCTCTTATTATTACTTTCTAAGATTCTTTAGGTGTTTTGCCACCATCGTTGGGCAATTTTGGTGAAGTTTGTTGCGCAAAAATTAATAATCTCCTCAGTATTGCACTGCGTTGCTCACATGCGGCCATATTGTTTCAGGACGCGCAAACCATGACCGAAAAACGACGGCGAACGTTTTATTAGGTAAGTTCATTTCATTTACCAAAATCGATTACAGAGCCTTGAAGATAACAAAGTTAGCAATCTGAAAGGCGAATTTTTTTCTTCTTTGTGTTTCTTTCCTTCTTTATTCTTTCTCTCTCTCAATTCGAATTACGTGTTACTGTTAAAGGTAGCATAATTTATCTATGTAGCTTTATAGAGCATATTGTTCCGAATGTGTTTTTATAAGGTTCTATTTTGGTTTTGCACTGCGCTGGCGTCTGATCTGAACCCACCTTTGCAAAACAATATATAGTCAATTTTCTTTCTCTTAGTAAGTATTCTGTTCAAATATTTCGAACGCTATACTCACAAAGAATATTGAAATTGCTAAACAATTCGACCGACTAGGTATTGCTTCTGCAATCATTCTTTTGTTATCGACTCGTGTATTTTATACCTATATTCTTGTGATGCAAAACAATAAATGCTAACGGCGGTATTATGTTAAGGCAAGAAATAAAATGTTTCCTTATTCCCTTTTGGCTTTGTGTTCCTGTTATTATATGCTCACTGTGAGCCGACAGCGCCTCAGGCCTTTATATTCTCTTTCCTCCCAAGTGTAAGACTAAGTCAACAAGATGTTTTTTTTAACTGGCCAAGTGCGAGTTGAATTCGCGCACCGAGGGTTATTAATTAATAATAAAAATAATTGAATTAATTAATAAGGGAATATGCCCAACAGTGTACTTCTGCAGCTACCTCTTATCAAGTGAGGCTTAGATCAAACCATTTTTATATGCTTTCTATTAGGTTCACTTGTATCTAACTATCTATGTATGCAATCAAATCCACAAGTCAATTTTAACCTACTTATAAATATCGTGTCGGGTTTTAATTTTGTGATTCTATGTAAGTCTGATGACAATGCAATAATTTGGCACCACCGAGCTGATCTGACCCAATAGTCAGGAGGTGTATAGAAGAACTCTTCAATGTGTACTGGTAAACACTTCGAATTTGTGCTCTTATGGTTTGTTTTGACGAGTTTGTTTTGACGAGTTTAGTCCATCAACATCAATCATTTTAAGATTCAATAACATTTGGTGATAAAGGTCTGATGATGAAACCAGGAAGTAGAAAGTGGAACTCTTCAAGGAATACTAGTAAGCAACAAGTTTGGGCTCATTTGGTTTGGTTTGACGAGTGCAACACATTTCAAGTAGTACACTTGATGATAAGGATCTGATGATGAATACAGAAAAAGGCATATTTTTAGTTTTTAACCGACTTCAAAAAAGGAGGAGTTTATCAATTCAACGGGTATGATTTTTAATATTTTTATAAATGTTTGTTACCTCAGAACTGTTGACTGGGTGAACTGATTTGGATAATTCTTTTTTTATTTGAAAGGTTGTGTTTCTCGTGTGGTCACATTTCAATTTGGTCCAGTTTTAACAAAGGCACCCATGAGAAAACGATATAAATATTAAATTTGACTTAGTAAAAGTAGAATTTTAGGGCAATTGAAGTCGGTTCCCAGTTCTTTTTGAACGCATTCACTTGTTTAAAATATATTTATTTATTACAATTTAGTTAGATCTTGTCTGATCCGTGTTAGGAAATAATAACGCTACTGATAGTTGTCACCGTCTTTAGCTTCTATCTCGATGGTTGAAGCAGTTTCAGTAAGTAGCCTCGCAACAAGATTGGCGGTCATGACAATTAAAGAGCATGGCGTAATGTAGCTGCAATTAGCAGCAGCTGCGAGCCGCGGGCGGCATCCATTTAGAAATTAACTGCGCTGCGGGAGTTCGTTACTGCTAGACGATGTCTTGTTAGCTACGCTGTTTGTGCTGAGGTCTACATTGTACAATGCTGAATCGATATGTATCCATGCCTATGCCTATTCACAAGTATTTGGTACTGGAAGAGAGATATGGTAAAAATATTGATTACCATAATTTCAAAGGACTTCGAGTTTTGCTATTTAGATCGCTTAGATTTTATCCATACATAAAATAAAATCGCATATCTATTTAGACGGGTACGGTATTAATCTTTATCAATTTAAATATGCTATTTACGTTGAGCATTTCAAGAGATTATAATACCCCTGCACACCATACATTTAAATGAATATTTTAGGATTTATCGTAAATTCAAACTACATTACGCTCGACTCCAGAAAATAAACGCATCTCATAAGTGTGCAAGGGCGGCGGGCTTTCCAGGTGCAAGTAGTGATTGTGTGGTAGTGTGAAGTGTGAAGCCGGGGCGGGTCGCTAGTAATTTAAAAAAAAAAACATTTTAAAGATTTTTAAAAAATTACCATGTTTTGGATTTCACTTAACTGAGTAAATTAAAACTAAAACACAAGTAATTTTTATAGCTAAATACAGATGAAAAACAGAATATATAAAATTAGACATATTTACAGAAACAGGGTATATTTACAAAGTTTTAACGCAAAGTTATCTGTCATAATGCGTATAATGTCCAGGGACGATTTGTCGGAGATTTTCAGGTTGTCTTTTTAGCTGGCAATTTTAATTAAACTTAATTTATTTTTTATCGACCGTACGACTTCAGACACATACAAAATGCGTCTTCTGATTATTTCTGGGTAGATTACTCAGAACAGGAGTAGATCTAACGTTAAGCTTGGACCTACATTACCTCCATCGATCTTCGTCACACATGCTTGTCAAACGTCAGTCAAGCGGGGCGCCTGGAGAGAAATTTATATTAGATTTAAAACGATTTCCCGGAGCGAATAAAGTGGGTCAAGGGTTTTATTTTGCGATCAGGGCGTAATAAGAACTAAACAAAGCTTGTTAAAGTTTGTATTTGAAACGCTTCGAAATTGAAATGGGCAAAGTTAAAAACAGAATTATCATCAAAATGAACTCTTTTGTATGGACACATCAAAATAGTACAGGAAGTCCTAAATTACAGACGTGCGCTCTGCTCCGCCGTAGATAATAATAAAATCTAATTTAGCATGAACCAGCGTCTGTAACTCTGCAACAGTTTTGTGAGTTCGTCGATTTCTACCTCGTTACTTTAAAAAATAAGTTAAGGTACATTACTCACAAACTATGTTTGCCCAGCAACAAAACATATAAGGTAAGGCAAGTTGGCGGGTTGAAAGAACTGTGTTGTTTTATGTCATCTAGGGATAGTTTTTATCAAAAAAAATACCCACACATTCCATCTGTACATTTTTGAAATTGCGGAGAGCTAACTATACGATGTTTTAGAATTTTAGATAGCGCGCGGTCACTTAGATCTTTTTAAAAAAAGCCATATTTAAAATCAATGTGTACTTCTCTGAGAAAGATTCTAGACATATATTTTGTAGGATGTTAGACAAGGACGAACTGATCGTTGTGTTTTCGCACCATAGGCATATTTGACCTTTAGTATCAACAGTATGTTTCTAATAGCTTGTCCCACAACTTTCACACCTGTGTGTGGAATAACGGACAGGTAATTTTGCGTGGAACAGATGGCTTTTATTGGTTTTTTCTTGCCACAGTCTGTGACCGGGTCTCTCTCTCTACAACGTGTACAAAAAAGGAGTGATGAGAGGATGAAAGGTCGGTATATATCCCTTGTATAGAATATACCGTGAAAGTAGCAGCGTTGTAAAGGTTAGTTTAAAGTTCCATACATTTTTATTTCATAGGTGTAACGTCGTAATTTTTGACAACCCTAAATGTTTGTTTACCAACGCGAGCACTGGGGTCAATGATGAATGATCTTATCTTTGGTTTTAGGGGTTATTGACACATGTAGAACTAGGATAGGGATGAAATTCAAAAATTTTAGTCAATATTTTAAATTCGTTTTTCTCCAGATTCGTAAGGTTTACAAATGTCTACTACCGCTCCAAAGGTAAAACCTTACCTAACATATACCGCACTTAAGTTTTATCACTCCTTTTTTGTACACGTTGTATAAAGCTGGAGTCACTCAGTATCTAAACATTTTAGAGAATTAAATAGGTTTACATTTCTATTTAGGCACATGTATTTCATCAGGCCACACCTACAGACGATTACCGGCTCGATTGAATAATTTATTTTATAAAATGTAGAGTACTTGCTTACACGACAGGCGCTAGACGCGTCTTCATCATTAAATTAATCTAACAAGCTTTCCTTCGAAAATTTAAGTTTACACGTTGTTTGTAAATAGAATATTTAACAGGTTAACGCGTTCAAAAAGAATTACAAACCGACTTCAATTGCCCTAAAAGTCTACAGCAAATTTAATACTTATATGGTTTACTCATTGATGCCATTGTCAGAAATAGATTAAATTAAAATGGGACCACACGGGAAGCACCAGCTTTTAATTAAAAAAAGAATCTTCATAATCGGTTCAACCATTCAAATTTCTGAGGCAACAAACATAAAAAATAAAAAACATACCCGTCGAATTGATAACCTCCTCCTTTTTTGAAGTCGGTTAAAAAGTTAAAACATTGTTTATTTATTGCTTTTATTCGAATGCGTGCTCACACCAACACTGGTATGCCCTGCCCTCGGCAGACACGCGTCAATGGTCAATCAACAAGAATAGTTCTCAGGTAACCCACGCCCTCCTTACCTCCCACCCTGAAGGGCAGTCACCCACGCGTCTAACATCCTTAGTATATTTTTAACGGAAGTCATCTCCAAGTCCACGAATCGTGATACTTGCTTGGTACTTCATGACTGCTTGATGACTTCAATAAAGGTTTTTCTAAGCAGGTAAACTCGTAAGCCGTGCCATCACTGTTTGTATAGTTTTAACACAAACGTGTTATTAGTTCTTCTCTGTTGTGATACAAAGATATACTCGTATATCTAACTAATGTGAATATTTGTGACCTTAGATTTAGAGTAAATTAAAAACACAGATTAAATTATCGCATTTGACACTTTTCCCCTTCAGTTAACCAACTTGGTTAAGGCATTGAAGTAATGAACTTTACTGCAAGGTCTCTATTATGCTTCCTTTTTTGTGTATGATGGGTTTGCACTTGGCCTTCATCTCATCTGATGGTAAGTGACGATGATGCAGTTGGATGGTAAGCGTGCGCAACCGTACGTCTCAAGCTAATGAGGCGCTGACTCTGCTACCTTTCATACCGGAACACAACAGTGCTATTAACGCTGCTGTTTGACGACAGACTGAGTCATACAGAGGTACTATGTCAGTAACCAGGCGGACCAAACTGAGTACCAATTGGTACCACTGGGAATCGAACCCGGGACCTCCGAATTGTGAGTCTAACATATAGCCATTAGGCCTCGGAGGCGGTTAAAATTACTTCTAAAGTTCGGAACCGTCGGTGCGCGAAATCTACTCGCATTTAGCGAATTTTTTTTTGTTCTGATTTCCGAAACAAATTGTCGACGTCTAGACTGATTACACTAGACAAAAGCTGTACCCGAAGTAATCGCGTGGAAACCTCCGCACTGAAGACAATAGCCAACAATACAGTGGAAGTCTGCTACACGAGTGGCAACCCTGATCCAGGGCTCCGACCGTGTTGCCAGTCGCTAGCTTCCATTAATCCCGAAGCTTAGCTGTCCAATAGAAAAGCGAGCTCAAGAAAAAGTAGTTTGGATTATAATGGGTTGAATATAGTTCATAGCCTTGAAGGAAAATGATTTTATATCGGCTTGTAAATGTTGCTGAAAAGAAACTTTGAATTATTAAATTTTTATAATACATTCAGATTTTCGGACTAGTTTATACTTACCTAATTTAGTAATCACTGAAAGGAAGAAAAGTATACTGAAAAACCGTCCAAAAGCCTGTTATCCGTAATAGGTAAGTAGACAGTTGTCATTTTCACAGGTTTTTAGTATTTCTATGGCCGCTGTAACAATAAAAAAAATTAGTAATTAAATAGTCACTTTAAGATTACAAACTGTTAGCGCCTATTAACAAAGTCTTAGCGCACTTCTTCTCTTTGGCTTATTTCGAGTCTTGAATTATTCTCCATAATACGTAGGTACATCAACACATCCTCAAATTTACGCATTAAACTATTAAAATATCAACTAATTTATTTACATCGTCTACCTAATGCTGTATCTACAGACAATCAGTAATTTGCCATTAAACAATGATTACTTATTGAAAATTGATTGCGGAAAATTCTTGCAGCAAAAGTAGGCGGAAAATAAATTGGGTATGCTTCAATGGCGGGCTTGAAATTTATTGAAAAATATTCAGATCACGTTGATATGCTCTATCACGACACAAAACAATTAACCAGTTGTTTTGAACACGACACAAAACTAGCAGAAAAACGACTAACGAATAATCTGCTTCGTTCGAGATATAGTTCAGTCCGCCTTAGAACCACCTCATGTAATCAGGGGGTGTCGTAAAGGTCCGAGGTTTATAGATGCTGGATTCACATACCGGAGGTCCCGGGTTCGATTCCCAGTTTGGTTCGTGATATTTTCTGTCAGCCTGGTTAGCTATTGTCATGGTACCATGGTATGTCTCAGTCTACCATTAGTCCGGAATTAGTAGTAGGAAAGTCTGCGCCTTATCCACTGCGCCACCGACGCTTTATTATTATTATTATTTTATAATCATTACTTATTGTGTGTTAAAATTTTCCGAGTTCGATTCCCAGTGGTGGACTTACCGGTGCTCTGTTTGGCTAGTGGTAGGGTCTTTTCGATATCCATCTAGCAAGCTACCACAATGTAACTTGTCTGTCGCCAAACAGCAGTGTTAATAGCACTGTTATGTTACGGTATTAAAGGTAGCATAGCCAGCGCCTCATTAGGTTGAGGCTTCTGGATGCGCACGCTTACTATCCAACAGCCTTATCGGCACTTACAATCAGGTGAGATGAAGGCCAAGTGCAAAACCATAAAAAGGCGACATAGGGAAAAATATACAATAGCAACATTATACTGCGATCACCAATCAGCGTGACAAGCGTGGTTATTAGGAAAACCCCTCAAATAGTAATTCCCAGCTATAAGGAAGGCTCGCGTCCAACAGTGGATTTTAATAAATCCATGATACATTTAGAGGTATAGTCCCAACTCTCTCATCTTATTTGTTTATTATAACAAACCGGTCAATTAATGGAACATCAATGAGCCGTCAGCAACTGGCGTCATTACAGGCTCACCCCCACTTCATCCCGTGGGCGGAATAAAAGATGACTAATGGAACATTTTAGGAAATGGGAAAATTTGCGAATGGGTATATTTTATGTGCCATGAAAAACTCTTCCTTATGCTCTAAACGTATGCAACTAATGAAAATATGTCCAAATTGTACATAGGTTTAATTGTACATTGTAATTGATACGCGACGTATTAGCGTCGATGGCACAGTGGATAAGGCGCGGACTCTCAACCTAAAGGTTCCGGGTTCGAATCAAGTAGTTTTTCAATTCAAGTACATTATCCCACTGCTTACCGGTGAAGGAAAACATCGTGAGGAAACCTGCATGTCTTGAATAGGCATGTGAAGTCCGCCGATCCGCACTGGGCCCGCGTGGTGGACTACGGCCCATACACTCTCTATAGGAGAGTAGGCCTGAGCCTCTGCAGTGGGGACGTATATAGGCTGTTGATGATGATGAATCCGATCATGGAGATAAGGGCGAGTCACATCACGGATGATGATGAGGTGGAGGAGGTGGGGAGTTTGTGGAAAATTCAGCATAATATTCTTGATCCGTTTGATCTGAAAACTTTCCACTTGTCGCGATTCTGTCATTTATACGATCTTTTCGTATTTTTAGTAATTTGCTGTGTCATTTTTTTGTTTTTAATTGTTTACATAATCGTACACATCATAAATCTAGGAATACGAGAGCAACACGCAATATCGATGAGTCCGCCGACGACGACCTCTGCCTACACGCTCCCCACAAAGCCCCTCATCCTCTGTAGGCAAGACTTCGAGATCGGTAAAAATTTCCATACCAACGAGCCGACAACTATTCTTCAGTCGACCATTTTCGATATATCTTATTCACATTGATAGGATTTGTGAACCGGTTGGACTGCCGAAACTGTAAACACGCTAGAAATTTATGCCCCGAGGAGAAAATAGTAGGTCCTCTACATTACGAGGTTTTCTAATATGTGAATGGTTCCGAATGCATTAAATATGGGATTTAGGCTGAATAATTGTCATTATTGTAATGCTAACTTTAGTCTAGCACTTTGTTCACGTGGACTTCATAAATTATCCGATGGGAACTATCAATCGGGAGTTGACATGATTTTTTTAATTTATTGTAATTTTATGCAATGACTGATTTATTTGCTTGATTAATTTGAGTGGAAAAAGATTAAAAGATATTGATTAAATTATATTGTTTAATTATACGACCGCCTTGTTTTATTTTTGATAAAGAACAGATTTTTTGTGATCCACTGGATCAGTGTATCACTTTATAGAACTTAAAAATAAAAATAAATACAAAAAATACAAATCGATTAGAATCTCATATAATTACGAATCAACTTCTCGTGAAAATCGGATGCGCAAGTTACCGATTTCTTTAGTTCACATCCCTAATCACGGGTGTCACAACGGGCTTCAAAATGCTATAATTGTACGTACACCTAAATGGATTTAGATAAATGAGACCATTGACCTCATTCCCATTTAGAAGTAGCGTCCGAGAACTTAATTTTGAATTTTGAGAAATGAGTCCTCCAGTCGTCACATTATTGTAAGAAAAAATTATGGGTACTGTGATACCATGTCAATTTTGATAAAGAATTTGTTGACCCTGAGGTTTATTTTTGATTCGCTCTACGCGCCGCGAGCGCTCGATTTCTACTGATTTTCGTTCGACTTATGAAATTCGGTATTTTTGAATCGCTCTTCTGCAATGAGTGGTCGGGACCACTCTTTGCAGAGGCGAGCGATAGACTAAACGTCATCGTCGAACACTGACATTACCACTTATTGACATTGACAGTAGGAACTGTTCTATGAATTTTGCGTTCCGTTTTCCTTGAATGAATTACCGGTTTTATTTGTCTGCGTAAAACGGATAAAATTAAACAGTTTAAGTTATATTAGCAACACCTGAGGCGAATGATTCAAAAATACGGTCAAACCTGTTTTCATGCGACTTGAAGTCGATCGTGACTTAAGTCGTGTGCGACGAAGCTATGTCACACGAGCGAATCAAAAATAGAGCCCCTGCTCGCTTTTGTACATCGCAAGTCTTCGAATGTTTTGTGTGTCAGAGACAATTGCGAGTGTGGCGTGCCGCCGGCAGAGAGCAGTCGGTTCAATCGAGGGTGACATCGATTTATGTGATAGGTTGTATTTGTGGCTCGAGCAGAGGCTTAAAACGAAAATCTGGTATTCAAGGTGTATCCGATCCGAGGCTGGATTTAGATAAATCTCTTTAGAAACGTTCCACCGGTTGATATCTTATTGCGAAAGATCTAGCATTTGAGAATACTGATAGAAAGAAATGTGCCTCAATTTTCTTGGAGATCTGCGCTTGTCTTTATGTAATATTCACTCGTCTCAATTTTACTCCAAGAAAATTATTTGAAAGTGAGCTGAGAATTTTTAGGCCGTTTTTGTGTAACTATTTCACAGAATGCGTATTTTCTCTCGAAATTCTATTTGTTCTTGCGACAAAAGAATATTCTAATGCTGGATACATACTTTTAGAAAGTATTCGCTTTATTATGCGTCTCTTATATCAATTTGCCAAATAATTAATTGAGTCAAAGATAGTCAAAGTGAATATACCATTCGAATTATCTGCATCATCTTCTGTTTCATTCCCTCCCATACCTTTCTCTCTCTTTCGACAATGAATTGGTCGTTAACATTATCATTAGTTCAATTTGCTGTCTATTCTCTCTATGATTGTGGCAGTGCTCATGAAAGCTGGTTGCTGGCAAAGCCTGTCATACCCAATGGGTCTTGGCACTTCAACGGCAAAACCTTGATTAAATTCTTCGAACATAGCGTTGGTCATGGAGAATGTTTCCTGGTCAATGAAGTGGTTCATTCGAGATGAATTCTGTAGTCTACATAGATGACGTCGCAAAAGCTTGTTATGTGTGCGCTGTGTGTTAATAATATGTTTGTTGTAAAACACCTCAACACAAATTTGACCTCCACTCAATCGGTAATTATGTGTCACTGTAGTTCTGATGAACACCATAAGTTCCAACTTGATTTTAATGTTAAAATCAATAGTTTTATTACAGAAAAAAGGTGGCATATATCAGTGAGTTTGCATATTCAGAGTGTTTGAGAACGATCGTTTCCGATCTACTGAAACACTGGCTATTTATTTATCGACATAAACCTATGGTGGCACAAGACTTTAATTTTTTTCCCTCCATTGTATTTTGACTGACTATAAGCTTTTACGTGGAAATTATTCTAATAGAAAAAACACCTGAAATAAATACCGCCTTGTGACAGATGGACGGACGGACAGACAGTCAAATTGACAGCGAAATCTTAGTAATATTAAATAGTAAGAATTAGTTTAATCACTTTCAAAATCAAATACAGTAAATAAATTAATTGTAAATGAACAAAAGATGCGCCTGATTATTTAATAAGCATACTAATAAGAGTAAAAAAGAAACAATACATATAGTGCAATATATGTAATTGTGTTCTAACGGTTTAAATCTATCGAATAAACCTATCAAATCTACCAAATTGTATTGTTTTATAAATCGCATACGATGAGCGAAAAATATCTAAAGTTTTCAATGCTAGTTGACAGTTTTAGTATCAATTACTCCAACCTAAGAGCGTTTGAAATTACTGCTATAACTTGGCTATAACTATAACAAACCTACAACAATAAACATCAAACGAAACATAGGCTGACTATGAAACCACTTCCAAAAATACCACAGATTATGCCGTTGTTAAATATATTGCCAGATCTTAGCTTCTCGAGTTTCACTCACAGTCTAGCAATAGTTGAAGTTTATTTGACTACGGACGCCCCATAAAGTTTGAATTTCCTCAAAGAACTTGACCGACAAACTCCTGGACTTCAAATCATATAATGTGAACTTTATGATAATCGATAGGGGACCGGTAGCAACCTTTATTACCTTGTTTGTATCACTAATTGATGCGCCTGCTGCGTTTGGTGGTAGTGGCAAATCCCCTCATGAAAAGCGCGATCGTTATGAGGAGGCATGTCCAAGAGTGAGCATAAAAACGAGAGGCGGGCGCGTGCCGCCCCGCAGTCGCCAACGCCAAAATATTGTAATACGAGTACGAAAATAAGTTGTTCTTTGTTTGTCCTTCCTTCGTGTCGTAAAGGAGAGTCGAAATGACTAGATTTTTTCTATAGGGTTTGAAGGATAGGAAAGTTATACAACTACTGTTTATGCCAATCGAACAGGTGGATATGTTATCATTTCTGACGTCCACCCAGAAGAAGTCGCGAGCAAAACCTAATGAGTCTATAATTGTAAAAAAAAACACGAATTACAGAAAAAATTAACAACGTCAAAAGAAATCATGCAAATTACGTCTATTCTCTGGCTTTACTTCCCTCTGCAGACATTTAGAGCGTAATGAAGGAGTCTAAATTACATTAGACGAAGTCTGACACTCACCGGCGGAAATTAACTAAATTGTACTTCTCATCGCTTCGGTGTGAATGAGGCCGAGTAATGTGAGAGCACGAGCGGTGTGAGTGGAGACATAAACACGTCATTATGTCGGGTTATTCATTGATTTAATTGGTTGGTTAGGTAGACACTGCTACCAATCTACTAATTTTTGACATTTTTAAATAGGCTTGTTCATAACGAGTCCCGAGTCACAAACCGCAGTCACAAGGTAAAAGTGACTAGAAGAAAATAAACTACAATCTAAAATAGCTGGTACCCTGTCTTACAGATGCGTCTGATAAATTTGCTTTTCTTTGCTGTGCTGGAGCCCTGGCCAGGTCGTGTATACTTGTAATTTTAAAAGTTCATTATAACATGTAAGTGCTTTAAATTACTATTTTTGTATGTTCTGGTTTAGTTTATTTGTACAAAACATTAAAAACGCACGAAACTTAAGCTTAACTTAGAAAACAAAGATGGCGTCAATAAAATGACATTTGACCCTGTCACTTAGTACAAAAAGAATGATTATGTGCAACTGAAATAAAAGCTGTAATTTTAGTATTTTTCTATACATATTTAGATTATTCCTTGATTTTTTAAATAGTGTACAAGTGCAGGCCGAATTTAAAATATCTCTTTTCACGCTTTCGTTGTATATATTTCTAAAACTTTGTGTTGAGAAAATATTCATCATTTGTGCAAGCCAATGAACGATGTCTGTGGAGATTGCTAGCTTTTGTCCAACTTTCATTCTATTTAAATATAAAAGAAGTACATTTCTGCTTACCATCAGAATTTAATAAACGTTGGGCTCCAAAGGGTTTCTGTATGCAAATGGCAGTTCGACGGGGTTTATAAACTTACGTATATTTGAGATGAGGGTAAGCTGTTTTTTTTATATTGTTGCTGACGTTTGTTCGTTCGTATCGTAAAAAGCGACAAAACATCATCAGTAATCCATGGTGATTATGGCAAATATGTGAAGGAGGGCCATCTCCAGCAGTGAACTTATGCAACAAAAAGTCAATCCAGAACATATTCTGTGTGCCAAATTTAATATAAATGCGGTCATCCGTTTATGCGTGATTGAGTCACAAAAATTTAAAATAAAGCTAGTAGGTAGCCGTACAAAGAACTTGTATTAGGCCAATCTAAAGTAGGTACTTATAGATGATTTTCAATTTCCCGTCATAATTCAATACTTTTATCTCTATGGATTTGATGAAAGATCAGTAAAATTATTTATTATTTTTATTTGAGCTATACCCGCAATTACGTACTGTATTTCACGAACTGAACTCTGTCCGTCAATTGATGTGATCTAATTTTCTTTGGCAGTGATTGAATGTGACATAAACATGTATTTTCGATCTTCATAAACATATTATATATCTGACAGCGCCGGCACAACTTATGCGGTTTATATTTATTTTTATGGACTTCCATACAGATGCACTCTTATCAATTGCTGAACTGCTGTAAAACAAGTGAAATTATTGAAAACTAGCTTCCGCCCGCGACTTTGTCCGCGTGTACTTCAGGATTTATTCTACTTGTTCGATAGGCATAGAAGGCATCTATCTCCATTTCCAGCATAAGGTACAAAAAAGCTTTTAAAAATAGTGTTTATTCTGTTACGTAGGCTAATAGTTTAAAGAAACAAAAGAAATTTCAATATATGACGTAGTACATTCAAATAGTCTTCACGCTAATATTATAAACGCGAAAGTTTGTATATACGAATTACATATTCTATGGTCGGTTGCTAGGCAACGCGTTTTTGTTATGCCCAAATTGCCCATGTAATCCCACTAATATTATAATTGTGATTTTGGACAATTTACTCAATATGTCTTTATAAATTATATCCTATATGTTATTCTGATGTATAAGCTATATTATTGTAAAATTTCATTCAAATCCATTCAGTAGTTTTTCCGTGAAAGCGTCACAAACATCCAAACATCTAAACATCCAAACATCCAAACTTTCACACTTATAATATTAGTAGGATTTAGATGACCCTTACACAATAATGATACGAAAGAAATTATATAATTTTATTCTGAAAATTCCTAACATCAGCTGATACTCGTTCTCTTCAAACTGCTGAATCGATTTTTAACAAATATAGCTAAGAACCGCCGCCAGGAAACTTGCTTTCACTTAAAAACGCATCAAAATGTGTCCAACCGTTCGAGAGCTACGATGCTACAGTCAGACTATCATTAGTGTCAAACTTAATACACCTCAAGAATAAAAAGTCAATATTACCTCTTGTTACAGACTAAGGACTCAGCGTCGACTACACCATGATCTCAGACGGCAGACAGCAAGGTCAGTAGCTTTTAACTAAAGTTATAAATGCGAAAATGTATTTGTTTAATTGTTTGTCCTTCCTTTGCATCGTTGTAGAGAGTCATAATTACTAATTTTTTGTATAGGAATAGTTGAAGGGTCGGAAAATGACATAGGTTATTTTTTATCCCGATCGAGCATGTAGTTACCGTGGCATACTTTTCACGCGGACGAAGACTCGGGCAAAAGCTAGTAGTTTATATAAAGTACTGGAAACATATTCGGCCCACAGTAAAGGACCACGTTTCGGTTCCGTATGTCCTCAGCGAGCAATGGAACGAGCTTTGCTTGGTATTTCTCGAAAGGAAATCCATAGACGAACGAAGGTCACCGACATAGCTCGACGAGTCAGTGAGCTGAAGTGGCAACAGGCAGGCCACATCGCTCGAAGAACCGATAACCGGTGGGGAGTAAAGGTTCTCGAGTGGCGACCACGTACCGGGAAACGTCTACCAGGCCGTCCCCCTACTAGATGGACCGACGACCTGGTTAGAGTGGCAGGGAGTCGCTGGATGCAGGTGGTTCGGGACTGGTCTATGTGGCGTACCATTAGGGAGGCCTATGTCCAGCAGTGGACGTTTCCCGGCTGATGATGATGACTGGAAACATAGCTCGACGAGTCAATGAGCTGAAGTGGCAATGGGCAGGTCACATCGCTCGAAGAACCGATAACCGGTAAGGGTTCTTGAATGGCTACCACGTACCCGTACACGAAGGAAAAATATTCAGGAATTGGGCAGCAGCATCTACCCAAGTTCCCTCACAGAAACTCTGTAGTAATAAAAGCTCATTTCCAACTGTGGACTAATACCTCTGATAACGATTGATACCAGGTAATAACGACAGGTCATAACGACCCTGTGATGAAGTTGACGTGAAGTTGACTCACATCAACAACACGTGGTAAGTGCGTGTCGACGTTGTGTTTAAATTGTGTTGGCAGTTATGAGTTTGAGCGTTAGTTCCGACCAAGGGCACTGTTTACCCTCGCCGACGGTCAAATAGTTCGATCTTATCGGTCACTTCCTACGTTTAGCTCACCTTGAGCCCGCCCTTGAGTGTTTAATGTCGCTTAAAGAAACGAGGAATGTTTTTTGTGAAAAATTTACGAGTTTGAAAAATATGATTTGTGCGACAATGTGTTGTGTAAGCAAGGGAAATGTTCATTCCTCATGTACTGAAGTGGAGTCCACTGAGGGCAAACATCCTTAAAATTTTGATGGCAACAAGGATTTATTTCGAATAACGTCAGCAGAGCAATGTGGATGTAATGATATTTGTTTTTAGAGAATGCACCCCGGCTCGTTTCTAAAATTACGCTTAGCAGGATACCGGCCCATCTCTTGCCATGGGTGTCATAAGAGACGACTAAGGGAAAAAAAACCGGGGACAGGGACAGCAGCCTTCTCCTGAAGAACCAAACCGAATACTGCGATCACCATCCCGTCTGGCAAGCGTATTGATTATGACATGAGCCCTGCGAAACATGTACTAGGCCTATGTCCAGCATTTTACGTTTACCGGATGATGATGATGATGATGAAGCGTACAGAAACAGAAGCCTCAATTTAAGGAGGTATAAGATCATATTATCTTTACTTTCCGAAAAATAGTGATTTTGAATTTTAAATCAGATCTTTTCTTAAAGCGTCAAGAAATTGGAAAATTTGGAGCGATCATACGGTATAAAAATATAACTGTGTTTTCAGTGGAAACAGAATATTCAACAGCTATGGATTTGAACTGGTCCTTTATCTTAGAAAGCAAGTGATGATAAGCCCGAATGATGGAATGGTGCCGTCCGGTCCGATGCTGTTAGAAGTTCGGTTCTTAAACATACGAGAATTATATAAACCCTCTTGATGTATATTTAAATTTCAAAAGTAATATATATTAAGTTTTTTGCATTTTGTCTATTGTTTATTAATATTTTGGTTTCGCTGGCCTTTATTTTAATATCGTTTCGGCGTATCGTGACAGTGAATTTGCATTTTATCATTCGAAATGAGGAATTTAAAACGTGGGCGCGTTTGTTTCAAATTATTTTCACATTTGTGGAGCTTTATCGAAAATATATTAATATTCACTATTTAAGGCAGAACGAGAGGCATAAACAATTTAAAATTTAATCAGCTTACCATCGAGATCCCTTACTATTTATTCATACGTAAAATATTGTATTTTGAAATAATAATCACGGTTAAATTCATATTATAGTACGCCATTAAACTTTTAAAGATAAGATTTTAGCCACCCACACACACACACTTGAAATACTGTTATAATTTTTTATATATATTTCTGCGTAAAAACTATGTAAAATGTGTCATAAAAATGAGGAGCGGGGCTTCCTACCACAGGCATTTATATGATTAACAGGAAGACTCAGTGCAATTTATAATTTTGTAATTTTTATATTTATGAAATAAATATTTTTCATATTTTTTTCATATCAATAATACGTACATATTTTGACTTGAACAATCTAGACAATTTTTAAAATTACTTCTTGTTCACCTAATCTCTAAGTCTTATAAAACGGAGTAAAGAGTCATATCATTAAAATAATTACATACACAAAGTCATCAAAACGTGAACATGACAATACGAATACTGTACGCAGAAAAATATTTTAAAACCGATTAAAAACATGAAATAGGGAAGATGCAACCAAATTAGATTAGTTTGAATTTTATTTTAAAGCATAACGGACATTAAAAATACGTAATAATTTTTATTTTTATTCGGATTTTGCAAAGACGAACTGTCTCAAAAATTTAGTTCCTCGAATAGTAAAATGCTCATTATATTTAGTTTTCGTATTTTGAACATTTTATTACAGGGATATATAACACATAAAAACATTATTTTACTAGATAACTCAAAATATCAAACAAGCTCCATACATTTTAACGCTCTAGAAACTCGTGTGACGTCACAGCTGTCACCCGATTTATATGGAGCGTTTGAGCACCGCGTGACTAGAATTATTACTTTTTAGTGGGTTGTAAAAAAAACACTATTAGTCGTATCGAGAAAAATATCATTGAAGTATTTACTTTTTTACATGAACTATCGATTTGAAAAAAATCCATGCATCTTCCCCATTTCATATCAACATATTTCTAGTGAGTTAGTAACGTCCCATTTCTGGCCATTGTCTACTCTTTTTGTTGCATTCTCTTGTACGGTATTGTATTGCCGTATAACTATGATTTGAGTGTTTGTTCTACGAGCTGGCTATGAATAATTAATTACATTGTTTTTAGATGACGTCAAACCGACATATTCTTTTACCTGTTTACTTGAGTTGTTTATTTGATATACGAATATGATACTGAGTTTCAATAACTCACATACCAAAGCTTCACTATTACAAATGATGCTAACAATTCATTGTCTAGATAATTTTATTCACCTCAAGGTTTTTTAATTTCGTGTATACCTACTGTAGAACGCCGATTATCCGAATTAATTGGGACCGATGGGTTGATTCGGATAATCGGACATAGACTGGTAATGAAGAAAAAACGAACTGTCTCACATAGAATAAACTTTATTAAGTTTAACAAACACAGTTCTACAACAACAAACATCTCGATCAGAGTAAGTTGCAACCCCATCAGGCCTTAACAAAAATACAAAGTATAAAAATTTAATCCAAGTAATTTTTTATATTACGCTTAGGACCGATTCGGATAATTGGCGATTGGTTAATCGGCGTTCGGATAATCGGCGTTCTACTGTACCAACATATATCTGTGTAATGAATTCATTGCTACAAATAAGTTTATAACAATTGACTTTATTGGACGCGATACGATAAACAAACGAAATTTATAATAGTACATATTAATCCGTAATAATCAGCTTTGTAGTATTTGGCTTTCCGGACAGAAATAAAGAAATATGAGTTCAAGCTATTTTGAAAAAATCTTGTTTAAGGGAGTGAAATAGGAAATATAGGATAAAAGTTTGTATGGGATATTCGTTGTTTTTCAACAGGTCTAAATCGGTAGATGTACGGTAGTAATTATTATTAACCTTATGGATTAAAGTGTATTTTACTAACAAAAAATAATTAAAGCATCACTTTGATAAAAATAATGTTTGAAATTAATTTTTACAGATTATGGATGAATGTAAATATATACCTATAATTACGTCATTGAATTCGTAATCAGGATTTTATTATATGAATCACATGTATATAACACACAACCAAATATCAATTTGATTTGCTATAAACTGCGCTAGGATAGCTTGACTAAGAAACCCTAAAAATACGTAGGGAATGTAGAGATGAGAATTATTACTATTTATGTCTACATGTCTAAAGTATAACTGAGTCCTAACTTCAGACGGGCGTCGTTTGAAGTTCCTTAAACACCCTTTCCCGTACCGCTCCCATACCACAGGAACAGACTCAGTTATGACCTGTAATACTTTAATTCTTTTTGAGTCACGCATATTCGTCACTGCATTGTCTTTAATCACTTTTGGGTCAGTACAACAATTTACAATGAGCGAATTCCCAGTCTATTACAAGCTCTAAGGAATCAACTGACCCATGACCGCTGGCCTGAGTTTGTAGCACGTTTATGTTTCCTATTGGATAAACTAAGAACCGTTGTAAATACGTTTATCAAAGGATCGGTGCCAATATTATTTCTGAGTCGGATTTATGGTCGACCGTCGATACTCGAATTGCGAGCGCCCGATAAAATGTTCGGCAATGAAGCGGATTGTGGATATCGTGGGCGAGAGAATTGGTTGGTTTTGTTGTGATAGTTGTTTTATTGTGTTTCGGCTTCTGACACAGATTTTCAGTTATTTTCTTACTGATTTGTTCCGTGGTTATAAGTTCGTTGGCTCGGTCAGATTAAGCCGTGTATGTTTTTCACAAATGATAATCTGTGAGTCAGTCGACTTCCCATCCGATGTTGTACATTTGATAGATAGATAAATCAATTTATTTGTACACCACCAACACATAATTTACACATTACTAATGTATATATTGACAGTTTAAGCTTATCCTATGATTCTATATAAATATATGTTGCAGCTGTATGTAAAAATGGCCACAAACTCAGCTTGTGCTTGCTCCACGAGCGCTGGTTTTCATTTTGTAAGCATAACCTAACATTTATACACTGTGATTTTGTCTATTACTTTTTTGTATATTTACTTTTACTTTTTTCACTCACAGAGTCTGTGGAAATCAATCTGTAATCATAGCACTGTTTAGTGCTGATATGCAAAGATAGTCGAAAGACAAATAATATATTAGACACTGGGATATTTTTTTGTTAGAAAAACAAAAGCTGTGTTTTGCTCGTGCCTTGTAAAAAATTAAATATTTCCTGGTTTATTCCATGGTAGTTTCATTAAGCTGTAAATATGAAAAGTTGTGCGTTCCGCCCGCCATCGCCGACGCCAGTTAGAAATAATGAGCGCGTTATTAATGTCTTATGAAAGTATTACATAGTATATTCAAGCTGGTTAATTGACTGTAGCTCAAGTCTCGGTTTCTTGTTTCAGGCAATAACTATAAAACACGAGGTATACTGGAAATGAGTCTGTACGGCAAAAAAGGGAGAAAAATCTGTGTTTACGAGTATTTTTTACACAAAGGTCTTTTTGATAAGTCGCACAAAAAAGATAACAGAAAACTTTATCGGTTCTGCTGCACACGAAATTTTTTAGGATGCTTACCTTGTAATGCCGCCTAAAATGACATAACGAAATAACGTCCCGTGGTTATCGTAAAAAGCGACGACGCAAAAAAAGGCAGCAGCACCTACCTATGTATCAAAACCATGCTACTGCGATCGCCGATCCACATGCCAAGTTAAGATTTTGGAAAGTCTGAGGTGGCGATTGATGAGGACGCTCAAGTCTAACAGATGGACTGACAGATTTGAAGTTCTTTGACTGAAGAAAAGCGTAATTGATATTAATATAAACTTGATACCTCTACGCATTCCTGAGAATAATTGTATTGACATACAGACACAGACGGACAAGAGAGTGACCCTATAACGATATATTTTTTATTCTGTTTTCATATATGCCACAAAAGAAGTGTTTTATATATGCTAACAAGTAAATGCGTTCAAAAAGAACTGGAAACCGACTTCAATTGCCCTTTTACTAAAGCAAATTTAAGATTTATATCGCTTTCTCATGGATACCGTTGTCAGAGCTAGACCAAATTAAAATGGGACCACACGGAAAGCACTACCTTCCAATTAAGTAAAGAATCACCCAAATCGGATCACCCAGTCAAAAGTTCTGAGGTAATAAACATTTTAAAAAAACAGCAAAAAAACATACCCGTCGAGTTGATAACCTCCTCTTTTTTTGAAGTCGGTTAAAACATCGTGTGTTTATTGATTTTATTTGAATGCGAGCTCACACCAACACTGGTATACCCTGCCCTCGGCGGACACGCGTCAATGGTCAATCAACAAGAATAGTTCGCAGGTAACCCACGCCCTCCTTACCTCCCACCCTGAAGGGCAGCCACCCACGCGTATTTTCCCGACCGCATAGCTAAGTTCGTCAATGATTTTTAGCGATTTCTCAAATAGCATCAAATAGTAATATTAAACATGAGCAATGTTTACTATAAAATTTACAAAATATTAATGCATCTGTTATTGTTTCCGATTTTTTCACTTTGGAATTAGGCACATGTGGGTCACCATTTCCTAAAATTATTCCAAACTAGCGTCCCGCCCCGGCTTCACACGGGTGGACATTTATTTTGGCATAAACGTATAGTAAATGTAATCTTTCTTGATCATTACAGAAATTTTCAGAACTTTCCAGAAGTTCTCATGTGAAGTTCACATGTGTTAGACAAGGACAGATAAATTTTTCAAATTTTTGCCACCCACTTCCACCCATCGCGACCAAACTCCCTTACTTTCAGCAGGAGACCAAGGGGTATTCACTTCCCAAACGGGAAGTTGATCGGAGTTGGTGGTGATAGAGAAAACCCTGTCTGAACGTACTAACTTTATATTATATATAGTCCAAATATCAAGTCGATACCTAAAGTACAGACGGAAAAACAGAGGAAAAAATCCAGAGATATTTTATTAGAGTTACGTTTCTATCTGATGTTTGGACCCCTAAACACATCAATAAAATGAACTCACAAGAGTTAATGTTGTTGTTTTTTAGGGTTCCGTACCTCAAAAGGAAAAAAATGAACCCTTGTAGGATCACGTTATTGTCTGTTTATTAAGACACTCTTTCTCAGGAACGCATCAAGCTGAAAATAATATCGAATACTCAAGTTTACCGTCCCTTAAATATATATCAACGCAATTAAAAGGTATCCCTATAATTTTGACTATCCATACAAAATGCAAGGGAACCAAAACATATGCGGTACTTTCCGTTGACCTAGAATCCTGAAATTTGGCATGAGGCAAAGGCTTACAGCACAACCATAGGAATAAATCTATCTAAAAATTCGGATTTTTCAATTAGAACACAGTAAAAACAGCTTTTTAATATTTACAAAGTTAACTTTGTAGTTGAAAACCATACATCGGGAATGTAATGTAACCGCAAAGTAAAGTTAGTTCAACAGTCGGACTTATATTTTCAGTAGAGCATGATTTTAAGTATGTTAATTATTATGTACGGAACCCTCGGTACGCGAGTCCGAATCGCACTTGTCCGGATTATTCATTGTAAAGTACGGAACCCTGAAAGAAGCTGAATATTTGGTCAGAGTTCGTAACTTACGCTTGAATGGATAGGTAAGGGGGAAACAAACAACAAGAAAACACTGTTATGATGTGCCAGGACGCGGTGTTATTGTCCTCGTTATTGAGTTATCTCTGTGCCTGCGTCACATGCCGCAATGTATGTCATACGTCATAGACATGCGTACAGTATACTTAGATGACTTACTGCTGAAGTCAATACGGCTATTACTATGGCCATGGATAAATAAGTACTTATTTATTCATGCTATGGCTATGGACTGTGTTGAAAAAGTTGTGTAACTTTGTCAGGCGATCCGAAAAAACTGCTTTTAGGTATCTATTGCCAAAGTGTGCCAACGGGATCCTATTACTAAGACTCTGCTGTCTGACGTCCATTTGTCACAGGGCTTTATCATTTGAACAGTGACAGGTACTTGAAATGTACACAGAGTATGTAATACGGTAGCCGTTTTAACAACAAATAATTGAAATAAACGGTATTTTCTTAGCGTTTCTGTGGTACGGAACTCTTCGTGTGTGAGTTCCACTCGCACTTGGCCGGTTTTTCATCTACAATGATTTCGCACTTGGCCTTCATCTCGTGAGATCGTAACTGACAATAAGGCCGTAGGTAGAATGCGTGATTACTCAATACTCACACAGAAGGGTCAGTTACCGGGAAACTAGTGATATTTATAGTTATGTCTGCGTTAACGGCCTCCGTGGCGCAGTTATCTGAGCTTTAGGCTCACACGCACAGGTCCTGGGTTCGGTTCCCGATGGGGACATTGTCAAACGATACTTCGTATCAATGTCCTCAGTGTTGCCGACGCCTAACTTCTTGGTTTTACATTCTGTTTTGTCTTTGAAGCTTTTATTCTTTTGTTTTTTTACGTTTTGTTTTGTTTTTATGTAGTACGTTGATGGAACTCAAAATGATTGATTAATTGTATCTTTTATCGCCCGTAAATAACACTCAGGTTGGTAAAGACATTGCAGGTTGAATCACCTGATTGTCTGAAAAGTAAGAATTCCGTGCGGTAGACATGTTAAGCCGTTGTTACCGGTTACTAACTACCAAGTGGGTAGTACTCGTAGTTACATGGGCCTTAGGAAACGAACATTCGCCTCTCATCTCTATTTCTCACTCGACCTAGGACTGTTGTAAGAAATTTTGTATATAGAAATAAGCTATTCCTTGTGTATATATTTCTCTGTTTTTGTTGTTGTTGTATTCTGTAATTTTTTATGTACTAATGTATTTTTGTTTAAATAAATAAATCCATCTGACAAAAGAAATGTGAAAGGAGGACTAAAAATTGAGCAAAAAATATTTTCACAAATCTCGTCTCTGATACCAAATGAAATTCCTGAATCTATCGTTCGTTGCCAATATGTCGTTTCGTTCCCCGTATACCACTCAAATGCAGCGCATTGCGTCAAACGAAATGTAACGGGCTTCGATCACTTGTACAATGCAACATACGGTTTTTATTTCAATCTATTAAGGCCGAGAATTAATTTGATTCGAACAATAGCTTCAATGACATTGTATTGTCACAGAGTACATATCTCTATGTTTAATATATCATCACACCAACAGTCTATATACGTCCCCACTGCAGGGGCTCAGGCCTACTCTCCCACAGAATGTGTATGGGACATAGTCCAACACGCGGGCCCAGTGCGGATCGGCGGACTTCACATGCCTGTTCATGACATGCAGGTTTCCTCACTATGTTTTCCTTCACCGTTAAGCAATCGGATAATGTATTTGAATTGAAAAACAACTCACAGGTACACGGCTGGATTCGAACCCGGAACCCTCAGATTGAAAGTCCGCGCCTTATCAACTGCGCCACCGACGCTTTTTATTATTACTTATTATGTGTTAAAAAATATGAGATTTGCACTAAAATTAAATTACAGCTTGGATTAACAATTCGGAGGTCTCGAGTTCGATTCCCAGTGGTGGACTTATCGGTGCTCGGTTTGGTTAGTGGTAGGGTCTTTTCTATGTCCACCTAGCTAGCTACCACAATGTAACCTGTCTGTCGCCAAACAGCAGAGTAAATAGCACTATTGTGTTCCGGTATGACAGGTATCAGAGACAGCGCCTAATTAGCTTGAGGGTTCTGGGTTACCAAATACCAGATAAAGGTCAAGTGCCAACCCATCATACATAGTAAAAATAAAAATTCTATCACGTCTACACGGGTACTTAAAAATTGAGTAAAATAATAGGAAGTATCTTATCTAAATCTAAAGACGATCAGGATATGTAGCGGGAGGCAGAGCACTGTCGGTGCGCGCGAACATGCTGGCGCGCAGGTTTGCCCGGTGCGCGTACGCAGTAAAAATCACGCTGTTTAAATCTTACTGTACCTCACTGTATACCAGCAACTTGTGGGTCAGATATACCCAAAAGTCCTACAATGCTCTGCGAGTCCAATTCAACAACGCCTTCAGGGCGCTGTTAAGGCTTCCTCGGTTTTGTAGCGCATCAAATATGTTTGCGGAGGCGCGAACAGATGGTTTTAACGCCATCCTAAGAAAGAAAGCAGCGTCGGTGCTACGTGGAGTTAGAGGAAGCACTGACTGCGTTCTGAGGGTGATTGCTGGAAGATTCGATTGCCCACTGATGTGACACCTTATTACAATAACCAAGTCTGTAGTAGAATATAAGTACTAACATAGATAATAGGATATTACTAACAATAATGGATCATGGTTGTCTGAATATTTAATAAATAAATAAATTAATTATCTTCCTGAAAACCTTCTAGAAACAATGTAGCGTCAGAGCGCAATGCGTCAAACGGAAAATTTATAAATGCTAACAATGATTGCCTCCAACTGCGCACGGCTGGTTTTCCATTAGCTCCAAGAGGCAACAGGCAAAAACCACTTCAAAGCCGAACTGTTACTGGAAACAACGCACGCTAACTCAATGAAAACTTTGTTGCCAAACCACCTTCGGCCGACAGTTCTAGTTTATTGTTTGAGAATAGAATAAGGGACTTTGATTGAACGGATTTCTTGAATAAACAATAACCGTTTAGTCTAGCCGTCCTGTCTCTTCGTATTCTATTCATATCGTGTCCTAGGTACCGATCTGTATGGAGCGTTTCTGCACCACGTATTAGGAAAACTATAAGTCACATCGAAAAATCTTTAACAAGGTTATTTATCTTTTCATACGGTCTTTCGAATGAGGAAATAAAACTTTTTTAGTCATCATCCTTATTTTCGTCAGTACCGGGAACGTGGGTGGCGCTAAACGACCAACCTTTAGCTGTCGTATTGTCGCTGGCAAATTCACAGCTCAAACAAATTTTTAAGCCCCTTGCATCCAGCGACTCCCACCAATCACGTATCAGGTCGTCCGAGCCAGGGGTTGGCTCGGTACGCGTTTCCCGGTACGTGATCGCCACTCAAGAATCCTTTCTCCTATTGAATAAAACATTACGACCTTGCCATCTTACCTGACCTAATTGATTTTCCAGTGTGGTCGGGTTTTATTAAATCGACGTCGAAATTATAAAGCGTCCGTGAGGCGATATTTATAGAAATTAAGGCACAGCTGTCCGAGCGGAAATATGTGTAGATAATCAAGTATTATGTGTTTATATTATGCACATATGCATTACTTGAGAACATTATTTCCAACAATCTGTAATTTATTTATTTTTATTTATTTTATTTAACAAGGTCACCTACAGGATATACATTAACATAAGTATTAAGACACAAATTTAACAGTATACCCAAATGCTATCCCACTTACAGGCAACAACGACATGCTAATAAGAACGTTATTAAATTAAAAGAACGATATCAAATTGATAATAAAAAATAGAATATTTACAGTTTACAATAAATTAAGTTTTTATATTATGGATAATATCAATATCCATAGTTTTAGTTAATTGGTTATACTGACGCATAAGTCTGTTTAGTGGTGAGCGATGTCCAAGATTTGTTCTTGCATTGCAATAAAATGTGTTTAACAGGACGTGGTAACTTGGTAAAGGGCTACAAACAAGAAGAATGGATTTAAAAACTATATATTTAGGCTGCAATTGAATAAAACTTCGCCTAAACATACCTACCAAAACGCTAATTTGACGCGATTTTTGCTACAGTGGGAATTTTGTCCAAATCGTGTATCAAACTCTTAAAACTTGTCCTTCTTGTAAAAACTATCTTTAAGTAAATTTTAGAAATATTTTATGAAACTCATTTTATAGCTATGAAAGTAGTATATAATTTAATAAAGGAATGCTTGATCATTTGTATTTTAATTGAAGCCAAATTTCATCCAAATGCGATCAGCCGACCCATCATCAGAGAATGAATTAGGGGTCGAAAGTGTATGTGAAAATCTGGGGATTACGGGAAAATCTGATTTGACACTGATGACTAAGGGGGAAATTTAATATAGGGAAGATTTTGTTTGACTTTGTTTTTTATTGTTTACAGGACCGAGCCGTCTGGAGACGATGGTGGAGCTGCCGTCAGCCGTCGAGAACAGCACAGACGACCCAGTGAGCTCACTTACTTACTTATTTACGGCTAAAGATTTGCATTTCATTTCCCTTTGCTTGCAGAGTTTATAAAGGGGAAAATAGAAAAGCTACAGTGGGCCGCGGCATCGATTAATAGTAACTGCAACCATTAATAGGAACTGTTATAAAAAGCAATGCAATTTAAATAAAACTTAAAGAATGTTTGATGTAGTTGGTAAATTAGTTTAAGTTTAGTAATAAAATCAGATTAAGACGATTCACCTCCATCAAAGTTTCATACTAAATTTCTGTTGCCATAATCTTTTAAAATATAATAGCTGGATTTGTGCAGTAACTATCTAAACATAGGACATCAGATTGTGATGTCGCGAAATGAGTATCATTAACGTGCAACTTCACAGTGAAGCACAGTTTTCATTTTAAAACTTTTTTCGTTTATTCTTCAAAGCGCCATCTAGCTGCGTAACTGCTATTGTAGCTAACTATAAAGTTGTAAATTAATGATATTTATTTCGCGACAGTATAATTTCATCTCCTATACACAAATTTAGTATGGAAGCATTAGAAGAGGGATAACGTTAACATAAGAGCGCGTCGCCTACAAACTGTCTTGGCAGTTTGGCGATTTAAAAACATGTATAATTTTTAAGATAAATAAATGAATAAAATAAATTTCTTTAAAAAATACATTTGATTGCCAAAAAAATGAAACTATGAATGAACACTACAAAAGTTCATTTCTAAACGGTTTCAACCTTGATTAACATTCACCATAGAATTTTACTGCTGTCACTTTGGGTCTCTGAAATATTTAAAATGGTTGCTGGTTTAAAATTTTTATTAAAAATTATAAAAGAAATATTATTTTTCATTATTGTTATTATAAAAAAGATGGCATTTAGAGCGGTCAAAGAGTGCTCCTGTCTTCCCGTTGGTATCAAAGAAGCCAGCTCAGGGAAACTCTGGGAACTTTTGCGAAGCTACCCACAGGAAGCCATGGGACGATCCTGTTGCAAACCGAAGACCACACAGCATCGTTAAATATAACTTGCGGTTTAATTATTCCATAAGCTTGTATTAACTGCTCGCGCATGCAGAATAGCGCCATCATTGGGAGTAATAAATTGGCGTCGTTAAAACAACGCGCGCAGTAAGCGGACCGTTAATTTCATATTCATATCATTCTGGCACTGCGCTGGTGGATACATAGACGAGGCTGCTGTGAGACTGGCAGGGATATTTTTCAAGCAATGTTAATGGTAATGCGGATCCCTCATTCTTTTGATGAATCGTATCTCATAATTTAACGGCACAACGAAACTGACAAAATATTTAAATGTTGGATACATACACAGCATTTGCCCGCGATTTCTACTGCGTGGACTTCATAAATTATCGCAAGGGAAGTACTTCAGCTATCCATGTACACAATTGCAAGTCATTCTGACTCTTCGTTACGGCGCGGGAGAGAGACAAACAAACTCACGTTCCCATTTATAAGATTAGTATACTTAGATGTGTGGTAAGTAATTATTTTACAAAATAACGTTACTCGTAAATGTTATTTTTTGACATATAAACTTTTACTCAACTACTGAAAAAGGAGGAAAAGTGGTCTGTTGATTTGTCTTCAAAACTATTGTTAAACAACAGTTTCATTCCATCTTTCTAGGACTTCCCTTATTCGTCATAACATTAATAACGTAATAATGCATACGCACACACACACAAATTCAAATACTTTATTCGGCATAAAATATAAATAGAAATAAACACAACAAAATAAAATTGTAAAAGGAAATACAAAATTTGTTGCCGAACAGGTGACCAGCTCAGCATGTGCTGCAGCTAGAGCCACAGCGCTGGTTTTCAGCTTCACACAGTGACGTACAATCATTTATACATACAATAGCAACAAGGAACACTAATAAAACTATTTAAAAGATATGCTTCAATCTCACTCCATATAACTCTCCATATAACGATACAGGTCAGACTAAAGAAAAAACAATATATCTAAGTTAGGATCCAATTTGTTGGTGTTGTAGCTAAGTTACAAGTGCGGTGATTAAGCGATTGGTAAAGTTAGGTAAAGTTAGGCATGGCATATGTTTGATCGTGTCTGCTCTCAGAAAATGCGGGCCGATAGATAGTTTCATCTTCAGTGTTATTCGATTTCTATTTTATCCGGTGTTTAATGTATCAGATGTGTTTGTAAGGCCATCGCAAACATGCAATAATTCATTCATTCAAAGTGTTAAATTCTGCGTCATCATACATCTTTTATGTAGATTCATCATTATTAGCAGACTTAGAAAACCGGCCAAGTGCGAGTCGGACTCGCGCACGAAGGGTTCCGTACCATTATCTATAAAAACGGCAAAAAAAAATCACGTTTGTTGTATGGGAGCCCCCTTAAAGATTTATTTTATTCTGATTTTTAGTATTTATTGTTATTACGGCAACAGAAATACATAATCTGGCAAAATTTCAACTGTCTAACTATCACGGTTCATGAGATACAGCCTGGTGACAGACGGACAGCGCAGTCTTAGTAATAGGGTCCCGTCGGTTACCTTTTGGGTACGGAACCGTAAAAATATATGTAAATACTAGCTGCATCAATATTAATTGAGAGAGTTGTAAGTGATAAGCTTCTTTTTAGATAAAATAAAATTATTTAAACTTTTAAAAGCTTTTAATAATACATTCTTCCTTCAAGTATATATAAGTACTAGCGGCCCGCCCCGGCTGGGTGACATGGATCGCATGGGTAGACATTTTGTTTTGAAACCAACGCCTACGAAATTTTACGTCCCCCAAAATTAAATCAGGTGTGTGAATATTTTTAAAAATCGTCACTTAGGCCTGTCTGTATTAACTCAGCAGTCTCTGGCAAACATAGACAAGAGTACTTCGAATGGACGTAGGGTCAATATACTAGAACACGCCTGCCCTATTTGCAGTTCTCGGTAATAGGGCATCACATCGGTCACAACAGGGTGACGATGACACTTGTCTTTGTGGCTTCGTGTGCTGGTTGCTACGAGCCCATCACATTGATGTAGGTATCTACGTACTTTACTTTTAATAAAGTGTGTAGAAGCTATATATGTATAGTCGGTAAAGTTGACCGATTTCGTTAGGAGTGTTGCTTTATCTTAGTTTTCAAGCAGAAATGTTTCTTGTATTTAGAAGTTTTAGTTAGATATTTTGATTAAATTTAGTGGTTTCAGTCGGAACCAATTTTGATCTTTAAAGTTTTTGTGACACAACATGAGCTAAAGTTTATATGACAAATTGTTCTGAAGTGCAGACGGCACCGTGTGTTCGAAATTAGTGTCGTTTATGTCAATGGCGTCGATATAGTCAACATCTCAGTACACTTGAAGTTCAAAAGAGTGAAAGACTGTATACATACATATATTTAAACCTATATCATTTCAGTTTCTTGGACATCGATAGCAACGGTATAGTCACCAATACTGTTTTTGATACAAATGTTACTCAGCGATCGCACTGTAAAGCAATACACCAAATCTCACCTGTGCTCATCATTTAATATCAAGTTAATCACTTGGTGTGAGTCATAGGAAGCCCCTCGAGGCCGTGTTTTATTTTGGAAAGGTTTCCCTGGACCCCGGGAATATACTCGTACGTCATCGTAACCGGATTTCGCGAGATTAAAGACACGATGCGACTTATCCGCGGAAATTGGAAGATCGTCTTCATGGCAAGCAAAAGTTTTATTGGACAACATGCTACTCGTAATTAAGCGAGAATTTATTTGGGAGCTGATAAATAAAGGCAACCGAACAAGTGCGAGTTGTAAGCGCGCACCAGTGGTAGATACAACTTGATAGAAATTTTGTTTATCAATGTCTATAATAGTTTTTTAAGAAATCATCTTTTGATGATTAGAATGAATACAGACATATGTTTCCCTGTAATATTTTCACAAGCCTACTATAATTATTTCAAATTTTCACCATGTTTCCATGACCACGCGTACAAAGGCGCGGGCAAAAGGTAGCCGTAGATAATTATTCCGTCGTAACTATGAGAAATATCTGCCTCAGTGGCTGTAAGCTGGAGACAGTGAACGGGATTTATGTCACCGCATCGAGTACGCTGGTTGCTAAATGTATGTAAATGCGAACTACTTCGTGAGTTCCACGAATGAACCGTTCATGCATACGAGTACTATCTATGTGCATATTCTACTCAGACAAAAGTTCTATGAATATTCCCATGATACTTTACAGGTATTATGTAATTAATATAAGTACCATTTTTACGCAAAAGTAAAGGATAATACGCGTTAAATCACGAGATAAATATATACAAAACCAATCAAGTGCGAGTATTCCGTTCCAAATATGAATGAATAGGTAATGTATACTCACTCACTCTCTCACTCAGCAATACTCTACCGAAAATGTAAGTCCAGTTGAAAAACCAACTTTACTTTACAGTTAAATTAAATACCCGATATGTTACAACTGCAAAGTTAAGTTTGGAAACATAAAAAAGCTATTTTTACTCGCGACGGAACGGAGACAGTATATGCGTTTAGGGTGAGAGGATGTTTGTTTGTTACTGTGTTATTATTTAAAAATCATGATTTTCAGATTTAATCATATTGTTGTGCTTTAAGTACTAGTTTCCTGCTAAATTTCGAGATTCCTTGCATTCTCTAAAGAAATTGTATAAAAATGTGACTTTAACAGTCATTTGATTTCTTCACTTCTTCATACCTCTACGTGCTCCTGAAAAAATGATATTGATAGACAAATGGACAACAAAGTGATCATATAAGGGTTCCTTCTTTATCCTTTTGAATTACGGAACCCTAAAAAATGTATTTAAAAAAAAAACACACACACATATAAAAACCTGGAAATATATCGCCGCGAACCGTAGTAAAAGTGTTTTGTCGTCGTTTTTTGTTCAACCTGAATAATTTTACTGCTATGTTAAATTATTATAATTAATTAATATTTTAGAAACGCAGTCTTAAATCATGTGCGGTGTTACTTCTCTTCGTATTTGATCTGGGTAATTTTACGTAGACACATACAAAAGGTAGTTGTATGTAAAATCTTATTTTTATCATGCTCATTGAGAGCAAAAAAGGGTACGCATATCGAAGACACTTTAAAATATTTGGTTCATGAACCGTGTACCAATTTCCGATATCGGATCACACTCGTATATCACTCCTCGGAGTGCTCCACTCGTGTCTACGAGGTACATTCGAACCTTATTGGCTGTAGACGTGAGGTAACTTAAAATATATCCTCAAGCTCGGAGTTATTGGAACATTATGGAAGTTATCTTATGCCTTTCTCTATCAAAGATTTTGGCTGAATCTCTCACTTTTATCACTGAGGGTTTTGATTATTTTCGTCACTAGTTCACAACACTGTGGCAAGAGCTCTCCCATCCCAAAAATATGTATGTTTTCCTATTCAACCGACTTTAAAAAAGGAGGAGGTTATCAATTGGACTGTAAGTTTTTTTGTGTTTTTTAATGTACGTTACGCGATTACTCCGCTAATTATGAATAAATTTCGATTATTCTTTGTTTGGTAGAGTATACTTCAGAGGTAGTCCCATATAAATTCTATCGAAACTGATTCAGCGCTTTATTAAAAAAAATTAAAAAACACCAAAAATGTAGCCAGATAAATTCTACATCTAAAGATGAACATTATAGGTGATGGGTGCGGTAGACTGTAAAGTCAGTTCAAGTCTTTGAACGCGTAATTAGAAATGTTTTCGAGCTAAGCCGTTTCTCCGGTAGTATATGAAAACAGAAAAGATACACGAGTGTCCTCCAAACATCGGCACCACGAGCGACAATCAACAGGAGTGATTTTATATTCAATATAGCAGTAGTAATCAACAGAAAACATGTACAGAACTAATTCTTTCTGCATAATTTGATGTGGCAGTATTCTAAAACCACAAGGCCGCCCGTTTTACAACTCATAAAACTTTTCGTATAAACGGGTATCTAATCTATATATTCATGGATCCCTTACATTATCTCATGCATAGTTATGACCTAGCGAGAGAGACCTCCTTCAAACGCGCTCTATTTTCTGGTTGTATGGGTTAGGTATTGGCGAACGCATTCAGTTGTGTAATGGCTGTAAGGGACAAAGGACTGGAACGTATATTTCTTGAAAATGATTTAAATTCAATCCCAGTGTTCTCTAATGAAAACTAGTCCTTGTTGGTGTAGCGATGTAGAAAAAGCATGTGAAAAGAAGACAAATGTTTTGTGTGGAATACGAGTATCTGGCTCTTTTTGACCGACCAAGGCGAAGGCAATAAATAAGGTCATGATTTTAACAACCTTCGCATGTATGGTGATCTATTCCCTCATGATTAGTTCGTATTTTGGCAATCAAGGTATCAAAAGTATTAACGTAAAAAGATTATCGCCCGGGCGGCACAGTAACATCTTTGTATGTTCATGATTAGAAGTGTCGTGCTTCTCTGGGAATTATATTTGATATGAATGAATGCCGATGAAATACGACATACGAATGAAATTCAACATGGCCGATTGTAAGGGACACAAAGTGCTACAAAATTATTAAATATCATGTTTGATATATATATATATATATATATATATATATATATATATATATATATATATTCAGTTCATCTCCTAAAAATTTTCATTTGCCTTCGTGGATAATCATGAGATTAGAGCGTCATCGTTATGAAAAGTCAGGTATCAAGCAGTCTTTACTTGTTGATTAAAAACGTGTATTCTCGGCTTTAGAATTGGGTCATCCCATGTGAGGCCGCGGATGTCGAAAAAGGAGACGAAGGGAAAGCTGTTCAAGAGACGGGCAGCAGCATCTGCCAATGTAAACCCGTAGAAACTCATAGAAAGTGGCTCATGTCTAACAATAGACGAATGCAACCGATATTCATTCATCCATTACCCTTGCTCACATTATCTACTCTAGGGGATTTAAATCAAAACCATACCAATCACACAATATATTGGAGACCTTCTTAATTACCACCAAGCCTCCAGACACTCTATTCCAAACAAAACATCTTTATTTCAACCTGCAAGGCCAATTTCCGCCGTCGGCAAACAAATTGGTCAAGAGGGCAGCCGAAAATAAACAGAACCATTCATCTTATCAGGGTACCCTCGGGGGTATTGTACCCCTAAATCAAGAGGTACCCCTCCCCCGACAATTCACAATTGCAATTGTTACCTGCCTGTGGGTACCACTTAAATACTGGCGCAGCTGTACTGAAAACAATTCTATTTAAGCAATACATTATAATTCTAACAACATAACAATCAGAATTAAACCAATCGAAATAAACAATGTCTGTATAATCATTATAAGAGATGGAAACGAAGATAGCAAATTTGCGTACCTGATTTGTAATTTTAGATTAGTCTTAGAAGAAGAAAAAAGATTTAAATATTTTTTCAGTGTCTGAATAGTTATTTACACATGCAAATATTGTTACATGTGTAACAACAATATGTATGTATGTGTAAATACAACAAAGTCTTATTAATTACATACTCCATTTACGAGTATGACTCAAGAACGGCTGAATCAATTTGTAAGATCTATGATTTTTGGAATCAGTCTTTGCTCCGAATAACAGAATAACTATTTTTATTTTATTTATTGGATCAGCTAACAATTACAACACTTTAATATTATATTTACAAGTTACATTATTCTAATTCTTTCTCGCACCACCATTCTCGCATTGTGGTTATTAATGACACCTCATTTCTGTACTAATACACTTTCATTACGAAGGGCGCTAATTCCGAGTGTTGTTTTTGTTGGTGTTGTTTTGAGCTCAAGTGTGGTTAATAATTCTGTTATATACCACGAGTTGTGTTTTCTGAAGCTATAAGGGTACAGCGTCACTCTTTGAACAATCGAGGTCTGGGTTCAATCCTGAACTTATGTACGAATGATAAAAATGATTACCATTGGATTTTGCTGAAGGAAAACATCGTGAGGAAACCTGCACACTTCTGAAAAGAAACTTAAAAGGTATGTGTGAAGTCTACCAAACCGCACTGGGCCCGCGTGATGGACTATGGCCCATACACTCTCTGTAGGAGAGTAGGTCTGAGCTCCTGCAGCAGGGACATGTATAGGCTGTTGATGTTGATAGTTGAAAGGCCGATATAAAACATAACAAAATTAAGGTTGACAAGACTCATTTTATTCTACGAGTGAGCAATCTCATCTTAGCTCAGATAATAAAACTTCACAGAAGCCTGCAGTTACTTTAAGCTGGCTATTAAGCTAGAAGGGCTTAACTTAGCTAGCTTATTAAGGTGATATCACGGCGAAACGATCACAGCGGTTGGATCCGCGCCGTTGGGATCAATCTGACTTACGCCGACCGTCGGTAGCTGAGAGGAATACAAGTGGTGGAATGTTCACTTGTCGCTTGTTTTTAACCCCCGACGCATAAAGAGGGGTGTTATAAGTTTGACGCCAATGTCTGTCTGTCTGTGGCATCGTAGCTCTCGAACGGATGGACCGTTTCTGATGCGGTTTTTTACGTGAAAGCAAGTTACAGCAAATACGATATTGATGAACTTTAGTACGTATCTACTTCTTGTCTCGACAAAATTATTCCCTTTAAAGTCAGAAGAAAGTCGCGGATATAAATATTGTATGAAAATAAATGTAGAACATAAAAGATAAACTGAAAACTTATCCGGAGCGCCGGTTTTAGTGGAGTCTACGATTTTGCTAATTTGAATATAAAGTTTATTTAGAATCATTAAGAAACGTGCTTTGATAAGTTATCAAGGCGCTTGCCTTATCAAGCGGTCGATTGTTTCTGAAGGAGAAGTTTATTTTGTTTTAAAAATCGTTTTATCGTGACTCAAACTGTGTACTACTAGGCCACGGAGCTTCCGTAGCTTCCAAGCGGCTCACTCGCTACTTAATTTATATGTGTAATCCATTCCACTAAATATTTCCTCCATGTCGTACAGAATAAATCTGCACTAGCGACACCACTCGCTATCCAATATTTTGTTAGGACGAACACACCCAACTAGCGTAGAATAAAACCTCTCCCAATGGCTTACTGTGGAATTAAAATCTTGTATGATTTTAACGTAGAAATAAAAATGGATACGAGTGCAAATACAGCTACCAAATGAAACGGTTCTTTTAAGAGGTTTATTTTGTAGTTCATTCGCAGAGTTTCTGCTGTTTTTTGCTCAAGGTGTACTGCTCAATGTACATATAATTTTCCTAAATAAAGTTTCTTTTTACACAATTACAGCGTTGAGTCCGTTTTCATCCGCATTGCCCAGGGGCGTCATTAATCATCCAGTTTATTTAATTAGTTATTCCTATTTTTATTCATCACCATTTTCGTAGCCGTATACCGTTTCTAAATCGTGATTGGCTAGGTAATCCAAGGTATTGACGAAGGTACTAGTTTTTACGGATGCGACTGCAATCTGACCATCCAACCTAGCGGACAAAATTAAACCATATTTTTATACTGTTAGAAGTTGCTCAAGCCTCTAACTTCGAAAAAATACGTCGGTCACCGTCACATAATGGCGTCATATTGTAAATAATACAACATTTGTTGAGTACCGTTTACACTATAGAAGAGTGATATAATACTAAATCGAGATTACGTGCTAACAATGGTTTATCCGAAACTATGCCGAATGAACACGTACCAGGAAAAAGCTAACCGTCATGAGGCCGGACACTTCCAACAAATGTCAAATGTCACCATGATATCGGTTTCTATTCCCGCACATCGAACGGATAACGTTAGTATACAATCGCATGTTTGAGTGAATTCGCGCGCGCCATATTACCGATCCTTAATGGGGTCAATTTCTTGCGGGGAGAGGTGAGGTGTCGCGAATCGGTGGGAGGGAGAACGTCCGTTCTAAACGTATATTAATTTTGTGCCGTCGATATAGACATAGACATTTAATCGGCATTAAAGACACGACACATACAACACGCATAAAATATTTTTAAACTACAGTTCGAAAAAATATAAACTTTAAACGATTACACACACATAATAAAAATCACATAATACACTACATCATTACATTATATTTGAGTGGTCAAGGCGTTATGATAGGATTATGTATCGTCATTTCAGAACAGAAATGAGATACATTTATTTGTCAACGCACACATCAACTAACACAGGTGTCGAAGAAACATTTCGTGGGTATCGTAAAGTGGGCAAAGGGAAAGTTTTCAGATCATACCCCTTTTGAGCAAACGGATCAAGAATATTATGCTGAATTTTCCACAAACTCCCCACCAACTCATCATCATCCGTGATGTGACTCGCCCTTATCTCCATGATCGGATTCATCATCATCAACAGCATATATACGTCCCCACTGCAGGGGCTCAGGCTTACTCTCCTACAGAGAGTGTATGGGCCATAGTCCACCACGCGGGCCCAGTGAGGATCGGCAGACTTCACATGTCTGTTCAAGACATGAAGGTTTCCTCACGATGTTTTCCTTCACCGTTAAGCAATCGGATAAAGTACTTGAATTGAAAAACAGCTCATAGGTACACGACTGGATTCGAACCCGGAACACTCAGATTGAGAGTCCGCGCCTTATCCACTACGCCACCGACGCTTGATCGGAGTGATACATGGTAGACGCATCTGCCAGTCTCCTTTATGGCAGCTACGGTACCCCATCGCTATGCCACGTAATATACAATCTACTTCTACATAATATTTATTTAGCAGTATATAAGCTTCTGCTTTATATCACAGATTACTTTATTCATACGAATATTATAAAATACGAACGTGAATATGATTGTTTGTTTGTCCTTATTCCCTTGTAACAGTGGGTCATAATGACTTTTGTATAGGGATAGTTGAAGGTTTAGAAAAGGACATGGGTTACCATTTATCCCGATTGAGCTTAGATACTTTGCGATGTCTAGTCTTAGATAATAAGGTCCCATTAAGGATAAGATCACTTGTTATGAAAGTTATTTGTCTTCATTATGAGTGCCTGCATTAATGTGAGAGCGAGACCTGTCAGGATGGTGGCGTACCATGGGGGACGTTTCCCGGTTTATGAAGAGTTATCCAAACATTCGAAAGTCAAAACGGACAGTTATAAGACGTGTAACAATTTGACAAATTATTTTAACATTTGGATGTATATTGCGTAGTACACGAACCTATATATTGTTGAGCTTTGTTTCTAAACACGTCGCATCGAGCGGAGTGCTTAGTGTAATGATATCACTGTGTAAACGCATTACCGATGTCGATACGTTATCGTGGCGATAGTGGTCACGAGCGAGGGCCCCCGGCTGTCCACCCCCGCCCGGTGCGACCGAACCCCCGCTCTATTTTGTTTGGTTACGAGACAATGTTGCGAACGTGGCGTACTGAAATTGCGAGTAAAACATTGTTTACGAACAAACAAATGACAATCGGACACAAACAATGAATGACAAAAAAATAGAACAAAGGGTTGCGAATTGAATTGCATAGAGCTGGAAAGTTGCTACAATTTTAGAGAGTTCGGCAAAGTTGTAGATTTTGTTGAACCCTGTAGCAATTCAGTTGTTATCAGTGTTCTGTGTGTGTATACATATAAACAATATAGATAGTCTGAATATAATGTGTATTTATCATATATATTTATTATGAAATCTGTTTATCCATTTACATTGTTTCTTTTATTATTCTACAGCTGCGTCGTTTGGAAGAGATCCCTTGTAGCGATACGGCCGAATATTTCTACAGTTTCCTTATTGTTTTTTGTCTGAAGCGAATAGTATTCTTATTGTATCGTATTCAAACAGCGTTGCCAATTGTATAACAAGAAGGGGAAGTTGCTACAATTTTGACTTGAGTAAGAGGCAAAGCAAAGCTGTGGGCAACTTATTAATGCCATAAGGATGCTATTTATTTATTTGTATATATTATTAGCACTTGGTCTTTATCTGACCTGATGCTAAGTGATGGTTTTACGTTGGATAAAAAGCGTGCTCACCCAGAAGCTTCAATCTAATGAGGCGCTGGCTCTACTACCTTTCATACCGGCACACAGCATTGCCTTTAACACTGTTGTTTGGCGGCAGACTTAGGTAACATGGTGGTAGCTAGCTAAGCGGACATAGAAAATGATCTACCACGATCGAGTACCGATAGGTACTGTAGAGAGGGGGAGGTAGCGTAGCTTCGGTAACCGGATCTTGTCCAGAGAAACAGCGTAGTTCTGCTAGAGGGTTTATTAAATAACTCAAAGCATATTACGTGTACAACAGATGGGGCGGACACGCGGACCGAACACACACACTTTAACTATATATTTCTAAGTAGATGCGCACTCGACAACAATACATTCAAGACTTCTCTATTGTTTTACTTCATCTGTCGTCCCTGCGACATATTCTCAAATCAAAATATATATGGAAAGTTCGAGAGATCCTTACTAGCCAGTGCGCATCCACGTAGGCGCCAGCAAGTAGGTTCAACTTCACTACATTGCTACGCCCCAGACAGGAAAATGGATGTCACCATAGGCGACTTCGATTTTCCTTCCATAGGATTACAATTCAGGACTTACCTATGTTAACCTTACTTAGATCTACCTATGTGGGAATTACAATACAGGACGACCTTTGCTAAAGGTTAATTACTTGGAATAGAAGCCAATAATAAACCTCACTGGGAATCGAACCCGGACCTATGGATCGTGTAACCATTAGGCGATAGAGACACTGACATTTTATAACTTTCCAGGCAGTACCAAAATGTTCTAGAATTTCCCAGAACGATTCAATAACAACTGATTTTTTCTTCTTCTCTACCGGGTATAACAGCCGAACTCCTGTAATATTATTGGAAGCTAAGTGTGTATTACGATTGCCACCATGCAATCAGTTCCTCCGAACATTCGGATTTCATCAGACAACCAGTAGATCGTCGATATTGTTATCAATAGTGCTTGTCCGTCGTGACTGGCATATTTATCGCACTTGGTCAAATCACTGCGAGCGTTTTATTTCGCGATGACGAAGGATTTTCGCCTTCTTTGGTGAATGTTGGAAACTATATGATCCGTTATTCAAAGCTATTTTTTTGCTTTTGGCATTGGCTTAATGGATACATGCTTGGACTTACTCGGAAGTCCCAGGTTCGATTCCCACTGGGAACACCTCGGTTTGGTTGTTGGTATTTTCTGTTTCCGCCTGGCTACAACCATGTTACCTAAGTCTGCCGCCAAACATCAATGTATATAGCACTGTTGTGTTCCGGTATGAAAGGTAACAGAGCCAGCGCCTCTTTAGCTCGAGGCTTGGGTGTGCATGCTTACCATACAACGGCAGTATTGTCACTTATCATCAAGTGAGATGAAGGCCAAGCCACATCATGTATTAAAATGCAGATCAATCTAATTTGTATGAGTACACTCTACAAAAAAACCAGAATTCTTATATTTATATAAATTTAGATGTGAATTTATGTTTTACTAGCTTCCGCCCGCGACTTTGTACGCGTGTACTTCAGGATTTATTCTACTTGTTCGATAGGCATAGAAGGCATCTATCTCCATTTCCAGCATAAAGTACAAAATAGTCTTTATTCTGTTACGTAGGCTAATAGTTTAAAGAAACAAAAGAAATTTCAATACCTGACGTAGTACATTCAAATAGTCTTCACACTAATATTATAAACGCGAAAGTTTGTATATACGAATTACATATTCTATGGTCGGTTGCTAGGCAACGCGTTTTTGTTATGCCAAAATTGCCCATGTAATCCCACTAATATTATAAGTGTGATTTTGTACAATTTACACAATATGTCTGTATAAATTATAGCCTATATGTTATTCTGATGTATAAGCTATATTATTGTAAAGTTTCATTCAAATCCATTCAGTAGTTTTTCCGTGAAAGCGTCACAAACATCTAAACATCCAAACTTTCACACTTATAATATTAGTAGGATGACTATTTATTTTCTCCCAAGTTATCTCCTCTATGTCGACATAGTCGTTTCATAACTGCAAAAAGAAGGAGACCATCTGCCGCATGGTATATTATTTCGAATCTGTCGTCGATGCGCAAATAGCCCCGAACCCTAAAAACTACGTCACGTGTGGTAAAAGTCTATCTGGAAAAAAGGGGACAGTTCCAATAAAAAAGTGTATCAATCATACAAGCCGAGATAAGTCGAGGGTAAAACGGCTATATCCGTCCGTCCGTCTGATATTTAGCATTCAGTACATGTACCATATGCCACATAATGTTTAATACCTTTTGTGAACATGCGTAGATCATCATCGACATTACCATTTTCAAAAGTAATAAAAAAAGCTTTTTTCCATCCGTAATCAATTCAAGGACTGGACATTTGCTAAAATGGTCGATTCAATAAAGGGTATCTCTATAAGTGGTCAATTCAAGTCAGGACCATTTCAAAATTAAATTTAAGTGTGTCTAATTTTATAGCTATGAATAAGCTTTGACTCGCGTTTGTGGGAAATAATTTTTCTATCAAGTTGTCGTAGCATCGGTGGCGCAATGGATAAGGCGCGGACTCTCAATCTGAGGGTTCCGGGTTCGAATCCAGCCGTATGCCTATGAGTTGTTTTTTAATTCAAGTACATTATCCGATTACTTAACGGTGAAGGAAAACATCGTAAGGAAACCTGCATGTCTTGAACAGGCATGTGAAGTCCGTCAATCCGCACAGGGCCCGCGAGGTGTACTATGTCCCATACACTCTCTGTAGGAGAGTAGGCCTGAGACCCTGCAGTGGGGACGTATGTATAAGCTGTTGATGAATTTTGTGTCAGGCTCATTATCTACGTATGTTGCCAAACAGCAGTGTTAATAGCACTGATATGTTCTGGCAATGCATGATGCAAAAACTCTCTTAACATTAAATTTATAGATATTTGGGCACAAAAAATTATAATATCTTGATAAACAGCTTTCTTGTGGCTTTTAGGTTCTCTTGTCATCTTCTCGGCTGAAAGAGGTCTCGATTATACAGAAATGGGCCCCTGTTCCGATAAAATGTATGAAACATATAACGGATGTTTTATACATTTTACTGTTCTGAGATGCTGTGCTAATAGATTGAGTAAATTTATAGTACTCTATGCTTCTACGGAGCCATTCGCACATGTCGCTTCGACACGCGCTTACCATATCCAATGAGAAAGAAATCGATCCCAACTGAATCGGAACTATTGTTTTTCAAATATGGGTTAGTCGTTCGTAGAGGCACTTGTGTCGTAGGGGCTGCTACGATATGCTACGAGTCGTAGTATATGCTACGAAAGGCGTGATTGTTTTTTCAAACGAAAAACTGCGGATTATTTTGCAGCAAGTTGCCGTAAATACTTTTACCAGTTTTTAATGAACGATTAAAATTAATTAAAATATACAATGGAAACAATTTTTATTATATTTGTTAATGTTTTTTTTTAATTTTGTTTAACTTTATGTGGGATTCTGTTTCAAATACAAAGTCATAATAAATATTTAGAATGATAAAAAATATTCAAAATATGTTCACAACGAACATGCTCTTCGTGTCATTTCTAATATTTAGCACTCTTTGCAAACGGATTGGTGATCGCAGAAATATGTATTAGAATAAAACGTTATCAATATCAAATTATGAATCTTGTGATTAAAAGCATGCTTGTTGAAAATCTAATATTTTTACTCTATTTATTAAGTCCACCAAGTGTGACCAGCGCGGATTGGTAGACTTCACACACACCTTTGAATTTCTTCTCAGGAGTGTGCAGGTTTACTCACGATGTTTGCCTTCACCGAATTAACACATACTCGTAGAAAAGTAATTTTAGGCACACAATAGTAGCGCTTCAATTAAACTAAAAGAGCTATTATTTAGTCTCCTCCACAACTTAAAGACAGTTGCTTTGAAACGTCCAACATTTTATAGTTGTCTGTAACAGGAACAGGGACTTACAGAGCAAAGTCCTTTAAAGTCCACCCTTTCAACCCGTTTAATTTCCGTTCTCTCCGTTAAAGCTCTACTCTCACTTTATTTTTATCATTTAATGTTAGGATTCCTTGCTCGACGACATTACTCCCTTACTTTCTTTTAGAGTACGAGATAAGATATGATAAATTGGTTTAAATGTGGTACGTTACAGCTGCTCAAATATATTAAGCTATACCTGACATTTAGTCAAATATATTTAGCAGAATAATGTTATAATCTAGTCGTCATTTAGATACAACAATATGATGTCAGCGTGTTCTGGACAAGGCAGACACGTACGAATGCAATGGTGTAAACTTGGATTTCATCTGAGCTGATGTTAAGTTAGTTAGCTGTTGTAATGTTTTTTTCGTTATCCTTTTTAAAGTCCCTTGGTTTCGTTATTTTGTAAATAATTTAGTTCATTGTAGTTTGTTTTTCATAGTCTTCTACTTTAAGATTTTCACTAGTAGCGTTAAGACTGCCTATCTGTGCTAAATCGTTCGTTATTGTGTGATAGTGTGCGTGTTTACTCCCTTCGTGATTAATTTAGATGAATACATACAGAGATAAATAACTTTTTCGTATCATTTCAGTCTTTGCACATTAACTGCGTTTTGTCCTTCTGGACATGCCCCGTGGCGAAAAAATGTACTTATTTACGCTACAGTATTATGTATGGGCAATCAACTAGCCTGTAGTGACATACCAACTATTTTATAATGCACTAAACGGAATCATGACGCAATGTGGAAAATGACTAAACATGTTTGCCCGCAACTTCATCCGCGTGGACTTCAGAAGTTATCCCACGGAAACGTCTTCAGGATAAATATTTGCCTATGGATTTTTACAAAAATCTAGTTATGTGACTCTTCGTTACCACGTAAGGTAGGGACAAACAAACTAACAAAATCAATTTAGCATTTATAATATTAATACGGATGAAGACTAAGTGCTAATCGATTAAACTATTTAAAAAAGTTACGTGTAAAGTATGAAGGAACCTTCCACGTCCAGATAAGTAATATCTTGTTCTAGTTAACATAATTATTACCATTGTTTTGAATATACGGGTGTTTTATGACTAAATACGCACAAATTTAATTTGTATGCGTTATCTACTCGTATACTGCTACCCTTATTCGGGCTCCCGAATACATTTTGAATGCAGTAAACGAACAGTTCCTTAAATGTAAATCATTAATACTATAAGCTTACGTAAACCTCGTAGTTATGACATCGTGCGCGGAAACCGCGTTCCAGGATTACGCGTAATGTTTCTCGTAATACGCATCACGACAATATTTGTTTCCAGATCATTTTGATTGAAATGCATTCGCATGCGTAATTGAATAATGTGTTATTTTGACAGTAACGGACATATTAGGTCATAATAGGTCACGCTCAAGAAGAGTACTTTAAAAAATCTTTTTATTCATTTGGGACTTTTGTCCTTCTGGAGATGTCAGACCCGTTATGACAAAACTTACTTATCTACGCTACGCTATTGTGTTGGCAAGAAATTATGAGAACCAAATGAGAACCATCAACCAACCTGTACATGGACACATGCTGCTTTTGATCTTACGATAAGTCGTGTCCCTAAATAAATCCCCATATCACACCGAGAAAGTCGTAAAAGGCGACTAAAACTGATCGAAATATGGACAGCTATGAAATTATCTAATGGAAAGTCTGATGGGGCTATCTATGGAGGGACATGTCCAACAGTGGACTCATGTAGCGGATTACAAAGTTGATCAACGTGGACAGCTACGCGTTAATCTTTGAGCCAATCAGATTATACAAAGTCATATCCGTACTATACCCAAAGATATATATTAAATGGTATTCTATGGTACAAATACATTTAGATAGATTATTTCAAGCTGAACAATTTATCGACACTGGATGACGAGTGTCATATTAATGAAAGCATTTTATTTTTATTATTGTTTATTGCACATAATAATAATTAAAAAGTCAATTATAACTTCAATTGTATAATTAGTGTGGCCTATCCCTTACAAGAGATTTCTCCCGGCACTCACACTGAAGCTTTCAAAAATAAATATACTGTAAGTAGACAGACAGATAGTAGATAAAAAAGTATATATTAAAGAAGATTTATGAATTTTTATGTATGAAAAAGATAAGACAATAGCCACATTCGTACGTCTTGTAACACATCGCCCCGGTTTTCTACAGCTGAAATGTTGTCCTGTACGTTAAATAATACAGTACGAAAAGCTTTTTTCCCTAAAAGTATAACCTAAATGACGCCATTCGCTTAATTGTGGCACATAATTTACGACCGAAAATGCATATTTATCTTATTCTGTCTTATGTCAAATCAATGATGTTAGAAAGGCTAGAATATGGTTATTTGGATCCTAATTCATATTCATTGTTTTCAGGTCAGCTGCTGCGGCGACGCCACCAGGGAGGCAGAGGGCGAGGAGGCCCAGATCCCCGTCGGAGAAAGGCTTCCTGGTGATGGTTCCAGCTGCACCGCTCCCGAAGAACAGGTATGATAAGATAGCACAGCATAATTCAGCAAAACAATTCAGGAAAGATAGTAGATATGACGAAGGGATTTGCTATACCCGTGCACTAAAATTATGTACCCAAACGCCCCAAAACCTAAATAAACTTGATATTTTAGGCATACTGTGGTTTGATTCTGACAGTGAATGAATAGCAACTTTATTTTTCTATTTTATGAAGAGTGAATAAATGAAAAAACAAACTCTTCTCCCGGTCCTCAAACCCTATCTCCTCTCGGAGCGTTCGCATAGTTTTGACATTCTCAGTGCAAAATACTCGTAAATATAATAATTCTTCCATCCACGACGGGGGATAATCTTTTTACCTCCAAGCAAATTTTGCACGCCACGAGTAATATGGCTAGATTTGTAGGCCTTAATTAATTTTTTATTTAGTTTACCATCTTTGAAAAAAAATAGTTAAAAAAGTAATTATACTGGTGTAGTAAAAGTTTGAAATAAAATGTTTGTGTTGTCTTTGTCTTGGTTGTGCAGCAGAGGGTCAGCGACGACGATGCATCTACTGACAGCACAAGGAACAGCGTGGGACCCTTCAAAGAAGAATATACAGGTATCAGCTACTAGCTATGAGCACATCATTTTTGCTCACGACACGACGGCATAACCAACCTTGATGAAATTTGTCATGCACGGAGCATTACTACTGTTATCCCTGTGAATTATTACTGAGAGAAGTCTCCTGAAGTTCACGCCAATGGAATCATAACCCAAAAGTCGTATATGTAAGACACAAAATAAACTGAAAGGTGGATAAATTCCGAATGTGTTTATTAGACAGTGTAATTAATTTGACTTGTTGCATGCACAAATAGACTAAGTTTTAATAATAAAATTCAAGTAAAAAATAACCTAAAAACTATTACTGTATGGTGTATTTTTGCAGTGGACACAGAAGGAATGCTCAGAACTGGAAAATATTACAAAGGAATATTTTGGCCCTCCATAACTAATAGCTTTAAGGTAAGCATCGATACATACAATTTAAGTAAACAAAATGACATAATAGACTTTTAAAAGGCACCTATATAAAGAAAATTCTATACCAATTACTTGATAAGTTTATGACTGATCTTAATTGATTTTTTCATATCATTTCGACAGTGGGGTTCCCTATGATGAATTAATCACGATTAAATAAACCAAAAGTTAACAAAGGAGAATTGAACCGTTTTTTGTGTTTCAGGATGAAACCGTAGAGTCAGCATATCAAAGGTACTCCAGAAGACAAAGGCAGAGGTCTCTAATAATGGTCAACTTAGTAGATTTAGCACTAAAAGTAAGTTGAAACGAATCATTCTCATACCTACAGTTTAAACAATCAGCCGCTCACTCAACACACACACTCTCATATGCGCGCACACACACACACTCCATGTGTTAAATGTAATCCAATTGGACAAAAATCTGATGTATTTTATAAATTATCGTATCATGATGTTAAGTGACGATGAAGTCGATCTAGTCTGTTTTATCTAGTCCCGTTGATCTAGTCTAAAAGGTATATGCCTATAAGGACATTCAAACAATATTCCCGATACCTCTTTCTTGAATTTTTACTAACTTTTACATTTCGTCTAGACAATCAGATTTATTATGAGATAATTTTGTAGCATAATTTAACTGTTTTAGTTCTGTAGAGCGACTTATGAGGGACCATAAAACCTATTCCATGAGACCTAAAAAAGGTTTTCCCGCACTGAGTCTTCAAATTGAATAATAATTACATTACGTGTAATTGCGTTTGTTCCAGATCTGCTTGTCGCTGACATACACTCTAACTAACACCACAAGTAAGTATATATAAGATAAATAATAATCCCATAATGCACAAAACTATCTGCCGAAATTTCAAGAGTCCATAGCGGCGCATTTCCACATTTCTACAATAATTTTAAAACCAAGACGGACTTTTTGTAGTCATTGCTGGTTTACGGTTTGTCGATCCATTAAGAATTCTTGTTTAGATTCTGTGTAGTTATCATAAATTGAACCGCCTAAAGCGGTCACTTCTAGCTGTTTTACAGTATGGAACGCTAAAAATGATTCATGAACTACTAGACTTTCTGTTCTGACTTGTTACGTATACGTATACGTCTTCTATAAGTTTTCATCTTAGATCATGAAATATGTGAACTCTTATTGAACTAAACGACGATAACGAGATACATATTTCTAGCGGGTATGGCAGCGAGCGAGCGTTCCTCGAGCGCACATTTTTTGTATCGAGAATTCTGATTCCGGTGATCAGTTGCCAGTCAGTGGAGTAGCAACATAATTTTAGTTGGTGGTAGGGCATTTTATGTATCCGTCTGAATAGCTACCAAATCTGCCAAACAACAGTCTGAATAGCACTGTTGAATGAAAGTCAGAGAGAGCGTCTCATAAGCTCGAGGCCTTACCCTCAAACAGCCCTACGGTCCTTACAGCGATGGAGAGTGGATACATATTTTTGTACTCGAGTGTACAATCTGCTGCACAGTGCAGTGTGTTGATGTTGTAAGTGTTACGTTTGTTGTAATCATCGTAGAGCCAGATTCGTACACGATAGCGTCGACGGCTGCGTTCGCGGCGCTGAACGTGGGCGTGTGCCTGCTGGGGTGCTGGCGGTGCTTCGCAAACAACTACCTGCACTGGGCAGCCGCTGCAACGTGGATACTGCTCATCGCGCAGGGTATGTACGAATGAACAGTTTATCTTATACCTTCGTATTACTCGACCCTAGCGCCCTAGCCAACTTTTGGATACGCCCTAGAGCACTCATAGACACATTGTAGAGTACTTACATCTTCACAACACCTTTTTTACTCTAAAATTAAAGTCCTTTCACAAAGGGTTCTCGCACTGAAAATTAAAACAATATTCATTCATAACTACGCAAAAACGTTGAATCAAAGCATTAGAAAATGATGTATAAGGCAATGTTAACATTTAAATAAATATTTGACATACTGATTTAATTTGACATACTGTTTTAAATTTGACATACTATTTTAAATTTGACATACAATTTTAAGTTACAAATTTGACATCATTCATAATTGTACCAACCATGGGTGATCTACGGAAAGCCCACTTTGTTAACATTGTTTTCCTTAACGTTTCAGGTCTGAGCGGTAAAGGCATAGGCCTCCAGTCGCCTGAGAACCAAGTGTGGTACATGCTGTTCATAATCTTCGTGCCGTACGCCATGCTGCCGCTGTCGCTGGGCTGGTGCATCGTCATCGGCCTGCTGACGTCAGTGTCGCACGTGCTAGCCACTGCCGTCAAGATCAGAGATGAAGCCGCCATGAGCCCTTTTGCGGTAAGATACAGAGGTCTACATTTGTAGCTCGATTGGCTCGGCAGTATAAAGCACTGCCAGGGTCTTAGCTCAGAGTATTTGGGAGTTTTAAGAGTATATTAGGTAACTTAAGGTTTAAGGTTTACTAAGGTTAACCATATTTACTTTTCTACCGTACAGGCTGACTCGTGTGGTATGCGCCTTCTAATCAGCAATGCCTTACTCTACTCCGCTGTGAACTTTGCTGGCATGTACGCGAAGTACCTGGCTGACTGGGGACAGAGGAAAGCCTTCCTGGAAACGCACAAGTCCATGGTTACAAGACAGAGAACGAAAAAGGAAAGCGATCGACAGTGGAAGCTGTTCCAAAGTGGTGAGTTAAGCTAGCAACAGGCTGTGATACCATGGCCCTGATACCTACCCAATCATCATCATCAGCCGGGAAACGTACACTGCTGGACATTGGACTCCTTCATGGCACGCCACGTCGACCGGTCCTGAGCCACCTGCATCCAGCGACTTCATGAGACTCTAACCAGGTCGTCGGTCCATCTAGTAGGGGGACGGCCTGGTAGACGTTTCCCGGTACATGGTCGCCATACCTATCCAAACTAATATTTTAAATGCAAAAGTTAATTTGTTTGTTCTTCCTTCCCGTAATTACGAAGGATCAGAATGGCTTGATTCGTATAGGACTGGAAAATGACTAGACTACTTTTTATCCCGATCAAGCAAGTAGTTCCCGTGGGATACTTTCCGAAGTCCAAGCGGAAGAAGTCGCGGGCAAAAGCTAGTATTCCAATAATAATACATGACGATTCAAATAATTATGTTTCCTATAGAATTGGGTACGTTTGGGTATTTGGAAAGAATGAATAGGACTGTTCTTTCGATATAAAATATTCAACATCTTTTAAATAACAATCTATTGAGTATTTCTTTTCTTACAGTGATACCAGACTTCTTGGCCAAGGAGATATACAGCCACGTGTCAAAAGTAAAAGGTGAATTCCAGGAGCAGCAATTTAACAATCTCTACATACAGAGGCATCAAGACGTGTCCATTCTATACGCTGATATTAAAGGATTTACCGGTAAGTCTCGTTTTCACTAATTGATTGTAAATGAAGACGAATGTAACTTTTGGATTTTGTTACAGAGTTATCAAGTAAATGCAGCGCTCAGGAACTAGTCAAGTTATTAAATGAACTCTTCGCGCGATTCGATAGGTTGGCATCGGTGAGAATCTTTATGTTTATTTATTGTCTGCGTACAAATAAATTTACAAATAAAAAAAACCTTTACCATTTCATTTATGTTTTTTTTCATTTCATTCATCTGCATGAATCTACTGTTGGTCATGAGCTTCTATCATATTCCGCCAAATTTCTATGAGGGGATTTGACATACTCACAGTCACCTCGCTTTTCCGTTCAGCCGTTCGGTTCCACTGCCAAGTAAAACATCAATCTTACTGCAATGAAAATAGATAAGTTATCATTATTAATTTTTACCTAACTCTTTTGGATTGACATCTACTATTATCTCTGGCAGGAAAACCACTGTCTCCGCATCAAATTGTTAGGTGACTGCTACTTCTGCGTGAGTGGACTCCCAGAAAAGAGGGAGGACCATGCACATTGTTGTGTCAACATGGGACTACATATGATCAGAGCTATTAGAGACGTCAGATATAACGCACAGGTATTTTATTTAATCCCTAAATTAGCTTTTAAGAGCTGCTTTGCACTAAACTTTGCTGCAATTTGCATTACCCTAAGCGCTAGAATCCGATTTTCTACGGAAGGTCAAGTTGTGTCTTATTTTTACTACTAACTGTGATATCTTACTTAGATATGTTAACATTGCAGGTAGACTTGGATATGCGGATTGGTATCCACAGCGGCACAGTTTTATGCGGAGTCTTGGGTCTTCTCAAGTGGCAATTCGATCTCTGGTCACATGATGTGACCATCGCTAACCACATGGAAAGTGGGGGATTACCAGGGTAAGATTTAATTAATCAATCTGAATCAACCCATGTATGAATACGAAAAAAGTACATTTTTCCTATTACCATTTTATTTAAAGAAGCTGGAAATCTGAGTCGATTGCCGTAGAATATTCGGATGAATGAATTTGATACTGGCTTTCGTTGCTGACCTTCTATTTCCACCAGCATGTTTAAAAATCTATTTATTGGAGGATTTTATACTAAGTACATTCAAAACCCTATCATACCCAATTATTTTTATTCAGAGGGTCGTACTGACGACAAGCTTCGAACAGTTTGTACAAAGCTACTGCCATCTCAAAAATTACTACACAAATTACTTTGTGCAACCCCAACATTCATGAGTGTCAAATCGCACCACGTCCCTTTCTACCCTATTCTTGTCATACTTCGTCAACAATATCCACCAGACTTGCTACTAGCAACAATACAACGACTGAAATAATAATAAAATCGCGTGACGACCAATTCATTCTTCTACGTACTTTCCAGCCGCGTGCATATATCAGCGACGACTCTGGAGTGTCTCAAAGGAGCGTTTGAAGTGGAAGTGGGGGACGGGGGGACCAGAGACCCATATATAAAAGAGCTAAATCTGACTACATACCTCATAAGGTCCACGGAACAGCCTAGGAGAACTAGAAATCGCTCTAAGAATAAGTAAGTTGTATTTTATTGAAGTATTCATTGGCATCGCGGACTCTAAACTTTCATTGACTCGACCGAACATAAGATTTAGAACTAATGTAAATATCCAGCCTTCTTTCATCATCAGCCGGGAAACGTCCACTGCTGGACATAGGCCTCCTTTATGGTATGCCACATTGACCTGTCCTGAGCCACTTGCATCCAGCGACTCCCCGCTACCTTAACCAGGTAGTCAGTCCATCTAGTAGAGGGACGGCCCGGTACAAGCCGGTGGTCGCTACTCGAGAACTTTTATTCCCCATCATTTAACAGTTCCTCGAGCGATTTCCACTTCAGCTCACTGACTCGTCGAGCTATCTCGATGACCCTTGTTCATCTGCGGATTGACTACGATTGCTTTACTCATATATAATTATAAAAATCTTTATTGACATTTTTTTAGTGTTCAAACGACGGCACAACAGCTTTGGGATGCCATCCCGCGAAGGCCTAGCAGCAGCATAGAAGATGAAATGACGGTTGACTGGATTCCAGAGATGCCTTTCCAAAACGTAAGACGTTGAAATATAATCTGAAAACATTATTTATTATGTAAAATACGCCTTGCCACAATATTTCATCTGCGGCTCTTTTGTGGAGGCTACCAACCACCATGGCCTTAGCTGCATAAGATGCGCCGGTAGGTTCCCTCGCCACCACGCCTTAAATTATATTTTAGTAAGAGCCCTGGTCTCAGCCAATGTTCCTTGTGTTTTGGAGCCCCCAGAACATTCTCGTTCCGACGGCAAGAGGCCGGAAGGTCGGACGGTCTTACGCTGGTTCCTTGGCAAAGACGCAGCCTTGTTTGGGACGCTACTTGTGTCAGCACTTTTGCTCCGTCCCACTTGAGTCTGACCGTTCTCTCGTCTGGCGCAGCGGCCGAGAGTGCAGCTAGACTCAAGCACAGTAAATGCTCTTGTCTGGAACCATCTTATGACTTTGTGCTTTTTTTTAAATGGTCCTTGGTGCTCCGAAGCGAAGGCTTTTTTAAAGTTCTCTGCCGCCGTCTAAGGGAAAAGGGTTGCTCTACCCGCTCCGAGTCGTACCTGGCTCAACGTATCTTCCTGGCCATTCAACGAGGCCACGCTGCCAGCGGCACGTTTGACTCGGATAGTCGATCCCGTTTTCTAGATTAGATTTTAATTGCAAATAACTATTATTGTATTTCTCTTCTTTTATTTGTTTTTAATAATTAAATTCGTCTTATTTAAAATAATAATAAAAAATCACGTCAAGCAAAAATGTACTATGGGTTTATTGCCGGTTTATTGACGGTGCCTATTTGTGGCATCGTTAGCAAAAACAGTTTGACTGTAGTCGGTACCTTTGTTTTCAGTATTACTCTAATGGTGCGGCCGATGTGGTGAGAATACGACGCCAGCGACGAAATCAAGATGCGGAGTTGGGACAAGACTCGGATGAGGTTCCGGATCTGTCCGAGGTAACTATAGTCAAATATTGATTTCATCATCATCATCATCAGCCGGGAAACGTCCACTGCTGGACATATGCCTCCCTCATGGTACGCCACATCGACCGGTCCCGAGCCACCTGCATCCAGCGAATCCCCGCGACTCTAACCAGTCGTCCTTATCGTCGGTCCACTCTAACCAAATATTGATTTATATTATATTAATAAATGTGATAACTATAAGGCTTGGCAGCAGGTGGTTGAGGCAGGCATCATATGGCGATGGGACAAAGGTTTACGCTGCTGAGTATTCCTTGTCTTTGGTTTGCCACTTTTACGACACTCATGAACAGTTAGAGAGATTAAAATCAAACAATTCTTGGGTTCAAATCAATGTACTGACATAAAACAAAAACAAAATCAAACCATGAAGTTCGGCGTCGGTAACATGAACCGTAATTCCATTTTGATTTTTTGATGGTTACATACATTTTTATTATCCACAAAAACATTTTCTTACTTCCCGAACAAATTATTTAGTAAATTATGTTCAGCAGTGGATGATTCCCGATTGAAGATCATAGAGCAAAAACAAATTGTAAAAAACAGTGATTTCTTAGTCATCTAGAAACAATCTACAATATTTTTAATAACCATGAATCGTGTTTTCAGGAGGACGATGTAATCAACAACATTGAAGTAAGCAGTAATCGTCGAATGCGTATAGACAACATGCAGCTCTGGTCGCTGCGGTTTAGACGTCATACGCTAGAACAACGGTTCGGGCGACTCAATGAGAGCACCTTCAAGTCAAATATCATGTGCTGCTTGGTGCTATGGTTGTTCATCTGTGCTGTGCAGTTTGTTATGCATTACAAGTAAGTTATCTTAAACAATAGATAAAGATCAAAAAAACTGCTCCAAATAATATTACAATGACTTTAATAAGCCACAATCGAGGTCTTGGTTCGATCCTGGATCCAATGAGTTCCAATTCGTTATTTGGAATTTACGTACGAACGATAAAACTCATTACCATTGGCTTTTCGGTGAAGGAAAACATCGTGAGGAAACCTGCACACCTCTGAGAAGAAATTCAAAGGTGTGTGTGAAGTCATTAAGAGGGTATGCTGGTGTCAAAGCGCCCATACAAACGTAGTCCAGTCATATTTTGAGTATTAAGCTATGAAAATCTATGAAATTTTCAAGACACAATCTAGAAACAAATCTCTGTGTCGGTGGTGAGTCAGATTTTCGTTTCGCAAATATATACTTCCAGGGCGTCAAATTATTGTATTTTTCGGTAATAAAAAGCCCCAACTTTGAACCTGATTTACAAGAGTATGAATCAATTTAGAACAATTTGGAAAAACCACCGACATCTGAAATTTTATTAATATACTGTATTAAAAAAATGGTTACATAATATACTGTATCCTTCAAATGATCCCTGGACTACGAAACATCCAAATAACGGGTGGATAACTTCGCGTAGTGTATGCTGTCTCACCGTACGCGCTCGGGTAGGATAGGGCTCGGATAGGGACAGCTACAAAACAATGCAACCTTGAACGCGGCCACGTGGTCTAACCAACATAGCCTCTTAAGAGGCCAATGAAGCAAAGTCTCCGTAGAATAGTAGGTATTTGAATATGTTATTGCTGTCGCGATTCGGTACGCACACATACAGCCTTTCACATGCTTTCACTCACACAAATAACGCTGCATAACATCCCAAAGAGGCCCCTGCGCGCCGCGCATAGTCGCTACCCCTCCGCCTGGGCTAGAGTGTATTTTTCAAAATTATAATAAACTTGACGTGAGCGTGCGTCAACCCTTGTTTTACGTTTTGAGAAATTATTGTTCGCATATTGGTTTAGTCTCGACATACTGTGGTTGTATTTGATATAATTGACTAGTAAGTACCTATCACATATAAATACAATATAAATTATGGCGTTGCTATTTTAGGGTTCTACGGTCAACAAAGAAACCTTTTAGTTTCACCATATCCGAACGTTCGTCTTCCAACGATACTTTAGGTGACCTAGAGGTGTTTTAGTACCTAGAGTGCTAGAGTCTAAGGACTAACAAGTTAAAGCGTTCAAAAAGAACTAGAAACCGACTTCAACTGCCCTAAAAGTCTACTTTTATTAAGGAAAATTTAAGATGTATATTGTTTTCTCATGGATTCCATTCTAAGAACCGGACCAAATTGAAATGGGACCACATGGAAAGCATCAGCTTTCAAATAATAAAGAATCATCCAAATCGGTTCACCCAGTGAAAAGCTCTGAGGTAACAAACATTTAACTAATAGAATAGTATAGAAATAATTTATTCGGCATACAGATTACAGTACAGTTAAAACATTAATTTTAAATTTGCTCTGCTGCACTGCAACGCCGAAATACACACTTAACATTCCCAGTCTCAAAAACTACTGAACCGATTTTGATGAAACTTGCAGTCTTCCCTAAGTTTTACAATACCTAGGTAAACAAAAAAGGGATTATTTAAATCGAACTTGTAGTTCCGGATATATAAAAAATAAATTAAATAAAATAGCCTTTATTGCTGAACTAATTTTTTGTTACAATTTTCTTAAAAATATGCTTACTTTATACGTTACTTATCTTTTTATATTAAGTATCAGTAACCGGTCGTTCCTACATTTCAGCTTGTCTTTCGACATAGGCCTCCTCTAAGGATTTCCACTCTATTCTATCTTTCGCTATGCGGGTCCATGTTGGACCCGCCACTTGTCTGATGTCGTCCTCCCATCTTCTAGTCTGTCTGCCTCTTTTTCTTTTGCTATCTCGTGGTTGCCATTCAGTTATTAGTCTTGTCCATTTCTACATACTCTATTTCTCCATTATTTACTGTTATGGGCTCTGTTTGTGAGGAATTTGACATTACTTTTGTTTTCGTTAAGTTCGTTGACAGGCCTGCTTTCTCGCTCTCTTCCGCTAACTGTTGGAACATTGTCTGTAGGGTTTTCGGGTTTTCCGAAAGTAAGATCAGGTTGTCTGCAAAGCGTAGGTGACTCAGCTTTTTGCCATTTATATTTAGTCCTTTATTCGTCCAATCCAGATTTGTGAATATCATTTCCAGGATAGCTGAAAATATTTTTGGTAAAATTGGGTCTCCCTGGCGTACCCCTCTCTCAATCGAAAATTCTTCGCCTGTAGATTCTAGCTTCACTTGTGCGGTGCTTTTTGTGTATATGTTTTTCAGTATTCTTATGTATTTTGCATGTACGCCTTGTTTTTCCAGTGCGTCCCAGATAAATCTATGTTCGAGTGTGTCGAATGCTTTGTTGAAATCCACGAACCCTATGTGTGTTTTTCTTTTGTGTGTGTGTTCCGGATATATGCGAGGACAAATAAACATACACTTTAGAAATTTGGCACACTTCTTTAGAAGCTGGTATAGACTAACATATATGAAAACTGGGCAGTTCTGGAAATATTACATACATACAGGTCGCATTGATAACCTCTTTTTTTGAAGTCGGTTAAAAAACTGTAATTTCACGACACCTCACACAATAGAATAGACGAGTTAAAAATCCCGTCTTAAGTGTATGAGATGTATAACTGGGAAAAAATATTTCAAGTTTTTATTTGTCGACATGAATAATAATATCGTCGAGATCTATCGTATTTCCTACTGTCATACTTCATATTATACTATTATATTTTAAGTACCTCAAAAGGAAAAAAGGAATCCTTATAGGATCACTGTGATATCGAATACTCCAGTCTGCTGTCCCTTAGATCTGTCAAATAATGAAACTTATAGGTCAACGCAATAAAAAGATATAGCTGTATTTTAGACCATTTCCGTACAAAATGCAATGAACCCAAAATCTATACGGTATTTCCCGTTGACCTAATGTCTTGAAATTTGGCAAGAAGAAAGGTTTTACAGCACAACCATAGGAATAAATCTGAATTTTTTAATTGTAACGCAGTAAAATTGATTTTTTAATGTTTACAAACTTAACTTCGTAATATGTAATTTAGCTTAGAATTTCATTTTCGGTAGAGCATTGTTGGGTGCATATTACCGTACCTATTATTTATGATTTTCAGTATGTCATTAATTCATATTCTGTACGGAATCCTCGGTGCACGAGTCCGACTTGCTCTTGACCGGTTTTTGAGTTGTTGGAGAGCCATTTCAAGCTCTTGCTGGCTGATCTCCGGGATATCTGTGTCGGGTCATATAGTCTCCGTAGCGATTTGTACATGCGATGTCCATATAACTTCTCGTTCTCTCTCAAGACTTTCAATAATAATAAATAACAAAAAATAATATAAAAAAGCTTTTAAAAAAGTTATAAATAAACGGATGTCCATGCAATAAATGTTATGTTTTTTCTGTGTTTTTTTTTCTGTTTAGATATTTTACAGTGGTACGGAACCCTTTGTATGCGAGTCCGACTCGAACTTTAACATTAAAAAAATATTTGAAACATAAGTCACTTATTCATAAATCATATTTAATTATTTGCACGTAACAAAACGTAACAACAACTAAGAATTTCAGGGAAAATGTTCTGTTCTAGAGATAAAATAAATTTCCTTAGAATTATTTGTCTTTATATTTGTTTATTTAGATCAATCTAAACATTAAAACTAACAGGTAAAACCATTATAGCTCGAGAAAGGGTATCTATCGATATATTTTTCCCACCACTATTAGTCGAAAAAATCGATAAAGCTTATTGACATCACTAATGCATGCTTACTTTATTTTTATACATATAATACACAGTATATAGTTGTGATATAGTGTACCCTGCCTCCCGAACCGAACTGTGCGAGAAGGACAGTTGAAGCTTTTTTTGGTATTTGCCTAGTTTTGCCGTGAAATTAAGGGTTTGGGATATAGCTGTTTTCTCAACGAAACGTTAGCCAAATTCAATCATTTTGATCTTATTCTCTTTATCAAAGAATAATCTAGGCCCGTTGGTTTTGCTTTTTCTGAAAATGTTACGTTTACTCTAAATAATGAGTACCATAAGTTGAAAGAAATTTTTTCTGAAATTTTGAGTTTTGAGATGCCCATAATTCTAATTGTAGACAAAATATTGAAAAAAGCAAAACCAACGGGCCTAGATTATTCTTTGATAAAGAGAATAAGATCAAAATGATTGAATTTGGCTAACGTTTCGTTGAGAAAACAGCTATATCCCAAACCCTTAATTTCATATGAAATTTTTTATCTGCTGTTCCCTCTTAATCCGCACTGGGCCCGCGTGTTGGACTCTCTGTAGGAGAGTAGGCGTGCGCCCCTGCAGTGGGGACATATATCGGCTGTTGATGTTGATGATTACAATGAATGTATTTATTCTATTCGCAGCTGTTGGAAACTGTTAGTAGCAATGTCAGTAATGACGATACCGTTGATAGTAATTTTCTTCATAGTAATGATAGAAGAATTTCCCAACATAATGCCACGAGCAGCGAAACTCTCTGCTTGGGTCTCTGGGTCCCGTATGAGAAGAACTATTCACATATGCTGTTACATCACAATTATGTCCATATCTAGGTAAGTGACATATCATAATATCATCTAAATATAGTATAATAAAAATATGAATATAAATCATACACTAATGGAGTTCTAATTAAATTCATTTGTAAACCAAAGACTAAACCTATAGATTACGTAACTCTCATTATCTACATATATTCCAAAAGTATATTTTCTAGTGTAGTAATTGATCCGTATGACGTTGTCAATCATATATCACTGGATCAGCAGTGTCTGCACTCGCCCACGGCTCTTGTAAACTGTCAGTCATTGACACTCTGACACTAACGTTTAGTATACTAACCCATAGACACACAAGACAGAGCATGTACCTGCTGTACCGCATACTATATCTAGTAAAGTTTATTTTAGACTTTAGAATGTAATCCTTGAGAACTGCTCGTTCGAACGTGATAAAATGTAGCCTGTGTTCTTCCTTGCCCTTTCAACTATCCATCTACAAAAAAAATCAGGTCATTTAAAACTCTCTGTTAGGTCGTGAATGTATAAAAAAATGTATTTTTTTTGTGAATTTATCGCATGTTTTAATAGTTATTCTGCTATTCGAGGTTGAGACAAATACAACAAATCGAAAACCATGAATCGGTCCAGCCGTTCTCGAGTTATAAGTGTTTAAACAAATCCAACTTTGTTTTGTAAATAAAGATATTCATTGTCTGAATAACTTTTCTCTATTTCGTTTCAGCACAATCAAACTGTACATCTGCCCAGCCTCGTTCCCGCCCAATGCGACTGAACTGGCCTTACTTTTCAACGAGACCCACTGCAACTTTACCAATGGTAGCTATAGACTCGAGAATGCTACAGAATCGTATGGAGAATGCTATTCACCGGAATACGTTGTTTTTACTTGGATCCTGTGCCTTGTTGCTCTCACATCTATCGTGAAGCTGTATTACTTAGTAAAGACCTGCTTAGCCATCGTTAACGTCGCAATATATTCGGCGTTGCTATTGCAGTACTACGATGTATATTATTTGAGGTCAGTACCTGTGTGTATAGACGAGACAGGGCAACCAAAAAGGTGAGCAATAAATAAAAAGACTTGTTTGCTTGCCTTTTCTAGTACGATTCTAATTATAATGCGCAACGATTCCGGAATCCATCTGTCTGCAGCAGTAGTTCCCAAAGTGGTCCAGGTGGACCCCCAGGGGTCCACGGGAGACTCGACAGGGATCTACGTTAGCGTGATAAAAAATTGGGAGTTCGCAATTTATCTGCTTCCGATAGTAACGAACTAAAATGTTGACCTATCAATGTAGGCAGATAATATTTCAAGAAGCTCAGCGACTGTTACTTGTAAATACTTGCATATTCCATATTCTTTACTTCTTGACATCCACTCACGGCACAATGAATTAATTAAATAATGAATTCTTACTTTTTTTTAAACTCGTGGTTGGAACTCAGCCGTACATCTAATCTTCAAATTCTTTGCCGAGTTTTGGGGATACGGTAGAAATGTAGCTGCAGGGGGTCTACCGGAACGAGATACATTTTGAAAGGGGTCTATAAGAAAATAGTTTGAGAACCTATGGTCTAGTCCCAATAGCACATCTTGCTTGAAATCAAGCTTTGTTTTCTATCTATATCAATGATCACTTCAATTATTGAACTTACTTGTAAGCAGAACTCTAATTGTACTTTATATCCGCTTTATCGAATTTATTAATAAAATATATTTAATAAGTATGCAATGTATCCATCTGTAATTAGCAGGAACAAAGTTGTTTAATAATGTACATACGAGTATATGTAATAAAATACCCAAATATAGCTTTGCGTATATTTATAGACAAATTTAGATGCAAATACTAGCTGGATATACTCGTATATGCTAACGATTACCATAAATAATTAAATCGGTGTAATTTCAGCCAACTACCGTTCTACGTCCAAATGTTGATATTGATGACAATGTTCCTTGTCATCGTAATATACCACGCGAGGTTGGTTGAAGTGACCGCACGCTTAGATTTCTTATGGAAACTTCAAGCTGAAACTGATTTGGACGAAATGAAGGATACACAGAAAACCAATCGACATTTACTGAAGCACATATTGCCGGATCACGTAGTCAACCATTTCTTGAGCAAAGATCGATGTCCAGACGTAAGTTCAAGACATATTTTTAATCTGGATTTATACGACGTGTTCATTGTGTTGTTTATTTTTAGGAACTGTATTCGCAATGGCGTGACGAAGTGGGCGTTATGTTCGCAGGCATTCCCAATTTCCACGAATTCTACTCAGAACAAAAGGCAGTGGACTGTATGCGGTTGCTCAACGAGATCATTTGTAATGTACCAATCAACTTCATTCTTTGCCACGTACTGTCCGTCACGCTTCTTCATCAGCTTAGAGAATAATCTTTGCGATTTATGTTTTTGCAGTTGACTTTGACAAATTACTGATGCAGCCACGATTTAAGACGATTGAGAAGATCAAAACCATCGGCGCAATGTACATGGCTGCGTCGGGGCTTAATCCTAAACATAAGGTAATTGTGATTTCGCATATAAACGTTTCATACTAAATTTCTTTTATCGTAATCTTTTAATGTAGAAAAGCTTTGGCTTTGTGCTGTAACTATCTAAAAATAGGAGGATTATAATGTCGCGAAATGAGTATGACTGCATCAATTTTCATTGTTACACACTATTAATGATTATTGTTCAAAACGCCATCTAGCGCCATTATATACGTAACGGCTGTTGTAGCTGACAATAAAGTTGTACGTTAATGATATTCATCGCTTGACACTATGGCAAACTAACAACTACACTACAGTACAGTGCAATATTGCTTGTGATTATGTTGTTCCATTATATTATTCGTTTATTTCTCTTTCTAAATTTAAGTAATGTGTACCAGAGACAAGAATTCCGTGTGGGGACACCTGGTTACCCACACAGGCCTCGAGCTTAGTTTGGGAACCAGCTCTCCCACAACTACTATATTACTTGTTTAAAAAAAGTGTAACTAGATATATGACGTTGCGGAGAGAGAAAACAAAAACCTTTTTTAAAAAAAACGATCACTTATTTTTACGTAATTGTTACAAAGCATGCTCTATTTTAAAAGATTATGGCCAAAGAAATGTTGTTTGTAAGCATTTCGAGTGATTTCCCGTTAAGAGGCTATGTTGGTAAGACCACGTGGCCGCGTTCAAGGTTGCATTGTTTTGTAGCTGACCCTATCCGAGCCCTATCCTACCCGAGCGCGTACGGTGAGACAGCATACACTACGCGAAGTTATCCACCCGTTATTTGGATGTTTCGTAGTCCAGGGATCATTTGAAGGATACAGTATATTATGTAACCATTTTTTCAATACAGTATATTAATAAAATTTCAGATGTCGGTGGTTTTTCCAAATTGTTATAAATTGATTCATACTCTTGTAAAACAGGTTCAAAGTTGGGGCTTTTTATTACCGAAAAATACAATACTTTGATGCCCTGTAACTCTGCAAGTATATATTTAAACGAAAATCTGACTCACCACCGACACAGATATTTGTTTCTAGATTGTGTCTTGAAAATTTCATAGATTTTCATAGCTTAATACTCAAAATATGACTGGACTACGTTTGTATGGGCGCTTTGACAACAGCATACCCTCTTAATATAAACTCGGAAGTTCGTAAAATTAAAGGCAAAGAAAAGGAAGAACATTTGTGACAAGATTTAATTTTTCAGACTGGAGATGATGACAATGAACACCTGTGCTCTTTAGTAGACTACGCATTTGCACTGCGAGAGGCCCTCGAGGACATTAACAAGCACAGTTTCAATAAGTTCAGACTGAGAGTTGGTGAGTCTCATGAAAGTACTAAACTTTAAACACACATTACTCTGGTGGCAAGACTAATAATTGTATTTGTGCCAGGTATAAGTTGCGGTCCGCTCGTGGGTGGTGTGATCGGCGCCCGCAAGCCAGTCTATGACATTTGGGGGAACACGGTGAACGAGGCTTCACGCATGGAAAGCACCGGAGCTATGGACAGAATACAAGTCACAAAGTATACTAAAATGGTGAGCGTTAGTTCTATAACATCTCTTTCAATACTGTTTGAGACTTTTTGAAGATTAAGATCATATACTTAGCAAAGATCAATATTTAATATACACAAATGTTTTTATTGTACCATTTCAAACTTAGCAAGCGTCCATTTGCATAATCGAGATGATAAGAAATAATTACAATAAAATTTATCTTAATTAGGAATGTTTATGGCGTCAGATTGATTTATTATTGTCCTTTTTTAAATCCCTTGGTTTCGTTAATTTTGTAAATAATTTATTTAATTGTAGTTAAAGTTACATTTTTACCCACGACGGAACGGAGACAGTGTATGCGTTTAGGGTGAGAGGATATGTTTGTTTGTTTGTGTGTACATTTAAATGTAAATAAAATTTATTATTGTATAATGAATATAGTTCAGTTTCAAGTAATCTGGACTCTGTTTTTCTACTAAACTGAAAATAAAATATATTTCTATTAAAAGTTGGAATTAGGTCACGTAATTTGAGCGCACAGTCCTCTTATTGACTATCCTGATTTTATTTATCCAGCTACTAGATCGTTGCGGCTACCAGCTGGAGCCCCGGGGGGCGGTGGAAGTGAAGGGCAAGGGGCGCATGGAAACGTGGTGGGTGGTGCGGCAAAGGGGCGCCGAGGGCAGACCGGCGGTGCCGGCGTATGCACCGCCGAGGTCGCTCGCCGCCGTCGTGTACACAATGCTACAAGCCAGGAAGAGAATCTACACCCACCCGCTGGATGGCAACGCGTCGCAACGTTAGTGGATTTCCTTTTTGTTTATTTGCATTGGAATATGGCTCAGGCTCACATTTGCAAGGGTCTACTATCGAAATATATACCTTATCTCCGAGATTGTTGACGATAAATCACACCTCGGACATTGTTTAAAAATGGCGTGATATCGCGACTTATTCCCATACATCTAATTGATAACGTTTGTACACACGCGGGAGTGTGGGTTACCGATGCCGAGAGCTAACCTACGATCATTTTAGTACACTCATTATAGTGCTCGCGGGGTCTGCTGCTCGTCGACTTTGTCCCGCGGTGAAGCTGTCCACCGTTTACAATAGGCCTGTTTCCACTAAGAATAAATTACTTAGTTTATAGTTTCTAATTATAAATGAAGAGACGAAGATAAGAAAAAACCAGTATATTTCTCAAAAAAGTTAAAGATTATTAATATTTTTAGAAAATGGATTCGAAAAAAATAGGCATTAGGTCACGTGACAGCGAACACGAAGAACGCGGCGCAAGAAAGTGTGACGTCACGCCTCGCTAAACATCATTGTTGTTGTTGACGTTTTCATACCACAGAGCAGGTTATTTCGCGAGCTGTGACGTCATTCAAGACGCCATGACACTATTCAGCGTTTTCGAGGGAAATATAAATTGCTTTTTTTAAATACAAAATACGTAATGTAAATATTGCTATTTCTTTAAAATATAGTTTTTTTTGGGATAAAATAGATATTAAAGTATATAATTAACCAAGTTTTCAAATTTAGTCAACTAGCCTATGGTATGGTAATTGTCGCGAAATCCGAGAAAACTGCGTAAAACAGACTTTTCGTAAAGGTTAGGTTGGTAGCATGAAGGGCAGAGGGGGTGAAGGGGGGAAGAGAATAACGATGATGTCGCGGAGAGCGAGCGAACAAGTTCGAGGAAGAGATATTTTGTGGTAACAGAAGTAAATGGGACAGCAGGAGGCTGCGGTCCATGGGTGAAAGTAAGGAAAGGACACCGAGGATGTTGCGACTGTCGGTAAGATGGTGACAGTCCTGGTAAGTGACCTTATACATAACTTAGGACAGATCTGGTGGTATGGGCTGGCTATATGGGGAGGCAAAGAGAGGCCAGTTGGGGACTTGGTCCCCGAACCAAAGGGTTATTCAGATAACCACGGGTGGTTAAGCCACAAAATTAACATCAGTACATGCATACACATTTACTACATTGTAACCTAACACTATACACACATCTTACACTCAGGCTCAAAAGGTTTATCGCTAGACAATGCGACAGTAATGGTAAACAGAAAGCATCTATGAAAATACATAACAAATATAATATGGTAGATGACAACAAATCTGATTGGGGTTAAATTGTATTTTATACCAATAAAGGTGATTATAAAAGTCCTAAATTTTTTTAAATATCTAATATATATTTTTTACTTGATTTTTTTAGCATATAAAGCCCGCAAAATTCGAAAACTGACCATTACTCAAATTAAATTTTTTATTCCATTTTGTTTTTTCATTACACTGTAAAGATTTTTTAAAGTAAGGACGTGATCACATAAAACATTATTTTAAGAGATAATTACAATATTGTTACAAGTACCACTCGTTCTCAACTTCAACGCTAATCCGTTACGTCACGGTTTTGTACCGATTTGTATGGAGCGTTTTTCACCGCGAGACTAGAATCTCTAACAAAATAGTATCAGATAAAGACAGTAGTATTCGTATCAATTACGTTATTTCAGCAACCAAGCGTGGCGGCAGCATGCACGGCGGGACCGCCCCCCGCCATTACTCTGCTGAGTTACGTCGGTCCAGGTCGAAACGAGCCACCACAGGGTAAGAACAAAACGATTACCATTTACGAGTTCGATGAATAGATAAAAAAATTCAATGTTCATGAATATAAAGCGAGGTTGGAGTTCATTTCGTCATTTTAATTTCATTACATATACTTACCACATCCCTCTCAAGAATCAAAAGGTTACGACAATTTTAACAGAAATGATGCTCAGTTCTAGTTGGTCTCAAGATAATTCTAATATTATAGAAGTGGACATTTATCAGTCAAAGTTCCATTTTGTCGCTATTGACCAAAATTAATTTCTCTCACGGATTAAATCTTGAAAAAATTCTCAATGTTTTTCGTTTTCTTTAAATTCATCACTTTTCAGACGCACTCACCTTGGCTGCACAAAAGTTGCGTTGAGAGGAGCATGGGAAAAGAAAAAGCTTACTGTTTCGGAGATATATAAGAAACCTCTCACATTTCAGTTTCCAAGACATGGAGCTGGGCATCCGTCCGCACGCAGCCAGCATGGTCGTGCGCAGACCAGACATGGCGCCGTCGATCCTTGGCAGCATGTCCGCGCCGCACACGCCCACGGCCCCGCATGCGCCTTCCGACCGCTACCCTGACCCGCCCCCCAAGCTGGGCATAGGGGCTAGACTGAAGGCTGCCAGCTTCTCATATAGATCTCGACCGCATAGAGACAGATCCCCTAAGATACCTGAACAGACTAATGAAGGTAAATATCAGCATGTTAAATTTTATTAACCTAGGTCTTGTAGGACCTAAGGCAAGGAATGTTATTTGAACGATAATTATCAATACTAAAACTTATATTTATATATGAAAATAGATGCGAACTTTCGACTGCTTTTCATTTTCCGCATTTATTCGGAATGATAGTAAATGTTTTAGCTTTTTTCCACGGTTCAGTTCCTATTTAAAACCATTCAAACGAATATACCTTTTACAGGTTTAACGCATTACTGAGTCTGTTCCTGAGGTATGGGAGCGGTGTGGGAGGGTGTGTTTACGATGCATAACTTCAGTCGGGTGCCACACCACTTGTCACCCTTCCCATGCCTCAGGAACAGACTCAGTTATGCGTTAGACCTGTAGACATCTTCATAATTTGACTATATTTTTAATACACTTTCTTGAACCTGTTATCTTACGAGTATGTTGAATGCCGATGTGTATGGAAGCATACGCACCCAGTAACAAAATTTAATGAGGTATAAAATATTACTCGTAAACTCCACAGGTTCCAGAGCGTCGATAGCTAACGGAGCGCCTGGCTCCTTCAGATTTCGCTCTGTGACGACAGGATCGTTCTTCAGAAGCCGCAGCAGAGACCAGAAGAAACGGGAGACGGTCAGTGAACAGCCGCAGCATAAGGAGAACGGGGACATGATTACTACTAAGATTTGAGGGGATTGATAAAGAATAAGATGTGCTTCCCAATGGGTCTACAGAACTAAGAATTCATGGCACTACAAAAAAGGTTTATGGAAAGCAGCTTCCAAAAACATTTTGCGCAAAGTTCAGAGGGCTTTATTAGTGCCATATTTTGTTGTTGTAATGCATATAAGTTTTTGTCATTTTGTCTGCGTACATAATAGTACAAATCAGTACAGAAGCTTTTGTTTAAAAGGTTTTACAATGAAATATTTGTTTTAGGAAATATTAGAACGACCACAGTTCTATAGAATGAGTCGGATGCAAAGGGATGGCATAAGTATATTGAATTCGTTATTATTGTATGAGTTGATATGATCTGATGTTTATTATGATGCATGTGCTGAGTTAACGTTAAAATATTGATTACCTACTTTACATACCATTCGTCTTCATAAATTAGTCCCTTAATGGCATATTATGTTGTATATAGCCAGGGTACTTCTTATGGTAAACGGTTTATATTTTTATACTGCTAGTTTTTCCACAGCAGCTAACGTTATAGCGCCTTACAAATGTGAATACGGTTATTATAGTTGAAATGTATAGACGCGCCAAATTTCATAAGATCTTTTATTTAGCCTTTATCTTCTAACGCACAAAGTCGTATTTTATAAGATTTTATTTATGGACAACGTTTAAATACTGCACAAGTATTAAGGCTTATGAATGTTGTATTTACGTAGGTTTTCTATTTTTGTTTATTTTTATAATACATGTTTATTTATTTTACATAGAGGGGATGAAAGTAATACGCTAAAGTGCAGTCTTCCACGGGAAGATGTTGTAAATAATGTAAAAAAATAATTAAAATAAGTGTCTATGTGTCAAACGCAGTATTTACGCTAAGTATTATTTTAAGAAAATAATTTTTTGAATTTATTTGTAAATACTAAAGATGAATTAAAATTCATGAACTTATCAAACTGTAAATAAGCGGTAAAGACCCGATGTTTCCGCGCCATATTGATTTCTTTTAATAAATCACATTATCACTTAACATGAAGTGAGATTAAGGTCAGACGCAACTATGAAGAAATGGGGGCTTTGAGGGTAGTTCATAAATCATTTAATATGGCGCGGATAGAACGAAGTGCCATAAATAACTATTTTATATTTTTGTCATTTTACATAATTAGTATATTTAAAATAGCCAATTAACTTCGATCTCAAACAGCATTTACTTACAAATAGATTAATAAATTATGTGGAATTGAATTCTTGTTACGGTTAAAGTCCGATGTGTGGCTAAAACTGGTTCTGTCTGACTAAACCAAATAGTTTTGTACTCTAAATTTGTTAACTGTAGCTAAGTATTTTATTATAAAAGAAAAGCCAAGTGCGAGTCAGGCGACTTCGTTGTAATTTTTAACGCCCGTAATTTTTAAACTTTTTCGGTGTTTTTTTTTTACTAATACTACTATTTGTTATTATTGAGGTCATAGTAACATACACCATGTGTAAAAACTTCAAGTTTCTACCTCATCAATCATTAACAGCCTATATACGTCCCCACTGCAGGGGCTCAGGCCTACTCTCCTATAGAGCGCATAGTCCACCACGCGGGCCCAGTGCTGATTGGTACACCTTTGAATTTCTTCTCAGGAGTGTGCAGGTTTCCTCATGATGTTTTCCTTCACCGATAAGCAATCGCTCATAGGTACACGGCTAGATTCGAACCCGGAACCCTCAGATTGAAAGTGCGTCACCGACGCCATCACTATATATAGTTTCTACCTAATACGGTTCAAAAGACCTATGACAGACGGACTTTGGACGGAACCCTAAAAACATACAAAACAACACACACAGAAATACTGATACAATATAGAAACAGATAGTGTGTTATTTCCATGTTTCTTTTTATGGTGCAGTGGTGATCAGAAATAACTGTATATTTACTTGATTTAAAATCTTACGATGTGTTAAATGTTAGCTAAGGCTAGCTTACTGTTTCAGGTTTTGACCGTAACAATAACTGTTATAAACATCTGAACCTAACATTACGTTAAGTTTATATTGTGTAGTCATATCAAAATAAAATAGTCTAAGATGTAAATGTATAAATGTTACCAAAGCCAAAATTATTTATTAAAAATGTTTTCTTTTAAAATAAAACTAATTATATTCTTTTTAAAATACATTTATTATGCTTTTCATTTTTGAATTCAATTATCCCAATTAATTTTTTGGGTGAGAGCCTGGTGTCCTGTAACACAGGGTCACACCTATCTCAGGCACCAGACTCTCACAGGTACACCTACCTTGTAGGACTTATGTTGTCTATTATTTATTTTATGTATAAGGTGTAAGGTGTCACTGTGAGAAAATAAATAAACATTTTATTATTATTATTATATTATTTATTTAATATGTTTATAATAAAGTACTTTTTATATAAATTCTATTGATTCACCATTAATAAATTACTAACTAAAAATAGCTTTGGAATTATTGTCACACCCTTATAGCACATGATATTTTTACGTTTTGTGATAGATAACAACAATAGTACTAAAAATATACACAAATTAATGCATTTTGCTTACATCTAAAGTATACAACAAAAATACGTCTTTTCCAAAAATACTTAGTCCAAATATTAACATGTCAAATATTTAAAAAAATGTATTTTGTAAATTTGTAGCATTTGCCAGATTGCTCAATTTTTAGATTTTAATATACGAAATTTCGATTTTTTTACTGTACACAATCATTAGAAATATATACTTCTCGTCAGAAAAATCGAAACACCTTGCAAGTTTATATTTTGTAAGGATTATCAGAAAAATGTGTATATTTAGGAATATATGTCAAATGTCGTTTAATAGTGAATAACACGTCAAATCGAATCATAGACATTTGACGTTTAAATATGAAATATCTCACTCTTAGCGCTGTCACGCGACTCATGCTACGCAGGCAGTTTAACTTATTCGTTTCGAAAAATCATCGTCTTGTTTATCTGCCTGCGTAGCATGAGACGCATGAGAGCAGGGCGGCGTTACTATACGATGTCATAATTCTTTCATAAATCTTGTCTAATCCTTGTGTGCATGCATATGATATACACGCGCTAATCTTGGTTCATTTTTTTTTAAAGAGTTCATGTTCTTTAAGAAATACGCCGTAATACAATCAATTTCTTCAGAAAAATTTCAGGAATTCCATACGACACAGCAAAAAACACTCTTCAGCAAGTGTAAATATAAACTATATTGTCTAATACTTTATCACAAGAGAGTGGCTCTTTACATGCGACATTTGTAATATCAAAAAGTGTCTCAAAATACCCAACATGTATTAATAGGTCACATGCATGTATTTCATACCATTCCTTGTTTACTCTACTATTTTTGTAATCAATGAAAATATGAATACAATAAATAAATAATGATATCATTGATCCAGAATTGTCAAAAGGTCGAACATCGCTGTTTTGTGACGTCACACCACGGGCGTAGCAAGGGAGGGTTTTGGGGGGTACAAAAGCTGAGATATTCACATTCATATAATTACTATAAGAACAGGCGTGCCGAATATGTCATTGGTTACTAATTATTATGCACACTTATATCTTAAAAATATATAGAACGCTATATAAAAAATATCAGATTAAGTTTATAGTATTGAGGTTGGCTATGGAACGGAAACGTTCATTTTACATCACATGCAAAGTGCCTATTATATTGTAAACCGCATGGAAAGAGCCTCGCAAATTCATAAATACTCCTAATAAATAAAATTATTCAAATTCTAAAACTAAGCCGAAGGCACGATAAATACTTCATAAGTTTCATTTCAAGTCTCCATTATGAGCTAGACTTTAGTCCGTAACAACCAATCGTTAATTTATAAGGCAAGATTATATATTGCTTGGTTCATGTTCTTATATTTTATACACAAATATGTAAGTAGGTTTCATATTAGCTTTCACAATACTACCAGTTCAACGTACTCCCAGTTAGTAGTTTGTCAGTAATTTTCATTTTACAACGTAGAATAATATTCGCCGAGACTGGGGCATGAGTGTAAAATGCTTTAGTGACCGACCGATATACATATATTGAAGCTTAAGGTTCGTATAGATAAATATTACTTCCACAACCTAAAACCCAGTCACGTTTAAATGTAAAACAAGTTATTTATATTTCCATATTGAAGCCTACGGCGCGGCGGCACAAGAATTACTAATAAATAATATAATACGAGATATGTAATCTCCTCAGCGCGTGCCCCACTCATAGCCTCATATACCTACTTCCCCTCACCCCGCCATGCCTCCGACCCCGCTAGGAATGATACACCTACGATATCGTCGTCACATAAAAAATAGAATAGTCTAACAGAAGCGAACGGATTCAATGTGTACGGATAAAACAGTAGGCCTTGAACGCGTCCGGAGCGAGAGTTTCACTTCGATACTAACTTGTATTATTAGATATTCTTACGACGGCCGGTCACTTATTTAAAATCGTCAACAAAAGTTCAGTCAATTGTGTCAGATTTGAGTCAAAAATAGCAAAGCAACCCAGACTTTTAGCTTCACCTCGCACATTAATCTGAGTTTAATTTATAAGCCTGTTTAAAGCATCACACGGTTTATAATCAGTCAGTTTCGGTGAAGATGCATTTCGCATATATTACTGTAGATATTAATATCTCTATGGCACCAATGTTGTAGAGGTTCTTAGCGTTTCTACATCACGTGAACACAACGTGTTTTTGATTCTATACAAATTCAATTAAAAAATAATTAAATATTGTGATGTGAGTGCACCATCGCCGTTCTGAGGACTTCCGTCCATCTGTTGGGAACAACAAAAAGTACATCAGAAATATTGTACCTTACAGCTTCATAATAAAACTACTCCGTGGTTTTCTCAGAAGGCATTTCAGTGTCACATATTACTGAAATCATCATATCGTCTGATAAACGACTATTAACAGTCAAATTTGTCCAGGCAATAATTCGCCTCCGTGGCCTAATAGGGCACAGGACTAACAGCCCGGAGGTCCCGAATTCGAATCCCAGTGAGGGTGAACAGAATCGGTAGTCCTCTGTCGGTTAATAAACCAATGACCTTTTAATGCAGGTGCGTTGTGTAATGTATGTAATTACCTGTTGTATGTGAAGTGGCTGTCCGCGCGGAAGAAGTACACATGGTTCTTGAACTGTAGCTTGAACACGAAGTCTTTGTGGATGTTGTCGGTGTCGGCGGGCGCGACCACGCTGTACCTGAAAACGTACACGGCACGCGTAACATAAATAATTAGCCAATCTCGAGTCGCACGCGCATATCGATTCGGAATTTAGGTCCAGTGCAACTGCCAATAAACCATAATTATTGAACTAACCTCATTTGTTGTTCATGGCGTGCGTATGTTCATTTTTAATATGGCCGCAAATAAAAAGTATATTTTATGTATATATGCTTTGCTTGAAAGCAAAGTGCCTTCATCTCATCTGATGGTAAGGGACGACAAAGATGGTAAGCGTGTGCACTCATAATTCTTAAGCTAATTTTTTTTTATTAAAAAAAAGATGGATCGATGCTGACCTCAATTTCACCTGATGTTAAGTGACGATGAGGTCGACGATGTTACGCGTTGGTCTGGAAACTGCCCATTTACTCTTCTTTTGAAGGTTCTCTAGTTGTAGCTCTGCTACCTTTCATACCGGAACACAACAACAACAGTGTTGGGCTGTTAGTCTAAGCGTGTAGCTAACAGGTCACATGGACTTCTTCTTGTAAATACATATTGTCATAGGTGCAACACGTTGCCAATAGTGTATATATATTGATGGAAGTAGTTAGTACCATCAACGAGGCTGACCGAGTATCAGAAACCCTCACCTTCGGTCTGCAAGGTCTCGCTAAATTTCTCCTTATCGTTGAGCCGCTCCTTAAGTACTAGCTTTTTTAAATAATCGTTACTCATTTGAGTTCGACTCATATCTATCTCTAGCACATCTCTAGATACCTACAACGAATGGAAATGAATGAGTGAACGAATTACTTCAATTTTATGCTCTGATTTGGGCACAATAATTTATCGAAATAACCGTAATTCAATTTCAGGAATTCTTATTTCGAAATCCTTGCAAACTTTCTGACATATAAAAACAAACCCTTAAGTCATCAAATGACTACACTCAGCGTTGAGACCCAAAATCTGAGAAAAAATCATGAAAACGTAATGATCTACTACTACTAATTTGACAACTGCGTTTTGAGTTCTCAAACGAGACCGACGTTGAGAATCAGGCCTTAAGGAGAGTTTATTGACTCTTAGACTTAAAAAAGCGTTTATTAATACGGGCCTAGGTCATGCGCGTATTGTTACTACGGAGATTTGTTATACGAACGTCCACAAGTAATGAGAGAATCACTATCTTAAAGTAAGGCATTACCCCAACAGCGGCAGCGAGGCGAGCGGACTCTTGTCCTGCCAGCTCTTGTAGAAGAACAGTGAGAACGCTGCGAGCACCACCCACAGCTTCTGCCAGCCGTGAGAGTTCTTGAACTTGCGCAGAAGGTAACCAGACAGTTGCGTCTGCGAACAATCCACAAAAAAGTTTATTTTCATATCCAGACAATTTGAGACACTTATCTCATAAAGCATTTATAATTTGTAAACGGCAGTAACACAATATGTTCATTAAAATTCCATAACAAAAATGACAACTGGCGTTAGCCATTTCGCGTTTATATCAAGCAGCCACGTTGGCAGCCATTCACCAAAATACATACAAAATCAATTATCAGCATGACAATCCATGTCACAGCGGTAGTTACAGATTTAACGCATACCTGAGTCTGTCACTGAGGTATGGGAGCGGTACAGTGACGTACCGTAAACACACCCTCCCGTACCGCTCCCACACCTCAGGAACAGACTCAGTTCTGAAGAGACTGTCAACATTCGTCACTCACTCTCATCGCGAGGTGCAGATGCTCCCTGGAGAGGGAGGTGACTCGATGCCAGCACACGTGGGTGAGGGCGCCCCCACTGCTGCTGCTGCTAGACAGACTCTGAGAGCTGCTGGACATTCCTGATACACATACGTGGTGTTGATTACAATAGGTGGTCGACATACACAATATAATGTAAATGTTCTGAACAATTGAAAACATTGCAAAAAATTTAATAAATCGAGCGCGAAAACCATTTCCAGACTTAGCTCCAACCTGAAAAAATTGTTTAGTGTTTTGTCGAGTGATTTTAGTGAAAAACGTAATATTGTAAAAAAATTATCAAAAAAAGTTAAAAAAGAAATGTTTTAAATTTACAGTCTGGTATTTTTGAGGGCGACGCCCAATAATTGCTTCTACAACGTCAAAGACATTTTACGGCTATACATACATACTTACTATTTGGTTTCCTATATAAACAACTGTTATCCTAGCCTTGATTCTATTAGGTACGAGTACATCTATTTTGTGAAGGCATTTTTAGTATTAAAGTTTCTTTAATGGTGTATATACCTAGATTTTGTGTAATGTAAGTGTTAATGTCGATGGTACTATATCAGTATCAATAAATAAATAAATAAATAAGTGCACCTATCATAGTGTGAATGCGTGCCGTAGTACCTGGTTCCTGTTCGTACGTCGTGAGTCGTACGTCGACGTTCGTCGCGTCGGCTGCGTCGGCTACGTCGGCTGCGTCGCGCGCGGCTTGCGTCGACGTCTGCAGCGCGTGCCACCAGCCCGCGAACTCGTGCTCGTTGCTCGCGCTCAGCAACAGGCTCACCTCAGACCCCGCTGAAAATACAACATTATTTACTCCCGGACATTATAATGTACCTTATATTTATACTTGGACGTAAAATGTAAACTAAGCGATTGATATGTCATGGCCCGATCAAGACAGTTTAAAGGTCAAGGTCAGGCCAAAGATACGTTTGAAAAATTGTTAAACACATCACTGTCAAATGTCAGTATGGGTGTAATGTTTAATCTTTTGTTGAGTGATTATTTTATTACTTTAACACTTAAAAAACAACTCAAGGAGCACTATTTATCCCTCATTTAAATAATAGGCAGTTTATATGTATGTATATATTTATTTATAATTTATATACGTATTTTTATATATGTAGTATTATATATAAATAAATAAAAAAAATAAAAAATAAAATTAGGTTTATTCATCAATCAAGTATAAATAATTAATTTACAAATCAACCTGGTATGAAAAAGATGAAAAGTATATGTACGTAATACAGTAATGTAAATCGTGTTTTTATTTATTGTTATGCTTTTTTTTCTTTCTTCTACATTATCTTCTCTAATATATACTTTTTTGTTTTGTTTATGTACATGTATGTAGGTCTACTTACAGTATATTTATTTATTGAAAACTCCAGTGTGAGTGCCGGGAGAAATCTCTTATTAGGGATAGGCCACTCTAATTTGTACAATTTAAATTATAATAGACTGTGTAGTAGAATAAACAAAGTCAAGCATCTGATGATAATGCCAATAATAAGCTATAGCTGGTATTTTGATACTTGATGCTTAAAACAAATTAATATCGAACAAAAATCTGTATTTATTAACTTAATTTACTTAATATTTTACTTTATACTACATATTTTTGCATGTAATAGCAAATTTGCAACTGAGCTTAAGACTACAAAATATCATCGTGTACAAAAAGCATTCCATACCATTCCTTTTGTTATTACCTAATGATCACCTCAAGTGGAATCCTGCCATGCTATTTGTAATGGACTATATAGTGTGTGTGCACTGCAGAGTATTTAGCTTTACATGGTTGCGGGTTCGTGGATGCGTGCACTGGCTATCAGAGTTCGCCAATATAATTTGATTATTACATTTATTCTAGCCATATCAGTGCTTTTCTCTAGTCTGATTGGTGCCAAAGCTACGTCAGTCATAATCATAAGAGTCTAGAGTTTTAATTACGTCCTGGGTATAGCCTAGGGAAAGCGTCGGTGGCGCAGTGGATAAGGCGCGGACTCTCAATCTAAGGGTACCGGGTTCGAATCCAGCCGTGTACCTACGAGTTGTTTTTCAATTCAAGTACATTATCCGATTGCTTAACGGTGAAGGAAAACATCGTGAGGAAACCTGCATGTCTTGAACAGGCATGTGAAGTCCGCCAAACCGCACTGGGCCCGCGTGGTGGACTATGGCCCATACATTCTCTGTAGGAGAGTAGGCCTGAGCCCCTGCAGTGGAGACGTATATAGGCTGTTGATGTTGATATCCTTTCTACAGTACACACCTGTGATAGTGAAGGAGTGTGGCAGCTCTGTGGGGCGCACCTCGATGCTGTGCAGCGCCAGCGCAGAGTGCGCGCGGAACTGACAACTGCCAGATTTAGAAGCGAGCAACAACAGGTCGTTGAACTGTTCACAAAATAAACTAACATTAAAAACACTTGTATTTGTAATGACTGTTAGTGGATCGTGTTAGATTATTTGGCAGAAGCACCAAAGCATATACATATAAATCGATATATGTTTCAAGAATTTCGCAACGAAGAAAGATATCAAACAATGTCAACACTATTCCAATCTTCGCCACTAGTCGGCGCCACTGTGGCAAGAGGGCACTCATCCCAATAATTTGACAGAGCGAATTAAATCAAAATGAAAAGTAAACATATTTCTGTGATGTTTCGTCGTCTAAGTAGATTTTTCTTTTCAAAATTTGGGCATACGTCAAAGTCGAATTTGATTTAAAAATATGTTTTGGAAGTTTAACGTTTTTCAAAGTTTGATAGAATATATGTATTTGTGTTTAATTCACCAAGAAGATCATCCGTTGCTGCATGCCCCGCGTCGAGTGCTTGTACACGCAGCCCATGCGCACGAACTCCCGCCCAGGCACCAGCAGCTTGTCGTACCCTGAACACACAACTAAACAATACATAACTCGCTCTATACAATATAGGACATGTTGCGGATGTTGTAAAAGGCGACTTAGGCAAAAGTTAGGGAATAGGCAGAAACATCTATGTAACAAAATAGATAAATAAATAATAATTTATAAATATACTAGCTTCTGCCCGCGACTTTGTCCGCGTGTACTTCAGGATGTATTCTACTTGTTCGATAGGCACAGGTGACGTATATGACAAATTATTATACAGCATAAGGTACAAAATAGTGTTTATTCTGTTACGTAGTCTAATAATTTAAAGAAACAAAATAAATTTCAATATCTGACGTAGTACATTCAAATAGTCTTCACACTAATATTATAAACGCGAAAGTTTGTATATACGAATTACATATTCTATGGTCGGTTGCTAGGCAACGCGTTTTTGTTATGCCCAAATTGCCCATGTAATCCCACTAATATTATAAGTGTGATTTTGGACAATTTACACATTATGTCTTTAAAAATTATAACCTATATGTTATTCTGATGTATAAGCTATATTATTGTAAAGTTTCATTCAAATCCATTCAGTAGTTTTTCCGTGAAAGCGTCACAAACATCCAAACTTTCACACTTATAATATTAGTAGGGTATAAACTACAAATATAATAGTTAACGCGTTCAAAAAGTACTAAAAACCGACTTCAATTGCTTTAACAATTTGGGTTTTGTTGATTTTCTCAAAGAGCGACAAAAACAATTTAATTAATTTTAGACAATGATAAGGGTTTTAAATAGATAAAAAAATTAGTGTATTTCTTAACTGGCTTTCAACTTGGCGATTGTTTTAAAGTAATTTTCTTTTAATATATATTTTTTAGAAAATTCGTACCCAGTATGTCCCTCTGCAGCTGGCACAGCACTGAGTGGTTCTCAACGTGTCTCAGCTGCTCGCTGGCGGCGCCGGCAGACACCCGAGCCAGCTCCAACGCCTTCAGAGCTGAACTGCTGCTTGTGGACTCCGCCAGCTCTGCCACATACAATTAAACATCAATAATCAATATATAACAACTCACATCGGAAATATTCTGACATCTTCGGAACAAATAGGGCCGAGGGCACCGGATACACTTAGGTAACTGGTAATTACCAGGCGGACATAGATAATGCGCTACAACCAATCAAACTGAGTATATAGGTACCCCCACTAGGAATCGAGTCCGGGATTTTTGGCCAAGCGTGTAGAAAAAATCACTTACTAGCTCATAATCTCACTGGTGAACAACCCCGTGACACATACCATAGAGCGCCCATTCATGTCGTAATGAATCAAAAGGGTATATTCAGAGCAAGAAAGCAATATAAAAAGAGAAATAAGGCGATTTTGAGGTTGACTGACTTTTTGGTAACATTTGTAACCATGGGCGCTCTACTGGATATTGAATGAAAAAGTAAACTCTGCATGTGAAGATATCTGACCTATGGCCAGTCTCTCGATGTGGAGTAGTCTGTGTAGAGGCCGCAGCAGGAGGCACGCGAGGGGCAGGGGGGACGCTGCGTCGAATGACGTCACCTCCTTGTCAGCGGGCGGGTTGCCGCGGCGGATGCTCTCCACCAGGCCCACCACGGTGCCCGCGTGCTCCGTGTACGACGCGTACGACTGAAATGTCGCACGAACGTTAGCATGTTGTCCACGTGGACTTCAAAAATTAAACGACGGGAATTACTCGTTAGATCGGGATACAATGTGCCTATGTCCTTTTCCAGACCTACTACAGGTCTAACGCATAACTGAGTCTGTTTCTGAGGTATGGGAGCGGCACGGGAGGGTAATATATGACGTAATAAAGAATGGACCTTTTTTGTTATACTGTTATTACTCGTATCTTCCCATGATAAATTATGGTTCGACCAGAGGTTTCCATGGGTCATTTCCGTTACTTTTCACTGGAAAAATATCATATCACTAGTAGGACATAATACTCCTGCTCGAAGCACTATCTTCTCATTCATTTACACTTTTTCACACACGTACTTTCAACTAATGTATGTAAAATTGTAAATTCAAAGTACCGATTCTAAGCAAATATATTTCTCACCTCAAAACTGTTGGACAAGTAATCGTAGAGCAATTCTCCTATTTTCCTATATTCCGGCTCTTCGTCTGTAAAATGAAATTATTTATTAATCATTGACTCTTGTTGACTGGCAAAAAAACAGATGTGAAATTATAAAACCTTATTTATTTATATTTGGTTTTGATAATGTAATTACCTAAAAATAGGATATAAAATTATAGTGTCGCGAAATACATATCATTAATTTACAACTTTATCGTTAGCTACAATAGCCGTTACACAGCTAACTGTCTCTAGATAGTGCTTTAAACGAGAATAATAAAAAGTGTGTAAAAATGAAAATTGTGATTCACTGTGAAGTTGTATGTTAATGATACTCATTTCGCGATGCAATCCGAAGTCCTATTTTTAGATAATTACTGCACAAAGGCAGCTATTCTATTTTAAAAGATTACGGCAACAGAAATTTTGTATGAAACTTTGATGGAGCAGGATCCCGTTAAAGAATAAGAACTAGTTAAATAAGTTATTGCTCAATATGTGAGCATGGCGAGCGTGTATGGTAGTGTGTTACCGTCCGCGGCGTGTGCGGCGAGGCTCCGCTCGAGCTTGGCGAGCATGGCGCCGGCGGGCAGCGCGAGCGGCTCGAGGGCGAGACACGCGCGCGCCAGCGCAGACACCACCTCCGAGCCCGCCGCGACCAGCGCCTGCACGCGCGACGACCACGTCTGAAACGTGACGAAACAATCATATAGTGTGACCAGTTCGTGCGCGCTCCTCCCTAGCGGTGACACGCGGTGAGGGAGGCGAGGTATAGATAGATAGATAACATCTTTATTCGGTGACTCAAATTATTTACAAAAAGAAAACTTAAACCTAATACTTATGTAAAATAACTAAAATAAAGTTCATTTTATAAAAAAACTAAAATTAGGTACAGTACAATAAGTCGACCGAAAGGCGCTGACTCAGCATGTGCTGCAGGAGTCCTACAGCGCTGATATTCTGTCAGAACCCTCCATCCAACCATCACCAGGTGACAACAAATTATTGTGTGTAGTGTATAATGTCTTTGTGTAACATACAGAAGTATCACTTCTCCCGCAAGAGACTGACTTAGAAAATGACGATTACGTATGGCGCGTGCAACTTACTCACAGATTCTCGTATATACAAACGTCATTCGTTCGATGTGTGCCGGATATCACGACATTTGTTCGAAGTGTGTGGCCTGTGTAAGTACTGTATAAATAGTTTTTCTACTTGGAAAGGTTTTACGTGTTCTGTGGAAACGTAGCGAACTACTCTACAGTACTAACCTGTGACCTATATATACACCTTCACCCGGTCAAAATGGCGAGCGCGGATGAGCACCACATTGGCCTTCTCCATGGTACACCACATCGACCGATACCGAGCCACTTACATTGACGCTTACCTTTAAAGAATCTATTTACTACATGTATCAAGTTGTAATGAATGAAGTCATAAAGTGACAAAACTTACTACAGTAATAAGCTCCAAGTCTCGTTTGTACGTTCTCTCGGTCATCAGCAACTCTTTCGCTATGTAGTAGGTGAGGTCGCCGTTGCCGCGCTTGCGAGGCAGGTCGCTGGCGTTCTCTCGCAGTGTGCCCGTCAGAGTTGATGATATGCTGACATAGGAAACAAATACTATCCCATTACAACTATGTTTAATATAAACTCATTGCTCTTGCACCAGGGTATTGAATCAATTGGATTCCGACAAGATAAAAGCTATACACAATCAAACTGCACATTCGTTGGAAATCAGTCGCGAATTGAATTGAAATTGTTGTTCTAAATTTGAAGGAGGAAAAAAACGACACGTGACATTCAAGTAGGTTCCTGGTTGGTGATTAAACATACCTGTTATTGTTTCTTCTATTCAAGGTGTCGCCAGCGTCACTCTCCCCTCCGCTCAGCACGTCCATACTGTTTGTTGACTCCGACACTATGTTCACTGCGTACCAAGAAACAAACAAGTAAGTGCTTTTGTTGAAATGTAACCTCAATGTAATCAACCTATAATGACGACATCTGAACGTGCAGTTGTGGCAAAGGAAATATTTAGTTTCCCAAACTTGCGTAAAGCAATTTAAGAACATAGTTATATTTTAAGCCAATTAACACAAATAGTAGAACTCCGTTCAACATTCGAACATAGCTAAGTACATACATATTCTTAACGCTGCTGTTTAGAATCTGAAACTTGGACTGTGACCTTTACAGCTTCACACATCACATCAACAGCCTATATATATCCCCACTGCAGTGGCCTAAGCCTACTCTTCTACAGAGAGTGTAGGGGACATAGTCCACCACGCGGGTCCAGTGTGCAGGTTTCCTCACGATGTTTTCCTTCACCGAAAAGGAAATGGTCATTATTTTTATCGTTCGTACATAAATTCAAAATAACAAATTGCAAGTCTACTGTGCGAGCCAGTATCGAACCCAGACCCCGATTGTTCAAGGACTGACGCTCTATTCAACGGAGCTAGCAAGTTTTACAGCTTCACCTGGGCATAATGGCAAGCGCGGGAGGCGCTCAGACCATAAAAATTATTACTGTATACGTATGTATGTAGAATATAGGGACCTAGCTCACCGTGAACATTTCCATTGATGGTGTCACAGCTGTGTACACGGTCTCCGACGCCGTGACCGTTGGTGAGGGTCTTGACCAGAGGTGTGGAGGCACACAGAGGCAACGCCATGCTTCCATCCTCAACGGTGGTGATCTCGTCCTCCACCGAGCTGATGCGGTCTTCAGCCATGCTGGGAGACATGCACAGGCTCGCCGAGGATATCGTGTTCTCGTCTTCGGGTGAGGTTTCGTCTGTGAGGGTAATAACCAGTTGTAATAGGTATCATCGACGTCGGCATTGTCAATTGGCGTAAGGGTAAAGTAGAAATTTTTATTCCAACTTCGAGGTTACTTTCTGCTCAAATGCGATTAATGAGATATAAGAGAAAGGTTCATAGAGCTCAGCGGGGTTTATGAACCAAATATAAAGAGCCGATATTACCGTTGAATGTACAGAAATGTGCTCCTGTTCCGATAAAATTGGCGCTTTCAATAGTATGCGTTTTCTATATTTTAGTACAAAGACAAAATATTTATCATTTAATTTCGTGAGGTATTTTATGAAGAAGAACCAGTTAGTTTTGCGATAAGCCGTACGCCAAATGATTATTTTAAGTTATTATTTCAAGTTTATAAACGTTAAGTTTTACAAATGATCAGTCAGCATCAAAAGGTTTTTGCCTTTTGTGTATGTTATTGCAAAAAGTTTTAATGCTGGCGTCGTCGGTAAAAATCAAAGAAGTAAAACGTAGAACAACCAAAAATAGTTTGTGTTTATAAATATAAATAAAATAGTGCTATCAAATAAACCCTAAAAGATAAAACAAAGACACAAGAAATGATAAATACAAAGCTTCGAATTGGCTTATTTCTATTGTACTACAAATCTCAGTTACACAACGAAGACTACGCAAAAAAGAGTTAAAACTATAAACAATAGAACACATTAAAGACATAAATACACTAGATCATGCTTGTAACATTAATTATAATGTAACTTACATTTTAATTCCTGGTGGCTTATCAAACAAACTTAACAACAACTTAGTGGCGACTCCTATGATCTGAACAGTGGTTGTTCAACAAAAATTCTTCCTTCTAAATTTTTGACGTGTTATAAATACTTAGTTATAATTTTCCGTTGAAAGTGAATAATGAACAAAAAATAATTTAAATTACGATTGGAGGTCATAATGATTAGCAATTATAATAACAGGATAGAGATTTTTTTTTATTTTAATTTTTTCAATGACAGGCAAAATAATATTCTTCGAAAGATCAGACAGTCAAACGCAGCAATAAAGTACCCGTGATGACCACCATCGTAATCATAACCAGCTACATAAGTCCACTGTTGGACACAGGTCTCACTTATATATCGACAAATTTTCTGTATATACGATTATCAGGGGATTTACCATAATCACAACGCTTGGCAAGCGAATTGGAGATCGCAGTAAGATGTTGTAGCATGGGTACATGCTGCTGACCATCTCTTGAGTACACGTTGTAGTCTCATTCTAAAGATGAGACTCAATTGCGAAATATATATGATATCAATGTATTGTAACAAATTGCCATATTGTCGATAATATTGTAATCAAATACGTCAAGGAATCGCCACTGCACAGGGTGAAACAAAAACAACTAAAACAACAATTGAACAGAAAATGTTTCATTTGAATTTTAGTTTATTTATTGTTTAGCTAACCCCATCCCCGCGGGTGCGGGGCAGTCATGTATTGCAAGGGTACACTTACATAATAAATACATATCAATTCAAAAAGGATTCAACTGTCCGATACAAATAATACTGTAATCGTGTGGCGATAAAATCTAGGATTCACCGAGGGATTCAACGCGAAATTTCTTGAGATTTCATTATTTATTTATGAAGAATGAATGATAGGGAAAACTAAGATTATAAAAAATTACACACAACAAAAAAATCAATGCATTTAGACTAGTAACTAAAGTTAACTTTTTCTACATAGCCGAGAACTTAAAATACAAATCGGTTCTTTCAAAGCAATCGAGTAATTAATTGCCGAGGTATTAATGTCTTTATCGATTAATGTAATCGATACTAAAGGACTGTCCGAGTTACATTTAAAGTGCTCGACTAGTGCAACGCAGTACAAATGTACCGTCTCATGTTTTCGTATATATCAACTCTATGTAACAGAATCTCGAGAAAAAAATGATTTGGAATCTTAATCATTTGAAAGTCAATGAGCTGGTGTCATTTTTATCAGCCATCTTTCAAACATTATTCTTCAGGACAACTTCAAATAGCTGTTAAAATTTAATGATGAAAATCAGCTTCTGGGTTCCTTTATAGATCCAGTGTAATTCATATAGATGAACATTGAAAAACCTTTATCTTGTCTGACCTGACAGGCCGTTTTAAAGTCAGTATATGTTTACATTGAAAATTTTGTGTGTATTTTCCGTCCTTCGGTAAAACCTAGATTTATTTACAAACAATACTATAATAATCATAAAATATTACAGTCTATGTGGATTGTACACATTCAAAAGTCGAAGTACTTATGCTATTATTTTAATTATACTTTAATGACATCTTTATTGCACTAACTAATTAGATCAGTAACCTCTTACAGCTAGCTAAAAGCTCGATCGTAAACGGCTCTTTTTGGAACAAATTATTATGTATATATTGATGGTCTCTCAGATTGCAATAATTTTGTAATAAAACTTTGCTTCTCAGGTCCGCACATATATTGTGCTCGAATTTGGTGTTAAACATAACGTATAATTCCGGTAACGTATAATTAAACGTCTTTTTTGTGATCTTACCAAACTGCCATGCGGAAAAGGAAGGAGTTTTCAAGTTTTCCATGAAACAAAACATCGTGAGGAAGCCTGCACACTACTAAAAAGAATTTCAAGGTGTGTGTGTGATTGTGGCCTATACATTCTCTGTAGGAGAGCAGGCTTGAGCCCCTGCAGTGGGGACATATATAGGCTGTTGATGATGATGATGACAAATTGCTATGAGAGTTATATTAATATATTATGTATATATACTCGTACGGAACATATGATACAATAAGCTAAATGACACCAAATCAGATTGGGGTTAAATTGTATTAAAAAAAAACATAAAAGTCGAACCTCCTCCTTAAAGTCGGTTGAGAACATCTAGCTATAACAAAAATCCCCTTTTTAATTGCAGATCACGGATATCCAACTTTTTAGATTACTTGCCATACAACTTAAACCACATGTATTACAAATGCCTTCAAAATTTGTCTGTGGCAAATAAATGGTTTAAATGGCTCACTTCTGTACCTATTGAAGTTTGCCACTTATATTAGATCATTATTTTGTAAAACCATTCGTTCCAAAAATAACCGAATACAAGAGCTCAAGTATAACTAGAATTGCTTCGTGCACGACCACGCTTATAGAAGCTTAATTGAACACTATGCAGCCAGTGGGTCGATGATATAATCTTTGTATGAACTTTATGTAGCAAATCTGCAAACCTGAGTTATCTGCTCAACTTACGATGTCAATGTTCCTAGAGTCAAGTACAATGTTTCGTTGGTTTTTAAAAGAGACATTTCCAATCCGGTCTGCACTATGAACACTAATTAAAAACTCAAAGAAAGCCCTAAAATATTAGAACTGCATTTTTGGAAGTATTTTGTTTGTAAAAATCATTCTTGTTTATACGAAGTTGAAAACATTAAATGTCATTTCATTGACGCCATCTTTGTTTTTCAGTTAAGTGTTGCCTAATTCTTAATACTTTTGTATGTCAAAACTACGTCAAAATACTCAAAAATTGTAATTAAAACACTTGTATACAAGGTCCAGGCCGGGTATCCTCACATTCTCGGAACGTGTCTTTTAATCAATTCAATCGTAACGTTCACATGGCTTGATTTAAATAGTGGTATCTATACATTCGCGGAACGTGTCTTTCAATCAATTCAATTGTAACGCGTTCATATGGTTAAATCAAAGTGGCATTACTTGGTTTTTGACAGTTATTTACTAAATTTAGTACTTTCTCTCAATTAACTACTTCGCACGATAATTGGGCCCACTATACTTTTCTTTTTTAGAGTAAAGAACGGAATTACGATTCGTAGATCGGCGCTTAAGGACTCGCCACATCTCTTTTGACTATGATAGAAGAAAAGTACACTGATATCGTAAGTACGCAAACAATTTTTACATAGAATTGTGCCTGAGTGTTGCCAAAGTAACAAAATATACTCTTGCATAATTATACTCGTATTTTATATTAGTGCAACGTACAGTATACAACTACGCCATAGCGTTATATACTTCCCGCTCTATCTATTGAATGGTTTCAAAGACGAAATATATTTTACCTTTATATTTCCGATTATAACTTTCAAAAAACCAGACATGTCAAAAACTTCATAGTTTGCTCCCAAAACGGTCATTCTGGATTTTTACTGTATTAATTTTCACCCATGTCCTTTAATTAAGCGTTAATTCAACTTTGATAAAATAAAATAAATCTACACGATAAATGAATTTGACTTCTTCATTATATAGGTACTGTTTGAATGAGTAATTTCTAGATTAATTAAAACAACAAAAAAACAATGAGGTTCATCTTTAGTTTTTTGTAGACCGAATATGACATCGACATGATTTTTTACTCATCAATAATTTAGATGCACCATCTTGTTTTCAACATCAATTTCAAAATAGCACAAACTTTTAAAAAATGCACACTGCAAATTGCACTGATAAATTTATTTTGATAAAACCCACTATAAACATGTAATTAACTGAAATTAATTAAATCTCATGTAAAACGAAACATATTTTTCTAGCACATACCCGTATTCATGAGACAATGGTAAAACGCTTCGAATATTCTATTTAAGAGAGGTCCATACATCTGTCATTTAATTATTTTAACACACATCCATTCTATCAACTACTTAACATTTAGAGAGAGAAAATGGGGCCACGGGGTAAACATTAAGGCTATTTAATTCATACTTAATTTCCACATTTCACATCTTGCTGAATTCTCTATTAATGAACGTAAGCTAAACTAATCTCTCGTTTATTTTAAATCCATTTTTGTAATAATTCGAATACCACAAAAATGTAACACAATAATATTCAAATGTTATTGACATTGCTGAAGAGTTCAAAGAGACGTTTCGACTCAGACCTTCACTTTGAAAAGTCTAGAGATGAAAAAAAAAAGGAAAATCTAAAGATGATTGAATATTATAATTGCATTTTGATAGTATTTTTTTTGTACAAAATCATTCTGGTTTTTTTCTTAATGGATAACGTCAAATGACATTTCATTGACGCCATCTTTATTTTGTGGATAAGTATTGTCTATTTTATGTGTATTTAATGGTATCGTACAAAAAAAATACAGAAAAACATTTAAAATTGTATTTTAATAATGACGTTTCAAAATTACAGATGTACAGAGACCAGGCCAGCGCTCTATACATCCGCGGAACATCTCTTTTCAACAAATTTTTAGTGTCGTCATCCAGATCTATTAATAAAATATCATTCAGTATAAGTATAGAAAAACTGAAACATTTTATAAATTTTAAATTTATAAATAATATAATAAATAACATACTGCCTAAAACTCACATAGTTTGTTATAAGCTTATAAGTTTATAACATTCATATACATAATTTTATATTTCAAACAATATTTTTCAAGCTTTCGCACAGCTTGAAAATTCAATAGGCCAAATATACCATTAAAAACACTTTAAATAAAAAACAATCAATGAAAGTCAATTTTTTTTAAAGTCAGACTCAAACTTCTATACTTTTGCTCTACCAATAAACAAAAACATTTTCATAATTCACAATTCGTTTTGGCACCTCAAGTAACTCCAAAAAAATATTAACAATATCTTTCGATGATCACAAACTGAACGAGAATGATCCATTCTATCTCACTACAAACACACACGTATATTATACGAGTATCTCACTTACATATAACTAACGACTACACTTACTTTACGAGTGAGACGAAAATGTAGTTTCAAAAAACTGTTCTTTAAAATTATCGTAATATTAATAAAAATGCGAATAAAATTGAGCAGTATTGGCACGATTGTAGATCCAGTTTGTGCATTTAATTTAATTACACATAATAATAAAATTGATAATCAATTCAGCTTTACAATTTAATACTTGCACCAAGTGTTGTACGCACGTAAAATAAGTTCAGAAGTGGGATACTGGATATAAAGCTGTTTATGGAATTCATTTTGAAAGTAATTGCATCCTCACCAACATTTTGTTATTTGAACTGATGACTTCTTGACAAGTGTTTTATTATGTCGAAGAGTATTTAGAAATCCATAACTTGTAAATGTTAGTATAGAGTGCAATGAATGTGTGTAAATGTAAAAAGCTTTTCAAGAAACCTTAGAACATTTTCAACATTTTGATAATAATATTTATGATCAATTATCGTATACAGAACTACTTAATGACAGCAATAATCATATTAAGCAAAAGATTAAACTTTAAAAACATTTTAGCTCAAAAAAATCCGTAAGTTCAGTATAGCTGTATCTTGCTACCACGTCTAGATATATTTTATTAAATATTCAAGCTTCAATGACGATTCAGAACGCCGTATTTTGAATATAGGTACATGTAAAATGTGTCGTCTAACTGTTTACCGTTCTGTCTATGCCCAGCTGATACAAAGACGCGGCGATCTGAACAGATATAGATATACAAACAAAAACTTACATCTCGGCTCTAATTACAGAAACAAATAAAATCACAGCCTTGAACACGTTATACTATGTACCTTTGGGTATTTTAATCATAACAACATTCCTTTAGGGATATTCAACACGGTTTTTATTAAGAGATAGCTTGGGATTCCAAATTAATTACATGTTTGATTTACTTTTTATATTTTATAATTATTACCCAGCTATACTCGATAAACCGAATTTCAATACACAACAAACAATATTTGGCACTAAAATAACCTGTATTATAAAACCCGATAGCTTTAGCTCTAGGTCACCTAAACAAATCTAGATAACAGGAAATTTATAAGTAATATTTTATTTAGTACTTATATTGACGTGAATTCTGTGAGTAAAATGTCAAAGATGAGTAAATTTTTCAATCAGTACACATAACTACACCTAATTACATAGCTAGGTATAAGTTCCCATAAATTTTACAATAAGTAGGTACTTAAGGGGTCGCATTATACGGAATTGGCACTATAATACTTGTTTTTAATGATTTTTTCTACAATATGTTAGTATTCAAAGTGACAATATTCAATATAAGATAATAAGATATAATTTAAGATATCCTAATAACAAACAATTGATTGCGTTAAGAATTCTTTTTTAAAAAAAAGAGAGTCATATTAAAGCTCGCACGAATATCGAACACTCATCCAGACATAGAGGACACAACAACAACTAAATTGGCTAAAATTTATTTATTCAAGTGCGCTTCATTCGTTTTCGTCATCAGAGCAAAGTGGGGGTGGCAGCGTAGAGACATCGAACTTTTGCTCAGGACTATCGCTAGACGCTTGCGAGTCAACATAATGACTAGAATAGAACCTTTCCACATTGTTCAGACTGAACCGTTGGTCGAGATCGCGAGTGTACTGCTCTGCATTGGCAGCTCTACCTTGATCTAATTCCTGCTCGTATTGAGGATAGCACTCCTGAGTTTGGAACATTTCAATCTCTTCGTAATGCTCAGGATAAGGACTGCTTCTGTATTCCTCATACTCGTCTTTGTTTTGCGGCATTTCGTTGTCAGAATATGCTACCGATTCACCTCTTTCGAATAAATAGCTGCTTCCCGATTTCGTCATTTTAGGAGCTCTTTTGATTGTATCGATTGGATAGGCATAGTCGTCTGAATCATCTCTGTCGCTTTGCTCGTCATAATACGCTTGTCTAGACTGGTGTTGTCCAGAAGTCTCTGCCATAACCTTGTCTTCCGCTTGACGATACTGTGTCGTTGATTTGACTCTTTTTAAAGAGGACTGTCGGCTACTTTTGTTTGAATATGAAACACGAGGGGGGCTGTCCTCTTGCACATACGGTGGCTCCTGCGAATCAAGATAAGGATGTCGCAATCGACCTAACCTGTCAAATCTAGGGAAACCCATTTCATCTTCATCAGCGGATGATCCAAAGCCTTGGAAATGTACCGGAGTAATGCTGATTGGAAACTGTTGTGCTTCATACGTATTGCTTTTATAGTTTGCATATTCTTCGGGGCCTTCATCTTCAGAATAACTGGCCGCTTCTTGAACATCGTAATTCTTTGAATCAGCTTTAGACATTTCTGAAGAACCAGATTCAACTTCGGGTAAATAGCTATCTGAACACTCCGAGCTCTCAACGCGTCGCACAGACTCATCTACAGCGAGGTACTTGGCAACTTGAATCTTTTCACTTTCTGAAGAATACTGACTTTTTGTTGAATCTTCCTCTAAAACATCTTGTATTTTTTCCTGTCTTTTTCTAGTACCCGCTACTTGTTTCTTACGTCTAAAGGTTCTCATGCGCTCTCTTGGGTCTCTTATGACATCCAAGGAACTATCGGTGTCATTTCCACTAGGAGGACTTTTTAGGGAAATATTTCGTACTAAAAGGGACTTTTTTACTGGCGCCTTCAAGGGCTGTATTGGAGGAGACTCGGAACTTAAGCTGCTAGAATAGTATGGTGAGCATCTTGACAGCGGGGTCTTTCCAGATCTTTCCCCAGATCTCTTTTCTTGCAATTCTCTATGCACTGCAGGTATTTCTGGCACTGCTATGACAGGTAGATCGGAAGAAGACAAATAATGTTCGTGAAAAGACCAACTTTTCGGTTTGCTACGATATTGCTGAGATGTCTTATACTCTCGTATTTGGTTCTTCGATAAAGTTTTGTCATCGTAACTAGCGTGTTTTGCAAGAGGTTTATAATCGGACCTTATGAACTGGACGCCAGCTTCCTCGCGCATTATGTTGGAAAATTCTTGGCTTTGGTAACGTTCGCTATGCTTTTCTTCTTGACTATAGAGCTGAGAAGGCATGTCTATATCCAATTCAGGCTGAGGTACAACAAAATACGGTTTAAAACCACTATCTTCACTTTGGCATCGGATTGTCGGTTTCAAGTGTTTCTGCGTCTGTTCTTCATAGCTCAAGCTTTTCGGCGGCGCCTTTTGATAGCGGTCATGAATTTGATAGCACTCATGAGTCGCATCTTGCGGTTGGTATCCCCTTAATCTCTGGTCAAATCTTAATACTCCGTTCGTATGCTTCTGTAAACTACTCAAAGAACTTGAGCTGGATTTATCAGATTTATCACTATAGCTTATCGATGAGGATTTGTCGTTCTTTCCTGTATAACCTACAGTTAATCTAAGCACTGGTTCTTTCGATTCATAACCTAGTGCTGATTTCTTGGAAATTGAAGCTTCTTGTTCAACGTTATCTTCCATAGGCGGGAGTTCCTTTACAATAGTCTGGTCAGATTTTGTATCTTCAGCTTCCTGATCGTCACCACGTGCAGTTGCAACCAACGTATGACTTGTACTCGCTGACCAATCAGATATGGATTGAGCTAGAGTTAAAGTACTATCACTTTTAGTGCCAGAACTACTGTCAATCCCTTTTCTAGAGATAGTAGTTTCTGAACTACACAATTTGTCATATTTTATGTTTTCAGAACTCTTGTCTAGGCTACTACTTTTCGAACTCAGTTCAGCTTGAGAATTAACTTTAGGTTTTTGTTCAGATTTTTTACTAGCATGAGAAGATGAAAACGCTTTTGCAGATAGGTTTTCTGATTTCTCGCTCTTTGGAACAGACACTGCAGAAATGCTTTCAGATGCAGATAAATTAGCGTATTGACGAACAGTGTTGGTCCCTGTCGACCACTCTGAAATACTTAAGCAGATAGAAGTATCTTCAGAATGGGAACTGTGAGTGCACTTTTTTTGAGGAAGACCAATTTTTACTGTACCATCTAAATCTGTACCAAAAGAACTCGTTTCTTCTTCCGAGTGGCTGCTATGACTACACTTCTTACAAGTTCCAGCACTCCCAGTGCTAAGTCTATTTACAGCGCGAACTGTTTCGTCGGCATTAGTCTGTGATAGCAAATCATCGATAGAGGTATCAGAGTTATTTGAACCACAAGAAAACTTATGGGTACTAGGTTGAGATATCTTATCAAAATCGGGCGAGCCTGATTTGCTATCTACTCCAAAGACGTCGTCAGCGTATAGATGATCGTCATCAAAAATGGGACTATGATTTGTGGGAGACTTCTGTGGCTGACTTATAATAACTTTATCCTCAATATTACTTTTCATATGAAACGATTTGTTTTCCGCGCGGGAACAACACGAACCCGCATCACTCATAAGACAACTTGCTTTACTTAAGGTACCACTTAAACAAGACTTTTCATAATTAGGCACGACAGCTTTGGTAAGACACGCAAACTCATCATGCTTCTCTAAAGGTTCAACCATATAACCCGATTTTTCGTAAGGTATTAAAACCTTTGAACATTTCTGAGAGTTTCCGCATTTAAGAGATTTTTCTGATTTTGGCTCGTGAGTGTCCTTCTCGAGTTCTTCGTCATTATTCAAAGTATCACTGTCGTCGTCAGAATGTAATTGATCTTTTGAGCTTTCGGATCTTAATATTACCTGAGTAGCTTGCTCCGGCTCGTGGCTCATATAGTAAATGTGTACTTTTTCAACTATTGGTGTTTCTAGCAAACTCGAAGGCAGCGATGGCCACTCGTCGCTTGATTTTCTCCTTCTAGGATCTTCAACATCTGTAACTTTGATTGTTGCTACTGGCGGAAGTTCTGGTAATGGCCAGTCTTCGGATTCTTGACTGTCACTGGGTGATGAAGGCTTTGAAGGTATTTTTAAAATAACTTTTAATGGTTTAGGACTTTCGGAAGTCTTTTTATCATCTCTCTTAGTTTCTGAGTACATTTCACTAATTTTCGTCTGATCTATCGGAATATCAGGCATTTCAGCAGACGTTCGTCTATCTGTGTCAGAGATATAAGCAACATTGGCATTGCTTGGAGGATCAGAACTAAGGCTCGCTTGATGATCACTTGAATTCAAAGATTCTTCATTTATGCTTTCCGATCGTGAGCAGGCCTTGGTTGAATCTTCGTCAGCACTTGTTTTTTCTGAGGCGGTACTACGTTCCGATATACGAGACAAAGTCCGCCCAAAGTTTTGTCCATAGCCTATAACAACTTCGGATGATGTGGACGAAGCTGCTGGATATAGCAAATTAACTGGAAAATCGTTTAAATCATCTGGAATTTCAGTGTCAGTAGAATCTTTGGACGTGTTCGCCGACAAGGAAGGGTTTTTAGAAAACGTCTGGAAGTCTTCAAGTAATCTCTGATTACCGTATTCGAATCCCTCTCTATTTAGCCCCAGATGTTCATAGCCTTCATGATCATGAGGGATCCAGGCTTCTTCTATACTAGTACTGTTTTCACTACCTGATGCGCCAAAAAATGGACGCCAAGTTGGTTTCAATTCCTCACCTCTACGATACGCTTCGCCTAAGGAACCAGATGTCGACTCTGTTGTTTCAAACGAACCTCTAGATTCAACACTAAGCGATCCTCTCGACTCCATACTAGATTTTGAAGAGCTCTTCTGGTCGTCAAGACGTTTCCGTCTAGAAGAAGAATCGTCAACGCTAAGAGATCCTTTTGAAGGCGTTGTAGTAGTCGTCGTATCCATACTCGATTTGGATGAACTTTTTTGATCACTATCTCTCAATGATCTCTTTTTCATTAGTTCTCTTTCAAATGACGATGTAATGACATTCCCATCATCATCAAAGTTTACTATCGTATTTTGATCTTCTTGTGATATTGTGATCGCAATTTTCGTCTTTTTAGCAGGCCTTAAATCTCTTTTAAAATCAGATGTTTTGGAAGCACCAGATTGACTGGATTCTGACTTTTCTTCAATAACACATTTACCAATTTTATCTAGACCACTTTTTCTAGAAGTGTTTTTTGACGGTTTTTCAATTGTTTTGTCGATGCTCTCTGAACTGGACGAGTCAGTAGGGGCTTTTTGTGAGTCGACAGGGCCTTGCTTTTCTAATGTAGGTGTTGGAGATTTTCTAGCACCGATTTTTGAAGGACTTCGAGGGCTTCTTGGACTCTCCAGGCGCCCAAACTCTGCTACGGGCGACGGTGACTTAGAATTTGATTTCGATTGTTCACTTGAGAGCGTGTGCTGAGAGAGCAAGTGTTCCTCTCCGTATTCCATAGCTTGTTTGAGCTCTTCTAAGCATTCTCTATCTTTTTTGTTTAATTTTTCTATATCTTGTGATATACCCAAAGGTCTTGCAATAGAACAACTGACACTAGATTCATCATCAATAGAGCTTCCTTTGATATGGGCGCTCGATGGACTTACGTCTTTCTCAATGCTTGTCCAAGACGTCGATTCAGAGCTCCTTGAACGTTCTGCACTCAATTTGAATAACTCACTCCTTTTAGATTTTGTAGTCAGCAATGATTTATTTTCATTTCTTTGTTCAGTTGGTGAAACGCCATTTGTACTGCCAGAACTTGCAGTTTGATCTCCAGACTCATTTTTGCTAGTAGATTTTGATATGCTTGAATCGATCAAGGGCACACTTTCGACCGTTGGGCTATTTTCTTGAGGCGGTGTGACTATAATCCTGTTCTTATTTTTTCGTTTGAGAGTGGCAAAATCAATGGTCTTCGGAGGATCTCGTTGGTTCTTTGTCTCTCTCTCAGCGTCGGGCGTAATCTGAGACAAAGTCTCGTGTTTCAAAAATTCTACTAAACTTGACGAGTCATCAAATGTACTCTGTGGATCTAAGACACGTTTTCGTGTGCTTGATTTGCTAGTGTCTGATATCGGAACTTCTGAGTCCATAGTGTCTTTTTCATAGTCAACCCAAGACCCAGTATCATCATTTTTACCAGCTGGCATGGTCTTTCTATCTTTACGCGAACCTTGATCCTGGTCTGACGAACTGTCAGCGTCAATGTACGGTAGACATACTTCAAGCATATGGCTTTCATCCGACACTTTCAACTCGCTTACTTCAGTAAGTGATTCTTCTTCGCTTGTCAAGCGTTTAACTTCATGTGTCTTCTCAGACACTAAACTGTGTAAGTCTTGGTTGCTCTTGCTCTCTTGCAGTTCATTCTGTCTTTGTTTATTGTAAATATCAATTTTACGGCGTTCTATTATAACATTTTGAGTATCATTTTCAATAATGGTGTGTTGTGAACTTGTCATCCATTCGATAGATGAATCATCTTCCGTTCTTTCTTTGTAACTGTTTGATGGTGACACTTCTTTTAAATCTGATTCTTTGACGACATGCTCAGAAATTTCCGGTTCTTCTTCTACGCTAGGATGAACGTCAACTTTAACGACTTCTTGTTTAAAATGTTTATCACCATCCGGAGAGACAGTAGTAAGAGGAGTAACATAATTTCTATCCAAACTTTTAGACTTAGCTTTGGAATCGAGATGTACCTCTACTTTCCTTTCCAAGCTTTTTGATTTAGAGTCTGGACTAATTTTCTGATAAACAACTTTTCCCTCGATTTGTTGTTTCATTTCCTGTTTTTTGGACAACGTTTTAGGTGATTTTTGTAAAGCTGAGAGGTCATCAAACTTTTCTTCTAGTGATTGACTTGATTTATCATCCATGCTTTTATTCATTTTACTGGTAGGCTTTGCCGTTTTTTGATCTTCAAAGCTTCTACTAATTTTTCCAGTTAGCTTATTATCAAGCTTTTTAGGCGATTTCGCTATAAAAACATGATCTTCCGCCTTGCTATTAATTTTAGTCTCAATAATAATCTTGTCGCCTTCAGTTTTAACAAGTATTTTGTCTTCCGGTGGCGGAAACGGAGGCATAGTATCTTTAACAGGACTTATAAGAGTCTTCGTTTGTTTTAGCGCAGCTTCGAATAACATTTGTTGTTTTTCTTTGCGTTTAGCAATTTCAGTGTCACTATCTTCTTGAGATTTTGTCCTTTCTTTACTTCCATTGCGTTTAACTTCCATTTTTTCAAGAGATTTAGACTTTTCTTTAACGATTTTCTTGGTATTCTGCTCTAATTCCTGACTCTTAGCACGTGGTATTTCTAACGGAGGCACAGTCAAGAAATCAGGGCGTTCCTTCAGAGACGAAGGTAAAGATTTTTGTGTCTGCAATGATTTCACTCTAGTTGCATTAGTGTCAAGCGAACCTCCCTTATTCAGTTTATTAATTTTTTGTTTATCTTCTGGTTTCATTTTTAAAGTGAGTTTTTTCTTTTCTTTGCGTCTTATTCTTTCAATGTCTGGCACTATTTGATCTTCGCTCAAATCTGACAATTTTCTAATACTTCCTCTAGGCGAATTCAAAGACGAAGTTGGTGATCTCGACGGAGACTTAGAAATAGGACTACGTGATAATGGTGATCTATTCAAGGGAGATCGAGACGGTGACTTAGCTAACGAGTTTAGTTTGGTCAAGTCATATCTTCGCTTGAAAGAACGAGGACGACGTTGTTCTACTAGCTCCTCTAGTAATTTTAGCTCTTCGCTGTCTATTACCACAGCCTTTAGCTCTTCAAGAGGTTCAGTGGCCAGTTCCTCTTCTACTTCCTCTATTTTATCAATAATATCCTTTTTCATTAACTTTGATTTGTCTTCAATTAATGGTTTTTCTTCCAATATTTCTCCTTCTTCATTAATATCTTCAACCGTATCATCTTTCGAAGAAAATGCGTTCATCGGCGGTAGTCTATGCAACTGAATAACAGGTGTATCTAGACTTTTAGCTCGGCGACTAGCAGTAGGAGAATCTTGTGTGGCTTTCTGACGCTGGAGTGAAAACACTGACCCTTCGGAAAGGTTTAATCTTGCGTGTGCAAAGAGGATAGGCGTACCACCTTGTTTACGTAACATCGGGGAAATCAATTCATCACGCAAACTTTTTTTGACATTAAGTATGTTACCAGTTAGGAAATTCTTTTCATCTTTGGGCAAGTCACTTTTTTCTTCAGTCGACTGAGTACGCAGCCCAGTTACTTTTTGTATTTCCATATCAGCAAGATGTTCATCATCTGATCTTAAAAACTCTGTGCTCTCCAATATTGGGGATGGAATATTTTCATTATACTCCCACGTAGAGCTTTCTTTACTAACTTGTTTCACTTCAGGCAGTTTTATAGCAATGTCGTCTTCGGAGCTTGGAATAGATATTGACCGTTCAGATATACGTCTTAGCTCTGTAGCATTTCCGCCAAGATTTTCTAATATTTGTGGGTTATATTTTGCTTCTAATTCAACTAATTTTCGGCACTGAGGTGGAGAGCCTTCTATTTCCGTCGAACTCATGGTTTGACCTCTGTGCCAAGCACCTGAAGTGATTTTGTCGTATTCGAGTTGTAAAATAGGTTCCAATTCTTTACGCGACTGTGGTGGAGAGAACTCTAATTTTGGGGCTGCTTCAGTAGTTCCAAAAACGTCATCCGAATCGACACTTTCATCGTCAGAAGAGAAAGACGTTATTCTGATTTTGTTGTTATTCTTACTTTTGACTTTGCCACCGGTCCCCTTTTTCCCTGTACCACGTCCCTTAGAGCCTCGCTTAGGTGGTAATTTTTCAGATTTCGATTTAATATCAGCACGTAATTTTTCAGCTGCCGTCATTGCCTTTGGCTCCTTGCAAATAGGAGGCTGCTGAACGTTGCGACCGTTTATAGCAAATTTAATATCATGTGAATACGGAGGGTCCATTCTGATACTGTCCGTTTTAGAACTAGTCGCAGAGTCACTTTCTATCTGACTCAGTTTTGAACTGAGCGTTTCCAGCAACGCTGGATCTAAATTCTTTGTAATATCCCTCTTTGGACTCGGCGGATGACGTAACTGACCACTTTTATCTACCTCTAAAGTTACTGGATCCACTTTGGACAAATCGATGTTTTGAGTAAACAAGAAATCACGGCCTTCTACTTCCAAAAATTTCGAGCTATGTTCAACTTGAATGCTGTTTCTCGGTGACTTAGGCGATTTAGGTGACTTGGGAGATTTCGGTGATTTAGGCGACTTCGGTGACTTCGGTGATTTGGGCGATTTAGGAGACTTTGGTGAACGGGGTGACTTAGGATGGTCATGATATTTACATCGAGGATGAGCATTAACTATATGACGTCCGTTTTGAGGTGGAAGCATTATTATATCAGGAGGTTGGCGCTTGTCTTCATTAGGGGATGGAGCTGTGCCATTCATTACGTGCCTTTTATGTAAAACATAAGGAATATCGTATCCGTCATCATTTTTTTTATTATCTTTAAATCCAGCTTTGAAATCATCAAATTCTTTGAAATAATTTTTGGGCAAATCGAATTGCGTTCGATTATGTTCTTGATGTCTTGACGGCATTTCAAAATGAGATCTCTTGGTGGCTATTGGCGGAGCACTTGGTATCTGACGGAATATATAATCTTCATCGCTAGATTCGGCTGGCGTCAAGTCTATAGACTTCTGATGCATAAGAACATGTCTTCTAGAGTTAACGCTACTGAAACGCGGTCTGTTAGCCAAGCTATTTGGATCACTCTTAGTTCTTTCCACTGTAGGATGAGTGTATGGTACAGGTATATCAGTAAGACGACTGCTCGAACTAGTCTCAAGGATTAACTTGGGATTGTATTCATCGAAGTGTGTCTTAGCCATCAGTTCTTCTTTCAAGTTCTCTTTTTTAACGAAATGCGTATGAACTTTGCCGCGCATGTTCTTGTCAAATTCTGAGAGTAAGATAGATGGCGTACCAGAAATACCAGCAGCTTTATTAGCTTTATTCTTTGCATATTCAATGCTGTCCATTGCAGGTAATATCCGGACGTTAACATCAGATTCATTAGAAGACTCCTTTACAAGATGAGATGCACTCGTAGGAGGATTTTCTTTACTTGTGGAACGAGTCAAAGACTCAATCTTATCTTTGTCAAAACTGAATATCGTCTCTGAAGAACGTCTCCGTTGGTAGCTATGAATTTTTGCAGCTCGAGCATCAATTTCCGTATCCAGTCCGGTTATTTTCTCAGGCCAAATGTGCGTAGTTTGTGGCATCATATCCTCCTCCTCAGTGGAAAGATCATCCGATTTCTTTGGAGGACTAACATCAGAATATTGAGCATACTGTTCTAACTCAACGTTCTGCAAACTCGCAGAATGCATTGGGCTTGGTTCCCTGTGGTGTTTGCTGTTACTAGGAAACGTCGAGTATGGAGTTTGGATGTGGTAGTAGTTTGGAGAATGTGCTAAGTTAGCTATCAAATCTTCGTGAGATTTATCAAATAATGTTTTCTCACTGTACTCTGGTTTTTCCATTCCAATAAAAGTAGACTGAGTATCATAGAAATCCTTACCAGAATCAGGACTAGACGAAGGCGATATCGGTTCGAAAGGATCAATATATGCATTTTGCGAAGTGATACTGCGTCGCCTATGTATCTCCTCGTGCTCGTAAAGATTTTTCTTACAATCATAATAATCTGACTTCGAATCCTGACTGGAAGTTCTCGAACCTGACCTATCCGAACTTTTACTCTTTATAGTATCGCGAGACTTCTTGCTATCGGTATGATATACACTGTCTCGAGATTTCTTGCTAGATTCGGCACTGCTCTTAGATATCTTCGAGTCATAGATGTCACTTTTCGACTCTTGACTAGAAGTCCTGGACCCTAGAGCTCGCTTTATCTCTTTATAGAAGCTACCGTCGGATCTAACAGATAATTTCTCTCGAGGTAAGACTCTAGGATCGTCAATGAGGAATGGATCGAATGGAATATCGTTATCACTCTTGTATTTCACTCCGGTCATTCCAAGATTCGTTTCTTGATCACCGCATTCCGATAGATGAGAAAGCGATTGATCGTCATCAGATAGCAAATCGTTCCCGGAATCTAACGAACACGAGCGAGTGTGCACCATAGACCTGGGTATAATTCTAGCATACCTTGGGTTTTCCGATTCATCGTCTGATCTCTCAATCACTTCATAGCTATCGTGCGAGATATCATCTTGTGAGCCGCTACGAATGAACGTCGGCATATCTAATCGGGGCTCACTGATCGCGCCCGGGAAACTAGAAGAATACGTACGACCTATCAACTCCCTCTGCGACTCGATCGAGCTTTGATTGCCGAGAACGAACGCGAGCGTCCGAGCATCGTCGTACCTCGTCACCGGTGAATCTATACGACGATCACCCAAAGGATAATACGAATCTAAATCGGCGAGCATGCTACGCGTGTCGCGTTTCGGTTTACCCCTGCGTTTCGCCCTCCCCGCGTCGTCAAAGCTGAAATCACGTAAATTTCTGCAGCTAGCGCTCCTGCGCCAGACGGGGCGTGCGCGCGGATAATCCTCGACCTCCTCGAGCACTAGAGAGCCCCCGGACCGGCTGGAGCGCGTCGACGGGCACGCGGAGTAAATGTTGGTCTGTGAGAGTTCGTACTCGAGCCGCTCGGCGGACTTCTTAAAGCTGTTTGGTTGTTTCGCGAGCACGAAGTCCGGGTAGGCGCTAGGGGATGCGTCTGCAGGGCGCTGCGTGGCAGTGTGCGTGCACGTGTGCGGTGTGGTGTGTGTGTGCGTGTGCGTGACCGTGTGGTGAGTACGTGTGGTGGGGGTGGGCGGGGGGTGGGGCGTGTGTGAGCGAGAGGGGCTCTGACCTGGCGCCGGCGGGCGGGCACGAGGCGGCGGAGTGGGTGCGCGTACGCGACCACTGACCACCGACGAACTCGACGGGTTCCATGTATTCTCCGGAGAAACCTACCGATAAATAACAACACACCATTTAGATGGGGAAAAAATTAGCTGTGTATCATCACCATCATCAGCCGGGAATATCCACTGCTGGACATAGGCCTCTTCGATGGTATGCCACAAGTTTTCTTATTCCCGAATAAATTTGAGATTGTTTATTCGTCCCACAGTAAAGGACTGCGTTTCGGTTCCGTATCTTATCACTAAATACATAGCATTGAATTAACATTTAAGTATTATTAAGGCTGTTAAGGCGTAAGACTAAAATATGACGCGCGTCGATTTTCGGACACGGCATTAAGCTTTTTAATTTTCGTAAACTGGCGAAATGATTTAAAAACTGCCACTTGCACTTAAAAAAACATACAATGAGCAACCCTTTTTTTTACTTAGTAAACTTTACCTTTACTTAGTAAACAAAGTATCAAACAGAGCCATTTTGCGTCTGTCGGGTGTAGAGTGGTCTTAGTGCACTTGCTACAAGGCAACGACGCATAAATAAATATATTCAGATCCGATTGATTATAAAATTCCGGTCTCCAATCTAATTAAATTAGTTTCTCCAGATATTCTGTCATTTTCTGATTTTAGATGTCTCGATCAAAATATAATTACATGTAAATTTAAAAGAAGCCCTGACATTAAATGATTGAATAAATATAAAATGAAGCTTGATAAATAGTGTTATTGAACAGATAATATTTAAGCAAAACGCCGCTGAAACGCGTCGTTAAGACAACCTTATCGACGCTCCTTAAGTTGATATTTTTCTCAGCTTCTATTTGCTTCATCGCTTCTAATTATAATTTAACCAGACGACCATGCGTCGCAAATTTACAAGGTATATTGTGCAGAAACATATCGAATATAAATTAAAACAAAGTCGTTCTTACCAATGGTGTCATCGTCCGATGAGGCAGAGGCGAATCCTCCATAGGATGATGATTGACCTCTGCATGGGTCACTACTTCTGGACCCGCCTGCAATTAAACCAGTGACATCTTCATTCATACAAACATTAAGATGTCAATTAATGACACAAAAAGATGTCGGCGTCAATTGTTTATAGGATATCACTCATTGTATGAAATTAGAAGAAAAATAATAATATTGACAAGCATAAAAAACCCATAAAAAGATATTTAAAAAAACAATAAGACTAATTTAAGTACAAGTATGTACATGGTCAAAACGAAATAAACTTATATAAAACGTTATTTTCTGTTTGCATCTCTGTGGACGGAGAGCCAGTGTCTAAAAATACAAAAGTCAAATAAAAAATAAAAATATTTTGTTTTTGTCAACTTACAGCTTTCATAGCAACACTATCTACCAATTCGAGTGTTTGCGTAGTCAAAGCAGATAGGCAAATGCACTTATTTTATTCCGCATCCTCAATATTAAAATTTTGACAAAAGGCTAGTTGACTAAATTTGAAAACTTGGTTAATTATATACGAGGGGCATACCGAAATGATCGGGAATATAAAACAATACATACAGGAAATAACTAAATTTATTTTTATTGCTTTTCGAAGTATTCTCCGTTGCAGTTAATGCACTTTTGCATTCGTTCGAACCAATTATTATAGCAGCAATTCCAGTCCGAAGTTGACATGGTCAAAATCGTCGATTTGTATGCTTCCACTGCTTCTTCTGGACCTTGAAACCGCTGACCACGCAATAAATCTTTGATTCTAGGGAATGTAAAGTAATCATTGGGACTCAGATCAGGGCTGTATGGAGGAAGATCCATTAATTCAACGTTTTCCTGCTTCAAAAACTCGCTTGTTTTCTGAGCGGTGTGAGAGCTCGCATTATCGTGATGGAGGATTATGCGTCGTTTCGGGTTACCTCTACGGAGTTCGGATATCATCTGTGGCAAACAAACCGTTGTATACCAATCAGCGGTAACCGTTCTCCGTTCCTCTAAGGGAACTGTGACTACATGTCCTGTTTTCGCGACAAACGAAGCGACCATTTTCTTCGATACGCTGCGAGAGCGGACAACTTTTGTTGGCTTGATCTCACCTGCGAAGACCCAGACAGCCGACTGATGCTTTCTTTCTGGCTCATATGAATAGATCCATGATTCATCACCAGAGACAATGTTATAAACTGCTTTTGACTTTCCTCCGTTGAAGCGTTGCAGAGTAGACCGGCACCAATTGACACGAGCCGCCTTTTGCTCTTCGGACAAATTATGGGGCACCCAGCGGGAAACTAGCTTTCTCACTCCCAGTTCACCATGTAAAACAGTTTGTATCGCAGTCATACCTATCCCTAAAGTAGCCCGAATCTGCTCATATGTAATATGTCGGTCATCCTGTATCATTCGGCGCACAACAGCGACATTTTCTGGTGTAACCGCTGTTTTTGGCCGGCCTGTGGAAGGTACGGTGCCAAGAGAAGCACGTCCACGCCGGAATTCAGAATACCAGCGATATATTGTCGTCTGGCTAGGCGCTTCACTCTTGAATATAGATATAAGCTCAGCGAGACATTGTCCCTGAGATAATCCTCGTCGAAAGTTGTAAAAAATTATGACACGGAAACTTTCTCTTGTAAGCTCCATTTTTTTATCGACCTATCAATTTCAAACTGATATTGTTCTTTAAAAAAAAATTTTTTTTTAATTCTGTCAATTGTATTCGATTTTCAACTAACCAGTGTTTATTCATCAAAAAGAGTTTTTAATCTAATTAAATCGAAAGTACTCGATTACCGATCTTTTCGGTATGCCCCTCGTACTTTAATATCTATTTTATCCCAAAAAAACTATATTTTAAAGAAATAGCAATATTTACATTACGTATTTTGTATTTAAAAAAAGCAATTTATATTTCCCTCGAAAACGCTGAATAGTGTCATGGCGTCTTGAATGACGTCACAGCTCGCGAAATAACCTGCTCTGTGGTATGAAAACGTCAACAACAACAATGATGTTTAGCGAGGCGTGACGTCACACTTTCTTGCGCCGCGTTCTTAGTGTTCGCTGTCACGTGACCTAATGCCTATTTTTTTCGAATCCATTTTCTAAAAATATTAATAATCTTTAACTTTTTTGAGAAATATACTGGTTTTTTCTTATCTTCGTCTCTTCATTTATAATTAGAAACTATAAACTAAGCAATTTATTCTTAGTGGAAACAGGCCTAATATAGCACTAAGTAGGTCCCACTCATTTTGATTACTCTTTTAAAATTATTACACTCATAAAAATTACTTCAGAGTGATTCTATTTTTTAAACTCTAATAAACACTTTACATTTTATTAAACAACCATAACTTTATAGCTAAAATTGCAACACCGAAAGCTTTTTGGGATATTAAAAAATGTAGAAATGTTGTTAAAGAAAAACATGTAATTTAGAAACCAAAATGGATTATGCTGATCGTCATTCCAATCTCCATAAATTAAGATATGAAACAACCACAAAAAGTTGGTGCATCTCGGAAGGGTGCAGAATGGTTGAATGTGCGTGTGATTCTTATTATCATAACGACACCAATAAGTGAGTATTTCACACGGCACAAGAATTATGGATGTGATTGTATGAACGGACCGTAATGAACAAATAAAAAGTGATTTTAGTAGGGAATGCGTTCATATACTTTATAATAAAAGATAGCTCAACACTTGACCTCAATCTCACCTGATGTTAAGTGAGGATGAAAACGACGATGTTACGCGTCGTATATATAGAAAGTGCCTATTTACTGTTTTTGTAGTTTTCGGGAAACACGTACGAACTACCGTAGTTAATTCCTTATTTTAGCTATTCTAATAAATACACTATTTACAAGTTTTATTACAATCGGTTAACGGGAAGTATGTGAAATTTTAATGAGCCACATTCATTCATATTTAAAGGTGGATGATTTATTAAAAATTTTATGTATTTGTTTTGTGTTTGGCAATAAATAAAAAACACACTGAGACAGTTAAAATTCCGCAAACATTCTCAAATAGAGCACATTAGGTTACTGATTCTTATGAGATGAAACAATGCAATACTTGTCAACATAAATATCAAGCAATAACAAATTACATTGAGATCAGTGATTTTGTAATCAATCAAAAACAAAAAGTCCGAGTGAAAAATTTCATTACAAAATGGCGCACATGACAGGAGACGAAAATGGCCCCACCAAAACACCTAATTTATCGGAATCAATCCAGCCGCAGTATTAAATAATCCCAGATACATACACGCAAAATACGCAGTCGCGTAAAAATCGCACTGACAGATGTTGTTTCTACCACATATGGTAATGCGACTCGACGACTAAACCCTCATTTTCAAGTTAACTTTTTGGGTGCATCTTTGTGCGTCGTAAAGACAAAGGAAGTTCTTGTAGCAAGCTGTCAAGTGTCCTTATTGTTATTGACATTTCCCTCAACACACAACATAGAAACAAGCAAGGGTATATGTGACATGGTACAAATGTGGATACATATTTTTGTTCTCGAGTGTACAAGTCAGCCAATGTAATGTATATCGGCTAAACACATTACGTGTAACTTGTTTATTTGGTTAACCCCAACGCTAAATTATACTCCATCTAATGGCCTAAGGGTGTCGTAATATTAAGAGCAAAGTTAAAACAATAAAGCACAGTTTTATTTAATTTTGACTTTGTTTTATTTTTTATTTATTTTTTATTTAAACAATTTATTGTACACGGAAACATTACATAACACAAGAAACAGAAAAAATATATACAAAAGGAACAGCTTATTTCTAAAAGAAATTTCTTCCAGCAGTCCTAGGTCAAGGAGAAATATTAAAGAAAGGAGGGCAGTTAGGCGTGTACGATATAATAAATATAATAAACGATTACATAAATACGAGATACAAAACAAACTAATATATATCAATCATAATACATACATACGTTACATACTATAATTATATATTAACTTATAGTAATAGAAAATGTTCCTTGACGTTTTTCTTAAAGGCGGAAACAGTTTTGCTGTCGCGTACAGTGTGAGGCAACGAGTTCCACAATCTGGCTGCATGAACCGTTGTTTTATTTAATTTAAACTTTGTTTTATTAATTTAAATTTTGTTTTATTTAATTTAAATTTTGTTTTATTTAATTTAAATTTTGTTTTATTTAATTCAAAATTTGTTTTATGTAATTTAAATTTTGTTTTATGTAATTTAAACATTGTTTTATTTAATAAAACTCAGTACCTTTTAGTGTTTTTATTAATGTTTAGTTTACTGAATGTTTTAAATGACAGACGAAAGGGTGTTGTTACTGAATTGTGCAGGAATACTGTTAGGGGGATAAGATTAAGTTAATCGGAAACAAGCCAATTGTATAAAAACCCTTACGATTTGGTTGCGGTACAGTTTTGTCAGCTGAAAGAGACAAACAAAGCGTTGCTACGTAACATATACGAAGTATTTACACTCTTCATAGCAAACCAAAATAAGTATAGATAAATCATTTAATAGATGTCACTGCGTATGTAGTAAGTCGCATAAGCAATGTCTTTGATTGGTAAAAATCTCGACTTTTCAATACATTATCGTAGATTTCGTTAGAATTTGATTTACCCAGGCAAACTTTGGTAAGTAGTTCTGAGATGACATTCAAACGACAAGCTTTGCACGCCTGACAGACAAAAGGTCGAATAAATTTTAAACCACATTATTCTAAAATTTACTGTGCGATTCCAGACCAGTGTCCATTAAATTATGGTGTCTGGGTGACCAGTCCACGCTTTTAGTCTACAGTATTTCAACAGGTTTTATGAAGGCCAAGATATATAATCACTAATAATCTGATCAAAATATATGTATAGGTTTGCTATCCACATCATCATCAGCCGGGAAACGTCCACAGCTGGACATAGGCCTCCTTCATGGTACGCCACATCGACCAGTGCCAAGCCACCTGCATCTAGCGACTCCCCGTGACTCTAACCAGGTCGTCGGTCCGTCTAGTAGGGGAACGGCCTGGTAGACGTTTCCCAGTACGTGGTTGCCACTCGAGAACTCCGCACCGGTTATCGGTTCTTCGAGCGATGTGGCCTGCCCATTGCCACTTCAGCTCACTGACTCAGCGAGCTATGTCGGTGACCTTCGTTCGTCTACGGATTTTCTCATTACGCTATCCACATACAAGGTCACAAATATTTGAAAGTTGACCAAAAAAGGATCAGGATGTTCATTTCAAGATTGTTTCTTGAACATTTCATGAACTTTTGACTGGACTATACAAAATAGGGAAGACGAAAATATGAAACTATTCAGGTGTGTGATTCAATTGCATCTATCTATATAACTACAACATCTGACTGCGATCACAAGCTCACTTGCGAAGCGTGGTTATTATGGTAAATCCCCTCATATAAAGTCAAATGTGTGGACTCATACGCCGCATGGTAAAATATCATCAAATTACGCTGGTATTGAAGTGCGCTAGCACCTACCGTTGAATCTAATTTCGATAAACTCACATGGACGGGATTCCGCTCCATCAAATTCCCATACAATTTAGTATAACAGTAACATAGAATAGCTGGCTTTATGCAGTAATTATCTAAAAATAGGACATCGGATTTAAATGTCTCAAGATGAGTATCATTAACATACAGCATCACAGTGAATCACAATTTTCATTTAAACACACGTTTCATTATTCTTGTTCAGCGCCATCTATTGACTATTGTAGCTAACAATATAGTTGCACTTAGCGTGCAATATTCATTCTGTGACGCTATAATTAATCTCATATTTTAAGTAGTTACTTATACAACAAAAATTTAGTAAGGAAGCATACGGAGAGGAACCCCTTTAATCCTATAATGTTTGAAGAGAGACAACAAGATGTATCACTAACCCTGTCCCTCGTGGACGCATAGGCGGTAGCTGGAAGTGTGTGGCGAGGCTCCGAGGTTCGGCGAGCCCGCCCCGCCGCCACCGCTGCGCGCGCCTCCGACAGACTGTATCCCTTCATCATCAGAGAAGCCTCCAGGTAGTGAGGTTGCTTGTCCCACTCCAGGGAAATCGCTGCCGAAGAGAGGACATGTACATCAAAATCGATACAACAGATTATTGTCGGAAAATGTAACAATTGCAATATTTCAGCATTTCAAATACGTTTTGCGCTATGTATGTCTCAGGTCTATTTAATCAGTGATCCTGATCCATCAGTAATACTTTATGCAGTAGTATGTTGTTATCAAAATAGTTTAATTAATTTTTGAAAGATAGAATTCGGTGCCAATTTTAACAACTTATAAGACGTGTTGTCAGCCAAAAGCATTGAGAAACGTTTTCCAATATACAAGGAATAAAATAATAAGTTTTTTCAATATTTTGCTTGTTCATTTCATTAAAAAATTTATGTCATCTTCAATATATTCCGAAATTAAAGATTCATTTATACAATTCTAACTTGTCAGTTTGTCTGTATATGATACGAAAAATCCATGACGTAATTTATAAAGCAGTCATGTTAAAGTATAACATAAATTAAGTTATGCAACAGTTGTGATAAATTAAAATATAAATTGTTAAGGTTATATAAAATAAATATTCTTGAAACCCAATGCCAGTCCTCATCAGAAGCATTACAACACGAGCATTAAATCAAATCATTATACGATGCACCCTGACAACTACGAATGCTTCCAATGAGAACGTGAGAACTGCTAAACAAAGTAATATAAACGCTAACAAAGTAACAGAACAAATAATGACAAGCAATTACCGTCAGAGCCCGGCGGCAAAGGCAGCAGCGGGTGCGCTGAGACGCTAGAATTGATCGCCGGCTGGGAGACGTTGCCGCGCGATGAGCCCGCCGACCGGCTCGCCCGGAACGAGCCCGACCTGCCGCATCGGACAGAGGATGGTGACGGACGACGACACCTCACTATCTAGTGTATCACCGCCGCACTGTGTCTGGGCGGTACAATCACGACTAACACTAACTATGTACACCACTGACCGTGCAACTCATGATTGGTCAGACAAATTGATGGCGCAATATCACATGTCAGAATCCAACAGAAAAAATGACTGCATAGAAATGTTGATGACTTGACAGTAATTTTGATGACTGAACAATAATTTTGATGACTGAACAGTAATTTTGATGACTGAACAGTAAATGGAATCATTCTACTGTAAATTACTTACAATTGATTGCAGAAAGGGATTGAGAACTAATTAAACAATTGGTGGTCAGTCGTAATATTAAATGTAAAGACTCACAATTACATTTGGGCCTAGCCAATCGAGTTTTTTTCAGTCGTGATATTGATGGCTGCATATTAATTAGATGTCATGCCAGTAATTCGATTGTGTGCCAATTAGTGCCGTGCCATATAAATTAGTAATAGTCGTCACTGATGTTTAAAACAGACACAACAGGGGTAATAAGTGCGAGCTATTGAAATGTATATCGTGTCAATTGGTGCATGTTTTGTTATTTCAACTGCTCGCCAGGGCCCCAAGCTTTTGGTTTATACGCGGCCCTCGGCTTTTGGGCGTTTACGTGAAGTAATAAACAGAAGCGTGCGCTCCCTGCATTTATGGAAAAAAGTCCGAAGTTGAAGTAGTGGAAATTATCAAACAGTACAACAACAATCTTTAAGTAAGGAATATTTTATCTTGTTGTTGTTTTTAAATCGAATAGTAGTGGGCCGGAAATAAAAGAAAAACTAAGTACTCCTGCTTAATTTCACCATACAGCTCTTTAATATCTTGAATACAAGCTTAAAATAACTAAATCATTTTAACTAAGACGTTGAGATCACTTCCACTTACCATCAGACAAAATTGTGTTGAAGTGTTGTTTTTTTTAAAAAGGAAAGGGGGCATAACAACAATCGTGAATCTGATAACGAATACGAATGCATTATGTCTAAAAAACGACATTTAGAGACGTGCTTAAACATCGATAGATATTTATCGAAATTAACAAAACAAGGAGCGCAGGCCCAATTGGAAAAAAAATCCCTAAAACCGAACGACCACACCATCCTCTGACCGATCGTGACGTCACACGTCGACCATTCTCATACTTCCATTTTCGAATAAGCGAAAATATCAACGGATATAGCGCATGCTCGAGATTACTAATCACCATCGATTTAATGAGGCATTAATAACAGACCCGATATATTTGAAGGTGGTATTTCGGTAACTGTATAAACACGAAATTATATGTAAAGCTAGAAGCCATAGTCTGAACAAATTGAAGACAAGTATTTTAATCCCCTTGAACGATTTCGTTTTCTATCTGTCTCATTCTAACTCTCCGAGTTATGTGCGCTTTAAGCTTATTGAACGATATTGATTGGATATCATGTAATCAAGTTAGAAAGAGATAGTAGGTTAGTGAGATATTTCAAGGTAACATCTCTTGTCTTCACTTTTAATTCAGAGTGTCTTCCAACTTTATAGTTTTGTGTGCATAAAGTAACCAATCAGTTGCCATTTATAAGATAAATTGTGTATCCTTCCATATGATGATTAAATACGCAGAATAACAAACGAACATAACCTTGAAGGATAAAAGCTAGAAATGCATTAATAAGCTAGCTTTCACCCCTAAAGGTAATAACGGAGCGAATGTTTATTTCATGTATTTATTCACCATCTTGAAGGATTATACAATGGTGGAATTAATTCGGCATAAATCCATACTATTGGTTATTTTTATATAGATTTCCTACGACATTTATGTTATAATATTTGACAAAAGTAACATGGATTCAGCCTATCGTTTACTAAGAGTACGCCTTCAATGATATAAGCCAATTGATTAATACCTCATACGAACTGACCAAAATATCCGCTGACCTGTCTTCCCTTTCATCCCAGAACCACAGATATTTTGGTCGGTTTTCAAATAACTATTCGAAAAGCCTCACTAACCGTTTCTTTTGTCATTTAGTCGTTTTTAGGGACTTTTTTGTACCATGCAAAAGACCGTTGTTTAGTGTTTTCGTATCTCTTTTTTCACACAAACGCCCACAAAGACAAAACCAAAAGCTAGTGTTTGCCCAGCCCATGCTACCACTCACCTTACTGAGAGACATTATCTTATACTATTCATTACTAACCTAATAAAATCAAAATACCTTTAAAAACATGTACACTTCAATGAAAATACAAAGTGTGAACTTACACATTAATTTAGATATATTTTCAGCACAATTATCGGTTATAAATAAATAAAAACAGCAATAATATATCAAATTAATGTGCTAATTCGAATATTCTCTTCACTTCACTCTTCTGCAATATTGAAACGAATAGTTTTGCATTTAGTTGTTGAAACTGTAGAATGCACTCAACAATGCAACATGACATTGACATCCCTTTAAAAACCAACCCCGCCTACATCGACGAAAACACCATACTAATTAAAACCAAATACTGATTAACAATAATTTAAATCAACGACAATCATACAATGTATTCACTGATAAATGGTCCTTGAAGCTAACAGATTAAATTTGACAATTACATATAAAAAATTTCTTTTTTGCCCTGAAAATAATGTAATTACATCTATAAGCGATTCTAGCTACACCTAGGATTGGATACACAAGCTAGTTAGAACTACCTATTGCGGCTAAGCTTTCAGAAATATCCTCCAATACATGCAACGAAAAGTTAAAGCTACAGGGAGTCAATTTCGCCAAAAATTTAATCTGTAAACGCGGGTTGAATTTTTATATGTATACACCTTTACAAAATCTTCTCAGCGTCTACAATCTTAATGCAACTTTAGCAATGTTTTGGGATAAAACGGGATATTTGTATAAAATGGGATATTATGGATTTCGTCTACTTTTGTTCAATTACTGAATAGTCATCAAGACAATCTTGAGTAATGATTCTAGTCACTATAAAAGTTCACGTCACCTAGATTTTAAGTCCCATAAATTTGCCCAAATATACATTTTTTCCTGACAAATTTACGTAGAATACGTAGAATACATTAAACGCTATCAATCCTAATATCATAAATGCGAAAATGAGCTTGTTTTTTGTCCTTCATTCACGTCGAGCCAGAATGGCTTGACCGTATAAATATAGTGAAGGGTCTGAGGACGAGAGCTACTTTTTATCACGACTGTACAGGTAGGCTAGGTAGGTAGTGTGATAATTTAAGAACTGCAAGCGGATAGAGTCGCATATTACATAGTTATTTCTACTATGGCGAAATTACTCCCAGATATATAATTGCGATATATTAAATATTACGATTAACATAATATGTATTAAACATACCTCTGGAATGTTTGTCGTTTCACGTAGTTGTCTCGAACAAATTCAACTATTTGCTTTTGTGTTTTACCGCTATACCTGAAACCATTATAACATAAAATCAACAAACGAAACATTTCAATTATTGTTTCATTAAAATCGGGGAAATTGTAAGCTTGCACTGTTTTTCTAGTTGGGTAAGTTGTCCAAATTTCATTTTCTCGAGAAATTTTACTTTCATAAAAACCATAGTCGTCCTTTTTGAATAAATATGGCCGAATAAGTCTTGCCGTTCTCAAGTGATTCGCTTACCGGGGCGCGTATTTTTTACAGATTTATAGCTCATGCTTTGTTTATATAAACTTATAGTGCCTCTCTTATAAATACTAACAAACATTACTCTTAGGATGCTCATTATTATTAAAAAATAACGACCGTATTCTTAGCACCTCTTAGATAATGTATACAATAAAACATTATGTCATTGAGTAGGACTTCAATGTCTTTATTTTGAACAACAACAAAAACATGTCGAAGTAAACATTATTGCTAATCAGTAAACCACACGATTACTCCAATATATATAATATATAAATATATAATAATATAGATACAACTAAACATAAAAACTACTAATTTTAAATTGTCCCAAAACCTACAACTGCAAGCAGCGCCACCTGTTAAAATGTATATGAACTATGTTTACGTTGGTATTCTTCCTGTGTTCATGAAGCACTAGGCAATTAGATAAGCCAATTTCATGACAATCTCCACTCCGAATTTCCCCTTGTCTTGTAGGACATTTTATAAGCGTCTCAAACAGTAAAAGGTGCTCACCTAAACGAAGAGCCCCTCGACATGACCCTGGTCTTGTGTCGCGGCGGTCGCGGCACGCTCGAACATCGGAAGAACCCGTGGTTCTCCACACATTTCTTCCAAAAGTTCTTGCATTCGTTGCGACCCTCGAAGAAAAACTCCACGACGTCGCGGTAGTAGCCCTGCATTTATTGAAAATAAGTAAATTAATACAATAAACGGCTGAGAAAAGGAATATTGATTTATGACTCTCCTTAGTTGGCAACTAAAACTACTGGCGCCATCTGTAGCAATGTGAATGAACTACGCTGATATTTCGCTAGCTTGGACATTCGAGTTCTTCAGAAGATTATTTGGCAACCAAATAAATTGGTCTTGTCAATCTTATTTAGAACTTAGAATAGGGTCACTCAAGCCATTTCTAATGGATGGAGCGATTTATCAAGTTTCTAAAAGAACGTGCAGTTTTCATCGATGTAACACCGAAATCGTATCTTTCAACGACAATTATGGCCAACAATCTTTTGAAATAATCTTTACATCTATAATGTTCATCATCATCAGACGGGAAACGTCCACTGCTGGACATAGGCCATGGTACGCCACATCGACCGGTCCCGAGCCACCTGCATCCAGACTGCGACTGTAACCAGATCGTCGGTCCATCTAGTAAGGGGACGGCCCGGTAGACACTTCCCGGTACGCGGTCGCCACTCGAGAACCTTTACTCCCCAGCGTTTATCGGTTCTTCGAACGATGTGGCCTGCCCATGGCCACTTTAAATAACAATTCAATTCATATCAATGAACTCAATGGACATGTAAACTTCCATGCGTAATGTCAGTTTACGGTAGGATAAAACTTACATATCCCTCGGGGTGCAACTTGATGAGGAACTTTTTCCTTTTGAAGGAGATCTTCCTAATCTTGGCCCAACTGAAGGTGTTGATTTTGGTGAAGTTCTGGAACACCACTATACCCATATGGGCCACGGCTAAGTTCAGTGGCACGCCCTCGTGGTCCTTCGCTGGGTGCATCTTTACACCTGCATATACAGACAAAGATATTTACGAAATGAACATTATACGAAGTGTTTCTTGGTTTTATATACACTGATTTAGGCGCAGCTTGCCATATTTTTGAAAAGAGTGAAGAATATTTTTTTCGGCACTAACACTATCTGGCGATTCATATAATAGTAAAGAATTTGAGACAGTAACGGGGAAACTACTATAGCCTAATGGCAAAAGCGTTCGCTCCGGACCGGCGAGAGATGCAGGTTCGAATTCCGCAAGTGTCAAAATTTTTTAAAATGCTAAAAAAGCAGGGAAAACGTTGAGGAGACAAGAACCTATTCTTACCTACAGCAACATCTTACTGCGGTCACCACCAAGCATGATGATTAAGGGCAATCCCCTCAGACAAGGACATAGCTATCTATGAGGGAGGATCATATCCAACAGTGGACAGAGTGGATTTATGATGATACAAAAATCCAGTCAGACTCTCCCCGTTATGAGACAAACACACTTTATCACATATAACATTAGTAAGTATGGGTCGATCAGTCTGTGTAAAATTGTACATGGTATAGTGTATTTCATCAATGTATTCTTATTGACATGACATTGACGAGTGAGTGAGTGAGATGCATGACTCACCGTACAGTTCACATCTCCGCGCCGTTTCCAGCAAGTTGAGATCCGCTTCCGCCGGACTCTGCCCTCTTCAATACATATGACACAGAGTTACATTAACATTGTACGAGGGGCATACCGAAATGATCGGGAATATAAAACAATACATACAGGAAATAACTAAATTTATTTTTATTGCTTTTCGAAGTATTCTCCGTTGCAGTTAATGCACTTTTGCATTCGTTCGAACCAATTATTATAGCAGCAATTCCAGTCCGAAGTTGACATGGTCAAAATCGTCGATTTGTATGCTTCCACTGCTTCTTCTGGACCTTGAAACCGCTGACCACGCAATAAATCTTTGATTCTAGGGAATGTAAAGTAATCATTGGGACTCAGATCAGGGCTGTATGGAGGATGATCCATTAATTCAACGTTTTCCTGCTTCAAAAACTCGCTTGTTTTCTGAGCGGTGTGAGAGCTCGCATTATCGTGATGGAGGATTATGCGTCGTTTCGGGTTACCTCTACGGAGTTCGGATATCATCTGTGGCAAACAAACCGTTGTATACCAATCAGCGGTAACCGTTCTCCGTTCCTCTAAGGGAACTGTGACTACATGTCCTGTTTTCGCGACAAACGAAGCGACCATTTTCTTCGATACGCTGCGAGAGCGGACAACTTTTGTTGGCTTGATCTCACCTGCGAAGACCCAGACAGCCGACTGATGCTTTCTTTCTGGCTCATATGAATAGATCCATGATTCATCACCAGAGACAATGTTATAAACTGCTTTTGACTTTCCTCCGTTGAAGCGTTGCAGAGTAGACCGGCACCAATTGACACGAGCCGCCTTTTGCTCTTCGGACAAATTATGGGGCACCCAGCGGGAAACTAGCTTTCTCACTCCCAGTTCACCATGTAAAACAGTTTGTATCGCAGTCATACCTATCCCTAAAGTAGCCCGAATCTGCTCATATGTAATATGTCGGTCATCCTGTATCATTCGGCGCACAACAGCGACATTTTCTGGTGTAACCGCTGTTTTTGGCCGGCCTGTGGAAGGTACGGTGCCAAGAGAAGCACGTCCACGCCGGAATTCAGAATACCAGCGATATATTGTCGTCTGGCTAGGCGCTTCACTCTTGTATATAGATATAAGCTCAGCGAGACATTGTCCCTGAGATAATCCTCGTCGAAAGTTGTAAAAAATTATGGCACGGAAACTTTCTCTTGTAAGCTCCATTTTTTTATCGACCTATCAATTTCAAACTGATATTGTTCTTTTAAAAAAAATTTTTTTTTAATTCTGTCAATTGTATTCGATTTTCAACTAACCAGTGTTTATTCATCAAAAAGAGTTTTTAATCTAATTGAATCGAAAGTACTCGATTACCGATCTTTTCGGTATGCCCCTCGTACAACATTCATGAATCATTGTAAAATATCAAGGGGAAACACGATTTCATACATGATAACGGGAATTCACTCATAATGCTTCCATACGGAATTCCTTTTACCATAATAGAATAGCTATATAGTATCAATATCCGTTTCGCAGCTAATGGTACCTAGATTGCGTTTTGAACAATAATCAACAAATGAGTGTAAAAACGGTAATTGTCATTCACTATGAAGTTGTATGTTAATGATATTCATTTTGCAACATAAAAATCCGATATCCTATTTTTAGCCAATTACTGCACAAAGCCAGCTATCCTACTTTAAAAGATTATGGTAAAAGGAGTTTAGTATGAAACTTTTATCGAGCGATTTAAAAGTGAATTTTTGAATGAATACAATAAACATATACTGACATGTGTTTTTTGTGGTTCTCCATGATTCTACGCTCGGACTCCGAGTCCTGTCCGGGGAAGAACTTGTAGCCGCTGAGGTAGCCGTGGTCGGGGTAGTCCTCGGGGACGAAGTCTCCGCACTCCGCTGCAAGCGTGCGGGCAGGATGACGTTAACACAAACTAATTTACTAGACAACTACATAAACCTCTTAATAATTCATTGAGGGACCCTCAGAGCGCGTTCATACGAAATCACGTTGGAGTCGCGCTTGAACGAGGCGTAGCTACTAGCTAGGAGCAATTTGTATTTTGTTCTACTAATGACGTACAAAATTGTGGAGGTGCCGTGGTATGTTAGGAGTTATTCCAGAAATTTAAATAATTATACTACCAAAAATCGAAATTCAGAAATTTCTGCATGTTTATTTCGCCGTTTGTTCTCTGCACAACACTATTTCGAAAGGGTAGTAGATTTATTGCAGATTCTTTAAGTTCAAAAAAGGTATGTTACAAACGAGATGTTTAAAATCCAGCATGTAAAGATGTATAGAAAATTACTTGAATATAATTTTTGTTTGTACAAAATCAATCTAACCTAAAAACATATTTCCCTGAGCAGATCGTTTCTTAGCAGCCTTTTTCTTCTTCTTTCCTTCCTCTTCACTTCTTCTCCTTTGATTTCTGTTTGTTTGTTCATTATCATATCATTATTCATAATCGTGTATGTATAATGTTTATATATATATATATATTTATTTATTTATTTATTAATATATATTTAGCACCACTTACTTACCCCTTTTCAATCACACGATTCTTCTGCCCCAAGGTTGCCTAGAAGAGATCGCTTTTAGCGATAAGGCCGCCTTCATTGTACCTTTTTGTTGTTCTTTTTTTTCTTTTCTGTTTTTTATTTTGTGTGTGTGTGCAATAAAGACTATTTGAATTGAATTGAATCTTTTTTGTACTTTTACAAATAAACTAGACCAAAGTAGTCAAAAATGGTAAAACCCTTTTATTCTATAATGACCATTTGGAATTAGAAGTGCACAAAGTCAAGAATTTCCCCTTCCGACATTCCTTTTGCCGAGACTCCCTCACCGCTCACCTTGTACGATGTAGCTGGCCATGAGCGCGGCGGTGTTCTCGTTGCACTGTATGCACCCGTGCGCCAGGTCCCGCTTCACTTGGAGACAGAACAGGTACCGCGTGAACTCTTCCTCGAGGCGCGCCGGGTCCGGAGTGTAGAACTTCACGCAGAACCGGAGCGTCGGCTCCAGCATCGAAAGACCAAGCTGGCGGCACATAGGCTTCTCCACATCTAGCCAGTACTGGGCAGACAAACATGGAATGTTAAACTACAAAAATTATGACATGGGAACAATTTCTGCAATAGTTCACTGCTCCAGCAACCCTATATCTCATCGATTAGAACGACACATCGTTTGATGTAACGCAAACACGGGTCGACGTGATTTAGTTCCCGTTTGGAAAGGTATTTGTGATTTCGGCTTTACCATAGGACCAGCGCGGCGACTAGGGGATAAATTCAAGAGATAAAGAAAGCAATAGCGTCTAGCTATACCATATTGTAAGATCACCAATACGCCTGCAAGCGTCAAGTCTGATGGGGCGATCAATGAGGAATCATCATCAGACAGGAAATGTCTACGGCTAGACATAGGCCTCCTCCATGGTACGCCACATTGACCGCTCCCGAGCCACTTGCCACTCCCCGCGACATTTACTAGGTTGAGCACTAAATGTAGAGCACAAGATATCAAGCCTTTGCAATTTTCTTCGAATAGTACAGTTAAGTAGAGCTAGTTTTACGAGTTAACAATCAAAGTCAATATAAATAAATAAAAATCTAGTAGGAGGACGGCCTGGTAGACGTTTTCCGGTACGTGGTCACCACTCGAGAACTCTTAACCCCCATCGGTTATCCGTTCACTTCAGCTCACTGACTCGTCGAACTATGTCGGTGACCTCAGCTCATGTACAGATTTCCTCATTCAGGCAGAGAAATTCCGAGCATAACTCGATCCTTAGCAATCAGCAATGTCTATGTCCAACTGTGGACTAATGCATCCGATTATGATACGTATAGCAGCGTACCTTAGTCCCATTAGCATCCTGGTACTCCAGCCCGAAGTAATCAGCTTCCAGCAGATGGAGTTGCCGGCACACCTGATCAAACAGCACTCGACCCAGCGCCTTAGACTGCAACAATATAAACAACCTGCTTTGTAGATAGACTGTACAGTTTACGTACAGTGTCAATATCGTCGCGTGTTAGCACAAGATTTAGATAAGCATAGAATTATCTGTGAATTAGGAAACCGTGTTCTTAATTTGTATCAACTTGTGAATGTATTTTCTATTTTTCCGTAACTTAGCCGACGACATGTGATATTTTTTTCATCGTAAACGTTTCCGCCTGATGTCATGAAATCACATCAGACTTATTTGTTCAAATTCTAGACATGAATGGTAATACAACAAAGCCGTGGTAGCTCAGTTAGGTAGAGCGTCAGACCTTAAACAATTGAAGTCTGGGTTCGATCCTGGCACGTACCAATTAGTTCCGATTTGTTAGTTGGAATTTATGTATGAGTGATAAAAATCATTACCATTGGCTTTTCGGTGTAAGAAAACACAGTGAGGAAACCTGCACACTCCTGAGAAGAAATTCAAAGGCGTGTGAGGCTCTGTTGGAGAGTAGGCCTGAGCCCCTGCGGTGGGGACATATATAGGCTGTTGATAATTATGAATCCCCGGGAATATCATATTCAGTTATAATTTCGACATATCGAGCGGAATATAAATATATTTATTTGGAATTCAATGAGTAATTTGTTTGATAAGGCAGTTGGATGTAAAGCGTGCTCAAAAGACGGAAGCTTCAAAGATAATGAGACGAAAACAACAGTGCTATTGTCATTACTGTTTGTCGATAGATTACAAAAATTTTACTTCTTTTATAGTATTTTAGCAAATACATTTAATATTAATAGACCGGACAAAGCAAACAAACATTTTGATCCTAAACTTATTACCAATTGGTAATAAGTTACTCAATCTAGTGTAACATCACGTCACGCGGCCGTACAATACATTTGACACACCATTGACTTTTGAGATCAAAATGTTTATATGAAACGTTTCCCAATGCCCGCTCTATAACCTATTACTATATTTAAATCTGTCTGTATTTTAGGCACTGAAATACCTCCAAACTTTATATATTACAAACGGGCAACTCCAAGGAAAGAATTACTTGCGACTAGGAATCAATATCTGTCAACACTAACCGGGTCGGGAGAATGCGGTCGAAAATAATAAAATGCTCATTGCTCATTCGCTCAAGATTGATGATAGAACTTCCCGACACTGACTCGTTTAAAATTACATTTATATACGTCATTTATTTACCATTATCTGAACAGTGAACTCTTATTCTCAATATTAAACTTACAGAGGTAAATCTGATGACGACATTACCATTTTTTGGCTGCGATTTCATCTGAGTTGATCTAAAGATGATCAAGTCTTTATCGAGATAGAAAGTAGGGTTCGTACCTGCCACATTTCATCAAGATCTGTTCAGATGTGAAAATGCAACAAACAAACAGAGGGACATCGCATAAATCGATGTCCTTGGATATGAAATCATATTCTATAGAGCTAGGTGTTTTGTGTCAGTGAACCCAAACTAGGGCAGTCTGATGTTTCCAGATTTCAATTCCTGGATCTAGAACCACAATTTAAAATGTCATTTTATAAAGCTGTATGCGCAGTAAAATTCAGTCGATTTGTAAACAGAGTGGCTCGCACTAAGACCTCGATTATTTCCTGAACTAACCAACAAATTGGACAGAAAAATATCATGTTTAATATTCATACTCTAGTAGGAGCTTTAGAGTTTCATTAGATTTGGACTTTCTTTATACTAATCCACACTTATAAGTGCGAAAGTTAGTTTCTCCTTACTTTACATCGTAATGGAGAGTCAGAACGACATGAGTGAAAGAGTAGACAGTATTAGGTACTAATCCTCCACTGTCCGTCTGTCCATCTGAGAGCAGGCTATATCTCATGATCCATAATCGGCAGATGAAAATTTCACAGAATGTCTATTAATATAGAGAATTAAAGGGAGCTTCCCTAATAGAAACGTGTCTTGTTTGCTTTTTTACGGTTCAATCGCTCTTGCACTTTTGTTAGGTTATATGACCTTACGTGTCGTTTATTATTGTCAGTATTTTTTAAATATTCATATTCTATACAATATCCTCGGTGCGCGAATCCGACTCGCAGTTAGCCGAAATTCTTTGTATAGGGAGTGTGTGGTATTCATTTTGTGAAAGGTAGATCAACTCTTGACCACAATCTCACCTGATGTCAAGTGCCGATGAGGTCGACGATTTAACGTGTTGGGCACGTATTAAGAGGCTATGTTGGTTAGACCACGTGGCCGCGTTCAAATTTGGATTGTTTTGTAGCTGTCCCTATCCGAGCCCTATCCTACCCGAGCGCGTACGGTGAGACAGCATACACTACGCGAAGTTATCCACCCGTTATTTGGATGTTTCGTAGTCCAGGGATCATTTGAAGGATACAGTATATTATGTAACCATTTTTTTCATACAGTATACTAATGAAATTTCAGATGTCGGTGGTTTTTCAAAATTGTTCTAAATTGATTTATACTCTTGTAAATCAGGTTCAAAGTTGGGGCTTTTTATTACCGTAAAATACAATTCTTTGACGCCCTGTAACTCTGGAAGTATATATTTAAACGAAAATCTGACTCACCACCGACACAGATATTTGTTTCTAGATTGTGTCTTGAAAATTTCATAGATTTTCATAGCTTAATACTCAAAATATGACTGGACTACGTTTGTATAGGCGCTTTGACAACAGCATACCCTCTTAACTCTTCGTTCCGAGATTGCTAACGTAGTATGATAATAACATCCTTATTTCAGGTCACGCACTATCCCACGATGATATCTCCCCGTCTCATAATGAGTATGTAACGTGATAGCACAGGCTGTAACGCTAGAACGGTGCATATTGTGTTACCGACACAATTACTAAAATGCTACTGTTTCAATGACATATGTTTATTTGCCACCGAAAAAATTTTTTGTTTCATTTTGAACCGCCTCCGTGGCTACTTGTTTGGACTTACAATCTAGAGGTACCGGGTTCGATTCCCACTGGGGGTACCTATCGTACTTGGAGTGAACTGAGAGGGAATAAATAACGCGTTCAAAAAGAACTAATAACCGACTTCAATTGCCTTAAAAATTTGGTTTTTGTTGATTTTCTCAAAGAGCGATCAATCAATTTCGATAAAATTTATATGGGACTAACTCTGAAGTGTGCTCTACCAAACAAACAAAAAGAATTATCAAAATCGGTTCACTGTTGGCGGAGTTATCGCGTAACACAAATATATAAACAACATACGCGTCGAATTGAGAACCTCCTTCTTTTTTGAAGTCGGTTAAGAAGTAATAGACTCATCTCCACACTCGTATATTGTTTACGGTAGTTGCAAAACCAGGCTATATTTTGGCATTTATTTTTTATTTATGTACAACGCTCTTGGTAGATGACCTTCATGTAACGTGACGATGTGACAACGTGAGGTGACGATAAGACTATTGGATGGAAGGAGTGCTCACCTAGATGCCTCCACCTAATGAGACACTGCCTTTTATACGCATAGACACACTCCAGTACTCCAAAACTTAAGTAGCAGGTGGACATAATAAATGCCCTACCACCAACCAAAATGAGTAACCCCGGGAATCAAGCCCGGGACATCCGGATAGTGTCCTGGCGTAAACAACTAGGCCACGGAGCGTGGTTGTTGAGATAGGCAGATAAAGAAAATATTGAAAGCCTAAACTGTGTTATGATTTAGTTATTGGACCATCAAGTAATATCAAGATATACGCAACGCCAACTAAAAGTTATGTTATGTGTATATTTGTTCCCGTAAATATATAGCTTTGCCCTCGTTTATCTTGATCAATAAATCGTTTTCAGCGGGACGTGGCAAAGTTCCCTTTGTGTTTCCTCGAGAAACAATAAAACAAGCGTTTTTATTCCGCAGCTTCCCTTTCAAACACAGCTTTCGGCTCGACAGACTAGTAAAAAGCAGGAGCTAAGACATCTCTGATATATTAGAGACCTAAAAGATGTTTGACTGAAGGAAAGATAGCGCTACTATTTTCCATGAACCGAGACGAGGAGAGACAACCGTACCACGTTTAAAAAGGAAGAGTGCCACATAACGATGTTTTTAATTAATAAAAAGCGGTAATCAATTCTGAGACAAAATTTATCACTTTAAAATTTAACATTACACAAACGGATACCTGAAGCGAAAAGTTGTACATGGGAAAAAAATATATTTCATCCCCAAGCTACGTGCAAAAAATTTATTTTGAAAGATTTTATTATATCACTTTGTCGGCGTGATTAATATGTATATCCGTACCAAATTACAGCTTTCTAGTAGTAACAGTCTCTGAGCTAAGCCGCGGACGGACAGAGCGAAACTATAAGGGTTCCTTGTTTGACTACGGAGCCCTAAAAATGTCTTTAAAATACCCAATCTACGAACTGACAAATGTGGAAAAATTCTAGTAGACAGTAATTCGTGTAAAATATAAATACTCGTATTACAGGAAAACCTTAGTGATGTATCAATTTAGTGTAGTTTATGAGAAGTCGTCAAAAAACCTTGACACAAACTTAGTTATGCGGTCGGGAAAATGAACTTTATATCGAGGTAATTATCTTTACATGTCCTTCCATGGTTCGGAACTCATTGTGCGCGAGTCCGACTCGCACTTGGCCATTTTTATACGCAATAGATTTGTACTTACTCTCCATCTCAGCTGACGGTAAGTGACGATAAGGTCGTAGAGTGTGACCTTGTTCAAAAGTCTCTTAAAAAGGCATTTTGATTCAGTTACGAATGCAATTTTGAAATTCGGACGTCAATTCGGTTTCTGAAACTAGACCCAAGGAGCTAGCGATAAGGATACTATTTGTAAGTATACGAGTAGTATCTTTACTGTGCGCCTTTCGGCATACAATACAAAATAGCAAGCTTTTAAATTGTAAACATGTCATAGGTGGCGGAGATCGTAAATATATATCTCCTGAAACAAAACAAATTCACAATGATCTCGAATATATTCTAATACGCCAGGCTCCCCTCGCGCTCTGAATCGTCCCCGTGTCCTCGTCCGACAATCTGTTACGGGTGTTTTAGCGTGAACGAGCCAAGCGAGGGGAGACCGCCGCCTGACAACCGACCGATATAAATAAACAACAGCGCAGTGAAGACTTACAAATACTCGAGTGGATTGTGGTGTATTGCGAATGGCTATCTGGTTAGCGCGAATTATCAGGTAAGCAGTTGTCTGGGCAACCTACGCGGAAGGTCCCTCGTTCGACATTGCAGGCACATGATTGTCTGAGAACTGAGATGATCCTGTGCTTTGTAAGGCATGTTGTGGATCCCGGTTAGTGGCCTTCGGGCAGCTTTATGAACTTATAATTACAGCACTAGTTAACGCGTTCAAAAAGAATTAGAAACCGACTTCAACTGCCCGAAAAGTCGTATGTATATCGTTTTCACATGGATGCCTTTCTCAGAACTGGGCCAAATTGAAATGGGACCACACGGGAAGCACCAGCTTTCAAATAAAAAAAGAATCATCCAAATCGGTTCACCCAGTTATATACATACTTAACATTCCCTAACTCAAAAATTACTGAACCGATTTTGATAAATGCAGTATTTCCTAAGTTGAACAATACCTAGTTCAACAACAGACTAATTTAAATCGAACTTGTAGTTCCGGAGATATGCGAGGACAAATATACAAATATACGTACATACACTTTTGAAATTTGGCACACTTGTTTAAAAGCTGATATAGACTAACATGTATAAAAACTGAGCAGTTCTGGAAATATTACATACATACATACATGTCGAATTGATAACCTCTTTTTTAAGTTGGTTAATAATACCAAAATATGGACTAGTTTCCCCTTTGGGTTGCATAGTTAGATGGCAGTAGACAACAGACTACCTATCGACATAACACAATAAGAAACGCTAATGATAATACATATTGTATTTATTTAATTGACATATAAATATTAATTTATCAATAAATATTACTATGACTATCAAAGGTTGCTAAAATCATAACCGTTCTTTGCTTTCGCTGCAATCGGTCAATATGGCGGTTAATGGCAGTGTAAGAGCCATTGACTTCGGCCGTGGGTGGGCCGCGCCTAGCTTCCCACCATAAACATCGATGCACAACCAAACGTAGGCACGTTCGATAGGACCCATAAAAGATGGTCGATCACTGCACACAGGTCTAAGTGACTGTAAATGGTAATGACGATTTTGATGGCGTGGGTTGAGTGTTGCGGCAATTGGCTATGTAACGATTTTATAAGGCATGAAAATAAAAAATCCTTTTGGAGATATTTTGATTTTACATGAGAAAAATATGTTCTCATTTACTTTTCGAATTAGTGAAAGTTTATGTTATAATTTCTTAAAAAACACAATGACATTCATTTGACCCCACATTCATACATTTCGTAATGAAACAGATTTCTAAATACTCAAAACTTGCAAAATAAGATTTACATTGATAGTTGACACTTGATTAATTTCATGGTTTTTATTATTTTTAATCAAACTAACACGTGGGTGGTTCGCTTCAGTGTATGAAATTATGACGTCATAAGTTCACGCGGTGTCGTGATCAAGGTAGATATAAAACCAATGAATAAATCTTATATCTAGTGATCTTAGAAGCAAAATATTCAAAATAGTTTCTTAGATTTGTGTTTTCATCCAAAATATGTCATAATATAAACGCGAATAATTTGCAAGGACTTGCAAGGTTCGAGTAATGGAAACCTACTATAATATTTTGGAACATTTGCATTTTTTCACTAGTTTTATGTATTTTCTTACCTATTCTTGAACCGTGGCCACGTCATAGGTACGAAAAGGACCTTCCGAAAGAGACAACTGCTTGTAATCGCTACCATAATCACATTTCTTCTATGTCCGCTTGTCTAGCAACCACCCTGTTACCTGAGTCTGATACCACACTACAGTGTTAATAGCACGGCTGTGTTCCGGTATGAAAGGTAGCACAGCGCGTCATTAGGCCAAGGCTGGGTGTGCAAGCTTTCTATGCAACGGCCTTATCATCACTATCAAGTAGATGATAGCCAAAGTGCAATATAAACCCATATTCGGACGACCCTTGTACTAATATTTTTGTGCCGCAATCAAAGTAATCATATTTCACTGTAAAAGTCTACTGCTGGACATGAAATAAATGAGGCAGGCGCTTCATACATCGCCACGACGGACTTTTCATGAGTGGATCTGCCATAAACATCATGTTCCGTCAGGCGAGTTTGTGATCGCTATTATAAAGGTAGACGATGATGCCCATCTCCAGAATATTTAGCTCTCTGTCGCCTTTTACGACAACCGCAGTATGGTATGGTGTGGTCCTATTATAAAGTCTTGACCACGCTGTCAACACCGTCAAAATGTTATAAATAAAATAAATAACAACTGTATATAAGCAGTTTTCCATCTTTGAACTCATGTCTAAGTTCCACATTATGACATTAATAAAGTTTTTAAGTCGCGATTCTGCTTTATGTTAAGTTTTCAAAATTGCATTCACAATACTGAGCAAAACATAAAGAAACGGCACAGACCGCACAATAATCCCCGCAGAGATAATACCATCATCCCGCTTTGTCCACCGCAGTTAATCCATTCGTCTCATGCTAACACTGAGTAACAAGTTATGGATATTCCACAACCCCAATATCGTGAGACGCATAAAGTCGGTCCCATTCACCTAGTTCATATGTGCAATCGCCCCGTTCGTAATTATCGAACTATGAGAGACATGTCGTTGAATAATCATCACATGATAATGATGAATCGCTTGAAAGTTTGAAAGGTTTAAATCCACCGGCGGACTTATGAATCTGTTGATGATAATGATGACAAATCGCCGTTTTTTATAAGAAAAGTTTATTTGGTAAAGAACATTGAAATTAATTACAAATGAATAGTTTCAATACACATTACAAAACTAGGAACAAGTCAAAAATTAACAGATATATACTTGTCATCAGAAAAATCGAAACACCTTGCAAGTTTCTGTTTTGTAAGGATAAAATCAAATGCCAATGCCTATCAATATCAACTATGAGGAACCTTGTTTTTACGGCACAGACGTGCGGCGTCAGAAACGTTTCCGTAGTTTTAAAGTCCATGCATCATGCTAAACAATTAGAGCGCGTTTTATTTTAGCCCCGAGCTATTTACAGGGGCTTTGACGTCAAAAAGAGGGTCGCAAAGGCAAGCTCGGAAAGACGCTTTAGCTCAAAAGGGTTGAGTTAGACTTCGTTACGTAAGAGTTTAAAATTCTTAGTTGACAATCCTCAGAGCTGGCACAGACGGAATTTGGGACTTTGGAATTTGGGAGAGCTAGTTGGAATGGCTAAATAGCTTCGGCTGGAGTACGAGCGAGAACGGTTAATTCTCAACAAGTAAACATACAAGTCTTTACATTTAATACAGAAGGGTCGCTTCTTAACATTAATTCATATCCGTTTTCTACTCTTTTATTAATTTTAAAAAACTTCATGGCAATGTTTTCCAACAATAAGCCACTTCTTTATTTGATTTCTCAGTATATGTTTTCCTCAAGAGCCATACTTGTATGAAAGTTCTTTTCACACGACTCTCTTTATTTCAAGTGGTAAATCTTTTATGTAGGGTCGGTATGTCACTTCTTTTTAGCCGGGTATGCTGAAGAGCGCCTTCTCCACTCAGAGCGTGTGCCAGTTTGTTTACATGGATGGTCAGTTTCTCCTGGTATTTCAGGCTGGTTTGAGCTATTTCCTGCCGAACCGTTTTAGGCCGAGGTCGAGGTACTTATATGTATTTCTATAGGTATATTCCTGGAGAGATTCCAGACCAAAGCTCTGAGAATAATGTTTTGCATTCCTCATTGTATAAGTAATAAATACATTTTAAAAAAAACTAATATTAATTTCATCCAAAAATGATAGAATAACATCCTCTCTCAGTTTGCATACTCAACAACGAAGTTATGATTTACCATTTAACCATTACAAAAATGACGCGTGAATACAAATCGTTTCACGATATAAACACAGGGATCCTCTAAAAGCTTTGTTTAAAATACATGTCCATGTCTACGATATTCAAACATTTCATTTAACTGCCATCGCTCAGAGAATGGAGGGAACGCTACCAAATGGCCAACAACATCTAAAAATGCATACCAAATGAATTCGCATCGTAAATCAAGTGATTAGCGTGGTCTCGTCCGAACGGGGGGAAATGACCCGAGAAAGAAAGCGGAAGGGGCGTATAAAGGAACCGTTGGGCAACTAAAACTGCCGGAGTAAGGCTCTTGTTGGGGACAGGCTGGCGCTGGGCCAACGCGTTAGCGTAGGTCTAATACAAACTAGCGACTGATAAATTATTCGCAAGTTTGCTTTACTGTAAAATAAAACAACTGATCATACATACAGCTAACTTAAATTTGCTGTAATTATTTGTTTTTGTTTTCTGTATGTGTGTGAGTTTTTTTTCTTCATTACGTGTTGTATTTATTTTAAGCTTACAATAAATTATTTTCTTTCTTACATCATACCGTGCATTTTTATTTATCGGAAGATCAACGGCTATGATGAAAACAAGTAGAATACGTTTTGGCATTCACCTGACTTAGTGTTTTTTCTTCAATTACTCAACATCTCAATATCACTATTTAAAGTAGGTCAAGGCTTGACAACATTACCTAAATCTGCTCCCCAATATCAGTATTAATAGCACTTGCATTTCGACATTCAAATATGCATTAGCTTTTATTGATTGTCTTCTGAGCATGGTTCCAACCTAAACACTTATATCGTCAAATACTAGCAGATGTTATGAATTCAAAAATATTTAAAGGGTTCAAAAGCGTGCAGACGTTGCGCTTATATATAGGGAATTACTTTAACGACCAACCCACCTGTCAAAAATGAAGAGACGGGCAACAGATTCTGCTTATGGACAGCTTAAGTATTTGCTGCTTACTAATTCCACATCCAGACTTTTCCCCGTCCTTCGTTTCCTAAACACTCATAAGATGAACGAGCGGGGAGTAAGATGCGTATAAAATGAAATCTACGCTACATTACGCCATTTATCAGGACCGTAAAATCGCAGACCTGCGGCAGGCCTAAGAGGTAACGAACTATGCAGTATCAAGAATCTGCTATCTAGAGGCTCGACATATTTGTGTAGCCGCATTTTATCGTCGCGGCGGCGGTCGCCTTGCGCTTTCAAGAAAAACAAAGGTTTAACGTATGAAACACTCTTATGTACTCTTACTTGTGCAATAATAACGTTATTACAGCTGCAGGATACATAAGGCGTCGACAAATGGACAAAAGGGGTATTGTAGTTTTGTAAATATTACCGTTTTTACTAACCATAAAAACTGATAAACTAACGCTTGTTGTCGAATGTGTTTACGAGTTTATGAGACGTAGTGGTGCAACATTGTGCTTGTCCAAAACGTGCACTTCAGGTCTTGAAAAATACGCTTGTTTATTTTAGCTAGCTAATATTTAATATACTTTGTTTTTGATGTAAAATTTACTGGGGGCATATGAGGTGAACTGCCTACTCCCAACGCGAATATGAGGTGAACTGCCTACTCCCAACGCGAAACAAGTCAGACAGACAGTAGCTCCAAATATGAAATTTTAAACTGTCACAAAACTCGGAGCCACTTTCCATCCGAGGGCAGCTGTCGCCTTCGGATATTATGTTCCTATACTCTTATGCACAGAATATTGAATCGAAGAAAGGCACGACACATATACTATTACACTTCCATAATTCGGGCTTTTGACGTTGCAGTACTGCACAAAATATGATATTTAAAATGCGTGTCTTGCACGGACCCGGCGCGCGTGTGCTAGGTCCCCCGCGGCCGCGGCGGCAGACTTCCGAGAGTTCCGTTAGTTCAGACCTGGATCGTACGTGCTTCCTGCACTTGTACGTTGCAGAGTTTATAAGTCAAAGGTATTAACTGTTTGTATTTACAGAGTGCTCTTGGAAATATGGTTTAAAACAGAAATACTTTCTCCTAGAACATCATAAGAAAAAACTAAGTAATCGACTTCATTTGACCACGCTCTATTCAAATCAAAACGCCATCTAGGGACATTTAACAAACGAAAATCATCCAACACGATTCCCGCATCACAATGCTGCAGTTGAATGTTTTTCTATTGCAACAGTTGCCGGTGGGGCTGCAACTGTTGAGACACGCCGGCGCGGCGGCTGGCGGGTTGTTTTTCCACTCGATGCACAAGCTGTCGGCGTTGGTTGGCCGGTGCCCAAAAACTTCGATCCAGCCACGTTCCGGCGGCTCGCCAGCACCGCTCTATTCAATGTACCGATGCAGATTATGTTTCCATTTCATTTTTCAGCCGCATATTCACCAGATATATTGCACTGACTCTACAATCAATTTTTTGCTGGGACACGTTATGTTTTACAGATGTTCGAACCATCTTTATTATCATACAAATAAGTATACTGCAGAACATGAACCGCCTCCATAGATCTTTACGAAAATGACAAACTTTCAACCTAGTGATGAGGAAAGAAAGACGTTTATTCATCACATAAAATATTGAAAATCGGCTAAAGGTTCATGTGGTGGACGAATAGACATGTAAACAGGGCTTTATTCCTGAGTGTTCTATCGAATTACACGACTTAATACAACCAGCCCTACTTGGCTGACATTAGACCACGAAGCGCTTTACTTCTTCATTTATTATGCTTACAGCGTAAATGAGAATTCGCGGCCTGCTTCTGTATTTCCCGAACGCGGTAATTAGTCTGTCTTCAAGGCAACAGTGAATAGTCAGTTTGTAGGCAACCGTGAAACACCCTAGACCACATATATATATAAAAATGTAGGGACATACGCCGAATATAAGAACATAGCAAACAGCTATACATATAAAGTTCAATATATGTTGGGGTGGTTTTAGAATTATTGATCTTACTGGTACAGCAGTGCGGCTATCTTCATTCTGACACATTCGACCAATGCATTCGACAAAATCGAAATAGGAATAGATTGCTATTCCTACAATGAGGTCAGACACGTTCACATAAAAACATAACAGTCCGTACCCTATTGACACAGACAAAGAAATTGGTTATACATATATATGGTCATAATCGCCAGCATGAGTCCAATGTTGGACAATGAGTCTCCGTTACTGATCGCCGCGTCACGATTGTCTATGCGGGGATTTGCCATAATCAACACTCTTGGTACCAAGAATCCTTTTTAATCACCATGATCGTTGCCCATATCCAAAAATTTTGGCAATAAAAGTATGTGGCCCATTGGCGGGGAGTGGTCAAAACAGTGTGTGCACTAGATAGATTATATGAATCAGGATCCAAGTAATTATATTCTAGCTTTTCTAACATCATTGAATTGACATAAGACAGAATTAGAAAAAACGCTTTCTTTGGTACTGCATTAGTTAACATTCAGGACAACTAACAAATATTTCAGTTGTCAAAAACCGGGGTCAGAAACCAAGACGTGTCAATATGGCTATTGTTATCTCTTTTTAATACACTAAATACTGCCATTAAAATGACTAGTATCCAGTATCGATAGAATTGTTCAAGTTGAAAAAAATAATCTAAAGGCACTTGTACCACATATTGTATATTTTTGGTGTGCCCCATTGGCGTTGTTGTCAAAAGGTGCGAGGCAAAAACAAAAGAGCATTGGGGGGTGAAAGTAACTCTACAACAAAAATCAATAATATAAATCATTTAGCATTGTTTCTGTCCACATATGAACGACGGCTAAATAAAAGTAATATTATTTTGAGTAAACACCTCAATCATTGCATTGCTATTACTAGCGGAGAGACTATTATGACATCACCCAGGTGTTTACACCTACATAAATAGCTTGTAAATTGGCCGCGCTGTCCCACTAAAATATTGTTTAGAGTGAATCAGGTCCGGCCTTGCGGTTTTATACGTTAAACGCTATTGAATCAAATCACCGTAAACGATTTCGCGCTAGTCATTTTGAATTTGTTATTTCTTCGCAAACTGCTGTTTCTACTTCATTTATTTAACAAAATGTCTCTTAGTAAGACAGTATTTTGCTAATGACAAAAGTGGGTGTGGATCTATATGTTTTTTTTAGTTTTTTATTGAAGATAGACCAACACTTGGCCTCAATCTCACCTGATGGTAAGTGACGATGAGGTCGACGATGTTACGTGTTGGTCTAGAATGTGCCTATTTACTCTTCTTTTGAAGATTCCCAAGTTGTAGCTTTCGGGGAACACGGAAACCGGTAGTGCATTCCATATTTTTGCTGTACGCACGATAAATGTGGAAGCGAAACGCTTGGTGCGAGCTGTAGGAATATCTACAGTGTACGGGTGAAGGTCTGCCGTTCTTCTGTTTGACCGGTACTTAAATGTATATATAGTTACTAATTTTTTTCTAACACTCACTCTCCCAAAACAATCTAGCTATAAGAACATCAAACTGCACTAGCTACCCTATCTACTCGTAAGCGTATGCATAAATTCTCATTGACGATGACGAGATTGTCATTGGGTACTCAATTTAAACAGCAGAACGAATCAATCAAGCAAGTTTAATTGTGTTCGGGCAACTCCATTGCTCCATACACTACACCCTTACATGGCATTGTCGATTACGTCATTCATTGCATTGTAACCGATATGAACAATTGTCATGAAAATTCCGGCCTAGTCACATAATTATATACTCCCACCGATCTTCCATACCTCACATCTCCCCGCAAGAAAATAACCCGCTCAAGGATCGGTGATTCGCGTGTACACAAACGTCATCCGTTCGATGGGAATACCAACCGAAACCACGACATTTGTTTGAAGTGTTCGGGCTGTACACTAGTGTTGCGATAGTTTACAGCGTTCCAAAATGACTTCAACGTACTCATACTGATGGTTCTGGATTGAAATGTATGTTGTCTGATTGTCAGAGGTGTTTAGCTTCTTTACGGAAATATTAGATTATTCACTGGACTTCAGAACAGTGAGTCCGCAGTGAGTATGTTATTTCACATACAGTCCTGTGTGCCTGATGTGCGTATAGTAAAATGTATGTCATACCATCGATAGAAATCAACACAGTATTTTTATCTGAGAACAAATCATTGTATCTAACAGAGAGATTTAAATATAGTAATAGGTTATGGAGCGGTCATTGGGAAACGTTTCATATAAACATTTTGATCTCAAAAGTCAATGGTATGTCAAATGTCTTTTACGGCTGCGTGACGTGATGTGACACTAGATTGAGTAACATTACCAATTGGTAATAAGTTTAGGATCAAAATGTTTGTTTGCTTTGTCCGATCTATTAATATTGGTATCTAATGATTATGTTTCCTGTAGTAATCACGGCAGCAGTTGAGTCATCTCCGGGCATCGTCTGAGACATCAATCATATCATGAATTATGCTTCATCACGTTCCATTTATAATATTCAAGCAATTTAATCCTTTCGTAGCTTTTTTACCCGTTTTTCAGGTAACACGAAAGATGAAAGTCATTTAAATACGAATATTGTTAAAAGATTTCTATGTAAAGTCTGTGTGACACTCCAGTTTTGTGAAATTGGGACATAAATGTTTTCAATCGACTTTAAAAAAAGAAAGAAGTTATCAATTCAACTTTTTTTTTAAATTTGTCACCTCAGAACTTTAGATTGGACGAACCGATTTTGATGATTCTTTTTTACTCTTCTTCTGGTGCTTCCCATTTGGTCCAGTTCCGACAATGGCCATGAGAAAACCATATACATAAGTCTTAAATTTGCAATAAGAATTAATTTATTTCAGAGGATGAATCCTGTAGACTTTTAGGGCAATTGAAGTCGCTTTCTATTAATTTTTGAACGCGTTAATGATTGCAGCTGTCTTCCGGTATAAAAAGGTATCAGAGTAAATACCTCATTAGCTGTTGAGGCTTCAGGGTGAGCACACTTACCATCCAACGGTCTAATCATTGCTTACCATCAGGTGAGATGAAGGCCAAGTATAAACAAGAACGCAGTTGAATTGAACCAATAAGCGCGCACCTATGACTGAATACAGCTAACAGCATACGCGCAATGGATAACTGGTTCGTGACGGAAACCCGTGACGGAAACTCGTGACGGATGACTGTTATACTTTTTGACGTGACAACGTCTTATAAATTGGTTTGCCGGGTGACACTTCAAGAAACTGCGTTACGCTCCGCTCACGTTATGCGCTCACAATGAGAGCGAGTGAGAGGCACGCGTCCCTTCCACTCGGGCATGGTTAGCCCGCCTAAGAGCGAGAGAGACAGACATAAAAAGTGAAAGTCGTTGTCACGTAAAACTTTCGCCCGTATACCGACTTTACAGGCAACCAAATTTTTTTCGCCTCGCCCCCAGCCGCGAAGTCCGTCCGCGCAGATAAACTTCGTTCCCAAAAAACTCTTACTCCAAACATTTCCAAAAATACGGAAAAAAGATGTCGCATAACGTTGAGCGTCACGTCATTGAAGCTTGTCGTTATCGTGACATGTTCTCGGATATGGAGGAAGAGCGATACATCCGGGAACTCCCCAGTAAATACGCTATAAATACAACGAGCTTGAGTGCCAAGTTCAGACCAGGCCACGGTTGAATAATTCTTAAACAGGCAACAACTTTCGAGATTGATCGATCGTGGAAATATTATTGAAGCTATACGTTTACCTAGAAAAAGAGACACAAACAATAAACTTGGTACGGGTGGGTACCAATGAAATTAAAAACCGGGCGCCGAGGGGTCCGTACAGTATAGGAATAATTAACATACTAACCGTAAATAAAAGATCAGGTAATAAGCACCGAACAAAGCTCTAACAAAAATGTAATCAATTGAAAACAATCTTAACTTTGCAGATGAAAAAATGGGATCCTCTATACACGTGTGTATATCACGATCACTTCTTAAATACAAATGTAACTATGTCATCTTAAAAACGATTTTACTGTGATATTAATAAAAAAAATACACAGATAATATTCCTATTTCTGTAGGGTAACTTTTTTATATATTAATGATGGATCAACGCTTGTCCACGATCTCACCTGATGGTAAGCGACGAGACTGTTTTTAGTTTGACAGCTGTCATCAAAAATGAAGAACTTACTAGGACCTTACACTTTGGTAAAGACAACACAAGTCTAGGATCAGCAGGTTACAATTAAGAACGATTTTAGAACGATATAATTTATTTCCTGTCTACGTTTTAAAAACAGTGTATAAGAAAAAATTGAATTCAAGCAAAAATACAGCCCGCTATAATAGCCATATTTATATAACCCTCGATATATTGATTCAATCTCGTATTATTATAGTCTTTCTCTCAGTTACATATGTTTAGTCGAACCAACAAGAAAGAAGTTTTCGTATTCCGACGGTGGGACCACGCGGAAGAAAAAATCAAACCTTTCAGCCTCGCTTATACCATTCACATTTGCCCAGAGCGGTGCGATTGACTTCACATGTATATCTTTAAATCTCTCCTTAAGTTTCCTCACCGAAAAACCAATATAGTCGTTAGTATTCATCCTGCATAATAAGTTCAAAGTAACTCAATGTAACATTGGCACAGGCTTTCGTCCAAGTACAGGCCGGACCCTTCAAACAAATGTCGTGATGTCGGTTATTATCCCCATACATCGAACGGATGACGCTTGAATAAACGCGCCTGTGTGAGTACCCGCGCGCCATATTACCGATCCTAGAGCACACTTTCTTGCGGGGAGGGGTGAGGTATCGCAGGTACCGTTATGTACGTAGTACTACATATATTAATTATGTGATATTGGTACTAGGCAGGATTGAACTGAGACCTTTGTAGTTCCAGAAGTGACTATTTACCCCAACTGAGCTACCGCAGCTATGATCCTAGCTGCTCTAGATATAACTTGGTTTTAGATATACAACAAATGTACACGTAGAAGACATTTCGTCCTAAAACATTCGTTTAATTAGCGTTGTTTCAAACTCAAGAGCAATAAACACAGGGCGTTAGTAAAAACTAATGGAACGTTAGGTACAGCTCGTGTAGGCTTTCACACGGCCGTTCTTGTACGTTGAAAAGACGTCATAGTTATTTCAGGAAACCGCACAATGAACTAAGGAATATGGTTAGTTCAAACGTAACAAACTATTTTTTAATGTATGATTGGTTTGCACATGTCCTTCGTTTCACCTGATGGTAAGTGACGATAAGGCACTTGGATGGTAAGCAGGGGCACCGAGAAGCTTCAAGCTAATGAGGTGCAGGCTCTTCTACCTTTTATATCGGAGCTATAGTGCTATTTAACACTGCTGTTTGGCGGCAGACTTAGTTAACATGGTGGTAGCTAGTTAGGCGGACATTCAGTCTACTGTCACGTCACACACCTGTACAAGACATTTGACGTAACATTCGTGCTTCAAAGTTTGTATATGAAAATTTTCTCAATGCCCGCTCTATAACATAATATTTTTTTACCTATTACTATATTTAAATATCTCTGGGTGAATATGATGTAATATATACCTATACGAAACATCAATATTCAACGAATCATTTTCCCGATATTTATCGTTAAGAACAGACGCGCGGTTTAAATCCCTAGTGTGAAAGCAACTAATTCAAAAGCGGGTCGCGTCGGTCTAGCTCGAAACAAAGCTAATAAATAAATATCCAGGGACGGACGGACGGCGGCAATTAGTGACTTGCGGATCTAGGGAGACTGCCACCGAGGCAGGAGTCCGAAAAATGAAAATTATAAATAAACAAAATCATGTCTATCTGTAAATATAATATAACTAGAACAGTGTACGTATATGTGACATTTTAGATACCATGCATTTATTTCATCAACATCAACAGCCTATATACGTCCCCACTGCAGGGGCTCAGGACTACTCTCTCAGAGAGTGTATGAGACATAGTACACCACGCGGGCCCAGCGCGGATTGGTAGACTTCACACACACCTTTGAGTTTCTTCTCACCGAAAATCCAATGGTAATCATTTTTATCATTCGTACATAAACTCCAGGATTGAACCCAGACCTCGATTGTTCAAGGACGGACGCTGTACCCTTATACTCGTAGCTTCAGAAAACACAACTCGTGGTATATAACACAATTATTAACCACACTTGAGCTCAAAACAACACCAACAAAAACAACACTCGGAATTAGCGCCCTTCGTAATGAAAGTGTATTAGCACAGAAATGAGGTGTCATTAATAACCACAATGCGAGAATGGTGGTGCGGTGTTAAATGAGCTTTGTTTATTACCTACTCTGTTGCAGAAGTTTGCTTGACTTCACTCATATCCGACCATTGAGTATAAGAAAGTCGACATAATCTTATCAATGTCGACGTATAAACAACATAATCTGTTTACTAATTCACTTTCGGCAAAATCCACTCTAATAATTGGGAAATATACGACGTAAATGTGTCTCACAAAATGTGAGATTCGATTTACGGATGCACTCGTCGTCGCCAGACTTATAAGTTCAGTAGCCCCGTTCGTATTGATCAGTGTCTACAGAGTTTTGTTTTCAACACTTTTATTTATTTCCTTTCAATTGATATTTAGTCAATTTTTTCCTAGTTTATTATGTAGACATTAAAGATCCCAAAAATACAGTTCTCATCAGAAAAATCGTCAAGTTGATGTTTTGTAAGGATTATCAGGAAAATGTGTATATTTAGGAATATATGTGAAATGTCATTTAATAGTGAATAATATGAGGTTTTCAAACCCTAATGTAAATGTCCTAAATTCAAATTAAATTTTCATAGGTTTTTCTGATAATCCTTACAAAACATAAACTTGCAAGGTGTTGCGATTCTGATGAGAAGTATATAATAAACTAGGAAAACTATTCATTGAATATCAGGTTTTACGTATAAATATAAAAACCGGCCAAGTGCGAGTCGGACTCGCGCACGAAAGGTTACCATTATCTATAAACACGGCCAATTATCTATAAATTCGTAATAAACTGACAAATGTCAGCCATTTTCTACTGTTCGACCAATCAATGGGCAGTATGGGTGAAAATGACGTCAGATTATAACGAATTGTCGATTGATGAAACATCCTTACAACCTCAGGCTCTGCTAACATAGGTAACGTTTCTTAGGCAACAAGGATCAATATCGAAAAGTCAGACGCTTTTACCACGTCTTCAATCCATCTAGTAGAGGGGTGGCCTGGTACACATTTGCAGGTATTAACACAAGTCCCTAAATGACTCGGAGCTTGTTTATTCGGCCAATAGTAAAGACCATGCTTCAGTTCCATATGTCATCACTGGCGACAGTCCAAAATCACACTAATATTATAAACGCGAAAGTTTGTATGAATGAATATTTGTTACAAAAAACTACTGAATGAATTTTAATGAAACTTTACAATTATATAGCTTATACAGCAGAATAACACATAGGCTATTTATAAAAGATATTCCACACAGGCGAAAGCTAGTAAATATATAAAATTGGTAAAAAGAAGCTCACCTGTATCTGGAACATGGATATGGTGTCGTCCAGCATCTGAACTCGGACGGCCAACATCTTGCCCCCCTTCTTTGGCGTGGTGGGGGGCGTCCGCGAGCCGCCCCCCGCGCCGTCCACGCCCGCCGGCGTTGATGCAGAGTGATGCATACGACCTGCTACATAATACACACTTTAATATTATTCCTCACCTTATTATGATTATCTTTTTATGTATAGTGGATGTGCATTTGGCCTTCATCTCAACCGATGGTTAGTTAGCTCTGCTACCGATCCGATCCGATCCGATCCACTGCACCACCAGCCAGCAGTTCTGCCACAAGGACTCGAAGGGGCGTCCATCCAGTATTGGTGAGCGTTGGGATGGCTATCTGTGCGTGTCTCGTTTCTACACGGGAGTAACATATCTGCGATTATGCATTGGGTTTGCTGGATCAAGCTCCCGTCAGCTAACTATCACATACACGGTAATAGCGTGGCGATACGAGACACACGGTGCTGCCAACCCAACCCTGTCCACACTACATGGGCTCCGTACTTCTGTCCGAGCAACCGGCGTGCAGGTAAATAGGGAGTAGGGTTATGTAATAAGTTTATCAGCTGCAGTTCTGGAAAGGGCTGGGACAGGATTTTAGTCGACCCGGATACTAGCACCGTATAGTCGGGGAGTATAGATTCTATAATTGGTGTGTAAAATATAATTAGGAGTTTGATTGGGAACTGCTGCTATGGATACGTTTCAGTTGACAGGCGCGACTTGGATGCTGGTCCTGGCTGGGTCTGGTCTTTTGGCTTAGTTTTCTTCTTCCAGCACCTTTTCAGAATTGGTTTCGTCTGCCTTGTATCCTCTTTGCTTTTGTATCAACAGCCAAATGTAAGTCATGTCTTCTTGATAGAGTGCGTCCCTGTCTTCACTGAGTACGGGGTCTGAGTCTTCTGCACTGAGTTCGTACGCGAGTTCTCCTCACAGAGTCCTTTGACACCATTGACACCGCTCTGTCACTACTGACACCACTGGTACCCTAACACTTATGCACTGCACTGTACTTCCACTTTATTTCTTCTGCCGGTTTTCTTTCCTTCGCTTTTGCTCACTTTTCCCCTGCTCAGAACAAAACTTCTTTTACCCTTTAGGTTCTTTTGTTTCGTTGCCGCTTCTAGAACGTTCTACGCAAAGAGGTTCTACGTAATAACCTACAATTTCCTCTGTTAGTATGCTATATCTATCCCTTTTACTCCTTCCTTCTAATTTTATTCAGAGAACCAATTATGCAAGAACATTCTTTGCTAATTCCAAACTGTAAAAGTCTGGTTGATGATTTGAACCCGGGACCTCTTGCATGTCAGCCGACACTTTGCCCGGGGGAGCGGCGGTTGTGCCCCTGTCTCGTGAACTACGTAGGAGAAATTTTCAATCCGTTGTTTTGAACTGTTAAGTGACGTGCCCTTGACACTATCTTGCTCCAATGATAATACGTATTTCAAAAACTTGTCCGTAGTTTTATGACGCACTATTCAAGCAGGTATCTGTGACGTTCCGGGAAGCGATTCCGTGAGCAAGCTCGGATCTATTCATTTCCTTCCGTACAAAAGGTTTATTGTTTACACTTTCACTTCACTGACAACGATAGTGTAAATGTATTAGTTCACTAGAGTACTTGTACTGACGGTAAGTTACTCCCCCCTCACACACACACACACACACACACAAGACGTAACAGATTTTCCATAAAAGTACAACACACACTGTTTTCAAGCAGTAATAGGGGCGCTGCAACACAAGCAAAACTAAAATGCTTGTTGATGATGCGTACAAGTTCTCCTAAAACTTTCGAACTATGTTAGAAAAAATCTGTGAGTTTCTTGTGAAGTCCAAATTCAAATATAAGAACGCTTCGAAGCTTGCTGCGTATCTTTCATCTGTTCCCGATGGTTAGTTAGCTCTGCTACCTTTAAAAACAGGAATTCAGCAGTGGTACTAGCACTGCTGTTTGGCAGCCGACTTAGTTAACAGTGTTGGGTGGCCAGGCACATGTAGAATACAAAAACTCTATCTGTTTAAAAGGTACAGCCCTGGGAAAGCATAACCTTTGTAAACATTCTCATTGGGCATGAAACCCTAAAATGTGTTAGACCCACAGAGAGATCAAAGAGCTTGCAAGCTTGACATTCCAAATTAAAATTATTATTTGAGAACAGTGTCAAAACTTAACATACACTTAGCTAAACATAACTTAACTTAACATTCAGGGCTGCGAATTTATCTCATTTCATCAGTAAGTACTAGTAAATAGAATAATTATTACTACAAATATACTCGTAACCAGACTTGTAAAACATAACTTTATCAGCAAGCAAAGTCTCATGTACGAAGTTTGCATGTGTTAGGCCTGAATAATTTACTTTGCATGATTGCAAAAAAAGTATGTATTGATACAATTTGACACACAATAGCCAATGCCATGCCATGGGAGGACCGTAGGTAACTTTTTAGGTTTCATCTGCCTTGGTAACTCTGTGTTTTGCAAACAGTTACCTAACAAGAAATCCTAATAAGATATCTTGTAAACAGTTTATTGAGTACTTTTGTCTGCTTTTGAAAGCACTGTGTTTTCAAAGTTTTGGGGAAATTTTAATTAAAACCTTACCTTTCCAATATCTTTACAATAGATAAGTTGCAAAAACTTAAACATAGTCCCGCATTATTTTTTGTCCAAAATTAATCCCCTTTATTTATGAGCGGCCAGCAATACACATAATATAGTATTTATAAACTAAAATATAAAAATATTTGTAATAAAACAAAAATTCTTGATTATAAATCACTTGCCTGGCAATGTATGGTATCCAACTGTGGACAGATGCCCGGTGGAGTTACAGCCGCCCGGCGGGAGCTCAGAGTCCATCATACTGAGGTCTCACAGCTCCATGACGACTTCAGACTCACTGACACTTGTGTGTCCATTGTTACCACTACACAATGCATTTAACACTACTGCACTAATACCTGTGGGGAAAAGTAATGATTTTGTGGTTTCTCTTCTGGCTGAAGAATAAAGATTTACTTATTACCGGACTGCTCCAGATGAAGGGTTATGTTTCTCAAGTGTATTTTTAATTGTTTGGCACACTCTGCGGCCTGAACAGTTTGATGGATTTTAGCTTGAGAGGTGTAGTTAGATTCGTTTTTAAGGTGAGAGTGACACTGGGTACAGCAATGATTTAAAAAATACGCAACTGGGTTTTTAAAATTTACATTTCATTCAGTCTTTGGAATATTGGTAGTGATTGATTTGTCAGAAGGAACATACATTTAAAACACCTTATAACACTAACCAGATAACAGTCAGACATCCTGACTACTAGTTGGAGTGCACCATGAAAGTTGGACTCAGTAAATAATTAAATTACTAATGAGACTTTAATATCCACCTCTGACATTTTTGTTAACAGTAGTGTTCTCCCAACAGCAATAACAACTTGGAGCACAGTTGTATCATTTCATTTGGCACTGAATGAGCATAATTACAAGCATTCCCACCTAACGTCGCCAGCTCCCGGAAATTAAAGCGGGTCCAAATGAAGTTATTGCATACGCGCTGCAAGACCGGCGGCGCCCTACTCCCCAACCCCTAGACATAAATAGTTAGCTCCAATGCAATAACCAGAAAATAGGTCAACGGAGGTGTGCCCGGTCGCTCTGACAGAGACAGACGCACAGCCTCCGACCGCCGCGACGCATCGCAAACAAGGACCTCTGCACAATTATTTACACAACTATCTCCTACTAACAACAAATCACGAAATAATTGATGCCCACTCTAATTTCCAAGGCTGCGTAATAAAACATTACTATAAACACATCTTATCTTACTTTCTAACACTTGGAGATAGATGAGAGGACCGACGCAGAAGCCCCAACTCCCGAACCCCGACTTGTCAACTGCCAGGATCAAGTCATTGATCTAATTGGACATGTGATGTTGCACTGTTTGTTTACACTTTTGGCACTATTTATTCACTCTGGATAATTAGCAAGTTATGTTTCGATTCGAATGTCTTTGATGGGCATAATTTTTCATTTATTTTTGAAATAACTACACCCCACAACGTCTCTCGTCGGCCATATTTATTTACTTACTCAATGTTGCCATTTTTAATATGAAAAATAATTTTGACAATTAGATAAAAGTCCTTGTACACGTTCTATAAAACTGACGATATCTAGTACCTAATCTGTGTGTGATCAATATTATTACTGTGTGCAGTGGAACTACACTACGCAGTCTACTCAAATACTACTAGTCTATGGTAAATTGTTTCTACTGTCACTGTCACTTTTATTTCACTAGAGTATGTATACGTCAAATACGTCAATCAAAATAATCAAATGTTGTTAGATGTACGATTGTGTATATTTTATATGCATATGTTTTCCTAACTATAATTGTTTTGATTTCATTAGAATATCGATAATCAAGGTTTTCCTCTACAGTTTATCTAATATGTTTTACTCTAAAAAGTGCCAGTGGTTGTTATAAATCAGGGTACAGTCATGGAAACTACTCCGCTTTTGCAGAGAACTAAAAAACCATTGTGGTCAAGGTACATTGTTATCGCAAAACAATAATGTTTTCTTTGTTTAACTGTATCTCAATGCGCTATTGAATGTTTTTAGGTTGATACCCTCAAGGTTTCGAAAGAAGGAATTGGTTAAAAGAGTTATCTATATAGGACAGCTGCCTGAAGATGAATATCCTCGAAATTATGTCTGCAACCAGGTGATGTACATCTTGTTTGACCTTATTCATTATTCAAATTATAATGCTTTACATTTCTATGCATGTTTTTAGAAGTCATATGACCTTAGCTAAGGTGAATTACTTAAAATCAAACTAAGATTTTGAATATAACTTTGAATACTGCTGTTGCTGCTACTGTTTTTTCTACAGTATGTTTTCAGCCTTTATAAATACTTATGAATTTTTCCAATCAATTAGAAAATCATATTAATTATACTCCTAACATTTGTATCTAAATAAATATATATTCAGAACAATATTTCATCAAGTACATGAACATGAATTTTCTTTTTATAATAAATTAAAGTTCTTAAAAATTTATGTTTAAGTATCTATCTATCCACTTAATTATTATTATTAAAAGACAGATAAGCAGCTGGTACACCTGATAATCCCCTGCACCCAGTTTTTTTTAAAAGAAAGCCACTAGAATTCAAAACATGAAAAATCAAACTGTCTGTATTATCTTGTCAGGATTATCTTTACCTGATATTTATTTATATTCATTGCTTGAGGCTTCTGGGAGGTTATTTGTTATCATTCTAGCATCTGTTGCCACTTAGAAGTGTGCAGTAAAAAATGACTTAGTATATTATTGCATGCTTTTGTTAATGTATTTGTATTTTTTTTTAAACTGCATTAACAATTAATTTTATGCTATTCCTTTACAGAAGTACAACATCATCACATTCCTACCATTGGTACTGTATGAGCAGTTCCGCTTCTTCCTTAACCTGTACTTCCTTGTGATGGCAGTTAGCCAGTTTATACCCAGCATCCGCATTGGGTATCTCTACACATACTGGGGTCCCCTGTGCTTTGTACTTGCTGTGACACTGTTCAGGGAGGCTGTTGATGACTTTAGGAGAAATAGGTATGTTTTTTTGTTGTTGTTGAAGAATAACCGGTACCGGTAATACCCGGTATGCTTGAGTAAAAAATATTTATCCACTTTTGAGCCTTGTCACATTTACCTGGAATTGTCATTTCCCTTAACACACTATATAGAAACAAGAAACGGTGAATGTGATATGGTACAAAAGTGGATACATATTTTTCAATTTATTTTTGAGCCTAAGTGGGAATGAAGTGAGAATGGGCGAGCAAAAGTACATGAGAGGTACAACCCTTCCTGCTAAGACAATTGTGCAAGTGAGAAGGATCACCTGTACTGCACTTGCACTGCCATCTATAATAATCCATGGCAGTTTATCTTTTCCTACTGATAATAAACATAACCATGATATTTTTATTTATTTCCAGGAGAGACAAAGAAGTAAACCGACAACGTTACGAGCGGATAGTGCTAGATGAGCCATCAGATGGATACCGTCCGTTTCGCACTGAGCAAGTGGCCGCTTCTGCGCTCCGAGTTGGAGATATTGTAATGCTGCACAAAGGGCAAAGGGTGCCTGCTGACATGATCCTGTTGAGGACCAATGAAACTATGGGAACTGTTTTCATCAGGACTGACCAGCTGGATGGAGAGATTGACTGGAAATTAAGGTAAATGATTTAAAATATGATGTCCACAAAGTGCTCTCAAGTACAAAAATATGTATCCACTTTTGTACCATGTGACAGTCACCCTTTGCTTGTTTCTATGTTGTGTGTTGAAGGAAATTTCAGTTAAAAATAAATGTTATATGGTTCAAAAGTGGTATCAAATGTCATTTCATTGTTGCCAGCTTTTATTGTTTGGTTAGGTGATTTCAGTGACGAAAGTTTCATACTACATTTCTTTTACAATAATCTTTTAAAATAAGATAGCTTACTTTGTGAAGTACTTATCTAAAAATATATATAGGATTGTAATGTCGCGAAATGAGTATCATTAACATACAACTTCACAGTGAATCACAATTTTCATTTTAAACACTATTGTTCATAACGCTATCAAGGGACCATTAGCTGTCTAACGGCTATTGTAGCTGCAAGGAGGAGATTTTCAATTCGACGCGTATTTTTGTTTATGTGTGTTAAGCGATAACTCCGCCATTACTGAACCGATTTTGATAATTCTTTTTTTGTTTGCTAGAGCATACTTTAGAGGTGGTCCCATATAAATTTTATCGAAATTAATTGATAACACTTTGAGGAAATCAACAAAGTCCAAATTTTTAAGGCGATTGAAGTCGGTTTTTAGTTATTTTTGAACGCGTTAATTATGAGACACAATCTGATGTCCTATTTTAAAATAATCACAATTTTAAACATTTTATCACCATAAATACAAGAATTTTTGAGTATTTCGTGTCCTTAAAAGTTTGGGGACCTACATTCAAGACTTTAAGCATTAATATTATAGCATAATGGTACCCTGGCCATCAGTAGTTTAATGTACGTATAATAGCACTGTATCTGAACACCAACTGGACCCTATTACTAAGACTTCACTGTCCATCTGTCTGTCACCAGGCTGTATCTCATGAACCGTGATAGTTAGACAGTTGAAATTTTTACAGATGACGAATGAAATGAATGAAAAAATAAAATAAATATTAAAGGGGGCTAAAAAAGTGATTTTTTTGACACGTGAGTTTTAACGTATTAGTTGCGCCATCACGCCGAGTAGCAAAATTAAATCGAGAACGAAAATCGAAGCGCATTCGTTAGAGGATTGTTCAGTGCATATTATTTATTGTTTTCCATATTTTAAATATCCATATTCTGTACGGAACCCTCAGTCTTGGCCGGTTTTTTACTGTTAATGTTAAGATGTGTGGTTTTTTTTTCTAATAAATAAATAAACTAATAATGAGTAACGTTGCTACATGCAGAATACCGCTGCCGTCTACACAGAAGCTGTCGACGGATGCGCACCTGCTGGACATCAACGCTCAGATCTTCGTTGAGAAGCCGGAGAAGGACATCCACTCGTTCATCGGGACCTGCACGCGGCTAGACGAGGAGGAGAGTGACTCCCTCAACATAGAGAACACCCTGTGGAGCGGGTGCGTCGTGGCATCAGGACAGGCCACCGGTCTCGTCATATATACTGGTATGTTTAACTCAGATTTTACTGAGATCATGCATTATTATTCGCATCAACAAAAGCGAAATGTTCAAGTTTATATTTACATATGATAATGTATTAATAATCTATCTAATTCAATTCAATTAATAATTACATGCACTCAATATATCACATGCTCCTCCTCACACACAACTCTCACCTCACACATGAATGTTAGTGGAAGTGGCAGCTCCCGATCCCAAGACTCACTCGTCGTAGGGATCACACACACACAAGCAAACTCACAAACACACCCTCTTACTCACACTCACCCTACTCAGTAACGCCAACATGTTTTATAATCTATTCGTTACGTTACCTAATACAATATTGTACAAAACAAAATGTCATCCATAGAGAAAGAGAGCCTACACCTGTCGCACAGGGCTCCCCCTATGACACACTGTATGGCTACCCCTGGGGTACATATGGGGTAGTACCCCATTATTTATTGCTTCCGTAACTGTACTTGTCTTAGACTAAAAGTACATCTATGGACATGTTTTTAAGGCACTGCAATCTTATGAGAGGGAAGAATAGTTTTATTTTAAATTTCGCATTTATTACCGAAGAATTTATTTATAGTTTATTATAGAGGTACTCGTTTATAACAATTCATACACAATAATGTTATTATAACATTTATTTTGTAGTAAGTAGTAGTAGTAGTAGTAGTAAGCACGTAGTATGTGAAAATAATAGTTTTTATATACGATAGATCAATGGTTGACCTCAATCTCATTTGTTACTCATATTAAGGCTCGTATTAATAAACGCTGCTCAAGGTAGAGCAGCGGCTTGAGCCCTCGTAGAGATAGCCCACTAATTAATAAACACTACTTCAGACCTGAATCTCAGCTTCGGTCTCGTTTGAGACTTGTCAAACCACAGCCTGTCAAACAACTGCGCACGGCGGAGATTTTTATAACGTTTTCATGAGATTTTCACAGACCGAAGAGGCCGACCTTTGAAATTCTCGTCAAGAATTGTCAAAACAAGCGAGAAAGTCATGGCTGTATGGTGTTTTGCCTTTTGATAATAAAAGATGGCGACCACATATCGGGCCATCCAAATACTAAATGGACTGACGACCTAGTTAAGGTCGCGGGGAGTCGCTGAATGCAAGTGGCTCGGGAATGGTCTTTGTGGCGTACCATGGAGGAGGCCTATGTCCAGCAGTGGACGTTTCCCGGCTGATTTTGATGATCATATATGTTTTTACCCTCCAGGCAGTGAGACTCGGTCCGTGATGAACAACGCGGCTCCCCGCTCCAAGGTTGGGCGTCTGGACCTGCAGGTTAACGACCTCACCAAGGTTCTGTTCGGAGCCACACTGCTCGTCTCCTTCCTCATGATCATCCTCAAGGGATTCAACGGGCCCTGGTACTGGTTCCTCTTCAGATTCGTGCTGCTATTCTCATACATTGTACCCATTAGGTGAGTACACGCTATATTGTTAACGGGAATTCGCTCTGAATGCTTTCATACAAAATTTTAGCATAATAATCTGTAAGGAGTAGATAAAATCCGTAGAAGAACAAAGGTCAACGACATAGCTTGACGAGTCAGTGAGCTGAAATAGCAATAATGGGTAGGCCATATCGCTCGGAGAACTGATAACCGATGGGGAGGAAAAGTTCTCGAGTGGTAACCACGTACTGGGAAACGTGTACCGGGCTGTTCCCCTACTAGATGGACCGACGACCTAGTTAAGGTCGTGGGGAGTCGCTGAATGCAGTTGGCTCGGGATCAGTCAATGTGGCGTACCGTGGGGGAGGACTATGTCCAGCAGTGGACGTTTCCAGGTTGATGATGATGACGATAATCTTTAAAAATAGAAAAGCAAGCTTTGATAATACAAACATGGGATCGGATTATAGTTTCGCGAAATGTACAACTGTATTGTCAACTACAATATTAGTTACGCACTAATGATCCATAGATGGCGTTTTGAACAATAATCAGAAAATATGTAAAAAAGAAAATTGTGATTCACTGTGAAGTTGTATGTTAATAATACTCATTTCACGACATAATAATCCGATGTACTATTTTTGTAAGTACTGCACAAAGCCAGCTATCGTATTTTTAAGATTATGCTACACTCAAGTATGTATACACTTTTGTACCATGTCACATTCACTGTTGCTTGTCTCTATGTAGTGTGTTGAAGGAAATGTCAATTAAAGGTGAATGTGACATGGTTCAAAAGTGGAAGCTTTTATCGTCCAAGTCACCATGTGAAAAAACCAGTTGTCATTTTACAGCTTACGTGTGAACTTGGACATGGGTAAAGCGTTCTACTCATGGACGATACAGCGAGACAAGAAGATAGAAGGCACCGTGATGCGGTCCACGACCATACCGGAGGAGCTGGGCCGCATACAGTACCTCCTGGCCGACAAGACAGGCACGCTCACCAAGAACGAAATGGTCTTCAAGAAGCTGCACTTGGGGAACGCCATGTATGATAGTAATAGCTTTTTCGAGGTAAGAATTGTATGAATTGTTGCATTGAACTAAAAATGAAAATTGTGGAAATAATTTTTTTTACTACAGCTCTAGCACTTAACTGAGTCTGTTCCTGGGGTATGTTAGCGGCAGGGGGGTGCGGAACGTCGCTACTACGCGCGTTTATGCGTCATAGGCTAGTTGAGTAAATTTGAAAACTTGGTTAATTATATACTTTAATATCTATTTTATCAACAACAACAAAACTATAATTTATAGAAAAGGCAATATTTACATTACGTATTTTGAATTATTTAGATTTCCCTCGAAAACGCTTAATACTCGTAGTGTCATGGCGTCTTGAATGACGTCACAGTCTACAAAATAACCTGCAGTAAAATGCCCTGTTGTATGAAAACGTCAACAACATCAATGATGTTTTGCGAGGCGTGACGTAACACTTTTTAATTGGTGTTCGCTGTCACGTGACTTAATGCCTAAATTATCTGCCTTACTATAATGTAAGTTTGGTGCTTTAGAAGCATTATTGTTGTAAGGTCGGAGGCATATTAGGAGGAGGCTTACGTCCAGCAGTGGACGTTTCCTGGCAGATGATGATGATGAGGTATATTCGTCAGGTGGAGGCTGCTCTGACCCAGTACGTGACTAATGAGGAGACGTCGTTGCCGACATCGCCGGTGAGCGGGGAGTCCCCGCTCGCACCCACCCCGCGCCAGGTGTGGCACACTGTGATAGCGCTCGCCCTCTGCCACAACGTCACGCCGGTATACGACGTGCCGGACAGGACCGACGCCGACGATACGCAGTCAGGTGCGTCCATAGTACAGACACAGGCCGGACACTTCTAACAAATATAATAATAATAATAAATATGTTTATTTATTTTATCTCACAGAGTGACACCCTTCTCTATAATATGAATAATAAACAACATAAATCCTACAAGGTAGGTGTACCTCTGAGAGACTGGTGCCTGAGATAGGACCCTGTGTTACAGGACACCAGGCTCTCACCCACGGCGCTTCAGAGCTGCGTATAAACAGAATACAGTTAAGAAATATAAAATAACTTTTATAAATATATATGTTTGTGTAATATATGTTGTGTTGTGATATCGTTTCCTATTCCCATACATCGAAAGGATGACGTTTGTATACGCGCGCGCCATATTATCGATCCATATCTGGGTCACGTTCTTGCGGGGGGGGGGGGGGGGGGGGGGGGGGGGATTGCTGATCAGTGGGAGGCGGTGAACATCCGTTCTGTACTTATTACTATTTATTTTATTCTTTTTTTTTTGTATTTGTTGTTATAGCGGCAACAAAAATACATCATCTGTGAAAATTTCAAGTGTCAAACTATCACGGTTCATGAAATACAGACGGACAGACATTCCCACCTCCTCTCCGCTCCCACTGTTATTCCTGTTTATTTCAGTCGGGATCTACAGCGGTACACTTGAAACGCGTCCACTGAAGGATGATGAATTTCCTACGGACTCTAAAGCCATCTTGGGACCCCAGACTCGTTTATAATAAAGAAATAGGTGCCCAGTTTTGGAATACACCACGGACAGCGCCATGCAGTGAGTGCGGGTAGCTGAGGGCTACTTTGAGTAGTACGACCAGTACTCATTACTCCAGACAGTACTCATGGCAGAAGCGCTTGAATGCTCGGAAGAAGACAGCGGAGTCTTAGTAATAGGGTCCCGTTTTTACCCTTTGGGTACGGAACCCTAAACCAGCCGAATAGTAGCCGAATAATTTTGGCATGTATAGTTTATAATCTTCCTTTACACTTGCCCATGTTACCGTATATTACGAGTATATTCCCGCCGTTTCGTCACATTCATCCACATATATTTTGGTTTCAGATATGGCCAGTTCCGTAATGTCCGAGAGTTGCGGAGGTGCTGTACCTCAGCAACAGCTCTGCGACTACCAGGCCAGCAGCCCCGACGAAGTGGCACTGGTTAAGTGGACAGACATGGTGAGAATAGGCTAGGAGAAAGCAATATTTACATTTTGTATTTTTCTTTAAACAATTTCGCTGGGGCCTGAACGGCTCGATGGGTTTTAGCTTGAGAGTTGTCGTTAGATTCGTATTTACTGTAAGAGTGACATTGGGTATATCAACATCGTAATGCAGGCGGTGTTTTTCTTCTTCTTTCTTTTTTAATTTTTTCTTTTCATTCACTTGTGTTTAGCACCACAACAAAACTGCGTCCACATTCTCTCCACCCTTACTCCTCGTTTTGAAACTATATATCGATGATTTTATTCAAAATGAAACCTCATGATTAATAGTACATTAAAGTATCCGCGTATCAACAGATGGGAGTGTCCCTGTACCAGCGCGACCCTCACAGCATCGCCCTCAAGCTGCGAGCCGCCAACGAGATCAAGCAGTACACCATCCTGCAGATATTCCCTTTCACCAGCGAGACCAAGATGATGGGCATCATAGTACAAGTACGGTATCACCATAAACATGTCTGTATTTAATATTATTTATATATGTGTACATATGTAGTATACATATGTGTTTATTCCAGTATTTAATTATGTTCTATCAATATCTGTTACACCTCCACCCAAAATATTGTGTCTTATTTCCTCTACCCAAAATTGTCTGGTAGAGATCGCTGTAAGCGATAAGACCGCGTTTTGTACAATTTTTGAAGTTTTATATTCTATTTTAAGTTTTTATTGGTGTACAATAAAGCTATACGTTTGATGAACGGAAGGCATGTAATTGTGTTCTTGTTATGTACGTATGTGTGGGGGTGTATACGGAACGTCAAACGACGCGTTTAAGCATAATTGCGTCGTTTGACAATCCGGAAACACATCCCCCCGTGCCGCTGCCATACCGCAGGAACCGACTCATATACATTAACTGATTCATACATAAATTTTATCATCAAAATTATACACTACTATAAGTTAGATTAGTCTGATGTCAAATTTAGCCCCCGAAACAAAAAGAGGGGTGCTGTAAGTTTGACCCCAATGTTTGTGTGTCTGTGGGATCGTAGCTCTTGAACGGATGGACCGATTTGCATGGTTTTTTTGACGTGAAATCTAGTTTTCTAGCGGTAGTTCCCAGCTATATTTGGTAAAAATCGATTGAGCAGTTTGAAGGGTATTTAACTAATGTTAGGCTTTTTCGTCATAAATGGAGTATTTTTTTTATTTTCGCATGATTATTGGGTAGGGGAGTCGCTGGATGCAGGTGGCTCGGGACCGCTCGATGTGGCGTACCATGAAGGAGGCCTATGTCCAGCAGTGGCCGTTTCCTGGGTGATGATGACGATGATTGGATAGGGTTTTTTTTTAATTTTTAATGTAATTTACTTGTTATTTAACATGTCTAGGGAGACACGCGTATTGGATTGATCGTACTATATCGTTGTGTTTGCTAGGATGACGTCACGGACCGTATAACGTACTACGTGAAGGGGGCGGACGTTGCCCTGGCGCCGCTGCTGGACTCTCGTTGGCTGCGCGAGGAGTGCAGCGCGCTCGCGGCCGACGGTCTGCGCACCCTCGTCGTAGCCAAGAGGGAGCTGACCAGGGAACAGTACGACGAGTTCGAGGTATTCCTATATGTATCCCGTAACATACTCACACTTTTCTACATATAGATAAAGTTTATTTACATCGATGGTGGTACATATGATGACAGTTAGAAAATTTTAGTTTCTCATATTCCACCGGCATCTTTTAAATTGTTAAATTTCAACAACATGGTTTAATATATAGTTACATTAACTATTTACAGATTAATTGATATTATTTTAACACTACTACTACTTAATAAATAAATTATTTTTATATGCTATATGATATTAAAACTATCACTTCTTAACTGCTATCCAAAAACTAAAAAACCTCAATTTCATGTGAAAACAATTGTATTTTTCACTTCTACACTTACGCCTTAATCTCACCTGATGATCAGTGCCGATAAGGCTGTTGGATGCAAAGCATGCTCATCTAGAAGCCTCAAGTCAACCTTTCATACCGGAACACAATCGGAAATCGAACCTTTAGTCCAGACGTTTTATAATATTGTATTCAGAACCAGTACAAAGAGGCTCGCCTGAGCGTTCCCAATCGCAGCGAGAAGACCGCCGCTACCATGTCCAAGTTGTACTGCGGTCTGGAGCTGCTGTGCCTCACCGGGGTAGAGGACCGGCTAGCGGACGACGTGCCCCGCACCCTCAAGATGTTGAGAACCGCTGGCATTAAGGTAAGGTAATAGCTTTAGAGGTGACGAGAAAACAGCAAACTATATTTTATAGACATACTTTTGCTTAGCACTTTGTCTCCACGGACCAGAAACTAGCCTATAGAAACACAGTAGCTTACAATGTCTTGTCTTCATGTAGTAGAGGACGGCCGTGCTATTGAGTAGCTAAAACCACAAAAAAACTATTACAGTTTAAAAAATACTTTATCTCACCTGATGATAACTGATGATAAGGCCATTGGAAAGTAAGCGTGCTAATCCAGAAGCTTCAGCCTAATGAGGTGGTAGGTCTGCTACCTATTGTACTGGGACACGTCGTGCAATGAACACTGGTGTTTGGCGGCAGACTTGATAACATGGTTGTAGCTGGCCAGGTGGACATAAAAATGTCCCACCACCAATTAAGCCGTGTACCCACTGGGAATCGAACCATAGATCTCCGGATTGTAAGTTGGCCAATGTTTGCCTAAACATTGGCCCAAAGTGTAATTGGGCCTTGTTTTTTTGCACATTAAAAGTGTGATAAATATTTTTTGTGTATGAACTTCTCAGATCTGGATGCTGACGGGCGACAAGCTGGAGACAGCGCTGTGCATCGCTCGCTCCCTCCAGCTGGGCGGCGGCACGTCGTGGCACGTGGCGCAGGAATGTACGTCGCGTCGGGATGCGCACGCGCTGCTGCAGTCCCTAGCCAATGCGCATGAGACTGACCTCATCATCGAGGGAGAGACTGTTGTGGTGAGTGACACACATCTCACTATCCCTCTCTATCTCTTTGAGCTCGACTCTGTGGTAATGTTTCTATGTTTCTGTCTCTCTCAGTATGAGCAGGGTGTACCAGATTCTGTGTCCCCAGAAGAGTAAGGCTATTTTTAAATAGGTTTGTTGGCTTTGTGCAGTAATTATCTAAAAAGCTTTGTTTAAAGCGCCATCTAGGAACCATTAGCTATTTAGCATTAGAAATGTCGCGAGGATACATTCTTACCTATTAAAACCAAAGTTAAATAACTAACATTCGACCACACCATCATTTAAGATGAGTCGAGATTGTGTTAAAGCTTCGATCTATATGTTGTGTTTGTTTGTGTAGACGTGCCTGAGCCACTACGAGGACGAGTTTGTGGAGGTCCTGTGCGGGTGCTCCGGCGTGGTGGTGGCGCGATGCTCGCCCACGCAGAAGGCGCAGGTGTCGCGGCTGCTGCGCGCGCGCCGGCTCGTCGTGTGCGCCGTGGGGGACGGAGGAAACGATGTAGCCATGATACAGGAGGCCGACATGGGTGAGCGACAGTAACAACACGTCCCTGTACACGAAACATAGTGTCAACCGCAATGTTAGGGTCTACGTTGATTTCAGCGCCATCTTGTGGAAAAGTTCCGAACTTCTTCGTACATTACCTGATTCAGTGGTTCTTTGTGTGAGAGTAACTTTACCCTGCGCATGTCACTGTGGTCCGTATTAATAAACGCTGCTTAAGCTAGAACTTAAGACAGACTAGCTAGAGATCTTGTTAGCGTTGAGCAGCTGCTTAAGACCTAGGTTTATTAATAAACGCTACTCATTGTTACTAATTTGAGATCATTTCTATCACAGAGCATATAATCTTCTTTTTTTGTAAGATTTTTTCTACCAGAAAAAGGCAAAGGCAAAACACGATACAGCCATGACTTTGATAATGATATTCTTATAATTTTAAGGTTATAAAATACATTTGACATACCATTGACTTTTGAGATCAAAATGTTTATATGAAACGTTTCCCAACGACCGCTCTATAACCTATTACTTTATTTAAATCTCTCTGGACATAGTCCACCACGCGGGCCCAGTGCGGATTGGTAGACTTCACACACACCTTTGAATTCCTTCTCAGATGTGTGCAGGTTTCCTCACGATGTTTTCCTTCACCGAAAAGCCAATGGTGATGATTTGTGTCTTGCGTACATAAATTCAAAATAACAAATTGAAACTTGGTACGAGCCAGTATCGAACCCAGACTTCAATTTAAAGACTGATGCTCAACCCAACTGAGCTACGATGTCTCGAATAAGCATTTCCTACAAATTGTAATGCTATGATTGGTGTATAGGAGTGGGTATCGAGGGTGCAGAGGGTCGATCGGCGTCTCTGGCCGGTGACGTCAGCATCCGTCAGTTCTCATACCTGGCTCGTCTGTTCCTGGTTCACGGCCGTCGCTCCGTGACGCGCTCTGCGGCCCTCTCCCTATTCATTGTGCATCGAGGACTCATAGTGTCCACTATACAGGTGATAGTTGAATAACATAATTAATATAGATGCCCCCCCCCCCCCCCCCCCCCCCGCTGATCCGCGATACCTCACCTCTCCCCGCAAGAAAGTGACCCGCTCAGGAGTCATAGAATCGCGCGCGTGTATAGAAAACGTCATCCGTTCGATGTATGGGAATAGAAACCGATATCACAACAATTATATGAAGTGGACGACTGTGAGTTCGCTAAAAAGAACTTTAATGTAAGTTTTTTTAATTTGGTCACGAGGGGCGCAGTCTATTGTGACAGTCCCCACATTATTGTAATAGTTATTTCGTTACTTTAACGGGAATCCACTCTGAATGATTCCATACAAAATTATCTTGTGTTTGTCTTTCCTTTTCGTCATAACGGAGAGTCATAATGACTAGATTTTTTTGTATGGGGATAGTTGAAGGGCCGAAATAAGACATACGCTACTTTTTATCTCGATCGAACATTACAAAGTATTTCCCGTGTGATCGTTTCTAGGCAGTTTAAGGGTAGAATTAAAACTATTAGTATTATTGGCTAATTTATATCCCCATCGAACAAGTAGCTACTGTTTAGAATGTAAGGCAAGAATAAGATTGTTTGTTTCCATAATAAATGATCCAAATAAAATCGTCACTTAACTATATCAAGGAGGGTATTGATTGTATTTCACTATACATCAATCATTAGCAGCCTATATACGTCCCCGCTGCAGGGTCTCAGGCCTACTCTCCTACAGAGAGTGTATGGGACATAGTTCCACCACGCGGGACAAGTGTCTCACTATTAATAGCTTTTTTATTTATTGAAGATAGACCAACACTTGACCTCCATCTCACCTGATGGTAAGTGACGATGAGGTCGACGATGTTACGTGTTGGTCTAGAAGGTGCCTATTTACTCTTCTTTTGAAGATTCCCAAGTTGTAGTTTTCAAGGAACACGGAAACCGGTAGTGTATTCCATATTTTTGCTGTACGCACGATAAATGTGGAAGCGAAACGCTTGGTGCGAGTTGTAGGAATATCTACAGTGTACGGGTGAAGGTCTGCCGTTCTTCTGTTTGACCGGTACTTGAACGGCGAAGGTGGAATCAACAAAAATAGCTCCTGCGCACACTCTCCAAAATGTATCCTATAAAATACCGAAAGGCAGGCAACCTGACGCCTATGTTCTAATATATAATATAAGCTAATAAACGGTTGTTTTCAGGCTGTATTCTCTGTGGTATTCTACTTCTCGTCCGTCTCGCTGTACCCCGGCTTCCTCATGGTTGGCTATGGGACGCTGTTCACGATGCTCCCTGTCTTCTCGCTAGTGCTAGACAAGGACATACCGAGCGCCACAGCGCTACAGTACCCCCAGCTATACAAGCAGCTGACTAAAGGTCGACAGCTCTCGTACAAGACTTTTTATGTGTGGACTGTTATATCAATTTTACAAGGTAAGTAATCTATTTAAATAATCAACGCTTTTAAAAAGAACTAAAAACCGACTCCAATTGCCTTAAAAATGTGGTAGAATGTTCTGGGTACATAGTTTTTTCAAAAATGGCTCAATTTCGGTAAAATTTATATGGGACGACCTCTGAAGTATGCTCTACTAAACAAAAAAGGATCATCAAAATCGGTTCACACTCGGCGGAGTTATCGCACATACACTTAAAAACAACATACATTTAAAAAATACAATTGAATTGAGAACCACCTCCTTTTTTAAAGTCAGTTAATAAAACAAAGTCGGGTTAGGTACACCATTTGTAACTAAAGAACGGCTCAACCTATTTTTATGATCGTTTTTTTTAATTCCTCTCCACCCCGAATAGGAGAATAACTATTAAAACATGGGATAAATTCGCACAAAATTTTTCTTTTTGTTATACATACACGACCTATTAAAAAGTGAGCATGACTAGATTTTTTGTTGAGAGGAAGTTGAATGGCTAATTTTATACCTGTCGAACTAGTAGTTCCCATGAGATAAATCCTGAAGTCCACGCGGGCGAAGCCGCGGGCAAAAGCTAGTGTTATACAATATGTTAAGAATTGTTTATTGATGTGAGAGGATTAATGGACATATAAAAATGTGTATATCTAAATAGACGTCATCATCAGACGGGAAACATCCACTGCTGGACATAGGCCTCCTCCATGGTACGCCACATCGACCGGTCCCGAGCCGCCTGCATCCAGCGACTCCCTGCGACCTGAACTAGGTCCATCTAGTGGGAGGACGCCCGGGACGAGGTTGCCACTCGAGAACTCTTACTGTTGTTTTAATTCAATTCTGTTTAATCACCCCAGGAGCGGTGATAATGTATGGAGCGTTAGTTCTATTCGAGGACCAGCTCATTCACATCGTGGAGATCAGCTACACGGCGCTGATTCTGACGGAGCTGATAATGGTTGCCCTCACCGTCCAGACTTGGCATCGGCTCATGGTGCTGGCAGAGCTGGTCAGCTTGGGGATGTATACTGCCACGTTGCTTATATTCACCACTTATTTTGGTAAGAGTGCTGTTTTTTTTGCGGACTTTACCTATCATACTTTGTGTGACGTAAAAGATGATTCAGTTTAAATTTCATGAAATTGACAGTAGCAATGTTTGGTGAGTTTCAATTCCGTTCGAAAATGGCGATCTATAAAGAAGGCCCATGTCTATCGTTGGCAAAGAGATTTAAATATAGTAATAGGTTATAGAGCGGTCATTGGGAAACGTTTCATATAAACATTTTGATCGCAAAAGTCAATGGTATGTCAAATGTCTTGTACGGCCGCGTGACGTACAGTGACACTAGATTGAGTAACTTATTACCAATTGGTAACAAGTTTAGGATCAAAATGTTTGTTTGCTTTGTCCGGTCTATTAATATTAAATGTCTTTAATCGTTGGACTTTTTTTTAAAGTAAATAAGTCGATTTTCACTAGATGGATAGAGGATGGCAAAAAATGCATGTATCATGAATTTGCTACATTGTTGCCGTCTCATTATTGAAATCAAGATCATACAAAAATTGTTTACGCACAGGGAAATCATTATCCAAAAATAATATTGATTACTGAGGGACATCACTATTTATAAGTTTACGGAAACTGGCAACCCTCAAATCGTCAAAATAAGAGTCGCAGACGAAGTCGAAGTTTTAGCTGCCTCCGTGCCCTAATGGCTAGTTTTTGAACTAGCATTCTACTCAGATTGCTGGTAGTAAGACATTTTCTATGTCCGCCTGCCTAGCTACCTCAATGTTACCTAAGTTTTCCGCCAAAGGGCAGTCTTAATAGCATTGTTGTGTTCCGGTATGAAAGGTAGCATAGCCAGCGCCTCATTAGGTGAGATGAAATGAAGGCCAAGTGCAAACCCATCATATATTTAAAGAAATTAAAAGTAGACATAAAATACATAAATGCGTTGATGTCTTCCACAGATGGTGACTTTATTAAACATTGGGACTTTTGGTGGAAAGTGACGACAATAACGCTGGTATCGTGCCTCCCTCTCTACATCGTTAAATATATGCATCGGAAATGGAGTCGGCGTCAGTACAAAAACGTTAAGATGAATTAAGTTTAAAAATATGGATTGACTTTTCCTGTTAAGTGTTCTTTATATTTACCCAGTGGATCATACAATACGAGTATAGGAAACAGTGATCGAAGTAGTAAATATTGTGATTTTTGTGTTAGTTAAGTTTTAAATATCACAGGAGTCAGAAAAATACAATCCGAAGAGAAAAGTCCGCGCGGAAAGATCGAATCTGAATTAGCAATTCAAGAAACATTGAAATCTATTTGGTATCATGATCCGTATTTAAAATAATGTAAAATATTTTCTTTTAAAAATATCTTAAATGACGATCTTAATCTTTGGTATTTACTGCAATTTTAGTCTGTGTTTGCCGAATGACAGCGTCATAATAATTATTGTCTGATTAATAATTAAATATCCTGACGAACCATAAAACATTATAAATGAACAAAGTCTCGATTAGGAGTATGACATTAAATTGCGTATTAAAATACACCTTAACACGTATTCTTTAAAAGTATTCATCACTAGAAATAAATATAAATTAAACTATTCATTGATTTGTTGGAATAGCATCTCAATACAGTATATATTGAAGGTGCGTTCTCGCTTTTTTGCACATTCACCCTCGCTCATCACCACAGTTTGGTGTAAAAATTCCTTGCAAAAATACACCAAGCATGAAATACAAAGATTTTGTAAAAATTCTTTCAATTTACATTGTTTTCTCACGTCACAACTTGGCAGTTGTCCCGTGGCGTACACATCACATATTCAGACGTTTTGATTGTACATTTTATGAGAATTTGTGTATGAATAGGATTTTGGAAATCGTATGATTCGTGCAATATTTTTTATATCACTTATAATCTTTTTTATGTTTTTTTTTCTTACACATTTTAAGTACCTATGCTAACTGTTAATATTCCTTTTTGTAGAATATTTGTAGTGCAATTGTTACACATACATAGATAAAAAAGATAGGTTCTTTATTATGGGAAGGAAACCTATTTGCGTAAAAAATAACTTGCAGTCAGATTGGTTCAATTATTGATTTGGTGGAAATAGTCGTATGGACTTTTACTGTATAATTATTTCGTCGTCACTATTTTATTTTGAATGATATACAAGATATATCAACGCTTGACCACAATTGTCACCTTCTCATAAGATAATAATCATAAATAATCAGCCAGTAGCAATGGGTTACATATATTCAAGTTGAGTTAAATGTACAATCAGCGTATACGTAAAACTAATGGCCATTAACTGTATAAAACTCTGTCTAAGAACTATAAATTTTGTGCTACACCGAACTGATCAGTCGAGGCCTAAATTCATTAAACACTAATGTTAAAACCACAGATAAAATATTTAAAAACATAAACAAATTATAACTAGAGAATGTATTCTTACTTATTAAATGTGAAACTCTGATTTGACTGAACCAATGTGACTGAAACCAATTTATTCGCTCGATAAAAATTTAACCCTAAATTTCTGTTGCCATAATCTATTAATAGCTGGCTTTGTCCAGTAATTATCTAAAAATATGACATCGAATTATAATGTCGTGAAATGAGTGTCAGTAACATCCAAATTCATAGTGAATAACTTTTTTCAACACTATATTTCGATTATTGTTCAAAGCGCCATCTATGAACCATTAGCTGTGTAACTGCTATTGTAGCTAACTATAACGTTGTAAGTTAATGATATTTACTTCGCGACACTATAATTTCATCTCCTATTTTTAGGTAATTACGAATCAAAGCCAGATATTCTATGTTAAAATATTATGGCAACAGAAATTTTTTAATGGAAGTATTCAGAGCGAAAACCCGTTAAGTTGCGGGTTTGTTTGTTTAACTGTTTATTAATTTTATCTTGTCTTTCATATGCTAAATGTTTCCAATTCAATTACCGAAATACCTACGCTACGTTTGTTTCTTTTGAGATATTGTCTGAAACGCGAACTGTGATTTCACTATTATAGTTTTTAATATAGATATAAGAAAAATGATTCCATAATGTATAGTAACAGTTATAAAAATATTATTATGTATAAGGAACGTTAGATGTCAGAGTATTTACAAATCTTGGTACAAATTATGTGTTTTTTTGTGATATATACGCATATTTATGTTAAATTATTTTAAATTGTATAATCGATATAAAAGACGCAACGCTTTAACGCAATAATTGTCAACATTTTTATAGCGAAATACTTCTGATAATTATGTATTTGGAATATATTTCGTTTGGGGCTGAATTGTATTTTAAACCATCAAATATTGTTAAAAGCTTCATACATTTTAATGCTCCAATTCAAGGCATTCACGGTATGGGCCGTTTTGGGCTAGAATTACTTTTCGGCGGTGGAACGCTCCGAGCAAGGTGCCCTTTCATGCAGTGACACTATACCCTATTGAATTTGAAAATTGGGAAAACTCACGGGCTCCCGTTGGATTGATGAAAGGAAAAGATGGGACTCACCGCTACCGATGGATACGCCCTGCACACCTTCGAATCCACTCACAATCCAACACGGAAATTGGTCAATTTCTGCTGAACAGCGTTTCTGAGCTTAGTTAAATTTTACTAAATACGAGAGATACCTAATAAACATAGTACTTGCGGGTATTGCGCGGACGCGTTCGATCCCGACTTCGCACACACGTCGCTAGCGTTCGTGACTTTCGATGTGATAGAGGGCGCCACTTGATCGCGGCTCGTTGAATTCTAAAGGATATTATTAAACGATAGGTATTCGTTTGTAAAATATCTATATTGTTTCTGTGTAACGTGGTCTAATCGAATACGCATTGTTAGTTTGAAAAAAAAGGAGTAAAAATGGTTTGCTAACATAAAAATGAATGAGTCATCAGTCCTGTGTTGCCAGTTTTGTGATGCTAGTTATAATAAAATAAAAGCCGTTATAAGCAAATGTTATGTCATTTTCGCCATATATCCCGTTGATTGGTGGAAAAGTCGAAAGTGACCGATATTTGTCAGTTTATTACGAATTGTATTTATATGAAACAGGCCCCTGAACACCTAGTGTGAACACCATAATATGATGAAAATATACTGGATAGGATGGTGACGCGACATTTTCGGAAGAGATTACCATGTTTTGGACCATGCTAAAAATATTGACTGGTTTATTGTATCGTATAATAATTGTTAAACTTTGTATAAGTGGACTGCGAAATAAATGTATGTTGGACAAGACGCTTTTCTTTGGACTCCTAATACGTCTCCTATAATCAAAAAGTCTGAATGACTAGATTATTTGTAGAGAGATAGTTGAATGGCTAATTTTATACCTGTCGAACTAGTAGTTCCCATGAGATAAATCATGTGTGGGTCGTCAGCTTCCTCATAGAGCTAGGGGAATTGTACGCATGCCAAATTTTAAGGCAATTTAGGAGCAATCAAACTTTAGCATTCATAATTTAGCAGCAATCATGACTCAGTTACAGCGAGTTGTTTTTAGTGTGTCAGCTGGAGACATGGGTCTCCAGCTGACACATGCCAGGAAGGCAAACCAGTGAGGTTAGGGCTTTAGACTATAGTCAGGCATTTAAAGCACAATGAGAGCAATGAGAGCCAAAAAAATTAACGATCACATTGATAAAATGTTGGATCTACGAACGAATTACCGTGTGTAAGCTGGCGACCCGTGTCACCAGCTTACACATCTGTATCTTCGTAATTATTCAAGTTACGATTATGTATTGTACCTCATATTTTAGGGCAAAATAGCAGCGCCAGGCGCCAAAATTTTCGAATCTCTAGTGCTAAAACTGTTTGAGCTACGAGCCGATATGTGTGTGTAAGCTGGTGACATGGGTCGCCAGCTGACACATGTTGTATCTCTGAAACTACATAAGTGAGAACTTCGTTTTAAAGATCAGATGAGACCATACAATAGGAGCGTTCACGAGTCAAAATTTCAAATCTCCTGGCTGTCTAGATTCAAAGTTATAAGCAAAAAACTATTTTCCCGCCAAAAAATTCAAAATAATCGCACGGACGCCGCTGAGCGGGCCGTTGCCGTTCCGTGCGCTACGCTATTACAATAGAGTTTCAACTTAGCCGTCATTGTTTTAAAATTCATTTTAACCTGCACGTTCGTATCGATTCAATTGGTACATTGTGTTAGACCAGGAGCCGACTGAAATAAGCAATGGTATACTACCGATTAACTTCATAGAGAGATTACGAACGATCTTCACCAAATTTGAGGTCTAGCTAGAATCTAACCCTTCACCGTTGGTGCATAATTCAAATCTACTAATTTAACTAATACGGAATCAAGATTTAGTTTAGTAATGAATCAACATATAAGAAACTAGCTTCTTCCCGCGGCTTCGCCCGCGTGGACTTTAGGTTTTATCCCGTGAGAACTACATGGCGTAGTACTACAAAATATCAAACTGACGCGAGACTTCCTGTCGATGACGTACCATTATTCTAAAATCGCGATCAAAATACGGGGGTGGGGGCAAGAGGGTGCAACATTCTCAGACCTACCAAATATATGTAAAAAACAAAAAAAATTGGTCAAGCCGTTTCGCAGGAGTGCGACTATAAACACCTTGACACGAAAATTTAATATATTAGATTGGATTGCAGGATTTTTTAAAATGCTAAAACACGTCATTTTTATTTTTAGTTCATAACACTGAGTATCAATTTTCATGATATTGACTTCAAAAACAACAGAGTTCCCATACAAAATTTAATCCCCATTATATATCCGTGAAACACGTAATCCTTCCTTTGTTTGAAATCTAATCGCTTACCAATTTTCATGGGGCATTATTTTTATTCCTTGTTGATTGCTGTGCAATTGCATGGATGTCAAACAGACTCATGCTTTACTATATCTGATTAGCTCATCAATTGAAAGGCTCCAGGTATACATAGAGCTGTAAAATAATTTCAATATCACGTTTTATCTAGACGGTGGCGCCATCTATCGGTGAGGTGTTAAACTATTTCGACAACCGTAACCACCGAAAACAAACCTAAATGAATTAGTATTCAACTAATTTTATGGACTTTATATCGATCAACAGCCTAAAAAATAAGTTTCAAGCTTATAGCTCTAAAAATAACGATCGATACCTCTATACGACTTTTCATCCCCCCTTTCAACTCCTTTCGACAAAACCCTTTTTTCGCATTAAAAAGTAGCCTATGTTCTTTCTCAGGGTCTAAAGATTGTCTGTGCCAAATTTCATCAAAATCGGATGAGAGGTTTAAGCGGGATAGCGTAACAGTCAGACAGAGTTACTTTCGCCTTTATAATATTAGTAGGGATAGTAGGGAAAGTACGGACTAGTAGGGATAACACTTTACGGTGTGATATAACATAGTATAAGAGGTATATGTGCAACATATACAGCTTATATCAATATGATCAACAATTGTTGAGCTCGATATCCTACTAATATTATAAGTGTGAAAGTTTGGATGTTTGGATGTTTGTGACGCTTTCACGGAAAACTACTGAATGGATTTAAATGAAACTATACAATAATATAGCTTATACATCAGAATAACATATAGGCTATAATTTATAAAGACATATTGTGTAAATTGTACAAAATCACACGTATAATATTAGTGGGATTACATGGGAAATTTTGGCATAACAAAAACGCGTTGCCTAGCAACCGACCATAGAATATGTAATTCGTATATACAAACTTTCGCGTTTATAATATTAGTGTGAAGACTATTTGAATGTACTACGTCAGATATTGAAATTTCTTTTGTTTCTTTAAACTATTAGCCTACGTAACAGAATAAACACTATTTTGTACCTTATGCTGGAAATGGAGATAGATGCCTTCTATGCTTATCGAACAAGTAGAATATATCCTGAAGTATACGCGGACAAAGTCGCGGGCGGAAGCTAGTTTAGTATATTTTCAGTAGCAATTATTGAATAAAACATGATATAGATTTCTCAAACATTTATTTTTAGTTATTTTCATATACCTCTTATATTGTGTTATATCACACACGCCATACAGTGTTATTATAAAGTGTTATTTCTTATATGTTGATTCATTACTAAACTAAATCTTGATTCCGTATTAGTCAAATTAGTAGATTTGAATTATGCACTAACGGTGAAGGGTTAGATTCTAGCTAGACCTCAAATTTGGTGAAGATCGTTCGTAATCTCTCTATGAAGATAATCGGTAGTATACCATTGCTTATTTCAGTCGGCTCCTGGTCTAACACGCTCAATGTACCAATTGAATCGATACGAACGTGCAGGTTAAAATGAATTTTAAAACAATGACGGCTAAGTTGAAACTCTATTGTAATAGCTTAGCGCACGGAACGGCAACGGCCCGCTCAGCGGCGTCCGTGCGATTATTTTGAATTTTTTGGCGGGAAAATAGTTTTTTGCTTATAACTTTGAATCTAGACAGCCAGGAGATTTGAAATTTTGACTCGTGAACGCTCCTATTGTATGGTCTCATCTGATCTTTAAAACGAAGTTCTCACTTATGTAGTTTCAGAGATACAACATGTGTCAGCTGGCGACCCATGTCACCAGCTTACACACACATATCGGCTCGTAGCTCAAACAGTTTTAGCACTAGAGATTCGAAAATTTTGGCGCCTGGCGCTGCTATTTTGCCCTAAAATATGAGGTACAATACATAATCGTAACTTGAATAATTACGAAGATACAGATGTGTAAGCTGGTGACACGGGTCGCCAGCTTACACACGGTAATTCGTTCGTAGATCCAACAGTTTATCAATGTGATCGTTAATTTTTTTGGCTCTCATTGCTCTCATTGTGCTTTAAATGCCTGACTATAGTCTAAAACCCTAACCTCACTGGTTTGCCTTCCTGGCATGTGTCAGCTGGAGACCCATGTCTCCAGCTGACACACTAAAAACAACTCGCTGTAACTGAGTCATGATTGCTGCTAAATTATGAATGCTAAAGTTTGATTGCTCCTAAATTGCCTTAAAATTTGGCATGCGTACAATTCCCCTAGCTCTATGAGGAAGCTGACGACCCACACATGATAAATCCTGAAGTCCACGCGGGCGAAGCCGCGGGCAAAAGCTAGTGTTATACAATATGTTAAGAATTGTTTATTGATGTGAGAGGATTAATGGACATATAAAAATGTGTATATCTAAATAGACGTCATCATCAGACGGGAAACATCCACTGCTGGACATAGGCCTCCTCCATGGTACGCCACATCGACCGGTCCCGAGCCGCCTGCATCCAGCGACTCCCTGCGACCTGAACTAGGTCCATCTAGTGGGAGGACGCTCGGGACGAGGTTGCCACTCGAGAACTCTTACTGTTGTTTTAATTCAATTCTGTTTAATCACCCCAGGAGCGGTGATAATGTATGGAGCGTTAGTTCTATTCGAGGACCAGCTCATTCACATCGTGGAGATCAGCTACACGGCGCTGATTCTGACGGAGCTGATAATGGTTGCCCTCACCGTCCAGACTTGGCATCGGCTCATGGTGCTGGCAGAGCTGGTCAGCTTGGGGATGTATACTGCCACGTTGCTTATATTCACCACTTATTTTGGTAAGAGTGCTGTTTTTTTTGCGGACTTTACCTATCATACTTTGTGTGACGTAAAAGATGATTCAGTTTAAATTTCATGAAATTGACAGTAGCAATGTTTGGTGAGTTTCAATTCCGTTCGAAAATGGCGATCTATAAAGAAGGCCCATGTCTATCGTTGGCAAAGAGATTTAAATATAGTAATAGGTTATAGAGCGGTCATTGGGAAACGTTTCATATAAACATTTTGATCGCAAAAGTCAATGGTATGTCAAATGTCTTGTACGGCCGCGTGACGTACAGTGACACTAGATTGAGTAACTTATTACCAATTGGTAACAAGTTTAGGATCAAAATGTTTGTTTGCTTTGTCCGGTCTATTAATATTAAATGTCTTTGATTGTTGGACTTCTTTTTAAAAAAGTAAATAAGTCGATTTTCACTAGATGGATAGAGGATGGCAAAAAATGCATGTATCATGAATTTGCTACATTGTTGCTGTCTCATTGTTGGAATCACGATCATACAAAAATACATTGTTTACGCGTAGAAATCACGACCCAAAAATAATATTGATTACTGAGGGACATCACTATTTCTAAGTTACCAGAAACTGGCAACCCTCAAATCGTCAAAATAAGAGTCGCAGACGAAGTCGGAGTTTCAGCTGCCTCCGTGCCCTAATGGCAAATTTTTGGACTAGCATTCTACTCAGATTGCTGGTAGTAAGGCATTTTCTATGTCCGCCTGCCTAGATACCTCAATGTTGCCTAAGTTTTCCGCCAAAGAGCAGTCTTAATAGCACTTTTGTGTTCCGGTATGAAAGTTAGCAGAGCCAGCGCCTCTTAAGGTTGACGTTTCTGGGTGCGCACGCTTACCACCCAGTGGCCTTATCTTCACTTACCATTAGATGAAGGCCAAGTGCAAACCCATCATATATTTAAAGAAATTAAAAGTAGACATAAAATACATAGATGCGTTGATGTCTTCCACAGATGGTGACTTTATTAAACATTGGGACTTTTGGTGGAAAGTGACGACAATAACGCTGGTATCGTGCCTCCCTCTCTACATCGTTAAATATATGCATCGGAAATGGAGTCGGCGTCAGTACAAAAACGTTAAGATGAATTAAGTTTAAAAATATGGATTGACTTTTCCTGTTAAGTGTTCTTTATATTTACCCAGTGGATCATACAATACGAGTATAGGAAACAGTGATCGAAGTAGTAAATATTGTGATTTTTGTGTTAGTTAAGTTTTAAATATCACAGGAGTCAGAAAAATACAATCCGAAGAGAAAAGTCCGCGCGGGAAGATCGAATCTGAATTAGCAATTCAAGAAACATTGAAATCTATTTGGTATCATGATCCGTATTTAAAATAATGTAAAATATTTTCTTTTAAAAATATCTTAAATGACGATCTTAATCTTTGGTATTTACTGCAATTTTAGTCTGTGTTTGCCGAATGACAGCGTCATAATAATTATTGTCTGATTAATAATTAAATATCCTGACGAACCATAAAACATTATAAATGAACAAAGTCTCGATTAGGAGTATGACATTAAATTGCGTATTAAAATACACCTTAACACGTATTCTTTAAAAGTATTCATCACTAGAAATAAATATAAATTAAACTATTCATTGATTTGTTGGAATAGCATCTCAATACAGTATATATTGAAGGTGCGTTCTCGCTTTTTTGCACATTCACCCTCGCTCATCACCTCAGTTTGGTGTAAAAATTCCTTGCAAAAATACACCAAGCATGAAATACAAAGATATTGCAAAAATTCTTTCAATTTACATTGTTTTCTCACGTCACAACTTGGCAGTTGTCCCGTGGCGTACACATCACATATTCAGACGTTTTGATTGTACATTTTATGAGAATTTGTGTATGAATAGGATTTTGGAAATCGTACGATTTGTGCAATATTTTTTATATCACTTTTAATCTTTTTTCTGTGTTTTTTCTTACACATTTTAAGTACCTATGCTAACTGTTAATATTCCTTTTTGTAGAATATTTGTAGATATTAAACAGTGCAATTGTTACACATACATAGATAAAAAAGATAGGTTCTTTATTATAGGAAGGAAAACCTATTTGCGTAAAAAATAACTTGCAGTCAGATTGGTTCAATTATTGATTTGGTGGAAATAGTCGTATGGACTTTTACTGTATAATTATTTCGTCGTCACTATTTTATTTTGAATGATATACAAGATATATCAACGCTTGACCACAATTGTCACCTTCTCATAAGATAATAATCATAAATAATCAGCCAGTAGCAATGGGTTACATATATTCAAATTGAGTTAAATGTACAATCAGCGTATACGTAAAACTAATGGCCATTAACTGTATAAAACTCTGTCTAAGAACTATAAATTTTGTGCTACACCGAACTGATCAGTCGAGGCCTAAATTCATTAAACACTAATGTTAAAACCACAGATAAAATATTTAAAAACATAAACAAATTATAACTAGAGAATGTATTCTTACTTATTAAATGTGAAACTCTGATTTGACTGAACCAATGTGACTGAAACCAATTTATTCGCTCGATAAAAATTTAACACTAAATTTCTGTTGCCATAATCTATTAATAGCTGGCTTTGTGCAGTAATTATCTAAAAATATGACATCGAATTATAATGTCGTGAAATGAGTGTCAGTAACATCCAAATTCATAGTGAATAACTTTTTTCAACACTATATTTCGATTATTGTTCAAAGCGCCATCTATGAACCATTAGCTGTGTAACTGCTATTGTAGCTAACTATAACGTTGTAAGTTAATGATATTTACTTCGCGACACTATAATTTCATCTCCTATTTTTAGGTAATTACGAATCAAAGCCAGATATTCTATGTTAAAATATTATGGCAACAGAAATTTTTTAATGGAAGTATTCAGAGCGAAAACCCGTTAAGTGCGGGTTTGTTTGTTTAACTGTTTATTTATTTTATCTTGTCTTTCATATGCTAAATGTTTCCAATTCAATTACCGAAATACCTACGCTACGTTTGTTTCTTTTGAGATATTGTCTGAAACGCGAACTGTGATTTCACTATTATAGTTTTTAATATAGATATAAGAGAAATGATTCCATAATGTATAGTAACAGTTATAAAAATATTATTATGTATAAGGAACGTTAGATGTCAGAGTATTTACAAATCTTGGTACAAATTATGTGTTTTTTGTGATATATACGCATATTTATGTTAAATTATTTTACATTGTATAATCGATATAAAAGAGACATACATTTTTTAACGCAATAATTGTCAACATGTTTATAGCGAAATACTTCTGGTAATTATGTATTTGGAATATATTTCGATTGGGGCTAAATTGTATTTTAAACCATAGAAACTTTATGAGTTAACTCAAATATTGTTAAAAGCTTCATACATTTTAATGCTCCAATTCAAGGCATTCACGGTATGGGCCGTTTTGGGCTAGAATTTCTTTTCGGCGGTGGAACGCTCCGAGCAAGCCCTTTTATGCGGTGACACTATACCCTATTGAATTTGAAAATGGGAAAACTCACGGGCTCCCGATGGATTGATGAAAGGAAAAGATGGGACTCACCGCTACCGATGGATACGCCCTGGACACCTTCGGATCCACTCACAATCCAACACGGAAATTGGTCAATTTCTGCTGAACAGCCTTCCTGAGCTTAGTTAAATTTTACTAAATACGAGAGATACCTAATAAACATAGTACTTGCGGGTATTGCGCGGACGCGTTCGATCCCGACTTCGCACACACGTCGCTAGCGTTCGTGACTTTCGATGTGATAGAGGGCGCCACTTGATCGCGGCTCGTTGAATTCTAAAGGATATTATTAAACGATATTTTATTTATTTATTATTACGGTTTGACAATATGACTACAAATTGCACCTATAGAACGAAGCACTTGACAATGGACTAAGACTGGTGCGAGACTATATCCTCCCAAATAGGAAAAATACCCGTGCTAGGGTAGGATATTGGTTGTTAATGTTTAATTTATTGCAAACATTGCATTTGTTACACAAAAAGATTTTAAGTCCTTAAAAAAAAACAATTAAAAAAAAAGAGATAGGTATTCGTTTGGATGTGAATTAAATCGTGTGCGTTCGATACAAGTAATCATTTGTTGGTAAAATATCTATATTGTTTCTGTGTAGCTAATCGAATACGCATTGTTAGTTTGAAAAAGAGGGAGTAAAAATGGTTTGCCAACATAAAAATGAATGAGTCATCAGTCCTGTGTTGCCAGTTTTGTGATGCTAGTTATAATAAAATAAAAGCCGTTATAAGCAAATGTTATGTCATTTTCGCCATATATCCCGTTGATTGGTGGAAAAGTCGAAAGTGACCGATATTTGTCAGTTTATTACGAATTGTATTTATATGAAACAGGCCCCTGAACACCTAGTGTGAACACCATAATATGATGAAAATATACTGGATAGGATGGTGACGCGACATTTTCGGAAGAGATTACCATGTTTTGGACCATGCTAAAAATATTGACTGGTTTATTGTATCGTATAATAATTGTTAAACTTTGTATAAGTGGACTGCGAAATAAATGTATGTTGGACAAGACGCTTTTCTTTGGACTCCTAATACGTACCATATCTCTAATTTTGCCCCGATTACGACTTTAAAAGAGTAACGTGTTTCATATGTGAGTAAATCTAATGAAGTCTAATATTAGAGCTATATGGTCGAGAATGTCATTCACTCCGGGTAAGTCCTACTTTTAGAAACGCGAAAAAAAAAACATTTAATTCATTTAAAAATAACCGTTACAAATACCAAAAAAATGCTTCTTTACGATTGTGAATATTGTAGTTATCTATTTATTAAAGTAATTTCGACTTACTTCCGGTCATTTCGAAATTAAAATCTATCGATGCAAAATCATCAAATTACGTTTCTGGTTCTTGACGAGTTAAGGTAAAGATACGAGTATGCAGGATCTTTCAGCGTCGTATATCATTTCACCAAAAAGTCAGTTTATTTCAGAAAGTCGCCTTAAGAGGTATCTCTGGTTTGTGAAGACTGGCTCCGGTCATGCTCCGGTCTAGAATCTAGGTCTCAACTGCCGGATATTTGTATAGCGGTTGCTTGCTTAGCACCTTTCATACCGTAGTAGTTATTAATCTATGATGCCGTATTAGTGTGAGTAGGTACTAATAAAACGTCATCTATAAATATTGAAACAGTATAATTCTTAGAAATCTTAAATACAGTCTTAATGTCTTATATATAAGTATTATAATATTAATAATACCAACCTTAACAAGATAAATCTTCTAACAATATTGCTACATTAACTTCTAAAGTTTAAACAAGGAACAAAATCCTATTGCCGCAAAGTCAATTGGTAAAGGGACTTATTGTTTGCAGTCACACTGACAGACTGATAGATTTTGAACTAGTAGTTTATCAACCTGGATCTGAAATTGCGGAAAGCAAGGAATTCTACTCTCCCGAAGTATTTGAGACAATAGCACTATACATTTCTCTAGATTTTTCCAGACGAAAGCAATTCAAATACTAGAATAGTCTAGTGAACCCTTTATCACACTCGCCTACCTATCACCTTCTAGAAGTTGGCGTTGCGAAAGAGATTACGTCATCATTCACCGTTACGGAATTGTTACGTTTCTTTTGAAAGGAACTATCACACTTGTCTGCTGATGAGTGTCTAGAAATGACTCTGCGAGCCCACGCTAGGTCTCGTCCGCGTCTCGTCTTGTCTTTAGATTTTCTAGTCGAGGTTGTTGAAGACATGGATCGATCCGATATGGAACTTGCGCTCCAGGCCGTGTCTGTCTGATCATCACGACAATAAGTTACTTCAGAATAAGTGACAGTACTGTTAGTCGAACATAACGGCGTTCTGCTGCCGCGGCTCCTCTTCAAGGTAACTTGTGTCATGGGCGTTTCGATTTCTGGAGGGCTAGTTGACCTTTTTGATCGATCGCTCCCGTATTTGACTACTGTTTTGTTAACATCTTCCACTGAGCCTCGTTTAGATGGCGTTATAGAAGCAACACTTTCTTCGTCGCTGATTACGAGGGGCATATCTTTTTCCACGTCCTCGTTCAAATCGTAAACCCTCTGAGTTTTGACTCTCCCTACAGAAGTTGATTTACTTTTGGGCGTGCTCGGAATCGTTTGCTCGACTTTCTGAATAGACCGATCGAGATAATTATGTTGCGGCAGCAAGGACGGAAAACTAGTCTCAACTCGTCTGTACTCGAAGTCTTTACAAAGAGGTTTTCTATCTCTGGCCCTTTCTCTATTTTTTTCTCTACATTGGCATCTTCTTCCACGCATGATACAACTCATTAACAATTGTATTAAATAAATTACGAAGCCAATAAAGAAAACAATAGCTACGTATAAATAGGGCGATTTCTTAGCATTTATGCATATGCAGGACTCTGAAAACATCTTAAGGAAAGACTTAGGTCCTGTAACAATTTCAGTGTCATACAAGGGATTGTATGGCTCAAATGTGAATAGATTTCTCCGTGTAAGCGCTTTGTTGTGAGTCTGAACTTCTGCAACGACCTTTAGGACTCCCCCATAAGCTGCATATAGCTTCTCATCTAGAAGATGACTCACGACGTCTCTTTTCAAAGATCCCCATAATTGATTGCGAAAATTTTCTAAATCTTCATGTCGACAATTTTCCGGAGAACTATCTAAGATACATTTAGTCGCAGTGGTATAATATTTAAGCAGTGCGCTTTCAGCACTCGGTGAAGTGAGACTTATCAAGCCTCCCGATTTAAAAGGTAGTCTCACAGCCGCTGGTTCGTATTCATCGTCCATTTTCAGTGGCGGTAGGTGTATGCATGAATTGGTATCGCGTTTGAGTATCAAGTAGATACAAGGATCTCGTAGTTTTCCTTGTGATATTACTGGTTTGTCCACTCCCAATTTAGTCCGCTTGGGAATCTTTGAAGGTGCTCGCCAACCCAGACCGTGAGTGTTTAGACGTAATTTTATATCATGAAAAACGTCGTGAAGCTTCCTCGCTTCTCTGTAAGGGATGTAGCCAGCGTAGTAAGCCAATCTTACTGCAGGTAGCGTTTCAGTTCTCAAATGACCACCTATAGTGTCTAAAACTGCTTCTCTGAGTGCAGGTTCAACTTGTCTGTTTGCTGAGGCTTCCACATAGCCGAATACGTTCCGTAAATATCTCAGAGTCTCTTCAACATAGGCCTTGTCTACGTCTTCGGGATTTATTGGAGGCAGTACTATGTTTTCAAAAAGTTTTCGTGCTCGAAGTTTTGCTATATCATTTTCGGTCCAGCAGTCTCTTGGATGTCTGTTGTAGAACAATACGCTACCAGCGTTATTTCCGTTCACAACGCATACTTTCGTAAAAATAAGTAAACATAATATCAGAAAAAACACTGACAATATAATTGACATTGCGAAGGTTTGATTGAAGTTAGAATGTTAAGTAGAATAAGAAAGAGTTTATATCATTACTTTACTTTTCTTCTAGACCAGATTCTCGAGGTTGACTAAATTGTTATATTTGCTCACTAACTTTGAACAGAGAAGTTCTTCCTTGAGCTAAAGCGCACAGAAATTCACACAATCTATACAGGAACATCATACGGCATCATCTAGTCAATGCTCGGACTACGATCAAGGTCCGAGATTCAATGCTTCGCCATCTTTAGCTAGGAGCACTAGGAGCATTTAATCACTACTTTTTATTTGATCTTTAGGTAGATAGATAAACGTCACGCACGCACGACAGACCGTATAGACACGCTACACGCTTGGAGTTATAATCTGGAGCTCCCAGATTCAATTTTCAGTCAGGGTATCTGTCGGTACATGGTTAGGTGGTGGTAGGGCATTTTCTATGTCCGACTAGTTAACTAACACCGTGTTACCTAAGTCTGTCGCCAAACAGCAGTGTTGAGTTCCAGTATTAAAGATAGCAGAGCCAGTGCCTCATTAGCTTAAAGCTTCTGAGTGCGCTTACCATCTACCGGCCTTATCGTTACTTGCCATCAGTTGAGATGAAGGTCAAGTGCAAACCCATCATACATTTTAAAAAATATATTTAACTTCCTATTTTATTATTAAATTATCATTAATCTTGCTTGTCAGATATACATACCTACATACGGACAATGAACCTGTCATCCTAACAATCTCTAAAATGTAAAAAAGTAAGGATCATGATCATTGTCTATCCTAAAAACAACTGATAATAAAAACTAACAAGGACCATCTGTGACACGATTCTGAGCGCTAACGAAAAATGGTGATTCATTGCAATTCTAGTAGTTTGTTAATAATACTGTTATGTGTTTTTGTGTTATAGTATCAATTACGCAAAATTGTAAGGGTTTCTTATAGAAGAAAGAAGATACATATTCAGAGTAGGCTGTATGGCTTTGTTCCATTGCCTTCCCATTCAGGAGAATTAAACTACTACTGTGACACTGACAGCCTGTGAAGTGATATGTCAAAGTGTCGTGGTTGCATTGTGCAGCGGTTTTGCAATTTCAAATTGTTTTGGTGTGAAATAAACCTAATAATTGCCGGGATTCTTTTAACTGTGGGATATGTTGTAGTATAATGTTTCAATTTACATTTTGCTGGTGAACAGAATTCGTATTCAAAAATGTCTAAGGTAAGTTCGCTTATTTTTGCTGGCCATGGCATGGCAAGCACTACAATTTGGCGCAAATTATTTTTCTTCATTTTTACAAATATTACAACGCTTACTACACATAATTGTAATTATATTATGTTTGAAGTATGAGTTAAACTTCCTACGTTATATTTACAAATTCTTTTGTTAAAACGACAAGCGTAGGGCACATCATGTACTTTTTTAATATGCGACTTTGTTTTCAATTAAATTTATAATGACTTATCGACTTATAAAGCAAGAATATTGTTGATATGTCAGGTATTTGACGAGCCTGTATGTCTTGCAGAGTTAACATGGCTCAAGTAAGGCTTTTTCTTCATTGCATTGTAAATCATGTTGCTTTTGAACAAGAATGTTTGTTTGTTTGAGTATGTACATCTTAACTTAAATAATTAAAAACATGAAAATATCTAATAAAGACAACTTCTAAGTACGGTATGCCAATTTGGCAGACTAATCCCTATATAGGGATCTCTTCCAGTCAACCAGTGTGAGGAGAAAGATAAAGGGGTGGTGTGTGGATACATACAATATTGGATCGTTAAATAAAAAGATAAAAAGAAAAGATATACAAACAAAGAGATGTAAGAATGAAATAATTAAAATAAGAATATTAGGCTTTCTGAGGCCTGTTTTAAATGTAGCCGCCGAATGTGTTTGTATATTGTATCTGTATATTAAAAAATTATATGTATATTCTGGGTGTATATTCTACTCTTTAAGAATGTATATCCTATAAAACTGGCAAATGAGTTAAAAGTATAATTTATTCAAATGTGTTAATAGCATTGTTGTGTTTCATATGAAAAGTAGCAGAGCCGGCATCTCATTAGCTTAAGCCTTCTGGGTTAGTATGCTTTCAATCCAACGGCCTTAACGACACCATCATGTGAGATGAAGGCTAAGTGATAACCCATATTCATATATATATAACAATTATAAATAAATTTGTCTATGAAAACTTTATTTTTTCATGAGTTGAATTCTCTGAAGATTTATTTTAAACACATTACATGCAGAATTTAACAATGAATATTTTCATGGCGAAAGGTTTACTCTGTTTCTTTCACAACAACACTACACAAACTATTATTTATTTAATAGATATGATACCAGCCTAGGATAGTAGAGTAGAGGATATTTGACTGGGATAAAAGTAGCCTATATCATTTTCAGACCCTTTCCTATCCCTATACAAAAAAACAATTCATCCTAACACCATTACGACTTAAAGGAAAGATAAACCATTCAAACACACTTTCATATTTATGTAAGCACAGGCCGGACACTTCATATAAATGTTGTGATATCATTTCTTATTCACATGCATTGAACAGATAATGTTTGTGTACATGCACATGTGTGAGTGAGTACACATGCACAATGCTGCAGAACCTTTGAGTGGTTGGTTCACTTTATTATGGGGAGAGATGAGGTATAGCAGATTGGTGGGAGGTATTGAATGTTCTGTATGTAGTTCTATATTAACTATGTGCTATTAGATTAATTGTCAGTATCATACCATCTTCATGCTCTTACATGATTACTTGTCCACAGGATATCCGGTCATATTTCCAACTTAAAAAGCCAGCGAAGCCCAAGGTTGAAGATGATACAGACATTATCCCTGAATCGCCAGATGTACACATAAAAACTAAGGTGCTTAAAAAATCCAATAAATGATTTGTTATTGAAATGATTATTATTTAATAATGCTCTTAAACACAAGTTTATACAATCAATCAAATATTATTTTATCTCACAAAATTGTACAGACACTTTTAAAACTTTAGGCAGTCAGACAGTACAATGAATTGTCAATCAAAAATCACAAATGATAATTTATGTAGACAATATTGCTATATGACTTATCTCAAGATCAATCCAGTCTTGAGATAAATTTAGTAAAACAGCTCAGTTTCAATAATTGTTCCATTTTGTTGTTGTTGCTTAATAATAATGTAGTTGATACATTTTTTATTCCAGAAAAAGGAGTCTAGAAAGAGAGTCATCCTAGATGACTCTGATGATGAATCCTCAAAACCTAAAAAACAAAATGACAACAGCAAAACAAAATCTTCTAAAAATAAAAAAATTGAAAAACCAACTCTCAAAGAAGTTAAGGCAACAGACATTTTTGGCAGTGCACCCATTAAACGAACGGAGCCTTTAGTTAAAAAATTAAAAAAGAAAACTGAAACTGGAATCCACTCTGATGAAGAGTTTGAAAAGAGCTTGCTGGAAATCGATGCCGGCCCTGATAGTATTAGTAAACAAGTAAAAGAAGAATCTGAGACAAAAAATCAAAACCAAAACTCTAAAAAGAAGACTGAAGAAATAACATTGACAAAAGAAGGCAGAAGTGAAGATGCTTTAAAAGAAAAAGAACAGAATAATGATGTAACCATAAAAGAAGAGGTTAAGAAAGATGTGTTAAAATCAGAAAGCAAAGCAATGAAAAATGGAGATATTCAAAAAAATAATAGACTTTTTAATAGTGCTGAAAAAAAGATTAAAAGAAGTAAAAATGATTTTTCAGAGTTCTTGGAAAGTGATGATAAGGAGTCTGGAAATCATGAAAAGAAAAAAGAAAATCATAAAAAAAACTCCCTTGACAACAAAGTAGATAACAGTGACAATTCTATTAAAAGTGAAAGAAAACGAGATTTTGATGAATATGCGGGAAATGAAAGTCAAGTTGAAGATAATGACGATAAGCATAAGAGCAAGAAAAGGAGATTGAACACTAGTCTTAATGATTCAGGTAATACATTTTTTTAATAGCTTAATGCCAATAATTTATAATCAAAATGAAAATCAGATATATGTAGTTTCCATGTGATTCAGTCACTTTTCTGATACAAGATTTGTGTTAATTTTCATTTTTACCTAGTTTGGTAATCATTAATTTGTACATTATCTCAATTATTTGATTGCCGCATATGCTTATGTAGATGCTTCACAAAAATATCCAATACACCCAAGCTTTAGAAGCCAAAACGAAATATTTTTTGGCATACCTTAAATATATCTGTGTTTGGATACACACACCCCAATGGATCACAAACAAAGCAGCAAACATTAAAAACTTAAACTACGCCATAAAAAGGGTCTAAGCCCCTAACATGTTCTATCTTGTTCCCGAGATTCATATTAACATCTGTTAAACTATTTGTTATTGAAGTTTAAACCTTTAGAAATCAGTAGTACTTTCTAGGGAGTCCATAACGCACCTCAGTAATTTGTGTCGGCGTTTAGATATATTTTTGTTAATGTGAATAGAACTGCTGTGAATAGATACCAGTGCTAGGTAAGTAAAGAAACGACTTTCCCTCACACTAAACGGTACTTTCGTAACATATTATTAAATAAAATAATCAATAACAAATTGTCAATTATATCAAATACAACCACAGTGTGTCAAGACTAAATCAATATGGGCAGAAGAGTTTCTTAAAACGTGAAAAAAAGGTTTTGGGTACGGTCACGTCAAGTTTATTATAATTTTTAAAAATACACTAGCCAAGCGTTCCACCCACTTAGAATCCGAAATAAAAATAAAATGGCAACCTCAGAGTAATACCTGCTCATATTTTGGCCTAAAGCTCAATTGACTTAGTACGAATCTGTCATGCTCCGCCTAAAGGGTAGAATGATGACTGACGAGGACATATAGAAATACCTACTTTTCTACAGACGGTTTGCTTCCTTGGCCCCTTAAAAACAACTAACTCACGTCCAATCGATGTAGATTCTTTTTTCAATTTTAATTCAATTTATAAAATTTCACCAGACGTCAATGTGTTCTATATTCAAAAACTAGAGATCCTACATCCAAACGGACCCCGCTAGCCAGTGCACGATACCAAGAAAACGCGACCATGTAGAGCGAACTACTCTAACAGTGCCAAGTTTAGGCCGCGTACTGTGCCAGAATCACAGGATTAGCGATCACAGATATATAGTTAATTTTACGTAATATTCTGCTGCCTATCTCTAGGTCCTATCTCCATAATACTATCTTGTTCTCCTTATACGGCACACACCTAAGGACAACGAGTGATACTATTCTAAAGCTCAGACCGGAGAAGGGCTATAACAGTGATCTTTGCTTTATTTGGCGACCAGTATGCTTACCTAATCGTCGGTGGCGCAATGGATAAGACGCGGACTCTCAATCTGAGGGTACCGGGTTCGAATCCAGCCGTGTACCTATGAGTTGTTTTTCAATTCAAGTACATTATCCGATTGCTTAACGGTGAAGGAAAACATCGTGAGGAAACCTGCATGTCTTGAACAGGCATGTGAAGTCCGCCGATCCGCACTGGGCCCGCGTGGTGGACTATGGCCCATACACTCTCAGTAGGAGAGTAGGCCTGAGCCCCTCCAGTGGGGACATATATAGGCTGTTAATGATGATGCTTACCTAATCATACCTAACTTACCCTAGTTTACAACTGAAACAAATGCAGTAAAACACGCCATGTATCTAAATAATATACGGCTTCAACCTACTCGTAGTTGCGTTGCATATTGACGTGTCTGACTTTTGGTGTGCTTTTGTTGATGATTATCTTGTGTGTAACAAACGAGTGTCTGAAGTAATTGCTTCATACGTGTTCAGCGGCACACGGCCTCTGGATATTCTTAGTAGAATAATAATGTGTTGTGTCTCATCAGTTCTTACAGATGAGGAGAGACATGAAAGGCGAATGCAGTCGGCTGCCCTCTACAAAAACTACTTGAACAGGTCCGGGCCTAAGCATTTGGGTGCTAAAGTAATACCAGAGGTAATATTAAATCTAAAATGAAGACATTGACTTTATCAAAAAAACTGTGTTTTCAAAGATCTTAATGTTATAAAATTTAAATAAAATTCGATGTCAAAATATTACATTAATATACAGATTTTAAATTAGATTTGTTAGTAAACTTAGCGTAGATTAGTAATAAAATTAAACCTACAACCTAAGGAAACACGTAACCCAACCTAAGAAATCTCGTGGATCTGGTCCCGATCCAAAGGTCCCCATCACACTTGCCGCATTGCCACGTTGATCCAGGAAAGATCCCGACCGAGGATCAGAGACCCTCTCCCTCAGGCGGCGTCCCAGTTCGAGGAGAAACGTCTTGGCCTCTAAGCACCACGGTCCATGTTATAAAATAATCGTTTTTAATGTAGCGTCTAAAACCATTGAGAATACATTTCAAAAAATATTGCAGCGGGCTCGTAGACACGTGTTTTTTCTCATGACGATTATTTCAGGGCTCGCCGGATTGTCTCCAACATTGCGCATTCTTGCTGACCGGGGTACTGGATTCATTCGAGCGCGAGGAGATAGCGGACGCTATCGCCAAGTTTGGCGGATGCATCAAAAATAGTATCAGTAAAAAGGTAATAAGGTGAAACTTTATATTCTATGTCTTATATTATAATGTATATTGTCTTTTGCCCATTAATTTATAAATTGTCCCCCTATGTCGTTCTCCAACCGTTCAATTATCCATAAAAAAAAGTCATCTGACACTCCGTTAGGACAAACTGAAATTAGTATCGACTAGTAGGTTGCCCGCGGTGTCAAATGAATTGGAGTTTCAAAAGAGACGTTTCAAATTCGGCCTGCACATGTATACTATTAAAAAAATTAATTAATAATCTAAATATGTATAGAAAAATACTGGAATTTCATGTTTGCATTTATTGTAATTGCATAAAATCTTTCTATTTGTACTAAATGACAACGTCAACTGTCATTGACGTTATTGTTTGATTGTTATTGACGCCATCTTTGTTTTCAAAGTTAAACCGAAGAGCTGATTTACGCCTCAGGTTTTGATTACAAATGAAAACCTGAGGCCATGTTTATGTTTAATTTGAAATCTAGGCACTATAAAATGGCCACAGTTTGTACTTTTGGCAAAGGACTACATTCATTTAGACCTTAATCCTTTATATGAGAAACTTGTGGAATAATTCTTCTAAGATTTTGAAAGTGTATTTTGTAAGCTTATTTATCGGGATTTTGGGGGATAAAATTGCAATAAAATTGTACTAACCCAATTCCAGGTAACACATGTATTAGCTGGTGAAGAAGCCGGCCCAGCGAAAATGGCCAAAGCCCAGGAACTAGGCATTAAAATTCTAAACGAAGACCAATTTTTACAACTCATCGTTGACTCTTCCAGCAAATCCAATAAATCAGACGTTAAAAATAAAAAAGATAGAAATAGAGACGAAACGAGTTCGAGGGATAAAAAAAAGAGTCGAAGTAGAGATAGAAAAGTGTCTAAAGAAAAAGGTAAGAGCCCGTATAAAGAGAAGACGATTGAAAAGGATAACGAAAAAAGTCTGCACAAAGATAAAAATAGTTTGAAAGATAAAGAAAAGAGTCCAAATAAAGATAAAAGAAATCATATTGGTGATCGTGATAAAGTTAAAAGTGAGGAAATTGTTGAACCGAAAATTAAAAGTAATAAAAATGAAAATAATGATTTAAAATTAGAAAAGGAAATCATTAAAGTAACGGAATCAGATAAACAAGAAATTAAAGGTGAGTACTGAATGATATTTGTTCATTTACTTTCTACACTTCGTTCACTTCCTCTACATTTCGTATCCATCATTTTCATCTTTTAAAAAAATGAACGATGTGTTTGCACTTGACATTTAGCATCTGATGGTAAATAACGATAAGGCCGGTTAACACAGGTGTTTGGCGGCAGACTTAGGTAGTAGTGATAGCGAGGCAAATATAGAACATGCTCGACCATGTCACATCAACAGCCTATATACGTCCCCACTGCAGGGGCTCAGGCCTACTCTCCTACAGAGAGTGTATGGGACATAGTACACCACGCGGGCCCAGTGCGGATCGGCGGACTTCACATGCCTGTTCAAGACATGCAGGTTTCCTCGCGATGTTTTCCTTCACCGTTAAGCAATCGGATAATGTACTTGAATTGAAAAACAACTCATAGGTACAGCTGGATTCGAACCCGGAACCCTCAGATTGAGAGTCGGCGGCTTATCCACTGCGACCATGTTTCTTTCAGATATAAAATCCGAAAGCAGCCAACAAACCCCCTCAAGAGCAGTGCCCTCATCGATGTGGGTAGAGAAGTACAAACCCCAGACTGTGAAGCAAATCATTGGGCAGCACGGAGACGCGAGTAATGTTAAGAAGTACGTATTATTGTATATTTACTTTTGTTTTATAAATGTGTAGGATTGACCTGACCGTTTTCATGGCTGAAAATATGTGTTTTGATGGATAATCTTCAATATTATCGAATATACAGTTTTGGGGTACTCCTTTGAGGTTAGTTAAAGATAACTTGTATGTAATAATGTACATTACAGTACTCGCACGCTATGTCTGCCCCTCTGAAGTCAGCTCTCCGCAATTTCAAACATGTACACACGGAATGTGTGTGTATTATTTTCGATAATAACTATCCCTAGATGACATACAACACTAGGACATTTCTTTCCACCCGCTAACTTGCCTTGTCTCCCATTTATACGTTAATGATTCGCGGTCTTTTGTTGCTAACTTCAGAGGGGCAAACTTAGTTTGCGAGTACTGTACATATTTATGTGCAGGTAATGCCTATATCTTTGAAGTTACATTTTATGATTTTGTTACACTTAACCTTACAATAATTTATTATATTTAAATTAATAATAGTAAAACTAGGTACGAATAATCATGATTATACGAACTCTGAAAGTACGATAAAAGCATAAAGAGTCAGTAACAAAAATAATTATTACAGACTAATGAACTGGCTAACGAAATGGTACGTGAACCGTAAGGCCAAGCTGCCCAAGCCGAGCCCGTGGGCCAAGAACGATGACGGCGGTTACTACAAGGCGGCTCTATTGTCGGGTCCGCCAGGCGTCGGCAAGACTACCACCGTGGCACTCGTCTGCAAGGAGCTGGGCTTCGATGTGGTCGAGTTCAATGCCTCCGATACAAGGAACAAGACCTTGATAAAGGAACAGATCGGAGAGTTGCTAACAACAACTTCACTCTCGGCATACGCTAAAGGTAACATATCTTTTTAAACTGCATCCTTGATAGTAAGTGATGGGAATGATGCATCACGCGTGATATAACCCAATCGCTTACTGTTGCATCATACATTACTCGACCATCTCAAACATTACGCATCACTCATGGCATTCCGCACGCATGTCTTCGTGCTGCACCGCTCACTCGTAACTAGCGAGGCACGAGCGAGAGGGTGTCCCACGCGGGCTCGGACCCTCCGGTAGAAACACAAGGACGGATATAACGCGCATATGTTACTGTAATGCAACCGTGTTACTAGGATGTTATGGCTTACATTCTACGTTTTCAATGCTGAGCGTTCCGCGCGGCGCGTATCTCAGTGATTGAAACCTGGTCCATGTCATCAGATCGACGGCGCGTTTGTTCCTCAGTCCTGGTCGTCTGCGCCTTCGGTAACGCATGATGCTGTGCTTTAACAGGTCGTTTGTTAGTGACGGACATCACTGAAGCAAAGTCGCGACGCGATGATAGTTAGTGGTCCGGCCCACACGTCTTAGATTTGATTTTTAGCAAGGAAATCGATCGAATTTTTTTTTAAAATAATTTAATGAAATGCAACTTTTCTTGCAGGTGACGTTGGCAAACAGGCTGTTACCAAAAAGCATGTTTTGGTGATGGACGAAGTTGACGGTATGGCGGGCAATGAAGACAGAGGTAAGCGTAAAATTTATCTAAGAACTTTTGCATTAAAATTTATAATAACAAACAACAAAAACAAACAAAAAGTATTAATTGTGCAAATTCTTAGCCTTAGCCTTAATATTACCATGGATTCAAAATATATAAGTTTGTAATGCCATAAAATAGTTCATACGAAGTAACACTATAAGTACTTACGAACTAGTTTTCCCATAGATAAATGAACTACAACTACGCTCTGCTATAGTTCATCACCAGCCTATATACGTCCCCACTGGAGGGGCTCAGGCCTACTCTCCTACAGAGAGTGTATGGGCCATAGTCCACCACGCGGGCCCAGTGCGGATCGGCGGACTTCACATGCCTGTTCAAGACATGCAGGTTTCCTCTCGATGTTTTCCTTCACCGTTAAGCAATCGGATAATGTACTTGAATTGAAAAACAACTCATAGGTACACGGCTGGATTCGAACCCGGTACCCTCAGATTGAGAGTCCGCGCCTTATCCACTGTGCCACCGACGCTTCTATAGATAAAATCTAAATTGTCATAAATCTTAATTATTAAATTAAGACTATCCTGCTTTCGCACACGAAATCCGCCGAATGAAAAAACAAGACAGCAGCATTTATATCAGTGCGTCGATTTCTATCTCGGTATGCCTCGGTACTTCACAATCTGTCAAAAACTGACAAATAAAGACTAATAACCTAACAAACAAAAACAGAAGTTCAAAGGACAAATGAAATTCAGGTAAAATGCCGTTTTAGGTAGTGTATTCTACCGATATACAATTATATGAGTTTAACGATGGCCTTGTCTTGCGTTTATTGTATTTGTATAGTTCTCTCTCGTCTGTATGATCAACCCGCGAAAGTTGGACAGCGCGTCATCATTAATTACGTGTATTTAATTGCCAACAGGTGGCATGCAAGAGCTAATAGGTCTTATAAAGTCGTCGTCGGTGCCAATAATATGTATGTGCAATGATCGCAACAGCCAGAAAATGCGGTCTCTCGTCAACTACTGCTACGATCTGAAATTCAGCCGCCCCAGAGTCGAACAGATCAAGGTACATATGTGTTAAAAACTCTTTACTTTCACAACGTAGGGTCCTAACCACTAGACGATCATGGTCGTGGGGAGTAAAGGTCCTCGAGTGTCGACCACGTACAGGGAAACATCTACCAGGCCGTCCTCCCTACAAGGGACCGACGACCTGGTTAAGGTCGCGGGGAGTCGCTGGATGCAAGTGGCTCGGGACCGGTCGATGTGGCGTACCATACAGGAGGCCTATGTCCAGCAGTGGACGTTGCCTGGCTAATGATGGTGAAGTAGAACAATGATTGCCCAAGAGCAAAATAATACATTGATTGAAATTAATTAAGAAATGAAATACATAAATTAACACAACTAAGTACATACATACTTCAAACAGGAGGATGTTCTCAATTCAATTGTATGTTTTTTTATGTATGTTACGTGATAACTCCGCCAATTATGAATGGATTTCTATGATTCTTTCTTAATTTGTTAGAGCATACTCCAGAGGTAGTCCCATATAAATTTTATCGAAATAGATTCAGCGCTTTTTTAGAAAATCAACAAAAACTAAATATGATAATTCTACGTCTAAAGGTAAACATTTTAGGGGATGAATACTGTACACTCGTAGGGCATTTGATATAGATTTCTAGTTTTTGAACGAGTTAATGGATAAACGATACAATTGAACCATAAAAGTCCATACAGAAAACAAAATTGTAAAAGTACGGTCAAAATAATGTACAACACAAATTTAACTTGGGTCTAGGTTCGCACTTATTCTGGTCTAACCATTCACAGCAACTTGTGACGTAATATTAAATGTTAAAAATATAAAATTGGCAATCCATGAAACGTCTATAAAATGTTCAAAAATGAAATTAGCGTAACTCTAAGTAGTACCGATTCCTACCGTTATAAATTAAATTAATAGATTATAAGTGACGTTGAAGAGGCTTACGTCTAACAAACTGGATATATTGTGTTCAATTTTTTAAAATTAATATTGTTTTTTTTTTTTAAAAACTTTATTCTATCTTTAGACGTACCCCTTGCTTTTAAATTACAGTCAGCAATGATGTCAATATGCTGTAAAGAGGGTATAAAGATACCACCAGATGCCCTGACTCAGCTCATAGTAGCGGCTAATCAGGACGTGCGACAGACGCTCAACTTTTTGTCTCTGTGGGCCGTGGACTCGAGCCTGGCCGACTCTGACAGGCTCAAGGCCGACGCGAGGAATATCAGGAAGGACATCAAACTGGTGAGTTATACATACAAATAGATTATGTTTGTTACCCATATACAACGTGTACCAAAAAGGAGTGATAATACTTAAAGGTGGGTATTTATCCCTTGTATAGAATACACTGTGAAAGTAGCAGCGTTGTAAAGGTTAGTTTAAATTTCCATACATTTTTATTTCATAGGTGTAACGTCGTAATTTTTGACAACCCTAAATGTTTGTTTATCAACGCGAGCACTGGGGTCAATGATGAATGATCTTATCTTTGGTTTTAGGGGTTATTGACACATGTAGAACTAGGATAGGGATGAAATTCAAAAAATTTAGTCAATATTTAATTCGTTTTTCTCCAGATTCGTACGGTTTACAGATGTCTACTACCGCTCCAAAGGTAAAACCTTACCTAACATATACCGCACTTAAGTTTTATCACTCCTTTTTTGTACACGTTGTATATCCTTGAACAATCGAGGTCTGGGTGCGATCCTGGCTCGTACCGATGAGTTCTAATTTGTTATTTGGAATTATTTACGAATGATAAAAATTATTACCATTGGCTTTTTGGTGAAGAAAAACATCGTGAGGAAACCTGCACACTCCTGCCAAGAAATTCAAAGGTGTGTGTGAAGTCTACCATTCCGCACTGGGCCCGCGTGGTGGACTATGTCCCATACACTCTCTGTAGGAGAGTAGGCCTGAGCTCCTGCATTGGGGACATAGATAGGCTGTCGATGATGATGATGACTCATATACATTTGTATACGAGGGAAGAATCTCATCGATGCGGTGTTCAACCGACATCTAAAACGGAGGAGGTATTTGTGTATGTGTTGAATAATATATTGGCCATTTGTGACACATTTTTAACCAAAGGAGCTAGTCCCTAAGACGTTGGCTATCACATCACTGGCTTGGCAATACCATAGATTAATAGGGGGTGACGTAATAACGGTTCCTATTCCCATAAATCGAACGTATGAGGTTTGTATTTACTCGTACGTGTGAGTGAATTCGCGTGCGCCATATTACCGATCCTGGGGCGGGGTCACTTTCTTGCGGGGACGGTTCTGTACGTAACACTATATTATTTATATGATTCAGGGCCCATGGGAGTCGGTACGCAAGGTGTTCTCCGCGGAGGACCACAAGACCATGTCCCTGATGGATAAAAGCGACCTGTTCTTCTACGACTACAGCATGGCGCCGCTCTTCGTGCAGGAGAACTACCTACTAGTACAGCCGCACTGTCCCAAGTGAGAATACAAGCACATGGTATCATATAATAATAAGTCTTTATGACAGGCGATGATCCCATAGTTACATGATAATAACAAACAGTATTTTATACCATAACGTACATTAAAAGAAATCCCACCAAAATAAAAATACGTAATAATTTTAATTTTTTATTTGGATTTCGCAAGAATGTCTCAAAAATTGCGAAAAATATCGTTCTTTGAATATTAAAATGTTTATTATATTTAGTTTTTTCATTGCATTTTGAACGTTTTCTTATAGGGGAATCTAACACATAAAACATTACGAGATAACTTAAAATATCGATACAAGCTCCGTACATTTAAAATGTAATGTGACGTCACAAAACACGCCCGATTTCTATGGAGCGTTTTAGCACCGCGTAACTAGAATTACATTTTGACGGGTTGTACTAAAAATATTTTTACGTTGTCATTAAGAAAAAAACAGTGCTTAGTGCACTAGAAACTACTTACCCTACTTCTGGTTTGGTTCGCGCTGCTCCGAAAGCCGATGCCGGATGACTGGACTGTCCAGGCGCTCACAAATCGTACTGATGATCTCACTATTAGACGACGTTAAAGAATCCCAGAATAATGCTACTCGGGATCACATCACAGTGAAGAAATCAGGTATTCTAGCGTCAGCAAACATGCCAGACGCGCTACAAAAACTGGACCCTGATGATCATATAAATGTCACTGATCATAATCGACTGCACAAGTTTTCTGTATTTATTCAAGACACATATATATTCTTAAATTTTAAATATCGGTACAATGAAATTCAGAGAGCTACAGTGGCATGAGCAGTCCACATCGCTCGAAAATCGGATCACCGGTGGGGAGAAAAAGTTCTCGAGTGTCGACCTCGTTCCGGGAAACGTGTATCGGGCCCCCTGCTGGATGTACCGACGACTTGGTAAAAGTCGCGGGGAGTCGCTGGGTGCAAGCGGTTTGGTTCCTTGGGACATTTCAATGGAATGGGTCAGTAAGCTAAGGAATTTGTTTTTAGGAACAGTGTCTTCAAACTTTATGAAGATTTGATTCAAATATGTTTGATATTTTTCTGCAGAAACGAAGTTCTCGACAGGCTGAGTAAAGCTTCGGACAGCATCAGTGCCGGCGACCTGGTGGACGCGAGGATACGCAGGAACCAGGCCTGGGGACTACTACCCATACAGGTGACGTCCTACGTTAAGTTGGTCAAAAGCTGACCTATTCTAGCCATCGAAGGTTTGGTAATCGCAACAAGATCTCGGGGATATAATATAAGGATGCTGTTGACCGTTCCCCCTCAATATTTCCTTTAGTCGCCTTCTATGACATTATAGGGGAAAGCTCCGAGTTTCACAGCTCGACGAGTCAGTGAAGATGTCACAGATTACTTAATAGTACAACAGCAGTATCGCTCCGCTCCGCAAATACATTTAAATAAATATCGACTCTTGTGACAAAACAATATACGACGACATCATTTTATTCGCCATCTCTTTCTATCGCGCAACTCTTAATCTTTTTTAACGCGGCTTCCGCTTTAAATAACCGAGTGTCCGCGCCCTTGTTGGTGCATTAGCGTCTATGTTCATCATTGGAAGTTTCCCGGCTGATGATGATGATGGTTCGCAGGCGATGTACAGCTCGGTGATGCCCGGCCACCAGTTGTCCGGCCACGTGGCGGGACAGATCCAGTTCCCCGGCTGGCTCGGCAAGAACTCCCGCGCCTCTAAGATGCACCGCCTCTGCCAGGAGATACACGCCCATACCAGACTCAGGTACCATAGCACAGTACACCAGCGTCTATGGGCTCCGCTTTACGTTTATATGTAGCTGGTGTTTTATTTCATTATTTATGATATACATGGAGTCTTTATTCACTCTTTAAAAATACATATACATTCATACATTAAAATTGTATATAACAATATGAAATCTTTTTCTGAAGTATCTTATTCTCTCATAGGAAATGAAACTTTCGTTCGGAAATGAGTCAATCGTTTTCAACAAAGGGAATTGCCCATCTAAGGCCTAGGTCATCCAAGCAAGGCCAGAATTGCGATATACACAACAAGAAATAAAAAATAAAAAAAAGAATTTTCATCTCATGATCACTACGTAATTAACTCGTAGGAAAACCACAAAACAATAAGGAGTTTATTTTAGATTTTAGTACTAACAGATCTTTAGGACTTTAAAATGGCGTATCAACAGTGTTGCCATTAACTAACAATTTATAGAATATCTATTCGATTTAATCGATTCATTTATCTAAGAAATCGATTACCGTGAGTAGTACACATTTAATTATCGTTACTCGAGTGGATAGCAAAACTATCCGAATGGATTGACAAAAATAGCAACAATATTGGTTTATTTATTTAATACTTGATTTAGTTCACGACTCCGTCGGCGCATTTTATTTTTCTGATATTAGATATATTTTAAATCAATCATAGCTTTTCAATTTGAATTAATCCAATCTATGAACGACACTACAACAGCACTGTGTATTGAGATCTTTAAGAAAAAGATTCATTTCAAATATCTCAACAGTCATTTAATAATTATCGTAGACGTATTACCTATATGATGAAGAAAAAGTTATTCAATCAAATGAGATGAATATGTAGTTGTATGCAGTATGTATTGGAGTTCATACTGACATGCATGGGTAGAAAGTACCGTTTTGACTGTATTTTATAGCGCGACACGATCCTTACGCACGATCGTATGTCTCGGCGTACAGCATTAAACAAACGCGTTGTGTATTATGTACCTATCGCGTTCAGATGTTACGTCCGGTGCACGGATGCCCTAAGCATATATTCGACATGCTTGTGTGAAGAAATGACATAAATGTAACGCGTTGTTAGTCCAGACGGACCATCCGTGTATAACAAAATCGAAAATACCAATCGATATTACCAATCGATTTTTAAATGGCAATTGGCAACATTGGCGTTGACGCTGTTTGACATTGACAGAGTTAACCTAGTTAACATCCATTACATATCTGTCGTTTCCGTGCACTTTCAGTGCATTTTCGTTGGGTTTGAATCGTTTAATGATTTCGTGTTTTTTGTATCTATTCTCTTCAAACGACCCTTGTTTTGATAATGGACCCTGACGCTGAACCGAACCTTGTTGACCCGGGCACGAATTTGGACACTGTGTCTACTTATGACGAAGACCCTGGCGCTAACGTGGACCCTGCGCCCGCTTTATACGATAACCCTGGCGCACTTTTGGACCCTGGACCTTCACATAATGTCAACCCTGGCTCGAATCTGAAACCTAGCAGCAATTTTCGCTGCGTGAATTGCAGGGTAGCTATGAGGAAGTTACGACGTCATATTCTAGAAATTGTAGAAGTGCGATCGTTTACACAACAATGGCTTCTTCCTCAAAATGTAAGTACACTACCTACTAGTATACTTTTATGTGACAATTAGGTTAGGGTGTACACTTTTACGTGTACAAAGGGGGGCGCTGAGGGAAAAACAACTTAGAAAAGCCCTGCCTTAGCGCCCCCTGGGTGTAATTTATTGATACTTTAGTAACCTGATGAAGTAGATTATTTGATGGTAAGTGATGATAAAGCCATTGGATGGAAACTACTTGGCAGCATACTTAGGCAAAATAGTATTAGCTAGCTTGATAAATGTAGAAAAACGTGTGATATGTGTAGTCACAGAGACAATTAACTAAGCCATGAAGGGGTTATATAATAATGGTGGCAGTTCCTTTATCATGATATTGATTTTATTCAATTTTTCAGGTGCATATTTCAAGTGAGGATTATGTTTGTCATTCCTGTTGGACTGCAGCGTGGAATGTGGAATGAAATTCACCGACCACCGCAGGAAAATTCGCCCAGCTTTTCTAGTCACAGACTTTTTTTGTATTTGCTGTGGTTGCTCCTTATGAAGAGCAAGGTTTCATATGCTGCGAGGAGGTTCTCCTCAAGAAAATCAAATCAGAGATATTATTGCTCAGCAGATGACTTAAAGACAGGTAAAAAAGCTTTTTTAAATGGTTTTTGAATACACATACACAGCAATTCTAGTCATAATTCATGAAATCACTTATCCAGTTCCACTAATCAAACATTGTATTGTATTTATAAATATGATTATACCTTACACTCGGAGCTGGTGGGGGGTAAAAGTTCTCGAGTGGCGACAACGTACCGGGAAGCGAGTATAGGGTCACCCCCCTACAAGGTGGACTGATGACTTTCTTGAGGTCACGGATGCAAGTGGCTAAGGATCGGTAAATGTCGCTTATCACAAAGTAGGCCTATGTTCAGAAATTGATGTTTCCCGGCTGATGATGATAATGATTGAAAGAGTTTCAGTTTAATTAAAGTATGCTGTATTTTTTCAGGTGCAGAACTCTGATCATGTCTGTCATCCTTGCTGGCAGATAAGTGTCAGAGCAGCTGCATGTGCAACATCAGGAGCCCGATTCTACTATTTTAAAAAAGCTTTAGTTCTATATTCGTTTCGTAGCAATTAGGTATACGTTACGTTTATATTGTTCTAGAAAACCGTATTCTACTAACCTGTAATACCGAACGTAAACGAAACGAAAGCCGAACGGTAGCTGTAAGCCCACCTAGCAAACAACTTATTCTCGATTACGAATAATCGTAGTATAATCGAGTCGACTCGTTAAAAAATTTGGGTACTCTGTGGTTGATACATTTTTCGGGTTGCCAACATAGTGATTCTACCCCTAAATTCAAGGAAGAATTTAGATTTTGGGGGCCGAAATATTTTTAAACTAATTCTATATTATTTAGCATTTACCATATAATAGCTTTTGTCCTTAACTTAATCTGCGTGGATTTTTTCTATGCAATAAATCAAGTCATTCTAACTCTCCGGTACGTCGTCAAGGATGGACAAATAAACAAAATCTTTTGCAATTACAATATTAATATTAATTAAGTGTGGGTTCATGTTATATTAGTCATCACATTCATTTCAAATTTCTGAGGTTCTATTATTAATATATTTGAGTATTAATTATTTTGACTAGTTTTTAAGGGTAAACCTCTTTTGAGAGTTGGCAATTATATTAAGTTCATACATACGGAAAATTATGTAAAATTGTTTAAAAACATAGAAATATCTACATACTAAAGTAGAACAGGAGCCCGATTCTACTATTTTAAAAAAGCTTTAGTTCTATATTCGTTTCGTAGCAATTAGGTATACGTTACGTTTATATTGTTCTAGAAAACCGTATTCTACTAACCTATAATACCGAACGTAAACGAAACGAAAGCCGAACGGTAGCTGTAAGCCCACCTAGCAAACAACTTATTCTCGATTACGAATAATCGTAGTATAATCGAGTCGAATCGTTAAAAATTTTGGGTACTCTGTGGTTGATACATTTTTCGGGTTGCCAACATAGTGATTCTACCCCTAAATTCAAGGAAGAATTTTGATTTTGGGGGCCAAAATATTTTTAAACTAATTCTATATTATTTAGGATTTACCATATAATAGCTTTTGTCCTTAACTTAATCTGCGTGGATTTTTTCTATGCAATAAATCAAGTCATTCTAACTCTCCGGTACGTCGTCAAGGATGGACAAATAAACAAAATCTTTTGCAATTACAATATTAATATTAATTAAGTATGGGTTCATGTTATATTAGTCGTCACATTCATTTCAAATTTCTGAGGTTCTATTATTAATATATTTGAGTATTAATTATTTTGACTAGTTTTTAAGGGTAAACCTTTTTTGAGAGTTGGCAATTATATTAAGTTCATACATACGGAAAGTTATGTAAAATTGTTTAAAAACATAGAAATATCTACATACTAAAGTAGAACTGAAGTCTCAAGAACTTGCCCTCACTTTAGCTCACTATGCTGCGTTGGGGTGCACAAAAAGGAGCACTAAAGATAACAAAAATGAATCCTAACCTAACCAACAATTGTTTACAAACAACGTCGTACTTCGATATAATTAAAATAGCGCAGAGATTATCTTTCATGCAGAGATTTCCTTTGGGATTGTAGATGCTTTCTGGGGCAGTGGTGGCACCGTCCCTCAGCGTCTTTCAGTGCAATGAACTGTGTTCAAGGTACACAACAAGATGTGGGTTTTACAATTATGGTCCAATGCAGACTGACTGGATGCCTGCCAAGACCGGACTAGGACCAAAAATCGGCCCGGGCATTATAGAGATAATCGGCCCTTTCCGTTTCCAAGCTATATAATAAAACTACAATAGACTTTTTTTAATGGAATGGAAATTGATGTCTGAATCACCATGAAGCATCCTTTATTGATAGAGATAAAAGGGCAAACTGCTTTTCGTTTGTGTTCGAGGCTTTGGAGTTTTTTTGCGACGACAGTCTACTAGTTCAGAACACCCCACAAGTAAATACAGCTAACCCAGTGGTGATAGAGGTACTGTAAACACGATCAAACAAAGGTGATTCATCGGCGCAGACTGCTCCATGACTCGGGAACCGACCAGCCTACTGGCCCACCAGGGGATCGGCCCATCGGGCATTTGCCTGATCTGCCCTGGGGCCAGTCCGGACCTGATGCCCACACTGTGTTAAACCTACATGAAGTCAGCGATCAAGAGTAAAGAATGATGAATTATTACCCTCATAGAGCGAGAAATCCATCAATTCTATAAAAATAATAGACTAACCTATCTGCCCCATCCACACTTAAAAAATAAATACTTTATCAGTGTATCAAATAAGTGCTACTTCATGGAACCATTAGGAATATTAATTTATTAATTAATAATTATAACCTGCTCAAGTGCTCACATTCTGTATAATATGAAGTAACTTCATATTCCATCTTATAGCTCTAATTACAAACAAAAATACATTTATGAGACAATCCTGTCATCATTAGATTAGAGGTATTGATGTATGTACTAGTTTTTATCGAAGTGACTGCCATCGATCCTATTTTTGGGTAAGGATTTGTTGAGTTCAACTTAACTGTTAGACGTTCATCAATCTTATAAAAAGAAATGTAGCATTAACTTCCTTGTAGCAAACCAATATGCAATAATAAAAAAACACTGTAAATGAGTTCAACATTTAAATATTATAGTTTTAATAGGTTAAGGTTGTGCATTTCCTTGTGCATTTTAATTACATTTACTAGTAATAAGTAATGAATTGAAGTATATTTGTATATCTTTTTGTATGATATGTGACTGTGACTGTTTCTTCTTTAATAAATACAATTACCTATGTAAAAATAAAATGTGTAAATAATAAAATATAGTTTTTACTTGTGTATTTCTTTATAAATCCACATGATAAATGATTTTTTAAATGTATTATGGGTTTACTTGGCCTTCTACTTACCTGATAATTAAGTGATGTTAAGGCCGTTGGGTGGTAAGAGTGCACACCCAGAAGCCCCTCAAAGCTAATAAGGCACTGGCTCTGCTACCTTTCATACTTGAACACAACAGTGCTATTAACATTGCTGTTTGGCGGCAGACTTGGGTAACATTGTCGGGAGCTAACCAGGCAAACAAACAATGCCCTACCTCCAGCTAAACCGAGTGTAGGTAGGTAGGCCCAATAGGAATCGAACCCTGGACCTCTGGATTGTGAGTCCAAGAAGTAGCCATTAGGCCACGGAGGCAGAAAATCCTCCCCCTATACTGCTATAATAAATGCAAAACTGGTGTCAATGAAAGAGAACTAGCATCTAAGCTACAGGCTCGGCCTAGTTTAGATGCTAGTGTAGATTGTATTGATTGTGCAAGGCCATTGTAAACATTTTTGTGGCAATAAATACTTTAATAATTTATTATTATTTATTTGTCTTTAATTAATGTAAGGGTATGAGACCCAGAATGACTACATTTGATGTATTGGAATATTTGAAGGATAGGAAAAAACATGATCTACATTATGATTGCTTAACGGTGAAGGAAAACATTGTGAGGAAACCTGCATGTCTTGAACAATCATTTGAAGTCTACCAATCCTCACTGGGCCCGCGTGGTGGACTATGTGCCATACACTCTCTGTAGGAGAGTAAGCCTGAGCCCCTGCAGTGGGGACGTATATATAGGCTGTTGATGATGATCAAATACTGAAGTCCACAAACGAAGTTGAATGAGATTGTTATCACACTATGATGAGAGTGGTACACATGATCACAGTTGGCGTGGACTTTCCACGAGGCGTTGTTGTTGTTACATAGGTAGACACTGCTGCCCATCTCTTGAATATTTTTCCCTTATTCACATTTTATTACACCCATGGAGTGGTCTTAGTCTCACGCCGAGAGTACACGGTGGTTTATATTTACAGAATATATAAATCCTGGGCACAATCCATCCTCTTAGAATTTCATTTCAACCAAAAATAAACAAACGTAGGACATCGATCGTGAAAAAGTACCTCTGAGCTAACTTATTCCGCATTGTTAATTGTGACGTCTGGGACCCCGTGTTCTCGTAGGGGTTTCGTTAGAATAGAAGTCAAATTGTTAGTGGAATACGATTTTAAGCTCTCAGCGAAATGGCGATCGAACCGCTACGTCAGCCGAACAGTTACGTCGTTTAGGCTTTAGTAGAATACCAATGACGTCATTTCGTGTAGTTTACGTTACGTTTTCGTTTACGTTTCTTTACAATAACTTAGTAGAATCGGGCCCCAGAAGTCTCAAGAACTTGCCCTCACTTTAGCTCACTATGCTGCGTTGGGGTGCACAAAAAGGAGCACTAAAGATAACAAAAATGAATCCTAACCTAACCAACAATTGTTTACAAACAACGTCGTACTTCAATATAATTAAATTATCTTTCATGCAGAGATTTCCTTTGGGATTGTAGATGCTTTCTGGGGCAGTGGTGGCACCGTCCCTCAGCGTCTTTCAGTGCAGTGAACTGTGTTCAAGGTACACAACAAGATGTGGGTTTTACAATTATGGTCCAATGCAGACTGACTGGATGCCTGCCAAGACCGGACTGGGACCAAAAATCGGCCCGGGCATTATAGAGATAATCGGCCCTTTCCGTTTCCAAGCTAATAATAAAACTACAATAGACTTTTTTTAATGGAATGGAAATTGATGTCTGAATCACCATGAAGCATCCTTTATTGATAGAGATAAAAGGGCAAACTGCTTTTCGTTTGTGTTCGAGGCTTTGTAGTTTTTTTGCGACGACAGTCTACTAGTTCAGAACACCCCACAAGTAAATACAGCTAACCCAGTGGTGATAGAGGTACTGTAAACACGATCAAACAAAGGTGATTCATCGGCGCAGACTGCTCCATGACTCGGGAACCGACCAGCCTACTGGCCCACCAGGGGATCGGCCCATCGGGCATTTGCCTGATCTGCCCTGGGGCCAGTCCGGACCTGATGCCCACACTGTGTTAAACCTACATGAAGTCAGCGATCAAGAGTAAAGAATGATGAATTATTACCCTTGTAGAGCGAGAAATCCATCAATTCTATAAAAATAATAGACTAACCTAACTGCCCGATCCACACTTAAAAAATAAATACTTTATCAGTGTATCAAATAAGTGCTACTAAATACTTCATGGAACCATTAGGAATATTCACTTTTTTATTATATAAAATCAATATCCACGTTGGTTCTAAATCTCTGCTGGTAAAATAACTTTCATAGTTCCTAGAACCTGCTCAAGTGCTCACATTCTGTATAATATGAAGTAACTTCATATTCCATCTTATAGCTCTAATTACAAACAAAAATACATTTATGAGACAATCCTGTCATCATTAGATTAGAGGTATTGATGTATGTACTAGTTTTTATCGAAGTGACTGCCATCGATCCTATTTTTGGGTAAGGCTTTTGTTGAGTTCAACTTAACTGTTAGACGTTCATCAATCTTATAAAAAGAAATGTAGCATTAACTTCCTTCTAGCAAAACAATATGCAATAATAAAAAAACACTGTAAATGAGTTCAACATTTAAATATTATAGTTTTAATAGGTTAAGGTTGTGCATTTCCTTGTGCATTTTAATTACATTTACTAGTAATAAGTAATGAATTGAAGTATATTTGTATATCTTTTTTGTATGATATGTGACTGTGACTGTTTCTTCTTTAATAAATACAATTACCTATGTAAAAATAAAATGTGTAAATAATAAAATATAGTTTTTACTTGTGTATTTCTTTATAAATCCACATGATAAATGATTTTTTAAATGTATTATGGGTTTACTTGGCCTTCTACTTACCTGATAATTAAGTGATGTTAAGGCCGTTGGGTGGTAAGAGTGCACACCCAGAAGCCCCTCAAAGCTAATAAGGCACTGGCTCTGCTACCTTTCATACTTGAACACAACAGAGCTATTAACATTGCTGTTTGGCGGCAGACTTGGGTAACATTGTCGGGAGCTAACCAGGCAAACATACAATGCCCTACCTCCAGCTAAACCGAGTGTAGGTAGGTAGGCCCAATAGGAATCGAACCCTGGACCTCTGGATTGTGAGTCCAAGAAGTAGCCATTAGGCCACGGAGGCAGAAAATCCTCCCCCTATACTGCTATAATAAATGCAAAACTGGTGTCAATGAAAGAGAACTAGCATCTAAGTTACAGGCTCGGCCTAGTTTAGATGCTAGTGTAGATTGTATTGATTGTGCAAGGCCATTGTAAACATTTTTGTGGCAATAAACACTTTAATAATTTATTATTATTTATTTGTCTTTAATTAATGTAAGGGTATGAGACCCAGAATGACTACATTTGATGTATTGGAATATTTGAAGGATAGGAAAAAACATGATCTACATTATCTGATTGCTTAACGGTGAAGGAAAACATTGTGAGGAAACCTGCATGTCTTGAACAATCATTTGAAGTCTACCAATCCTCACTGGGCCCGCGTGGTGGACTATGTGCCATACACTCTCTGTAGGAGAGTAAGCCTGAGTCCCTGCAGTGGGGACGTATATATAGGCTGTTGATGATGATCAATACTAAAGTCCACAGACGAAGTTGAATGACATTGTGACCACAGTATGATGAGAGTGGTACACATTATCACAGTTGGCGTGGACTTTCCACGAGGCGTTGTTGTTGTTACATAGGCCCCAGGGGCCCGATTCTACTAAGTTATTGTAAAGAAACGTAAACGAAAACGTAACGTAAACTACACGAAATGACGTCATTGGTATTCTACTAAAGCCTAAACGACGTAACTGTTCGGCTGACGTAGCGGTTCGATCGCCATTTCGCTGAGAGCTTAAAATCGTATTCCACTAACAATTTGACTTCTATTCTAACGAAACCCCTACGAGAACACGGGGTCCCAGACGTCACAATTAACAATGCGGAATAAGTTAGCTCAGAGGTACTTTTTCACGATCGATGTCCTACGTTTGTTTATTTTTGGTTGAAATGAAATTCTAAGAGGATGGATTGTGCCCAGGATTTATATATTCTGTAAATATAAACCACCGTGTACTCTCGGCGTGAGACTAAGACCATTCCATGGGTGTAATAAAATGTGAATAAGGGAAAAAATATTCAAGAGATGGGCAGCAGTGTCTACCTATGTAACAACAACAACGCCTCGTGGAAAGTCCACGCCAACTGTGATCATGTGTACCACTCTCATCATACTGTGATAACAATCTCATTTAACTTCGTCTGTGGACTTCAGTATTTGATCATCATCAACAGCCTATATATACGTCCCCACTGCAGGGGCTCAGGCTTACTCTCCTACAGAGAGTGTATGGCACATAGTCCACCACGCGGACCCAGTGAGGATTGGTAGACTTCAAATGATTGTTCAAGACATGCAGGTTTCCTCACAATGTTTTCCTTCACCGTTAAGCAATTAGATAATGTAGATCATGTTTTTTCCTATCCTTCAAATATTCCAATACATCAAATGTAGTCATTCTGGGTCTCATACCCTTACATTAATTAAAGACAAATAAATAATAATAAATTATTAAAGTGTTTATTGCCACAAAAATGTTTACAATGGCCTTGCACAATCAATACAATCTACACTAGCATCTAAACTAGGCCGAGCCTGTAGCTTAGATGCTAGTTCTCTTTCATTGACACCAGTTTTGCATTTATTATAGCAGTATAGGGGGAGGATTTTCTGCCTCCGTGGCCTAATGGCTACTTCTTGGACTCACAATCCAGAGGTCCAGGGTTCGATTACTATTGGGCCTACCTACCTACACTCGGTTTAGCTGGAGGTAGGGCATTGTATGTTTGCCTGGTTAGCTCCCGACAATGTTACCCAAGTCTGCCGCCAAACAGCAATGTTAATAGCACTGTTGTGTTCAAGTATGAAAGGTAGCAGAGCCAGTGCCTTATTAGCTTTGAGGGGCTTCTGGGTGTGCACTCTTACCACCCAACGGCCTTAACATCACTTAATTATCAGGTAAGTAGAAGGCCAAGTAAACCCATAATACATTTAAAAAATCATTTATCATGTGGATTTATAAAGAAATACACAAGTAAAAACTATATTTTATTATTTACACATTTTATTTTTACATAGGTAATTGTATTTATTAAAGAAGAAACGGTCACAGTCACATATCATACAAAAAAGATATAAAAATATACTTCAATTCATTACTTATTACTAGTAAATGTAATTAAAATGCACAAGGAAATGCACAACCTTAACCTATTAAAACTATAATATTTAAATGTTGAACTCATTTACAGTGTTTTTTTATTATTGCATATTGGTTTGCTAGAAGGAAGTTAATGCTACATTTCTTTTTATAAGATTGATGAACGTCTAACAGTTAAGTTGAACTCAACAAAAGCCTTACCCAAAAATAGGATCGATGGCAGTCACTTCGATAAAAACTAGTACATACATCAATACCTCTAATCTAATGATGACAGGATTGTCTCATAAATGTATTTTTGTTTGTAATTAGAGCTATAAGATGGAATATGAAGTTACTTCATATTATACAGAATGTGAGCACTTGAGCAGGTTCTAGGAACTATGAAAGTTATTTTACCAGCAGAGATTTAGAACCAACGTGGATATTGATTTTATATAATAAAAAAGTGAATATTCCTAATGGTTCCATGAAGTATTTAGTAGCACTTATTTGATACACTGATAAAGTATTTATTTTTTTAAGTGTGGATCGGGCAGTTAGGTTAGTCTATTATTTTTATAGAATTGATGGATTTCTCGCTCTACGAGGGTAATAATTCATCATTCTTTACTCTTGATCGCTGACTTCATGTAGGTTTAACACAGTGTGGGCATCAGGTCCGGACTGGCCCCAGGGCAGATCAGGCAAATTCCCGATGGGCCGATCCCCTGGTGGGCCAGTAGGCTGGTCGGTTCCCGAGTCATGGAGCAGTCTGCGCCGATGAATCACCTTTGTTTGATCGTGTTTACAGTACCTCTATCACCACTGGGTTAGCTGTATTTATTTGTGGGGTGTTCTGAACTAGTAGACTGTCGTCGCAAAAAAACTCCAAAGCCTCGAACACAAACGAAAAGCAGTTTGCCCTTTTATCTCTATCAATAAAGGATGCTTCATGGTGATTCAGACATCAATTTCCATTCCATTAAAAAAAGTCTATTGTAGTTTTATTATATAGCTTGGAAACGGAAAGGGCCGATTATCTCTATAATGCCCGGGCCGATTTTTGGTCCCAGTCCGGTCTTGGCAGGCATCCAGTCAGTCTGCATTGGACCATAATTGTAAAACCCACATCTTGTTGTGTACCTTGAACACAGTTCACTGCACTGAAAGACGCTGAGGGACGGTGCCACCACTGCCCCAGAAAGCATCTACAATCCCAAAGGAAATCTCTGCATGAAAGATAATCTCTGCGCTATTTTAATTATATTGAAGTACGACGTTGTTTGTAAACAATTGTTGGTTAGGTTAGGATTCATTTTTGTTATCTTTAGTGCTCCTTTTTGTGCACCCCAACGCAACATAGTGAGCTAAAGTGAGGGCAAGTTCTTGAGACTTCAGTTCTACTTTAGTATGTAGATATTTCTATGTTTTTAAACAATTTTACATAGTTTTCCGTATGTATGAACTTAATATAATTGCCAACTCTCAAAAGAGGTTTACCCTTAAAAACTAGTCAAAATAATTAATACTCAAATATATTAATAATAGAACCTCAGAAATTTGAAATGAATGTGACGACTAATATAACATGAACCCATACTTAATTAATATTAATATTGTAATTGCAAAAGATTTTGTTTATTTGTTCATCCTTGACGACGTACCGGAGAGTTAGAATGACTTGATTTATTGCATAGAAAAAATCCACGCAGATTAAGTTAAGGACAAAAGCTATTATATGGTAAATGCTAAATAATATAGAATTAGTTTAAAAATATTTCGGCCCCCAAAATCTAAATTCTTCCTTGAATTTAGGGGTAGAATCACTATGTTGGCAACCCGAAAAATGTATCAACCACAGAGTACCCAAAATTTTTAACGAGTCGACTCGATTATACTACGATTATTCGTAATCGAGAATAAGTTGTTTGCTAGGTGGGCTTACAGCTACCGTTCGGCTTTCGTTTCGTTTACGTTCGGTATTATAGGTTAGTAGAATACGGTTTTCTAGAACAATATAAACGTAACGTATACCTAATTGCTACGAAACGAATATAGAACTAAAGCTTTTTTAAAATAGTAGAATCGGGCTCCAGATGTACACTCCGTCACTTCTGGTTCTCAATCAGCGGAGCCCTCAAGTGCTCCTTCGGTAGAGACTGAAAGCACTCGTTTATCTGAGGCATCATCTTAAGTCGGTGCAGTACCTACGATTGTGTTGCCCAATTATGTTAGAGCCCCTGACACTCAAAGACGCTGCTGTTTTCCTGGATTTAGCAGCTCTGCTAGGTTAAATGTTCCCCCTTCCATAAGAGTGCGACTATTTTGCGATAGTATTGCGGTATTAAGTCCATTTTCAGGTTTGATGATCACAATTGATAAAACTATGCTATTTTTCCATTAATTGGTATGAATCAATAGTTAATGGTATAGTAAAATAAATAAATATTTTTAGTAACTATAGAAATATGGTTTTATTTCTTAACGGCGAGTTATTTTGTTAACCGATATTGGCCAAAAGGAGTTGATAACAATACATACTAACATTTTAAACACAGGTCAGGACTGGCCACTGAGGGCCGAGGTTACTATGAAGAGTGGGCATTGTCCTTTATTATTTAGCATTTTTATAAGACCATTCAGTGTTAGATTCAGATGCGTAACACACGCGAGTCCTGGGTTTGATTGCCGGTAATTGTGAAATATCACTTTGTGTGACTTTCTTTGCTGCCCAGGTGGTTTGATTGAAATGTAAAATGATTCCGTGCTTTGGAAGGCATGTAAAGCGGTAAACCCCGCCTGTTGTCTTTGATAGCAGTCTTTTAGAAAACCGTGATAAAAAAAAAAGGTACTAGTTGCCTCTCTGGGTTGGAGGGTCAGGTGGCAGTCGCTTCCGTAAAAACTAGTACCTACGGCAATACCTTGGATTCAAGTAGACGACCCCGATTGAGAACGGAATAAGGCAAGGGGAACGAATGAACGCTGAAACGGTCGCTTTTTCCAGGAGCTAGTCTGACGCGACGCGAGAATTAAGTACCGGGTATTTGACATGTTATTTTTGGTGCCGTTTGGAGTCAAAAAGGTGGGAGAGCTGTTAGGTTACGGCTATGCAGCCTGCAGTTTATTTTAGAAGAATGTGAGGGCATTACGTCTAAAGATATGGGCATTGCTATGATAACAAATCCTTCTAGTCTCGCAGAAGCCGCTAGACTACGTAAAATGTAATTTTGTGTTAGCAAAAAAGCTAAAGTCCCCAAACCGCGTGAACAGAGATCTACTTTATTCTTACATTTTTAAGACAACCTTTAGCCAGAACCACAATATACTTTAAAAATGTGTACACTATGCTACCGCATTGACACTTCAATGATGCTTATCCTTGCGCACAGAAAACAACTGTTGACAAACAGGAATTTTCGTTACGAGCCGATCGCCGTAACGTAACAACTGAGAAAATCCCTCCAGCTGACCAAAATGTATCCCAGACTTGTCGGAATCTCACACGATCATCTTTTTGCAGCACCTCCGGCTCTAAGTCCTCGATATTCCTGGACTACAGCTCTCACCTGAGAGATGCCATTCTGGCGCCGCTGTTGAAAGACAAGTCGGAAGGAATCGATCGGTCTCTTGAGGTTTTGGAGGCGTACCATCTGCTGAGGGAAGACTTGGATTCTCTGTTGGAGCTATCTCTCTGGCCTGGACAGAGGAACCCGATGATACTTATTGATTCTAAGGTTAGTTAAAGTTGACAGGAATTAGATCAGAACGCTAACAAACAATGTTTGTATTACCATATTCTTTTAAAATAACTTGCTTTGATAAGGTGTTTTCTAAACATAGAACATTGGATTTTACTAACGGGAAATGAAAAGTCCTTAGATGGCGTTTTGAACAATTAAAAAAGTGTGCCCACATTAAAATGCAACTCACTATGAAGTTATACGTTACTGATATTCATTTCCCAGCATTGTTGTTAGTGCACAAAGCCTCCTATTTTCAAAGATTATGTCTAAAGAAAACTTGTATGAAACTTTAATCGTGGGAGTCACAGAAGTCTCTTAAAGCGTTGGGCATCATTATAGGAACACAGCAGTTCGGCGGCAGATCTAAATAACTAAATAACATGGTGGAAGCTAGCTAGGCGGATATATTCTTCATCTGAAATCCAGCAATCGAAAACTTTTTCTAGGACCTTGGGAATAGTATCCGTTCATAATGTATAAGAAGTGTTTTAGTTTTGTATTCTGTTTGTGTTAGATGGTAGGCTAGACGGTACTCGTAGGTAATCTTAGTATAATAAATAAATAAATAGTTTTAGTGTGTCAAAGTTTAAATTTGAAGGTTTACAATATTTAGTATCTTAGTAATTTTTAGGCAATAGCAGAATAACAGCGTCTTCAAGGTATTGAACCTCTTAGACATATGCATTTTAATCATCATCATGCATCATTATTAGCCCATTCATCATACCTATATAATATACGATGTTCGATTGTTAGTTTTAAGAATTTGTGATAAATAAACCTCTTTATTATTATATACAAATTCCTTCCACCAACCGAGTACCGATAGTTGTTGTTTTTTGTCCAAAATAAGCGTCCATTATTATGATGTGTCCAGGTGAAAGCAGCAATGACGCGCACGTACAATAAGAAGTCGTCCGCGCTGCCGTACGCGCCGGCCGCGGCGAGGAGGGGGCGCGCGCACGACGCTGCCCTCGAAGACGACGATGACGTCATTGAGGACGAAGAACACGACAGCGATCCGGAAAACGACGCGCTCATCAAAGTAAGTGATCCTTATAGAGCTCGGACAAGAACACAGCCGGCGTAGGCATATTGCGGCAAGTGTCTCGGGAGTGATCATTGAGGCTTACCATGGAGGCTTATGTCCAGCAGCGTCCGTTTCCCAGCTGATGATGACACCTATTGGCATAAGGTTGGTGTTGCCAGATGAAACTCAGATATAGCACACTTTTCTCTCAACGCACTGTTACAAAAGTGTACACTCGAGTACAAAAATATGTAACCACTTTTTTACCATGTCACATTCACTTTCGCTTGTTCCTATCTAGTAAAGTTTAGGGAAATGTCAATTAAAAAGGAATGTGACATGGTTCAAAAGTTTTTCATTTTTTTGTACATTAGGAATCGAAGCCGAAACCTCATTGGTCTAAATCTCATCTGATGGTAAAGGATAATAATGCAGTAAGTTGGAATTGTGCTCAGCCAGAAACTTCAGTGTTATTATTTACTTAAATTATCGAGGTCTGCTGAAATTGTCTTTTGTATTTTTGACATTTTGTATTTTTCATTTTTATGCTTTGAACATGATGAAATTTTTAAATAAATTATTAAATAAAAGTTTTGAATTTGAATTGAAATGTGGGCTAGTAAAAGGTATTGCTTATTTGTCACAAAATCTTCCCTGGTCACAATATTTTGCATATTTTTGAAGGCAAACTCACAATATTTTGACATGCTTCTTATTATCTTACAGAAAAAGAAGAGCAAGGAAGATAAATCTAGTTCAAGTCAAGACAAGGCGAGCACAAGTAAGAAGGCGAAGTCCAGGAAAAAATAATATTCCATATTTAAATCCTTTGTGACAGTTAAAGTTGACAAAACCATAAAGACAAAACGGGTATTTTTATCGTGACTACTGTAATTAAATTGACTTTTGAAAGTTATTGACAAAAATTGAAATGTAAACAAACAAAAAACTTGAATAGCGAACTTGCCCTCAATATATGGATCGAAGCAAGGACCTAGTAAAGGTCACGGAGAGTTTCTATTTACAAGAAGCTCAGGACGTACCACAGGGAGATCTATGTTCAGCAGTGGATATATACAAGATTTCTGATGATTTTTATTCGATGAAATTTTTTATTTGTCTAAAAATTCTGTGTAGTGTAGCTTTGATTGTATTTTTTATATTATTTAAAAATTTACATATGGATAGTATTTTAACTACTTGGCACTGGTTGCCATTAACATTGTTTCTTCGAAGTAGTGTTATGCTCATTATTTTATTCGAGTTCTTGTTTTGCCAATAAAATGTTTGTCCAATATCTTTGTTTTCTGAATGTCAATAGACACAATTATGCTTAAATGCATGATGTAGGTGGCAGCATTCAAATCAACAAATCAGTTGCGAATAGAATTATGTTAAAATATAATAAAGTTCACCCACTCTAATGGTTGTTTTCTTTTTACAATTTTTCAAAATATTTTTTCGTTTTACACACAAGCTTTATAGAATATATGGGAACCATCTATGTGAGCAAATTTGTAATAGTAACTACTAATTTTGTTTCACCTGTGTAAATTTCTGAAAATTTCAAAAAATTCCCACTTGAACATCTTGTTCAATTGGGATAAAACTAATCTACGTCCTGTTAGTATGAATCTGTACCTGTTGCTAAAACTCTAGAATAGTTAATTATTTGTGAACATGATTGTCTCAGATGAAACATTGAGTTTTTTAAAGATCGTATAGAACTTTAATCATAATTTTTTTTCACACAAGGACTACTCAGTTATTTAAAAAAAACAGTCAAGTGCGAGTCGAACTAGGATTACATACAGAATATGAATAATTAACATAAAATCATGCTCTACCGAAAATATAAGTCTGATTGAAGAACCAGCTTTACTTTGCGGTTACGTTACATACCCGATGTATGACTTCAAACTACAAAGTTAAGTTTGTAAACAAAAATGTTATTTTCTCCGTGCTATAATTATAAAATCATGTTTATACATATGTTTTTTCAGATTTACTTCTATGGTTGTGCTGTAAGACCTTGCTTCTTGCCAAATTTGAAGATTCTAGGTCAATGTGAACTACCCTAAGTTTTTTTCTCTTGAATTTTGTATGGTAATGGTCTAAAATGCAGCTATTTCTTTTTATTATGTTGAGCTATAAGTTTAATGTTTTCACAGATTCAAGGGATGGCAAATTTCAGTAGAGGATAGTAATTTCAGCAACAAGACCAACATTTTTATCAGTAGGTCGATTTCTACTTTGTTATAACACAATCTGTCCAAAACTGACAACTAATGACTAAACACTGCAACTGAAATCCATAAGACAATGAGTAGAGTGTAAAAGTATGTTGGTTATCATCTCTTCAGGCCCAATGGCACAATCCATAATGCAATTTAGCATGACAGACAAGACACAGGCTACTTTTATTAGTAAAATAGTGGAGGTGAATGTTTAGTAGTGTATTTTTCGCAGCTAATAAATAAGTCTAGTAGAACCGGTAGGGAACAATACAAATGGACTAAGGGCTCGTTACTTTCTGCCTTTTCCGAAAATTATAATCTAAACTAAAACAGCAAAATTGGGTGATACAGGACTTTATTACATAATTCGACTAATTCACATTGCACTTAATTAATACACCAAACTAATCCTTCCTGATATTTTTTACTTTAGGGTCGTCTGGCCTCATTATAACGTAGGTCATCTTGTATCTTCTGTTGTCCCCGTCGTTTTTAACATAATTGTAACACCCTGCGACAGCCAAACCGATTCCGACCAGACCAATTCCAGTTGAGGCTATGACTTCAGGAATCTCATGCCACCCCTGTTTAAGGAGTTGAGCAAGAGTTCTTCTAGGTGCTAAAGCAGCAGACATTTCACAGAGTATTATGAACAAGTGAATTTAATTTTGTGGATATTTGATAAAACTGTTTCGTAATTTTTGACAGTTGGCAGAGGTTGTCAGTTAAATTATTATTTTTTGGTAAGATATTTTCCTACCAGGCAAAGGCAAAACACCATACAGTCATGTCTTGATAATGAATTTCTGAAAATGATAATTATATTCTCTCTTAGAATTTTAAGGTTATAAAAACAAGCCCGAAGTATTGGTCCGAGATATACCGAATGTACTCGACATGATAAACCCTAGATAAACCCTTTCGATCGCGTCGAAAACCTCACATGACACTTTTTTCACTATATGTGTTTATAAATGTCACTTTACAGTTTTACGGACAGATCGGTTTATGATACTTTCCGTTTTCATAGTAATTTTTTTTTATTTTTTAATATTATATTTATTTAACGTTTAATATAATAAAATATTGCATTCGTATTTATACTTTGAAAAGTGCTTGTATATCATATAAACATGAAGTATGGTTAGTTAAAAAAAAATCTTCTTAGAACATTATTAAATCTCTCAAGCCACCTCCCGCACCCCACGTTGAAATATAATGGGTCCATCTTTGGGAGTATTATATTTTTGATCCTTAGTGATCTGTAAAACGTTAGGTGTCTGTGCGATCTGTGCTTTGGTCCATCTCCTTAAAAAGTATATACGTTATGTTTGAATGTCAAACAATGTCAAATAAATATCAAAAACATAGTCATAGTGACCACTGAGCAAGTAAATCACATAGTGACCATATAGGCACAGCGTATAGGTACATATATTAGTCTGTGCATAGTGATTTACTTGCTAAGTCAATGCTTAGTGATCAAAACTAGATCAAAACATTTGCCTAGGACATTTGCTGTGATTTGCTTTAGAACATACAAGTAAAAACGTGGCACTCACTCACAATTTATTAGCAACAACGTAGTGATTAGTTTTTGATAAGTGTGTATGACATCGCTTTAATAGTTGTGCGATAGTTGTGACTCTGATTATTTGAGTTTATACGGTTCATACTGTTTAAAATAACATGCCTGAACCTAAGGAAATTGGTCATCAAGTGAGGTTTCCAAAAGGCCTGAAAGGCCTTTTTCAAAAAGCTTGTTGGGAAATACCAGAGATCATGGGCTCGTCTGCCATGGCCTTGATTGGCATAGGGTTAGCCGTGGCTGGAGTAATGAAATACTATCAAAATGACGGAGATAACAGAGAATTCAAAACAGTGTACACAGTTTTGAGATCAGATGACCCAAAGGCTAAGATTGTGAAGAATCCTGTCAAAACGGAATATCCGTAACATTACGGAATACCCTGAATTTGCTTTATAAACATATTTATCTAAAAATATCATAAGTATTTCTCAAAATGATTATAACTTGTAATCCTTGTACTTATATAATAAATAAAATTAAATGGGGTTGCGTATGTTTGCTTAAATCAAGCTTAAATTATTTGGTTGGTAAATGTTTGCTGTTGGTAAATGATTGAAAACCGTTGAAAGTGTGAAAGGGGGCTAGACGGAAAAAATTCTTACGAAAAGTTGTCACGACACTTTTTGCTATAGTAAGTTAGTGTCATCTGTTAGTACGACGTACGAAGTAGTAAGACGATACCAACAGTACAGCTATGTGACGACAGATGGCTCTGATTAGTTGCCGCTACTCAATGACAGATGTCGCTAAAAACAAAACTTATCATGTACATAAAAAATCTAATGAAAAAACCGACAAAACCATATTTAAAATATAATGTTAAAAATCCGTTTAAACCTTATTGAAAATTTGTAAAATTTTATTACAATTCCTTCACTAATTAATCGAAAGGAACTTCGTTCCATCCGGGCTATTCATCCGGGTGTCCCTTGACACCTCTCAAGTTTTTTTAAATAAATATAAATTAATAAAATAGTTCTATTATGTGTCCGTGGCCTAATGGTTACACCCTTGAACTAACGACCTACCTATTTTTCTGGTTTCATGCAGGCATTTTCTATTCTATGTCCGCCTGTCTAGCTACCACCAAGTTATCCGAAAGCCAAAACTTACTTAAGACTGCCTTGCCGCCAAACAGCAGTCCTAATAGCAATCGCAATAGATAGTGATAAGTTCCACAATGTCCTATGCGTCAGCGTAGAGGTTTTAATATGAGACTGAAACTTATTTAATCTGGGTAATTTTTTCCCGTTCGGTAGTCGAGAGATTGTACATTAAATGCTCCTAGGATTATAAATACAATACAATAAGTAAACAGTAGTCTTAGTCCAGTCATTATAGTAAGTTCACCTCGGAATTCGAGATACACAGCTGTAAGTCTGTAAATACTTGTATATTGACACCCTAAAAGTTGTCTCAAAACCTACATATGGTGAGCAACTATTAAATTTCAAGGTAAAAGGTCACAAAAATCTGTTTTTTTGCGCTTTTTTTTTGAAATATCTCATTTCCTATGGGTTTTTTACTATTTATATTTATATCAATATTGTAGAATACAAAATTCTCTACAAATTTTGTTTTAAATGTTTTTTTATACTATGAACCGTTTTCGAGTAGAGGGCGGAGAGCGCGCGGTCGGGTATCTCGAATTCCGAGATTCTTACCTAATTTAAGCTTAAATGACTGGACTATCTTGTTTTTACATTTGGCGGATTACAAAAGCAGGATAGTTTTTTTTATCACATGTTTATGCCAAATTACCACTTTATCTTTCGTGTTTAATCATTAGTTTACGTACAGAGAACGTTAATTAATATTGTCGTAGTTTTTACAACGGCGTATGCAACGCTCTATATTTAAAGTTTTTGCGTTATGTTTTTGCAAAAGTAGTTTTTTGTTTCGTGTGTTGAGGTATATTGAAAACAAAACACCAAGTACTTGTCATTTTGACATTACTGACATTGTCAAAGGTCACTCGGTCGGGTTACAGTTTTATATCTATTTTGCAATTTATTGTTTTTATCGGCGAAAGTTTCGGCACATTCGGTGCCTGTGCTCCGCTCTGAGTGCCTGTGCGTGTCGTTAAAGGAAATAATCCAAAATGCCTTCTCGATTCCATGTCGTTGAACAAGGTCCGCCGATTGAAGTGTTCTTGCTAACGAAGCTTTTTGGAGAAGACACACATAAAAATAAAGTAAACCTGAGTGTCGGTGGTAAGTGTAATATATCGAATATTAGTACTTTTATTAATATTTTATCATTATGGGAGAAACGGAAGGTCTGCGCAACCTAGAACTTCATTATGTAACTTGTTTTGGGTGATTTTGTGAAGGGAATTCATGAATAAATATTTTAAAACTTTTTGTGTGTAGTTACTGCACTGCGTTAAAAATTTTAACACCTTTAATACTGTTATATTTATACTTTTCGACATTGTTCAAATCTTATTTAATATCTAAAATTAATTTAATAATAATATAATTTAATAACTTCTTCATTTTTTTTATCAATGTCAGTTCCTGGCTGATGTACTGATATACATGTTATTTATTTATACACATAACAGATTAAAGTCTTATAGAAAGAACAGATAAAAGCAGCCAAGTGTGTGCTGGGTTCTGTAGTTGCCTGTCACACTCAGTTTAATAGTAATATTGTCTACTGTCTATGGGCCCACACAGGATGATGATAACATCACAAGGGAAATTTAAACTACTGGTTTTATAAAAAGTAATTTGAAATGGAATTTGTACAAAATCTTCATTTTGACATTTCCAAGTATATTTTATAATTTGGCCAACTTGTAAAGCCAACTTAGTCATGATAGTTTCCCTCTTAACTTCAGTAACCCCATTTTTTAGTAGTAAGAGTCTCTGAGCTAAGCCATGGACAGACATACTGGTAGAGCAAAACTATTAGGGTTCCTTGTTTGACTATGGAACCATAGAGTACTAAAAAGAACAATGAATGTACTGTAATATAGTTTTTCACCTTTATACATGTGTGACATGCAAATAAATGAATATACCAAATAATAAGTACTGAAAAACAATCACAAAAACAAATTATTTTGTTTTATATTTACTTTTTAAGATCCCTCACACATACAATAACAAATTCTCTGTATTTGTTTGTTCAGAAAGCTTCCAGCTTTATTTACAATGTTTGCAGTAATAAAGGCAAGCAATGGCTAATTACACGCTTCCACATGTAAAAAATTCCTCTGAAGAGGAAAAAAATACAACAACAAAATATAAGACTAAACAAACAATAAAAACTAAATAAATGCGTAAGAACATAGTTTTATGGAGCCTTACTACGAACCAACGAATAAACTTTGTATAACATTTGTCTTAAAACTCATAATACTGCCATAAAAGACATATATATTAATATTCTGACTAATGGTAATAATTGACTTACAACTTTGTGGCAAACAACTATTATTATTATACTGTAATACCAAGTTATGGTAGTTGCCGCAGGAGGCTAAAAAAAAACCCAAAGACTTTTCCTATAGATTTAATTTAAAACCAAATTACAAATAATTATGTTCTAATTAAAATTAACTATCCTAATTGACGACCGAGAATGGAGCGTGCAATCGCGGTGGTTCCATTTGCAGCACGGAGGACGTCACTTGGCTGCTGCATCAGAACCTCGTGCCTTTTCGTATATTGGGCAGCTCAATAGGCATATGTAACAACCACAATAACGTCTAAAATTTGAGTTTATGTTGTAATTGCAGCGTACAGAGACGAGAATGGCAAGCCGTGGGTACTTCCTGTGGTGCGCAAGATGGAGAAGCAGATGGCTAATGATGAAACCCTGCTACACGAATACCTTCCTGTGCTCGGTGAGTGGTCCTTTGCTCAAATAGTTTATGTAGACTTGTAATAAAAAATACCCCTGTAAAGTCATGACGTTATCAACGATCAAAGATGACCAGCCGCTGGGTGTGGAAAAAATATAACACATTTCAATCACAAGTTTTACTACTAGACATAATTAAAACAATAATTAACTATCCAATGCTAGATACAATACACGCGTATGTGTGTGTATAACCCACAATCTCTTTGGCGTTTAGCGCGAGCAGACCTTGGCGCCCTATCTATTATAATTTGTAGCTGGCATACCATTTAACACTCAATAAGAATCTATTGTTAATGTCTGCTGGGTTTGTATGTAGTTTTTACAACAGGAGCATTGTTTTGTCTCTCACTAGAACTGCATGCACTACAGAAAACTTAACCTTAGGTTAGCATAAAGATTTAAATATAGTAATAGGTTATAGAGTGGGCAGCATTGGGAAAATTGTCATAGAAAAACTTTGATATTGAAAGTCAATGGTACGTCAAATGTCTATTATGAGCGATTGTTTGCTTTTCCGAGCACAAGTAAGTAGTAAGTAAGCGTTTTGTAAATATTTGTATCTACACCCATGCTATAAATCCTCTATAAAAGTTTCTTAATCCATACTAAATATTATACATATATATATACTAAATATAATATAAACCATAATAGCATCCTAAGGAGTGTTATAATGTTGTACTGAATTTCATTATGCAACATGAAGTCGATCCCTAACTTACTCATCAAACAGACACATACTCATTCATTCAGTCATCTTAATGAATTTTAATTTAACCGCCTCCTTGGCCTAATGGCTAAATGTTGTACTCACCCGAGGGCCCGGGTTCGATTCCCATCGGTTAGGTTGGTGGTAGGGGATTTTCTATGCCCACCATGTTATCTAAGTCTGCCGCCAAACAGCAGTGTTAGTAGCACTGTTGTGTTCCGGTATTAAAGGTAGGATATAATGCGCCTGATTAGGTTGAGGCTTCTAGGTGCGCACGCCTACCATCCAACAGCCATATCGGCACTTACCATCTGCTGAGATGAAGGCCAAGTGCAAACCCATCATACATAAAAAATATCAAAAAAAGAACATTGTCATGCACGCGCGTTTCACTTCCACAACTTAGGCTAATCTGGGGCTAAGGATCTGCCAACATTCAATGAGGTGCAAATATTCAAGTGATTTCCAATAATTGTACGATCCAAAATGTAAATAATTATTACAATAAATAATTCTATTATTACATATACATAGTTTGTTTTTATTAGATACTCAGCAATTAAACACTATACAACACCCTATGATTTCAGAACCTTTTATAGGTCTTGTATGCGACTGTAAATAATTAGGTATTAAAACACTCATGTGTACTATTATCACATTCGTGTATTATTACTCCATTATACAACACTTTCATAAATAACTAGTAATGTTCGTCAAGTCTATTTTTAAAACAGTTCACTGGGCGGACTGCTAACATTTTCTATCAAAATATTCCACTGGTTGACCACACGGTTGGTGAGGAGTTGATAGCGTGGGCTGCTTTTACTTGGCTGTCATATCATAGAAGCTTTAAAGAGTGTCCTCTGAGGTTTCCCTTACAAATATCTGAGTTCAGCAACATTGTACAATCCGGACAATATCTTAAAAGTCTCAATTAGATTGACACGTTTTCTCGATGCTCTTCAAGTGTGGTCGGTTTCCATTTATTCAAAACTATTGTAACGAGGGGAAGGTGATTAGAAGTGTACATAGATAGGACGAAAATCATGTAAATGACCTATAAATAATATACCTATAATAATATTTCATTTATGTTATATACATATTGCAAATTACAAAATAATATAATAATTACATGTAACACCATGCGAGGGCACAGCAGCATAAAGAAAATCTTACAATGTAGTTGGGAATACTACGATCGAAGTTGTAGACGAATATATTTGTTACATAGGCCTGCTATTTGCCTTAGTTACTGCCTATCTCCTGAATAACTTGTATGCTATTACTTATCGATTATTCAACGACTTTGACTTTTGTCATCCACACGAGCGATGTCGTCGATAGACATAGACCGATGATAAGGTAGCTTTCGCTGATCGACGGATATCGGTCGGTAAAACGAACGGTCAATTATCGATCTAAATAAATTAGTGTACATACCGATCGAAAGTACATCGACGACGAATTGATCGATTTAATGTAGTAGTAACTATTGATCGACGACGAATAGTCGATTGATGGCATCGATCACCGTCGATCGGGAGTATATGATATCACCCTAAAGGCAGCTCTGTACATTATGATATCATAGAATACTCAATAGTACTACTGAAGATTCACTTCGCCAATACATTAAAATACTCGTAGCTACGACTATATACCTGGGACAGATCGTTCAACTAGGTAGGTCCAACTTCGACAAAGAGGTCAACCGAAGAATCCAACTTGTCTGGGCAGCGTTCGGGAAGTTATCTTCATATCTACTCCAAAATCGTATAAAGACCAAAAGTATTTCATGAATGCGTGTTGCCAGTGATGACTTACGGAAGCGAAACGTGGTCCTTTACTGTGGGCCGAATAAACAAGCTCAAAGTCACTCAGCAGAAACGAATACTGTCCCCCAACTAGATGGACCGACCAGGTCGGTAAAGGTCACAAGGAGTCGCAGGATGCAAGCGGCTGATACTGAAGACGATAGCATATAGCGAAAAATGTTTTATCTACTATCAATAATGAATTTTGAAGAAATGATATTTAAACTTATCCATGCTATTTTCACTATTTGCATTAAAACCTTTATTGCACTAGGAACTGTTCATAATTGCACACACTTTGATTATATTTGAAAATAACATAATGATAAAGCATATTTCCTATCCTTATCTGTTACGTAAACAGTGACGAGGACAGCCATATCTTACCATACGACTGTTATCAGTCAAGGTTTTAGAAATATATCACTTTTGACTGACCATAGGTTATCAGAGCCATACCATGGAGAATGGAATATCACATGAGCATTACTCTTATAGATGTTGATAGGGCTTAGAGTCCTTGTTTGGATTATATCTGCTAATCTATGTAACTATTATTTAGTAGGGATGCATCCGATACCGATGCCGATATATGTTGTGTCTATGTCTATATATCGGTATAGATTCAACGATACTTTTCAAATTTCGCGCTTTAAAAATGTAATGTAAACGCGCGTGTTGTCCCATCTATTTCGTTGCAAACGAAGCACGAACGAACCTGAGAGACTATTTTCCACCGCAGGTCATTTAAACAAACTTGCGAAACCGCCTTTGCCCGCAAAACTTAAGAATACTTTGTTTTTTAAATAAAAATCTTATAAATGTTAATTTTTTGTTAATGTTAATGTAAAGTTTTAGTAATCACTATTAATTAATTGTGTTTTATTTATTCTACCTTCCTTTTTGAATTCAATAAGCGTATCGGTATCAGTAACGCCGATATTTTTATAAGAGTATCGGTATCGTATTGGCAAAAATGCGTACCGAGGCATCCCTAGAATAATGCCTTGTCAGAAGACACACACAGAAGCGTCGGTGGCGCACTGGATAAGGCGCGGACTCTCAATCTGAGGGTACCGGGTTCGAATCCAGCCGTGTACCAATGAGTTGTTTTTCAATTCAAGTACATTATCCGATAGCTTAACGGTGAAGGAAAACATCGTGAGGAAACCTGCATGTCTTGAACACAGGCATGTGCAGTCCGCCGATCCGCACTGGGCCCGCGTGGTGGACTATGGGCCATACACTCTCTGTAGGAGAGTAGGCCTGAGCCCCTCCAGTGGGGACATATATAGGCTGTTGATGATGATGATGAGAAGACACATAATCAAACAAATTCACCTTCGCATCTTCTTCTAATATAAATAAAACAAAGTCTTAGTTACACCATTTATTACTCAAGATCGGCTCAACCGATTTTTATAATCTTTTATTTTTTAAGTTATCGATTTATCATGTATTAGAGATTACGTTGTACTCTCGAGTACGAAAATATGTGTATCCCCTTTTCAACCATATCACATTCACTCTTGCTTGTTCCTAGCACTGGTTTCTGTGTAGTGTGATGAAAGAAATCTCAATATAAGGTGAATGTATATAGTCTCCCTAAAGAAGTGACAGATCTGGACTCTGTAAATAAATTTAAATGTTCACTAAAACAATACATAGCAGAGACACAATAGGTGTAATACCTAATTAGAAATAGTTTAGACATATGTTTGGCTGTAAGATACCTACTATAATATAAATTGTATTTTCTCGAATTATAAGTGAAATGTAAATTTCTTTTTAGAGAAATAAAATTCTTAAAACCTATGTGACATGGTTCCTAATTATCCGGAGGTCTTTGGTTCGATTGTCATTGGAGGTACTCAGCTTGGTTGGTGGTAGGTGGTATTTCTTATGTCCGCCTGGCAAGCTACCACCACGTTACAGTCTACCGCCAAAAATCAGTGTTAATACCACTGTTGTGGTATGAAAGGTAGCGAGCTGGCACCTCATTAGGCACACTTACCATCAAAACTGCCTTATTATTACTTACCATCAGGTGAGATGAAAGCCAAAAGCAAACCTATTATATATTAAAAAAATGTATAAATAGCATAATTATTTGTCATAAGATCTAAAAAGCCGACTTTGCCTTTGGAGTCTTTTAAAATCGGTTATCGGGGAGTGGGTGAAATTTTTATATATAGCTAGAATTGAATTAAAGTTAGAGGTAGAATTAAATTTAAATGAAACCACCTTGACATGACACACAACATAAAGCCATATTGAAAACCTCATTTATCGCAGTCGGTTGAAAAAGAAATTATAAATGCACTCTACAAATAATAATAGTCTTAAATTACAGTATGTTGGATGATTCTTATTAAATCTAGAAATCATATCATGTGTCCTATCAAAATAACGTTTCGAGTTTATTTGCCGACGCCTATTCGCATCAATTACCTTATCTTATCTTTATACAAGATTGCTTATTTTAAGATAGTATCGATGCTTAGGTATCCTTCATATATACACAAGGCCATAATTAAATAATCATACGGTGCGTAGAAATAAGTTAGTTGGCGGAACGTACGTACATAAATTCCATATAAGAAATGAAATTCGAACTCATTGGTACGAGACAGGATCGAACCCAGACCTCGATTGTTCAAGGACTGGCGCTCCCAACTGAGCTATCATGGTTTAACAAATGAATGGTCTTGATAAATACATTACAAAACATACATATCAGCACGTGTCTCCACTGCTGAAGATAGGCCTCTCCCAACATGCGACATTCCTTCCGGTCCTCAGTCCTCATCCTCTCACTCCATGCAATCTTCTTTAGGTCATCAGATCAGGAAATATATAGGTTCCGATAATAAGAAAAATTGTATACTGCGGGTAATACGTTTATTGTTTTTTCTTCTTATCATGTTTTAATATCGGTAATTTGTTGTTCTTCAGGTCTAGACACCTTCTCGTCTGCTTCGGTGTCCATGCTGCTGGGCGCCGACAACCCTGTCATCACCGAGGGACGTGTGAGTACCATCAATCAAAATCTGCAATGAACGTCCGTAATCAAAATGCTAGTGATGCAATGATACGTATTAGATGTGAACAGAGTTTTTTTGGTAAGATTTTAAGGCAAAGGCAAAACACCATACAGGCATGTCTTTTATGATATTATCTTTAGAATTTTAAGGTTATAAAAACGAGGCCGAAGCCATTTCTTCAGTTTTCTCAATAAAATGTGTAATGTGTATATTTTATCGCTTGTTTTGACGATTCTTGACGAGAATTTTCAAGGCCGGCCTTGGTTTCAAAATGATTCGAAAGAATCCATATGCCAAATGTACCTACTCGACATGGTGAACTCTTTTGATCGCGTCGAAACTCTTACAATTTTGAACATTGACACTATAACACCGTCCGTGACACTTTTTGCACTATATCACACCATTATAACACAAAAACACACGCAACAGTATTATTAACAAATTACTAAAATTGCAATGAACCACCATTTTTCAAGTTGGCGCCAAGAATCCAGAGATTATGCGAAGCGTTCACCGCGTTCACAACAGCCTCAGACAACGCGGACTCTTTGGCGATTGAATAAAACAAAACAGCATTCACTAACTCCTGCAATGTAATAGCTAACGACAAGATGGCGGCGCTGTGTAGTTCTGTTTTCGCCATGTGCCAAAAGATCCTTGTCGGTTTGTAAATTGTATATACATTTTGTTCGCGGATTCATCTCCGCAGACTTCAAAATGTATCCCACGGGAATCTCACGGAAATCACGGAATAGCCTATTCTCTTCCATATGGCAGAGGGTACCAGTGCATCTACCATGAGTTTACGCAGTCGATAACGTGTATCGTTAACTATCGCCCTGTCCTTGTCACCCGCATCTCGACTGAGCAGTATTTCCGATAGTATTCGATATACGTTATCGCCTGCGTAAACTCATGGTAGACTCACTGTATGCCGAATTTCATCACGATTGATTGTGCCGAGGCGCTAAGAGATAAAAAAATTGGTTGGTAGTAGCGAATTTTCTATGTCCGCCTGGCTAGCTACCACCATGTTACCTAAATCTGCCGCCAAACAGCTGTGTTAAAAGCACTGTTGTGTCCCGGTATAAAAGGCAGCAGAGCCAAGGCCTCATATGATTGAGTGTGCGCACGCTTTCCATCAAACGAACCTATCGTCACATACAATCAATGCCATGTCTAGGTAAAGTGCAAACCCATCTTATATATAAAGAAATATTATAATAGTACTAGATTTTGCCCGCGACTTCGTCTGCCTGGACTTCAGAAAGTATCCCACAAGAAATCTATGTCCTTTTCCGACCCTTCAACTATTTCTATACATAATAAATTAATATAAAAAAATTTCATAAAGAAGCTTTTATTTAAATGCTCTAAAAAGAAGAAAATAAACTTTAAAACTTTAAATTACATCAAACCCATCAATTGAATACATTGAACAATTTATATGCTATAAAAGCTTGTCGCGTGATTTTACTTGTATTGATGTCAAAATTGCGTACCATGAAGAAGGCCTATGTATTAATGAACCAGAATACAATAATTATGTAAACTTATCTAGAGAAAAAAGTATGTATTTTATAAAATAGGTAAATCTACACACATCTACACTACCTCATCCTCTCTACCTAATCTCCTATGACCTCATACGGAGGACTCCAGCATCAGACCAGCTCGATAGTACCAGAAAAACGCATTGTCATCGGAACTGAACCAACGTGCAAAATTTCAACACCCTAGGATAAGAGGAAGTGCTTCTAATTCAGCTTGCAAGATTTGACCCGAACATACATACATACATACAAACATTGCAAGTTAAATAAAAGCTTTTAAAATCAAGTTATTCGGACTCTCCGTTACAACGTAAAACAAGGTCAAACAAACTCACTTTCGCATTTATAATATTAAGTATGGATGATTCTTATTTTTTGTGTATGTTTACTGTTTTAGGCGTTTGGGGTTCAGACTCTCTCGGGGACGGGTGCGCTGCGCGTGGGCGCCGAGCTCCTACACAAGCACCTCAAGTACGACACATATTACTACTCCACGCCTACTTGGGGTAAGTCCCACGATAACACAGATTATTATTCACCATGGGCACAGGACGGACTTTTCAAACAAATGTCTTGATATCGGTTCCTATTCCCATTTATCGAACGGATCACGTTTGTATACAGCGTATGTGTGAGTGTATTAACGCGCGCCATATTACTGAGCGGGCGAAGCCGGGGGCAGGTCGCTAGTGAATAATACATTACAAAAACCTACAATTGCGTAGTATACAAAAATATGATATATGATGATATTTTTAAATTTCGATACAATAAAGCAATTTGATTAATTGAATAAAATGTATTATCAGAAAACCACCACCTGGTATTCCTGAACGCTGGGTTCAAGAACCCCCGCACTTACCGCTACTGGAACGCGAAGACCAGGAGCATAGACATCGACGGCATGATCGAGGACCTGAAGAAGGCTCCGGAAAACTCTGTGATCATCCTGCACGCGTGCGCGCACAACCCCACCGGCATCGACCCCTCACAGGAGCAGTGGGAGAAGATAGCTGACGTCATGGAGGTGAGACAACGAATATACTGGGGTTCCGTACCTTAAACCTTATATGATTACTTTGTTGTCCGTCTGTCCTTTTATATACATAGAAGATCTTGACGCTTGACCTCAATATCACCTGATGGTAAATGACGATGAGGTCGACAATGTTACGCGTTGATTTAGAAGGTGCCTATTTACTCTTCTTTTGAAGATTCCCAAGTCTATCAATACCCTTTTTCTCAATTACGCCTGAAAGTGTCAAGTCGAATTTTCAAGTATATTCGAATATTAAATATTTAAGTCTGCAATCCTCTGGAGCTGTGAAAAAATCAAACTACTATGTAAACGCATTAAAAAGATACGGATGGTTCTGCCTCATTAGTCGATTTCCTTTCAGAAAAAATGGAATCAAAATCTATAGGGTACTTTCCGTTGACCTTGAATCCTGAAATTTGGATTCGAGACATCGCAGGTGTGCACATAAATATAATTTTTAGGATTCATAGACGGATTTATGGGATCTCATTTTCGTTCGTCTCTTCGGTGGTTGTTAATTTACCTGGTGAATCGGACAAAAATGTTTTTATACAATTTATATAATATTTTTTTTGTATAATGAAAATTAAAAAAAAACCACTAAGGGTATTTTTGGGGTATTACTTCGCAAAGTCAGCTAGACTTTGTTTGTTTGTTGAATAAAAGCTCCTGTGTGAAATTGCAGAAAGTAAATATAACATACTACATTTTGTGACTGCGTCTCTTAAATTAAAAATGTTAATCAGTTTCATTTTTGTTCAGGAGCGCAAGCTGTTTCCGTTCTTCGACAGCGCGTACCAAGGGTTCGCGTCCGGCGACCTGGACCGCGACGCGTGGGCAGTCAGACACTTCGTCAAGCGCGGCTTCGAGCTCGTCTGCGCACAGTCCTTCGCCAAGAACTTCGGACTATACAGTGAGTTGAGATGAAATTCTTTTGTAAGCCGTTGTCAAACATGCTTTCAACGTTCTGGATACCATGGTCTAGTAGCTTATCTTTTAGGATTATATCGTTTGTTAAAAGGCTGGATCCTGATACCACCCGGTATTGTAGAATAATAAAATAAAAGGCGTCGGTGTGTCTAGTGAGGTATAATTTAAATATAGATTACATGTAACCGCAGATCAACTGAGAGACTTTTGTTACTAAAAATATGAAAATGTACATGGGTATTATTAATCAAGCTCGCAAAGTTGTGAAAGAAACTCTTAAAAAATTGGCACTGCATCCTCCTCTTAATGTAAAACAGGATATATTTTTCTACTCGTATTTTGTGTCGTTATTAGGCCGAGTATTGAAAATTTAAAACTACATGTATTGTTTGTCAGACGAGCGTGTCGGCAACCTGGCCATAGTTCTGAGCAACAACGAGCACGTGGCTCCCATCCGCTCTCAGGTGACGTGGATCGTGCGCGGCATGTACTCCAACCCGCCCGCGCACGGAGCCAGGGTCGTGGCCGCGGTGCTGGCCAACAGGCAGCTCTTCGACGAATGGTTAGTACACCAATAATTTAATAATTATCCAATAGCGAGTCTGAACGACTCGCATCCCGGATTTGCAAGAAATATACGCGTCGAATTGAGAACCTCTTCCTTTTTTGAAGTCGGTTGAAAAGAGATTTTGTCACTTATATGCGAACATACAATAATTAGAACAACTCTTCGTCTGGTGCGGCAGTTAAATCTATTTTAAAAATTATTTAATTTTATTATTATTATTTAATTAAAAAACACAAACTAAAATATACATTAAACGTAGGGTAGTTCAATGGTAACACAGTGTGTACGATTTATAATAAAAAAAGTTGAGGGTACATATCGCATAGTTGCTTTAGAGAACAATGGCGAGTCCGACGGGCATCATATAAGGGTGCATTCACATTGCTTCTTTTTTATACTGAAAAAATTAATAAATTGTAGAACATACTGATTTGATATTTATTTACTATTAGGATAGCCTTTATCGCAGTTACATTTCAACAATGTGTTTATAAAGTTTATTTTTCAACAAATTTACAGTATTATTTATGATATCTTTGGGTAATTTGTTGAACAACTCGTAAATGACAGATTTCGTGCCGTAGTTGATTGTTACTCTGGGAAGCACCAGATGATCAACTCTTCGCGTGCCATATTCAGTGAAAATCACAGCATCGTATGTACAAGCGTGTCTGATAAGTTTACATTTCGTGTAAGGGCCTAAGTGACCTTTTTTAAATTTTGTGTCTTGTTCCAGGAGGGAACACATTAAGCTCATGTCGAGCCGGGTGATCGAGATGAGAGAGGCGTTGAGAGCGGAGCTATACAAGTGAGTTACTCAATACGAACACTTCCGTCACCGAACTGGAGCTAGAAAGCCAGCTATTCTATTTTAAAAGATTATGGCAACAGAAATTTAGCATGGATGCATTCGAAGAGGGATCCCGTTAAAAATGAAAAATATGATTTACTATGAAGTAGTACGTTAATAATACTTATTTCCCGCCATTATAATACGATGTTCTATTTTTAAGATAATTACTTCACAAAGCCAGCTTTCGTATTTGAAAAGATTCTGGTGAAAGTTTAGTAGTTTGAATCGAATTCTTTGTTTGTCAATAGACTGGGTACCCCTGGCAACTGGGATCACATCGTCAAACAAATCGGCCTGTTCTCTTACACCGGCCTGACTGAGCGCCAGACGGAATACCTGATTCAGGAGTACCACATCTACCTCCTCAAGTCTGGCCGCATCAACATATGCGGACTCAACCCCTCGAACGTCGTCTACGTGGCCAAAGCGATGCACGACGCAATCGACAAGTTCCCCGAGAGCGAGTAATGTGTTTTAAATGAATTTACATTTGTTTTTGAGTCGATTTCTTCTGCCGACGTTCATGCATTTTATATTTATTTATTTGTTATTTATTTTATTGTGTTTAGGAAACGATTTGTGTTTGGTATCTAACTTGTTGATGAGGGCCGATTCTGTTATGTGTTTTCTGAAATTTAACTAAAATTGATAGGTCCAAAACGGGCAAAAAATTTGTCTCATTGTAGGTAAACTGTTTTCCGATTACCGCTTAGCATCAGGTGTGATGCATGACCGGTTAAAACCCAACGTCTGTTTAAAGAGCGCTTTTTCTGTCACAATTTACTTGCAAACTTTTTTCATTTTGTGTTTATCAACTTGTGATTATCTCTTCTTCAAATGATCTTTGAATAGTTTGATGAACAAATTGTAGACTCATTACATTGGGCTTGGTTTGAGGAAATATATTTCAGAATAACTTTATTGGTATTGTACAGTTGCAAAAATCAGAGTTCCTTTTGATATAATTAAATTTTTAAAATTTAAGAAGCCATTTTTTAAAGAATAAGAAAAAGAAAATGTAAATTGAAATTTAAGAAGCCTTTATTTGAGGCTAATTCTCGTATTAATGAGATAGTGTGCTTCGGTATGAGAAATCGATATTTATAAAACGTAGGGAGTTAAGTAGATGTCTTTTGTTTAAAAAAATTAAGATAAAAACAGACGTTTTTCCGCAGGGAAGATGTTTGTTCGTGTCAGGATTAATGGCTGCCGCATTGATTAGAAGGCCCGACTAATGAGCTGGACTAAAAATCAAAATGGCGTCCAACGTCAGCCATATTGGTTGATGGTGACGTCGCTATTGCATTCACGATACTGAGGCAACGTAAACGATCCTGCCAAAAATATCTGTCGAGTCGGAAAAGAGAGAACTACTATTTTTTACTATTCCACAGTAATTAGGAGTAGATTTTGTTTGTGATAATTGTTGTAACTTATATTTGTTACTACTACACAATAACTGTAGCATAGCGTGTAGGAAGATATAGGTCAATATAGTATAACATATAATATACAGAGTATACGGTAGTTGGCATATATAATACATAGAGACACGACATTTTAAAAAGGCATTTATTCAATTCCCTACATTTTTAAATCGAATAATAATCGCTATATACACTTCTATATACATATACATAAATAACTCGATATTTAGATTTAAAGCCTAGCTTAGTTTTATGTAAGTAGTTTCATTCTCTTTCCTGAAATTTGTTTAAAAGATTTATATTTATTTTGTGTGATTTGAAATTTCTTGTAAATTTCATAAGTTTAATGGGGGGGAAATTTAATACAAGACAAATTAACGTGAGCCACGTGTTCTAAGTCATCTTGTTTTCTTTATAAAAAAACACAACATAAAAAAGCTTAATTTGACCTTGATGCATGATTGAAAGACCGTTGCTTTTTTTTCTCTAATTACTCAACATGGTTACTGAAACCTTAAAAAGCCTAAAACAAGCTCTAAAGTGAACAAATAGGCATAAAAAGCTTATATGTATAGAGGTTGTGATATACTTTTTGGAAATAGTAATTTCTATAAACCTATATGGAATCTAATCTAACATCAAATTTGAGGGAGGGAATGAAAGTAGACCAAAACAGAATAAGAGCGGGTTTAAAGTTCTAGGCATTACATTCTTCAGTTTAAATTTTTTAAATAAGTATTTTGGCTTCTTACTTGTGACATTTTTGTAAGTAACATGTACTGTCTACATATTGCTTGAAAATGGAGAATAAGTTCGTAAATTACTGCAGGCTTTTGTTTCTACAAAACAACTTGCTATTTTATTTAGAGGATAATTTTTCAGATATTAGAATTACTCGTAGCATAGTAACTGTATCGTTTTCACATACAAAAGTTTTTTTATTTTCTTCTGCTCCTTGATGTTCAGATTTTGTTAGTATTTTGTCTAAAGTTATACTAGAACAATAAAATTGCTCTTTTTAATACTGTAGACGCAAGGGCTGTTTACTTTTCGTTTTGGCAACCCTTACACTATTTTTTCCTACGGTGGACGTACAAAAATGGATTTGTGAATATCATACACGGCATGTTAGCGTAAATCGCCTTAATGAAATGTAAACAAACCTTAATTGTAAGTATAATAATAATAAATTAAATATTCAAAGCAATAAATATAATAATGCAATAAAAATAATCACGTGAACAGGTACTCTTATACATTTTATTAATATAAATTATTTGACAACTAATTCGGTAGTAAGGCTGTGAATTTTATTTCCGAGTTGTAAATAATTCAAAATTTATATATTTTTGTTGAATTTGAAACATAATTTATATTTTTTTTATTAATGAACCGCTCAACTATTTTTGTTGTATATTCAAACACTTGAACGGGACTAGTTCTTATTTAATTGCTTTTTGCAGAAGAAAAAAAAACTTTCTTCCAAATATCTTAAAGATGTGACTCAAAATAACGCTTACAGTATTACCCAGGCTTGTTAGTTCAGCAATAACAAAACGCAATAGATTTAAATGCATAAAATAGAAACGCTTCAGCTATCTCACATTGTATTTATTTTCGGTAGAACAAATAAGAAATGTTGCTAATAAAACTGTTGTTAAAATGTTAGCATTTTTATTTTCTTCGGCATAACACGACATGTTTCAAACGGTCAATTTAGTAATAGTACAGATTTTAATAATATAATTTATGTAATATAATTTTAAAAAATCAAGATAATTCAAAATATGATTTTATTTTCAGTGATACCACACAAGCGAAATTATGATAGTGGACATCGCAATAATCTGGCAACACTGGTCCGTCAGCGGTATGTGCTGGTATTATTGGTGGAGGGAGGGAACCCTTTTGTTCCATTGGTTGTACATATTTTCTTGTTTTGTATAAAATTAAATTTGAATTAAATCAATAAAAATTTAAGAAAAAAACACCATATAATATCAACAGATGCCTTCAATTCATTTGTCTACCATTCTCTATTTGAAAAAAATATGAACCTCCTTTTTACCATGCCATATTAACTTTTAATTTGAAATTTCCCTCTAAACGGCATAGGAACAAGTTAGGGTGAATGTGACATGGTACAAAAGTTTAAGTTTGATTAAAATTGGGAATCTAGAAGTCGCGAGCCAAAATACTAACGGGAAGATTTTAATGCGAATATTTAAAGATTTTAATGAAAATAATAATTAACTTCAACGAGGTTTATTCTTATAAACAATGTGGTACATGGTAATTAAATCAATTTATGTTTCCATGTCTTCGTTTTGTTCCACTGCAACTTCTACCAGCGGCCTCGAGCCGAATGTGTTGGCAACTGTAAAACAAAGAAACGATGAGTATTTATTATCTATATTTACTGCTGTCAACCTGTATTAACACGTTCCCTGGCCAGGTGCTCCCAATGGTGGGTCAGGAGATTACCAGGCGTCGGTGCTTCCACAATGGAGTCACGGCTTCGAATGACCCAACATTTGGGTCACGTTACGTTAGGATAAGGCACACTTGGACATGTGATATTGACAGATCGTGTTGTATGGAGACGTGAACGTGTGAATGGTAATGAGTTATCTCAAAATTGACGTCAGATCTTATCGGTCGAAGACCGACCTCACAAACCCTAGTCAAAGTTGTCGAGCCGCCATAATCCTCTGTAATGGCTTATATACCTACTACCTGCGTCGTCCGTAGCATGGAATCATCTTACCTTTCAAACAATCGGGTGATTCAGGTTGAAATGTCCTAATATAGCTGGGGAAAATTTTACAAAGTGATTTCGAAAATCGAACCCGGCACCTTGCGAGTTTGTCACACTTCAGAGTGTAACACTCAAACAAATGCGCCACGGAGCAAAATTTCAAAAAAAAAACTCAATGTAATATAAATAACGCGAAATAGTTACACACATTGGTCCTCAGACCTATCGTACGGTTCATGAACAAGTTTGGCCTATGAAGGTCGCAGTGACACGAAGGACGTACGGACTGCAACCCTCATGCGCAAATAATAATAGTGTTGGTTAAAGTACCTACCTTGTTCACTGACAGTGAGGTCCAGCATCTCTATGAAGCATTCCTTGTTGTCGCCTCCCACCGCCAGGGAGAAGGGCGCGTCGGGACAGCTGGCCGCGCACAGCGCCTGACCAACCTTGCCGACTCGCTCGCTCACCTGCGCAGGCGGCGCTCTAACAAAAACACAAAGATAAACGATTACTATTTGATATCGGCAATTCGAACAGATAACTTTTTTACACACGCATGTGTAAGTACGCGCGCGCCGTAGTAACGATCCGTATCTGGGTTATTTTCTTGCGGGGAGAGGTGAGGTATCGCGGATCGGTGGGAGGCGGTTAACGTCTGTTCTGTACTTAGCACTATATTAATTCTGTGACTACATTGTATATTTAATCAGCACACACAAAAATAGTTCAGTTTATGCGCATGTCAACAGTAGGTCGTCTGTGTCGACTTCACAAATTACCACACGCGAATTTTTTTTCCCTTTCAACTCAGTCAACAGATTCAGACAGACATGATTTTCTGTAAAGGGGTCAAGTAAATCATGTATTTCTGACCCTCCAGTTGTTCGTCTGACTTCGACTTACTTCGATATATCCCATGTCTTGATTTTACCATCGGTACCAACTGTCACCATGAGACCAGGAACTTGATCGCTTAGGATTAAACCTGAAAAGGAAAATCAAATCAAAGTATATGTGCAACATAGATGTTTTGATGGCTATGTTCAGACTTGTGGCGTACAAACATTCACATGTAGAATACAGTCAGTAAAGACAAATACTGAAAGCGTGCTCAACAAGTAAATGCGTTCAAAAAGAACTGGTAACCGACTTCAATTGCCCTAAAAGTCTACTTTTATTAAGGCAAATTTAAGATTTATATAGTTTTCTCATGGATGCCGTTGTTAGAACTGAACCAAATTAAAATGGGACCACACGGGAAGCACCACGCATCAAATAAAAAAAGAATCATCCAAATCGGTTCACCCAGTCAAAAGTTCTGAGGTAACCAGAGGTAACAAGAGAAAAAATATATACTCGTCGAATTGATAACCTCCTCCTTTTTTGAAGTCGGTTAAAAAGAAGCTTAAGTTAACAGAGAACTGGGTATGAATTGATTTTCTGAACCAAATCGTGTAATCAGCATTTCCTTTAGGTGCCAGAGTTACATAATATGGTAGTAGAACTAGAAGAGAGAAGTGCACGAAGAATTACACGTAATGACCCGTTACTACTTGTCTCTGTCTCTCGTACACAAATGAATTGCCGTCGCGCTCACACAGATGTGGCGTATATGTTGCTCGCGCACAATTGTATTGACGTCTCGCTTGCACAGCGCGTATAAGTCTTCATAGTTCGCGAGTATTAGTACCAGGGTATCTAGGTAGCACTGAATCAACCAGCGCTGCTTATCCTAGGCAGTGAACGCGTTTTTTGTTTTGTTTTTATACAACTTCTTACCAGTGACTTCTTTCTCGTGCGCTGCTATCGTCCACAGGGGTTCGTTTTGTCTGCAGTCCACATACGACACTTTGCCTTCGTTGTTGCTCATCTGGATATATGAATTTTAGTTTTTTAACATCATTCAAAGAGAAAATATATGGTACAATAAAAGGCAGTAATACAGTACTGACAGCGAAACAGAAGGGGTTCTGTTTGTGCCAGGTGACGCGTTCTATCTCCCCCGTCAGGTCCCAGGCACGGTGCGCGTCCGGCGTGCGGCAGTCCGTCACCCGTGCGCGTCCGTCGCACGAGCCAGATAGTAGCGTCTGAGCTTCTAGAGGATGGAACACGAGGGACTGCACCTACGATGAAAAGGGAATATATACGGATTATATTTATTAGGGAATACAAAAGCTATTGCGGGGATTCCATATTTTAGCTGTATACACGAGATAAATGTAGAAGGCGAAAGGACGGGTCGAGGTCTGACGTTCTTCTGTTTGACTAGTACTCGAGTGGCGATGGTGGAATCAATAAAAAATAGCTCCTGCGCACTCTCCAAATTGTATTTTCCCTTTTAGAATTTTGTATTAAGTAACTGAAGTGTACATAGTACATTTCCGGCATTATACTGAATGTTTTATCAGTGAGAAAAAAAGATTTAAAAATGTAATTCTAGTATTTTCTATACACATTTAGATTATTATTACTATTATATTTTTTTTAAATATTATATTTTTTATATTATATTTTTTATTTAATATTATATAATAATATAAATATGTATAGAAAAATACTATAATTGTTGCATTTATTTTAATTGTACAAAATCATTCTTTTTGTACTAAGTGACAACGTCAAATGTAATTTTATTGACGCCATCTTTGTTTTCAACGTCAAGTCTTACCTGTTTCGTGCGTTATATAATGTTTTTGTACAAATAAACTAAACCAAAATATACTAAAATTTTAACTTAATAACTTTTATTTGATAATGGCCTTTTAAAATTATAAGTGCACAAGACCAGGGCTTGGGGCCATACATTCGGGGAACGTGTCATTTGTGAGTACTCACTTTATCCTGGAAGTAGTCCAGCTTGGTGTGCGGTGTGCCCTGGTCCAAATCCCACAGCAGCACTGTGTTGTCAGCTGATCCACTCGCCATCACGTGACTGCAAGAACATCACTACAATGACATTTACCTATGAAGCCCTATTACTTTGTGTATGTAAGTGCAACAACAAGGAGTATGGCTGGAGAACAAGAATGCGTTTTTGTTCTCAACAAAATTCTCCGATTTACGGTGGGAGGCGAGGTAAGCTGCGACAACACTAATGTTCATGTCAGTGTATCAGAAAGGGACAACATGAAAAGACATTTTATATATTTGTGAAATATTATTCCAGCTTTAGTTTAAAGTTGTAGTACACATTTAACGCTATTTAATTTTATATTTTGCTTTTAATAAGAACGCACAACTTGACTTTAAGAATAAAATTCCTCGCGTAAGATCAAAAGCATGTAAATGTAATCTAAACTTGCGTCGACGATGAAACAAAAACTAGTGTAATTTATACAAACATGTTTCAAATTACCTGCACTTTATTATTGAATTCTTACCTGTTGGTGTTTTTCATTGGTTATTTGCAGGTAAATGAAATTTCAAGTGAAAACTTACCTAAAATTTCTATTCCAGGACAAATCTAGAACGGCATCTTTGTGTCCCACCCGCTTAACTTTCTTCTTTTTATTTGGTTTCTTGCCGAGCTTGAAGGCGGGTTCTAGGCAGTTCTCTATGTCTAAGTCCCACACCTGGATCACGGGGTCCATGCCACCGAGGGCGCATAAATTCCCTGAAAATCATTGTTACAAGGAATATACTTATGTATATGTATATCTGTTTAAAAAATGCAATATCGGTTAGCAGTCACTGTTTGACATGAGTTTTTGTATGTTTTTTTTAAACAATTTATTGTCCACAGAAAATATTTACAGAATGCAAAATAGAGACAACAATACGAGCATACACAAAAGGAACAGTTTCTTTACATAAGAAATCTTACAGCAGTACTGGTTTAAGGGTGTAATTTAATATAAATATAATATATGATTACATTATATATTGACTTATGCCCTGTTTATAAGAGATAAAAGAAAGGGAGAGTTGAAAGGTCAGAAAAGGACAGGACTTTTTCAAACGACTTTAAAAAAAGGGTTCTTAATTCGACGGGTGCTTTTTAAATAATTTTTTTTAAATATGTGTTACGCGATAACTCCGCCAATAGTGAACCGATTTAAATAATTCTTTTTTGTTTGGTAGAGCATACTTCAGAGGTGGTCCCATATACATTTTATTGAAATTTATTGATCGCTCTTTGAGAAAATCAACAAAAAGCAAATTTTCAAGGCAATTGAAGTCGGTTTGTAGTTCTTTTTATGTATGAGTTAATTATATTCCGATCTAACAGTTGTTTGAGGTGAAGTGGCGGCCAAAAGCTACAACTTTATTCATGGTATAGATAAACAAAGGTTAACAGTAAATATGTGCATATGTCATCACATTGTATCACTGGGGGTTTGACTGACCTGGCTGTGGGTCGGAGGGGTCGTGGCTCAGCCACTCGATGCACAACGGGAACCAAGGCAGGATCAGGTCATGGTGCACGTAGAATGACCCCTCCTCCTTGTTGAAAACTGACAACAGAATACAACAGTTGCTCTTGTAAAGTCCATCCAACCCCATGAGTTTGTCAACACCAGTTGTCATTTTAAATTGTGAATAGCAACATAACATATTAACATGAAAATGTCATTTCTCTTACTCTCATATACTCAAAAACATATACGTGAAGGCACATGGTACAAAATTAGGTTGATACACACAAAATACAAACAATTAAAAATACATGTGCAGGGAATACACGGTCGGTGGCCAGGCACCGACCTTGGAGGGCACCAAAATTACCAGGCTCAAGTATAAGGTCATGCATGGGTGCAGATTTATAGGAGCTCGTACTAAGCACATAAAAAGCTAATTTTTTTATTTTATTTTATTTAAGGTCACCTACAGGATATACATTAACATGAGCATGAAGACACAAATGTAATAGTATAGCTAAATGCTACCCTACTTACAGGCAACAACGACATGATAATAATAAAGTTATGAAATTAAAAGAACAATAACAAAATAAAAATAACAAAAGAATATTTACAGCTTATAAGATATTAAGGTTTTGAATTTAAATTTACTATTGTGAAAAATATCAACGTCTATGGCTTTTTAATTATGGCTTTAATTACGGCACTTGGTACTGGTCTGATGTGGATTTATGAGGGAGACTCATGTCCAGCAATGGACTTCACTCACTGTAAACCTCCAGTATGCTGGCATCACTCTCAACATGTCCCACTAGAAGAAGGTTGTCATCTGGTTTTATTATATCGTCTTCTTCGTCACTGTCTGGACCTTCTGTCTGTAATTTAATAAAATAGTATCTGTTAAGTTCATTACACATCAATAATAATGATTGAAGTAAAAATAATAACATAATTCATTACATGTCACCATATTTTAACAACAGTAACATAATATACTCAAAATGCCATACTACATACGTATCTGCTCTTTGAGCTCTTTGCCTGCGCGCACTGCGGCAGCAACCGGTGCCGTTTGCTACCGTAAAAATCTGTGATTTACGAATCACAGTGTAGATCAGGGATGGCGAACCATTGGCACGCGTGCCATTGACGGCACGCGACACAATATTTTGGGCACTTCTCTGTTCACGAAATATATGACTAGCGATCGCGTATTACATATTTTATACGCTTATATATATGAAACATGGCAAAACTTTCCTATTTTTTGTAGTAAATTAAGAGTTTGGGGTTTATAGTATTTATTATTATTATTTTCCCAATAATCAGAAAGTCAAAATTATTTGATGGCACGTCTATGACCTCGTTAAACATTTCTTTTGATAAAATGGCACGTTGATACGTAAAGGTTCGCCACCCCTGGTGTAGATGCTCGCACTGCGGTTGTTCAACCGCAAACAACCGCATGCGGCTAAAAATCTGTGATTTGCCACAGATTTGTTGAGGTGCGCCGCCACACGATGTGTTTGCATCATAGGAACTAGTATCAAACCCCGCGCACTGCGGCAGAAAAACCGCACCGGTTTGACAACCGCAACTTGCCGCACCGCAGTGCGAGCTAGCACTTACACTTGGCTTTTACATCATCTTATGTCCAATTAATAACGCCGAAAGCAGCCTCTAGTTTATCAGGTGCTAGCTTTGAAAACATTACTGGAAAACAAATACTATTTAGCAGTTAGCTATGTTGGTGGGTGACACTACATTGTCAAGGATTATACTTTAATTTTGTAACAGTACAGTACTTACTCTTATCTGTACATTTTCACTGAGATCTCCAAGATTAGGTAATGTCGCTACAGTTCCTATACCAATAGGATTACCTGAAAAGCATGAATAGTAGTATATAAATATTTAAAATCAAGTTTAAGATAGAAGAGAGAAATTAAAATCTTAATCGTTACATACAGATAGGAGGAAATTTCTTGCATTATTTTAAGAATTAATGAATGAATGTTTTAGGCAATTAGGTTTAACCAAAATTTGTTATTTTTATATAAATCTTTTTTCTATTCTATAAATGTTATTGAAACCAACAGTATTTAAGTACATAATACTTATTGTTGAAAACTTGTTTGAAAAGAACAGACTGACATATGGTAGAGCATCCCCTTTATCCTGAATCTCTTTTATTGTGCGAATTTGAGTTTTTTTTTATTTGAGATTTTAATACATCTCAGAGATCAGTACTGAAAAAGGAGGCTTTTGCAAAGAAGCACAAATAGATTTACTCTTACTCAATAAAAATGATCAGTCAGCTGCAGAAAAACTGAATAATGTGTGTTCTTTTCCCTAAGTCACACGTCGGATACTTCGAACAAATGTCGTGATATCGGCACACATCGAACAGATGACGTCTGTATACGCGCTCATGTGTGAGTAGTTGGCACGTGCCATAAGTAATTGTCGTTTTCTGCGGCAGTCTTTAGCGAGGGCAGTGAGGTGCCTATCGCGGTTTGGCGGGAGGCGGTGAACAGTTTTTTTGCTTTAGTTATTACAATAAACCATTTACATGATCAAGACATACTGCCCTCAGTATTTCAATGCAGAACTCCAGCACTGGTTTACAACACACTCATAATACAAATTTTATAAGAAATTTTAAGTGACATATTGTCAGTTTAATTTGAGGGCAGTATACTGCTTTAATTAAAGGTAATGAGTTATATTTTACAATAAGATTGTACAGCAAAAAAGTTTGTTTTATTTACGTACTAGTATTTTCCTCTGCATCATATGCAGCAAAGTTAAACTCATCATTTGGATCAGCAGGAGGTTCCCTTGGAGTGCTGGATTCACCTTCTTCATCACTGCCATCGTCACCAAGTTCTGTCAACCTATAATATATTAACTTCATCAGAGATGTCTTCATCATCCAGGAAACGTCTACAGCTGGACATCCTTCTTTATGGTACGCCACATCAACCTGTCCTTAGCTATCTGCATCCAGCGACTCCCCGCAACCTTTCACGGTATGTGGTTGCCACTTGATAACTCTTACTCCCCATTAGTTATCTTCCATCTTCTTAGCCATTTCAGCTTTAGACTCTGAGATATTTTGGACAAGAAGATATGCTTTAAACTTCCCGAATGCTTCCCAGCCGAGTTGGATTCTTCGGTTGACCTCTTTGTCGAAGTTGAACCACCTAGATGAATGATCTGTCCCAGGTATACATATTGGTCTACAACTTTGATCACAGTATTCCCTACTTGTTCTTGCATAGGTGCAACATGGACATTTGACATGATTTCCATCTTGTCCATGTTCATTTTTAAACCTACCTGTTGGGAAAAAATTCAAAATAAATTCAAATTTCTGAGAGAACGATTCTGCCATTATGACTATGTCATCGGCAAATCAAAGGTGAGTGATGTAGTCGCCGTTGATGTTGATGCCCAGTCCTTTCCAGTTCAGAAGCTCGAAAACATCTTCCAGTGCAGTGGTGAAGAATTTCAGGGATATAATGTCACCCTGTCTTACACCTTTCTGCACTTGGATCGGTTTCGTGCATTCATCCTGTACTCGGACGGACATTGTGGCTTTATTGTATAATCATTTCAACACTAAGATAGAGCGATAGTCAATATGGGACCTTTGGATAGACTGCAGCTCTGTCCAAGTCTCGATTGAATCAAAGGTTTTTTGTAGTCCAGAAATGGCAAACATAGAGGCCGATTATACTCCTTGGTCTTCTGTATGATCTGGCGGAGCATATGTATGTGGTCTACGGTGCTGAGTCCATGTCGGTTGATAATGACTCTTGAAAATAACTTATAAATGTGGTAACGGAATATCGATCCGTAGTTTTTTAGTAAAACATTATTACCTTTCTTAAAGAAGAGCACCACTACACTTATGAAGGACTAAAAGTACTAGTTTCGTTAATAGAACGCCAATTAGAACGAGTAAAGTGTTATTACTATTGGATGTAAACTAATATAAAATATTGAACGATATTAATGTATTTTATTCTCACCGTAAATCTTCTGCAGTTTGCTTGATAATCTTTTCTAACTCTTTTTCTGTCAGTTCAATCTGTAAAATAGTCCGAAAACGTTATAATTTCGGTTATTGATGATGAAAAACTTTAAAACTGCGATGCTAGTTTGAGAAACATATACCTTTTCTGGAACAGATTTTGCTACACCTCGTCGCACAAAATGCATGCATGATACAAGGCTAACAGTTGGTGTGTTCTCCTCCATATTTTATAAATATATTATTTCAAATAAATATACACAAAATAAAACTCTGTCCAATTCCTAATAATGTTATTAATGTCTCAACTCACATGCAGTGCTCACATGTGCTTAATGACATTGACTGACAGACAATTAATTGACATTGACAGTTGGGAGCGAGTAGCGACTGATGTGACGCACAAGGCCGCGTTCCGATTGCAGCAACGTAGTGATTACTTGCTCAGTGATTGCAGCCAGCAAGAGGCATGTGGACGAACGTGTAAATGTGGGCCGAAACGAGTCACACATCCGTAAGTCCATCAATGCCTAGTCGTGGCCAAGGCTTGTATGGTACTTTTGTCAAATAATGCGCGGAAATTAAAACTAAGTAGTACCTAGGCAAAACTTTTCACTTGAAAAATATTTATCTTTCTATTTTGACGGCAAAAAGTTTTCTATTACGGCTATTCCCACCTCTTGAATTTCAAGTGGCGTTAAAGTAAGTTCATCACATTCATTGAACTCTTATGTTTTGAAAATCAATGACGAACAGCAATAATTTTTAACGCGCCAAAGTGTATCATTTTTTCTCCAATAAACAGCTTTCTATTTGCAAGCCAGTTCGAAATTTAAATATAACCTTTGATAAGTAAAATATCATTCCATTTTAAATTATACGTCAGAAATCAGTTTTCATACAGCCTAGACACCTATACATACAGCTTTTGCCGGCCGCTGCTCGCTCGTATTTGGCCAGTATAGCTGTATAGATATCTCGAAGAAGGTTGTCAAAATAATGCTCGAATTTCCAAGCATGTTCGAAAGACGAAAGATTATTGTATTATTACTGCACTTATACGTTGTTAGTCTCTCACAGCTGGACCGACAACTTTATAGACAAATTAATAGCACCCAATTTCGACACAAGCGTTAAAATCAGCGATAGCTGTACATGAAGTCCAGTGCCGTACATTCACACGATTACCCGTTTTGACATCCCAGGAATTAGATTCCAAAACACAGAAAAAGTTTGACGAACGTAGTGATTAAATGCTCCTAAGTTTGACTATCAAATAATTGCACGCCGCGAATTTCACGTCCTTCGTACTTGAATTCTCAGGATGTGTCCCGCGGACAGTGGAAATCACTGCGTATATTTTTTATCTGCATAAAATGTTTACATACTATCGATCGTCTCATGAATTACGGACGATGGCATCAAAGGAGGTACATGTATTAGTCTATGATCAAAGGTGCACTCATCTGTAGGATAAGAGCATATAATCACGGTGGTGGTTGATTTTGACATTGGCACTGACAATCTGACAGGACGCAACACACATAAAACTAAACATTGACACCGACAGGGCGTGTACACTGTACAGTGATTATTACACTCCGAGGCATGGACGCTGTAAGCACAAGATGATGCTAAAGACATCACACTTGATTTTTTGAGCGTGCTTACGCCCTAGGAGCATTTAATTACTACGTTTTACGCTCTTTAACCTGCGGCCATCGCTATATTTCCATACTTATAAATGCGACAGTGAGTTTGCGAAGTGTACCCGGACCGACCACAGGTTAATAATTTTTCCGTGAGGCAGACAGTGCTATTATATTACCCAATACCTCAAGTATTTTACTAGCAACACTGATCCATAGACAATAATGAACTATTAAAGTGAACATCTCTATTATCCCTATTTGTGATTATGAGTGAACAAGTGAACATTTGGTGAACATAGAACGAAAAAAAAAAAAAACTTTAGCAGTCTATCCATTTACTTTCCAATTTTGTACAAGTGGTTCGTGTTATTTATTTCCAACACTGTGGTAAGTTTGATAAAAAAAATCTTATATCAAATATTCAGTCTTCAATAAATATATGAAGACTCATTTTCAACGTTCGAGCTAAGTGACGTTTATTCACACGAATTTACTTTTGAAATATATTGAAAAGCCCTAGTGGGTTGATCTGTATTCTTCATTAAGTTAGTTACCCATATGAGAAATTAATATTATGTTTGTTTGATTCGTATATACAACCTCGAAATGAACGAGTACAAAGGAGTTGGATTAATTGCCAAATTGCCATAGATATTATTGTCTATGCCATTTTTTTTCTCTTCAAATTATCTTGGTCCGGGCAAATTATGGTAAACCATGGTTCAACTCCAATCTATAGCCCAAAAAACATCTTGCGAAGAAGTGCAGGGTGTCAAGTTGTTACTGATAAGTCCGTATGGTCAGTACAGGGAATGTCATGTGTACAGGGCATAAAGTCCCGTATACATCTTGTGGAGTAGTTAGTGCGAGTGTCAAGTGCAGGTGTTAAGTAACAGTGGACAGGGATTATTGAGTTTAAGTGACAAGTATTATTGTATGTACACTCACGATTACTATTCCCTGTTACTTCTCACTCGTACTTGACATTATCTTTCTACACAGACTAAACACTAGAGATGCCACGAATACTTGGCAACTATTCGTTCGGTATTCGGCCACATTTTTTCACTATTCGGTATTTGGCCGAAAGTTGCAGACTATTCTACATATTAACATACTAATAACCACCCACTAATTTACATATTAATATTTAAAATCTACCAGTGGTAAGTCGTGATGGATGAAAACAAATTTTTCAGCATTTGTCGATAGCAGACGATTGTGTTTTTTCTTCTAAATTATACCTGCTTCCGGAAGCCGCTCACTATATGCACTGCTACGGGGAGATGATAAATAAATCTTAGCAATTTATGAAAGGGTTGGATATTGTTTTGTGTTTGCTGGTCACCACTTGTAAGGTTCTGCTATCGATGCAAGTTTAAACTCGTAAGTGAAGAGTTGTGACTTGTCACCCGCAGAAAGTACTATGTGTTGCCGAATATTCGGCTGCCGGCGACTCAAACTTTGAGTGCAAGATGCAATTTTATATTATTGTACTTGCAGAGGTTATGGTTTTATAATAATAATTATACATGATTTCTTACAGGGTGAGAGATCCCCCCCTCAAAATAATGATTAATTTCTGTCTTTTTAATGGCGCCCACCAGGCAGTGAGCCTAATACTAGAGCCAGAGGAGAATACAGCCACTATAGGGTGACTATAGGCAGCAGCACAGACGTCAAGTCCGGACAGGACACCCACCTGCCACTTGCTTGTCAACAATCTGTCGATGTCAAAAGCGCCTATATGCTAAACGTAGTGCTGATCTTATTTACACATGTATATAATAATATATACTTGCAAACTTTTTACACTACACGCACACATATAAACCATGTTGTTTATCTTATTTTCACACTGTTGTCATGGTTACCTTCAACATGACGTCATCTCGAACAACGTCCTACATGTTACATTTTAATAAATATAATCAGTGTTGCCCTACGTCTGTTTCTCAAAAATAAATTTTGTTGAAAAATAACTGACTCATTGTTTCTTGATTACTGATACACACACAGTGTAGACAAACAATAAGTGGAAGACATGTTTAATTTTATGCACTTGATTGTATGTCTGCATCTCCTTCATCTCATACATTAATCCTGTCAATTCTTTTTGGCAAACGTCGAAGTAGCCAATGCCATAAAAATTAATAAAAGCAGAGTTAAGTATATAATCATGTATATAATGCTGTAAAAAAACAGCCATTACTCCTGTCAGTGTGCTGTCAGTGTCTTCTTTTTGGCAAACGTAGGTCGTAATTTTTTTTTAAACGAGGTAAGTATTTTTTAAACATGTGTAAATAGTACTAAGAGCGGTTATATATCCCCTTAGCTATATTTACAACAAATATAAATATTCCCTCCGACCGAGTCGAAATGCCCTTATGTTGTGCTGTTCCTATGTGCTCCCAAAAAAAGGGAGGGCATAAATTTCCTAAGGATAAAATACGTTTAAAACAATGGCTTAAAGCTATTCGCAGAGATCGTTATAAGCCTACAATTTATAGTGTTGTATGCAGAGACCACTTCAGTAAAGATGATTATTTGCTGCCAATGTTAGAGAAATGTAAGTACATATCTTAAATGTGCACTGATTAAATTAAGTCTCTTTCTCGTTGTAGTATCATAACCTAAGCTCAAATGCAAGTACATAGAACTAAACTTATTTTAATGTAGTATTTATTGTTTAACATTTAAGTTAACTGAACTTCTGAATAAAAACTTATTTTTTTATGTTTCAGCTTGGCCAGGGTTGAAAAAAGATGCAGTGCCTAGTAGATTTCCATGGAATGAAGCAACCTATGATTTATTAAACCATAAAAGAAAAACACGACAGCAGTGTTTGGATCGTGATCATGTATTTATTTTTATGTATAAGGAAAACTAACTAGACTTATAACTCAACATTCATCACAATGAGACATGAAATTTCCACTGCTGGACATAGGCCTCCTCCATGACATGCCACAATGACCAGCCCAGAGCCACCTAAAAACAAAACATTGCGACATGTAAAACTTAAAAATACATTGTAGTGGCAGCATGTAATGTAATACTTATAACAAAATGCACATTACAATAATTTTGTTCCATAAGTTTTAAATTACTAAATTATTTCAAAATAGACAAATTAACATATCCAATTCACTTATTTTTAAATTTAAATGTGAGGTGAAAGTCAGTCATGTTGCAGTATGCAGTAAAAACGGTGTCCACTAGCTATCTTCTAAACTATTGCTTTTAAAAATCAGGAAAAATCACAGTAGTAGTACATATGCTGAACTTTAAAGGAAAACTATGACGACTAAGGTGGCTGGCTTCACAGGTTAACGAGTAATAGGTTAACGAGTAATAATTTTCAATTTTTTACAGTTTTTGTTTTGTTTATTTCGTCTCGGAAGTAACTAAATTGAAATGCCAGGGTATGTTAAGTGACTTCAGTGGTTTTAAAAAAAAGAGACACCACAACAAAGTCTTATGTTGGTTCAAATCGCGCATATTTGGCATGTTTCTGGCTTTGCTCTGAAATGGGAATTAGGTACTCTTAACTCTCATACATGATACAGAAACAAAAGAGATGTTTAAAATTTGGCCTGCACTTGTACACTATTTAAAAAATCAAGGAATAATTTAAATATGTATAGAAAAAGAAATGAATTACATTTTCGCATTTATTTGAATTGTACAAAATCATTCTTTTAGTACTATGTGACAGCCTCAAATGTATTTTTTCCCCCCTGTTTCTTACCGTCTTACCTGTCTCTTCGTTTTATATGTTTTTGTACAAATAAACTAAACCAAAATATACAAAATGGTAACTAAATCACTTTGATTTGATAATGGACTTTTGAAATTATAGGTGTACAAGACCAAGTCTGGGTGCGATATATTCTTGGACCGTGTCATTTGAATGGCAAATAAATAGGGATCTAACAAATGCAAAGAATAAAAAAAAATACTTCACAATCATGTTACAAATAAATAAATAATAGTTTTTTCTTTTGTTGCAGTCTTATGCGCACTTGTCGTGCAGTACTTCCCTAAAAAGTCCAGCAAACATATTCATGGACAAACCGTAAGTTTTTTTGGTATATTTTCACAAAGTATGTTTGCGTTTAGACGTCGATTTAGTGAACTGCGATTTCCGATCTTTATCCTTGTCGGTAGATAAGTTTACAAAAAGCACAATATATATATTTTCCCAGTGGATTCCCTTTATGTCACCGGTATCAAGATATTTTGCTGTAATTGATAGTAATGTGTTCTTTCCAGCAGCAGGAAGTCGAATCTGCTAGCCGCTCCAATCAATGTAGATAAAATTGATGTAAGTGTAAATGCACCAGCTGTTTGCCTGTCATTTAATAATAATAACATAATAATAATGTCATGTGTGTTCTGCTTTTTGACGTGATAACGTCCTATAAATCGATGAACCGGCTGCACGCACGAAAAAGTGTAACGTTCCGCCTGATCCGAACGTGCAACCGAGAGAGCGGGACAAGTGATAGAAAGGAACGATCGGTCTAAGCGTTCGGCTCGTGACGAATCTTTTCTTATGACGTTATCACGTAAAATTGTCGTCTGTAAACCAACTTACATACAACCAATTTTTAACATTACATAGGCTTGCATTTGCCCAAAATTTCACCTGAAAGTGACTGTGGTTGAGAGTGGTGCAATTCTTACCTAGAAATAGCCTATTTACTCTATCCTTGAAGACATTGAGATTGCAGCTACATAATAGATTTAACCTACTCCGTGGCCTGATGACTGAATGTTGGATTAATAACCCAAGGAACCTGCGTTCGAGTGTCGGTGGGGTACGTACTGGGTTTTGTTGGTGGCATTTTCTATGAGGGGAGGGGTGGACAAGTTGTGTAATTTAAACACACGCCTCGAATTAAAGCCTCGAAGTGTTGTTTCAGGCCACAGATCATTCAATAACAGCTTATGATCGGCTAGATGATGCCTATTCATGAGCCAAAGGCTTAATTGAGGCGGTGTACCACAATTGCTTCGCTTAGCAGGCAGATTAGAGATCGCAGTAATATGTTGGTGATACATAGAAAGGCATTGCAAAGAGAGAGAGTTTTTAAATTAGCTAATAGCGACAGACCTCTGAAGAAGTCCTCTATGATTACACTTTTGTCCACTTATGTTTTTTCTCTGATTCAATGTTTGGGAATTGGTTTTCAGTCTTACATAGTTCACATACTATACAAGACTAATATTAAATATGACTCTTTAACAGGCCACACACACTGCAGACTCAGAACAAATGGAACAGGACGTGTTAAGCCGAGATGCGCAGTGCAGGGCCTGTCAGCAAGAGATACTTGCCCAGACGTCTGCCCCATACATACATAAGCCGTGGGCCTCCCCCGGGAGCTCAAGCAGTAACACTATAGCCTTGGACCTCATTAAACTCACACAAATATCGGTAAATATTTGTTTTTTTATCCGTTCATTTTATTAATATAATTTTTTTAATGGATGATGGGTTTGCACATGGCCTTCATCTTAGGCGCTGGCTTGGCTGCCTATCATACCGGAACAACAGTGCTATTTACATTGTTGTTTGGCAGCAGACTTAGGTAACATGGTGGCAGCAAGCTAAGCGGATATAGATAATGCCCTACTACCAACCAAACTGAACCCACTGATGGGAATCATTTAGCCATTAAGAATTAAGGCGGTTTGTTAAACATGAGTTCAAAGTTTGTATGGCAAAACAATAAAAAAAAAGAAACTAAAAATCTTGAAACTTTGAAACTTAAAATATATACACGACTTTTTAAATACAACCCCTAAGGGGGTGAAACAAGGATTCAAAGTTTATTTGGAAACCCCCTAACTATACATCCTACGAACTCTAAATTTTGTAGATAGGTTTTGTACATGAAGTTGCTACTCAGGTTCAAATGAAAAGTTTACATACCTCATCATCATCAGCCGGGAAACGTCCACTGCTGGACATAAGGCTCCCTCATGGTACGCCACATCGACCAGTCCCGAGCCACCTGCATCCAGCGACTCCCTGCGACTCTAACCAGGTCGTCGGTCCATCTAGTTTAGTTTACATACCTTTCACTGCTAAACTAACTAAACTCACAACTTCATCACTGCCTTTTGGATGGAGAAAATTCATAATTTGTAATACTTGAGGAGTGGAAGAAGCAATAATCTATTTTCCAATAGACGGGATGAAAATGTAACATCTCTTTCTGTTGTTTCAGATATCAGAAACGGACCCCTATTCAAAGCGAATATGCCAAGATTGCTGTGTACAACTGTACAACGCTTGTCAATTCGTTAAAACAGTGCAAGAGACAGATCAGGCCTTCAGGAAAGTCGTGCCGAAAAGTGAAAGGAAGTGGCCTAAACCCATACAAGTTGAGAAGAATATTAATGGAGACATGCTCGTCAATGTGGAGATAAAACAGGAGGTGTTGTCGGAAGATGAGTGCTACCAAGAGACCAATCTGGCTGATGTTGAGATCAAAGTGGAACCCGAAGAGATGATCCGACCACAAGTCACAACTAATGGTATGTTTTTATTGGTTATTAAAGCTTGCACAATTGCCTTATCTGGTCTGATGGTAAGTGATAAGGTCGAAGAATGGAATCACTTAAAAGTCTCACTTTAATGACGATTTTTTTGTGGTATATGTAAAATGTGAATAAATAATAATATTTGCTCCTTCAAAAATAACTGGAAACCGACTTCAACTGCCGGAAAAGTCGACATTCATCCTCTAAAATGTTCACCCTGAGAGGTATAATTATCTGTGTATATATTTGGTTATTGTTGATTTTATCAAAAAGCGCTGAATAAATTTTGAAATCGATTCATGATTGGCGGAGTTATCGCGTAAGAACGTTATTAAAAGTAACAAAAAATTTGTTTCGTTCCAGGCACGGGTTCAAACGCAACAGAAGAAAGAAAATCGTTTCACAATGAAGAAGTAAGTTCTTGTACTTTCTAGGATATATTAATTCAGATAGATCCTTACGTCTGGTTACCCTCTTGATGGACAGACAGACCAAACATTCACTTGAACATACATTAAAAAAATATACACGTATGTATCCAAAAACTGTTTGCCCTCGTTTAAGAAACAAACATGTTGATCCGAATTTATCTGCGATTTAGCTTTGCACTTGGCTTCATTTCACCTGATGGTTTGATTTACTTGGGATGGTTATTTACTACAATACGGATGATGACTAAATTATTTTTATTCCCCTATTCGAGAGACCGTGTGAAAAGATAAATAGCCTTATTAAAGATTTTTCGATATGATGTATAGTTTTCCTAATATAGCCCATCGAAAAGTGTCGAAAATTCTAGTCACGTGGTGCAAAAACGCTCCATACAAATCGGTACTCAGGCGTGACGTCACGGTTAAGTATTGAAGTATAGATAACGTATGAAACTTTTAACAATATTTGAGTTATCTCGTAAAATAATGTTTTTATGTGACCACGCCCTTACTAAAAAATATTCACAATGTAATTACAAAGCAAAACATAAAATAAAAATTTTTAGACGAGCAAGTTGGTTTTTTGGAATTTTTGCGGGCTTTATAAGTGTAAAAGTCCAGAAAAAAATTAAATAATATTAGATATTTTAAATTTAAGAGGAGCTTTATAATGCCCTTTATGGTTTAAAATACAATTTAACCCCAATCTGATTTGGTGTCACCTAGCCTATTATATCCCCCCTCCCCCCAGGTCCCTTGCTGACGTAAACATTGTTATATGTTTTAACAATAAATTGAGGACGTGCTTACATTGCACGCGATAATTCCTCTACTCGATTCTTCAGTAATGGAGCGAGCTTCGTCTTAAAAACATTTATTATTTACATCGAGTAATACAGGAAAAATCGACTATAGCAAACGAATGACAAATTGACATGACATGACAACAAAAACGGTGAACAAAAGCAGGTGCCTGACGGTATACGTGTCCACCGAGGTGCGACGGAAACACCCGAAGGAGTTTCGGCTTTATATAGAAAGAAGAAAGAAAAGTGTTTATTTGGTACAGAAATACTTAACACACTAAAAATACAAAAAAACTTATATTAAATATTATCTTATAAAAAAAGGAATACACTTATCATACAAAAAAACTTAAATACATATTTCTAAACTATGAATAGATTAATAACAACATTAACATGTATATATATATAGCTGCGTCTTGCTCTGGTTTCGCCACACTATCACACATTCACGACCTACTCGTAACAGAAAGTTTTAAATGACTTGATTTATTGTAGAGGGATATTTGAAAGGCCAAGGAAGGACATAGGCTACATTTTATGCCGATCGAACGATCTGTTCCTAAGGATTACATTATAAAGTCCACGCGGGCGAAGCTGCGGGCCCAAGCTTGTGCAGTAATCATAGCCATAAGATGTAGAATCAGAGAGATTTAAATATAGTAATAGGTTATAGAGCGGTCATTGGGAAACGTTTCATATAAACATTTTGATCTCAAAAGTCAATGGTGTGTCAAATGTCTTGTACGGCCGCGTGACATGATGTGACAATAGATTGAGTAACTTATTACCAATTGGTAATAAGTTTAGAATCAAAATGTTTGTTTGCTTTGTCCGGTCTATTAATATTAAATGTCTTTGTGTAGAATATATGTGACATGCAATAAATGAATTGAAATTGACCTGTTCATCAACAGTACCTCGAGTCGGGTGTGAAGGAAGAGCCGATGAGTGAAGATGAAACGGAGCTGTTGGACTTATCTCTCGACTGCATGCTGTGCTCTAAGGAGTTCAATTGTGTCTCAGGACTCAAGGTGATCTATTTTTCTCATCGGAAAAATCGAAACATCTTGCAAGTTTATGTTTTCTGAGGATTACCAGAAAAATGTGTATATTTAGGAATGTATGTCAAATGTCGTTTAATAGTGAATAATATGAGGTTTTCAAATCCTAATGATAATGTTCTAAATTCAAATTAAATTTTTATAGGTTTTTCTGATAATCCTTACGAAACATAAACTTGCAAGGTGTTGCGATTTTTCTGATGAGAAGTGTATCTGTATTATTCAATTCATATTAACATTGATTAGCTCAGTTACAGTGTGGTCTCCACTTTGGAATAGTACTGCTTATTCTTAAATATTCAGGAGGCCCTCCATGGCCTAGTGACTACACTCTTGGATTTACTATCTGGAGGTCCCAGGTTCGATTCCCAATGGGGTACCTATCTGTACTCGGTTCGGTTTATGTTAGGGCATTTTCTGGCTCTAGCTACCAGTGGCGAAGGGAAGCCGATCAAAAAAAAAATGCTTACCGCGTGATTCAAATTCGGCTTCAGAAATTCTCAGTATTTCTTCAAATGGGAAGATGATGAGCAAGTAGTCAATTAGGCAGCATTCCATACGAATTAAAGCCATAATGGCACACAAAACTCACCGTATTGAACGAAATATGCAAGTAAATCACCTTATAAACACAAAAAACAGCACATGAACTTCGAACTAAGTGAAATACTTTCTAATCCGTCACATAAAAAACATCGATAGTACTAACCTAGGAGCATTTAATCACGTTTCATGAGCATTCATGATTCACGCGTACTAAAGTTGTTTATTCCAAACGGAACAAATCACACGCAAATTCGCCTAAATAAAACAATGTGACTCGCGATGAAACATACTATCAAAATACTACTTTCTAAATTTTGCATTGTTATAACACTATTAACTTGCTAGAAAAAATGTCTCATTGGCGATGTATTTTCTCCTTAAAATTATAGTTTTGAAATTACTAGTATTATAACTCTCTATCTCGCTCCGCATAAGGCGTTCGAAAGAGAAGAAATCGAGTAACCCGAAATGCACCGGCTTATATCGTGAAATAAAAAGCGACGTTTACTACGAGAGCGTAAGAGACAGAGCATTAGTTGACACGGGAACTGTGGTATAGTTTTGGCGGGCTTTGACAATTTATAGATAATATCTGTAACCCGGTGAGAATCGGCTTGTATGGACCATTCGCCACTGATAGATATTGCTTTTTAATTGTGCGCAGGCGTTTTTTGTATTGCTTTTTAATTGCGCACAGGCGTTTTTTGTATTGCTTTTTAATTGCGCACAGGCGTTTCTTGTAGTAATATTTTGAGCGTATAAAAGTTAATAGTACATTACATTAATGATATGTGGAAAGGATTTTTGAAAGGTAAGCCGGTGGGAATCGGGTTGTATGGACCCTTCGCCACTGCTAGCTACACTACGTCACCTAATTCCGTCGCCAAACAGCAGTGTTGATAGCACTGTTGTGTTCCGGTATGAAAGGTAGCAGAGCCAGCGCCTCATTAGCTTGAGGCTTTTGGGTGTGCACGCTTATCATCCAACGGTGAGATGAAGGCCAAGTGTATACCCATCATATATTTAAAAAAAATGATTACAGGCCCACGTGATCGCCCAGCATTCATACAAAGGCGTTAAAAGAAGAACCAGTATTGATTCGGAGCCAGAGAAGCAGGCAGACATTAAACACGTCTGCGCAACCTGCAGAAGAAGTAAGTTCGTTACACATCCTATATACTCAATCATTGATTACAATCAGCATCAGTCGGCATCCACTGCTGGAAATAGGCCTCCCCTTATAGCAGCGCCACGTACAGAACGGACGATCACCGCCTCCCGTCGATCCGCGATACCTCTCCCCGCAAGAAAGTGACCCCTTCAGGGAACGGCGATATGGCGCGCGCGAATCAACTTACACATGCGCGTGTACAAACATCATGCGTCCGATGTATGGGAATAGGAACCGATATCACGACATTTGTTTGAAGTGTCCGGCCTGTGCCGATAGTATGCTGCTAGGACCGGACCCGAGCCACTTGTATCCAGCGACTCCCCGCGACCTTTAGCAGGTCGTCGCTTCAACTATTAGATAGACGGTCTGGTACACGGTTCAGGCGCTCTGGTCCATATTGTCCATTGTTTCAATTAGTCCACTGTATTAGATAGTCCAGTGTTTCATAACGACCAGTCCCAAAATGTCCCGTGTACTGAAATGCACAGTGTCATAATGTCCAGTTAACAGAGATAGTCCAGGTTTTATCCTCATGGAATACCGCCTCCGTGGCCTATCGGTATCGGTACTCGGTTTGGTTGGTGGTAGGGCATTTTCTATGGCCGCCTAGCTAGCTACCACCAAGTTACCTAAGTCTGCCGCCAAACAGCAGTGTTAATAGCACTGTTGTGTTTTGGTATAAAAGGTAACATAGCCAGCGCCTAATTAGGTTATAAGGCTTCTGGACGAGCACGCTTTCCTTCCAAACGGCCTCATTGTCATTTACCACCAGTTGAGGCAAAGGCCAACTAAAAAAAGGTTATGGCTTGAAAGAGTGGGTTCTGGCCACAGATTCTGGTGTATTTTATCAAATCAAGTCGCTATTGAACAGTTTTATTCAAATGAAATGTATTGTTTTTCCAGCCTTCACAACGTCAACGGATCTCATGGTTCATGAGACATGTCACAACAAGTCTGTCTGCTACGGATGCAACAAGAAATTCGATAACTTCAAGCAACTCATCAAACACAGGAAGAGGTGTAAAGCTTGTAAGAATAACGAGGCGCCCAAACTGAAGACGTTGGATGACGCTATAAGGTTCGAAATATTTTTACAACTCAGCATTGAACGGGTTTGAAATTAAAGTGTTATTGTGCACATTTTTCAAAAAGGTGTTTTAAAATATATATATATTTTAAAAATAGTCCCGTATTTGATCACAATCTTGCCTGATATTAAATGAAGATGTCGAGAATAGTACACGCTTGTTTAACGCTCTTGAAGCAATCGGGAAACATAAGTCGGTAGGGAATTCTATTCCTTAACCTTGCTGATCAATGAAGAATCGAAATGCCTCTCCTAATGCTTCCATACTAAATTTCTGTTATATTTTAAAAGATTCAAAAATTTAGTATGAAACTTTGATGGAGGTGGATCGCCTTGAGGGTGAAACTCTGCCGTACTTCTGGTTGACCGATTGTAGAAGGGAGGAACTGTAATTTATCGAAATATCATTCAATGCTCAAATTAATGAATCAAAAATATCATAAAAGTAAAATAAATAAATAATTTGATTTCTGTTTTAAATTCTAGACACATTCCAGATGAAACCCAAATTAAAACGGTAGAAAAACAACCAAAAATACTTATCAAATGCACGCGCTGCGATGAGGTGGTGTCCGGTTTTTATTACATGAAGCTTCATGACGAAATACATCATTCTAATGATATTAAATCCGATAAACAAACGAAGAAAGAAGGCAATAGCAAAGGAGATGAACATCACTCAATTGATGAAAATACATACGAAAGAAATGCACATTTCGATTCGAATGATGTTGAGACTGAGGCGCTAAAAAGTATGCTAGAAGATGAAAAAGTCATAAATAGCAATGATACACTAGGTACACAAAGTAACGATGATCAGAAAAGTGTTGATGTGAATATAAAACTAGAGAACGTTGAGGTTACGGTAGATATATATGAAATTAATAAGGCAAGAACGAATCAGAGAACAGTTAATGAACTGGTGGATGTTAAAAAAGAATTAGATTATATGATTACGGACAGTGATTTTGTTACGATGACGGCTGAAATCGAAGATAAACATGCGAAGACGACAAATAAAGATCATGGCGGGACACCTACTTATAAAGAACATGATTCAATAGATAATATAGTGCTTAAGGATGCGAATATCGATCAGGAAGTAATTGATGATTCTGTGATTGATCGGAAAGATGTTAAGGTTTCTATGAGTGATCGAATAAAAAATAACGATTACGATTCAATGTCTGATCGGAAAGAAATTGGTGATACTAACATTGATCAAAAAGAAATTGACAGTGCTAAAATTAACCGTAAAGAATTTGATGAACTACAAGAAGTTGATGATGCTATAATTGGACGGAAAGAAATAGATGACGATACAATTGACAGGAAAGAAGTGGTTGAAGCCATGATTGATCGAGAAGAAACTGACGATGCTATTATTGATCGCCAAGAAATTGATGTCGCTATGGTTGATGGAAATGAAGTTGATGATGCTATGATTGGTCGCAAAGATGTTGATGACTCTAAAATTGATCTAAAAGAAGTTGGTGATGATATGATTGATCGGGAACAAGTTTATGATGCTACCGACGACATGTTTGATCGAAAATCAATTGATGACTCAATGATTGATCAGAAAGATGTCTGCAATGTCATTATTGGTCGCGTCATGACAGTTACAAAGGAAGTACATGATGCAATGCCTGATCGAATAGAAATTAATGAGGAAATGGGAGATCAATGTTTACAAAACATGGAAGATGATGATCTAGAAAACAGAGTATTGAGTTCGGATATAAATGAACATCAGAATTTTGAAAACAGTTCACCCGTGGAAGAAAATATTCAAATGGAGACTGAAATAACTGACCCTGTATAATGTGAACTATAAAACAAATCATGCATGAATTTAAAAAAATCTTGTTGATTCCTTGCTGGCATTGGAAAAAAAAGCTATAGTGTTTCCAAATTCTAATGTATTTAAAAATTTGAATTCAGAATGGTAAAGTAGCATTTTCTACTGAAAATATAGGCTATTTGCTGGTCGATATGAGGTTCCTCTTTATATGTATTTTTACTCCCAGTAAACCCATTATCGTTAAAACGAGTTGGGTGTAGTTGTATGAATAACGAAACTAGTGGAATTTTTTTCTTCAACAGAACCGCTACAGGACAGTTTTGTATCTACTGTACTATGTGCTGTAAATAATGTGAATATTCTTTTTTATTATTTCTTAGTTCTAATTGTACTAAAAAAAAAAAGCTATTTAGCTTTTAAATACAAAAAAGGTTGTACAAACAAAAGTTGTTTCATTTTGATTGCTTTGTCATCATGCATATAAATGGTTTTGTATTTCTTTTTTACCACCATTGGTAAGTGATATGGTATTTGGGAATATGGAAAGTGGGCTGACCCAAAAGGCACTGGCTGTTTTTCATCACAGTTGTTGTGACTTAGGTGGTGAGCAGTAACACTTTAATTAGATTAATATTCCTACAGGAATCAATCGTTGACAGAAATACATTTCAAAAATGGAGATTTTGAAGTAATGATATATCAATTTAACTTGCCTTTCCTAATGCAGAAGTCTGTATTTTTCTATATGAGCCTTTTTAAAAAATAAAAGATTCATTGAAATTTTAAAACAATTTATTATAATATAATAACAATAATACCGTGAGTTTAGTGACACAAGTCATTGTGCTGAGTGCTCGAAACAGCCATCTCACAACATGGATAACGCATTTATATCATTTTAATAAAATAAATCGACTTTGGACAATAAGATAAAATAATAATTGAAATTTCAATTTTTAAAGTGGTTATTTCACAGCCTTCGGCTCAAAGTTACATAATTGCTACCTACACATGATAGATTTAAAATGTGAAATAAGTGCCTCTTCACACAAGCGACACCGCAATAGAGACATTTAATCCAGAACTAATGGCGCCACTGACGTCTATATCCGTATAGATAGCCAATAGGAGACGCGGTAAAAGCAATATGGCGGTTTCGGTGCAAACATGTTGTGCCATTAGTTCTTCGATAAAATCTCGCAAATACACGTTTCTGTTCACACGAGGTCGCTTTCGCAGCACATACATGTATCTACATTCAAAATGGCATCTGACTGGTAGTGTTAGATAAAAAGAAGTAATAAGTGACTTCTTCAAACGCTATTGTAGTAGGTTTCATATTAAAATAGATTTGGAGCAATCAATGCGGTTCTTATAAGTTCATAGCTGCAACAAAACCTGCGACTGCAACACTGGTGGCTTTTGTCTATAAAAAATTCCCCTTTAGATACGCACGGCTACAGGTCAAGTTGTACATTTCCAGTATAAGCTGATCTCGCATTGAATGTACTCCCACATGGTGCTAGTTCAGCTTATACTGGAAATGTATAGCTTGACCTGTAAATATCCCATGTATGTTGTTTAAGAGAACATAAAGAGAAGGAATATACTAGAGTTTTTGAGTTGAATAGATAGGATAATATTGGTAGCCGAAAATGCATTTTTTTAATTTTCAGCGATTTGTAGCGGCCACATATTCGCATCGTGTGAACAGTTTCTTAGGTGTTATTTTACATCACATTCTAAGCGCTAGTGACATATTTAATTGGTGGAATGATTTGATGTCATAAATACTTTAAGGTTCTTGATTCACAGGCTACGGTGTGATTTGTGATATACGTTTTAGTAGATCACTCTTTATTCTGTGGTCAAAAATTTATACATGTTCGGAGAAAGCGGTATTCACAAAAACAGTCTCGTTTCATGTAAAATTATTCATCATCATAAAACAAAATGCAAAGAAAGTTTTAATGATTTTATTCAGCATAATGAATCATTGCACATGAGTATGTCGGGTGGGCGTGGTTTGTCCAATTTTATGTTCAAGATCAATTGCATATTTTAAAGAATTAAGAATCACATTCACTGAAATCGATACGGGGATCATGTTTGCCGCCATTTTGTTTTTCATGTCGAAATCTATTGCTAGTTCATTTTATGAAATAATGTAATTTATTTGATCAAATGTACATTGGAATAATGTAATAGAACTAGGCAGTCAGTTATTGGCCAACTCGACTTTATTCCATACCAATATTTTTTAAAAAGTAAATTGTCTTCTAAAATTGAAATCGCTTACCCCTCTTTTCAACCACATCGTAGCCTTGTGAAACTAAATTTACTAACCCCGCTTAATTCCTGTTCATCTCGTTCAGAATACGCAAGATGTAAATGAACAGGTTAATGATGTCCATGTATAAGTTGATGGTGGCGAGGATGTACTCTTCCGGAGAGAGTACCGTCATCATCTGTTGCGTGTCGAAGATGAGGAAGAGGCTGAAGAAGACTGCGCCCACCAGAGAGAGGGCCACCTCGAACGCTGAGCTCTGAATGAAGATCTGGAGGAAGCCACCGATGATCAGGACGCAGAGGCCGGCCACCAGGCTAAAATAAAATGGTAGTATTGAGTTACCGTAACTTCACGAAGTAAATTCACACACACGACGGTCAGGACTTAAGCTTTGACTTACTCGCCTATATCAAATGAAGGATAAGTCACTTATATTAAGAGTGTATCCAACTCGGCTGGGCAGCGTTCGGAAAGTTACGGCATATCTTCTCGTCCACAATACCTCAGCGTCTAAAGACAAAAGTCTTTAATCAGTGCGTGTTGCCAGTGATGATATACGGAACCGAAACGTGGTCCTTTACTGTGGGCCGAATAAACAAGCTCAATCACTCAGCGAACAATGGAACGAGCTATGCTCGGAATTTCTCTACGTGATAAGGTCGGGAATGAGGAAATCCGTAGACGAACGAAGGTCACCGACATAGCTCGACGAGTCAGTGAGCTGAAGTGGCAATGGGCAGGCCACATCGCTCGAAGAACCGATAACCGATGGGGAGTAAAGGCGACCACGTACCGGGAAACGTCTACCAGGCGGTCCCCCTACTAGATGGACCGACGACCTGGTTAGAGTCGCAGGCTGGATGCAGGTGGCTCGGGACCGGTCGATGTGGCGTGCCATGAGGGAGGCCTATGTCCAGCAGTGGACGTTTCCCGGCTGATGATGATGATTAAGAGTGTAAGCACCACGGCGAAGGTGAGAGTCAGCGCTTGCAGCACCACAGCGGTGTTGTAGTAAGACAATGTGACGGTAAGGACTGAGGACTCAAGATGTTAGCTTTGGCTCACTTACCCATATCCAATGAAGGAGAAGTCTCTCTTAGTGTTGAGGGTGTAGAGGGTGAGAGACAGCACCACGGCGAAGGTGCGAGTCAGCGCTTGCAGCACCACAGCGGTGTTGTAGTAAGACAATGTGACGGTAAGGACTGAGGACTCAAGATGTCAGCTTTGGCTCACTTACCCATATCCAATGAAGGAGAAGTCTCTCTTATTGTTGAGGGTGTAGAGGGTGAGAGACAGCACCACGGCGAAGATGAGAGTCAGCGCTTGCAGCACCACAGCGGTGTTGTAGTAAGACAATGTGACGGTAAGGACTGAGGACTCAAGATGTCAGCTTTGGCTCACTTACCCATATCCAATGAAGGAGAAGTCTCTCTAAGTGTTGAGGGTGTAGAGGGTGAGAGACAGCACCACGGCGAAGGTGAGAGTCAGCGCTTGCAGCACCACAGCGGTGTTGTAGTAAGACAATGTGACGGTAAGGACTGAGGACTCAAGATGTTAGCTTTGGCTCACTTACCCATATCCAATGAAGGAGAAGTCTCTCTTAGTGTTGAGGGTGTAGAGGGTGAGAGACAGCACTACGGCGAAGGTGAGAGTCAGCGCTTGCAGCACCACAGCGGTGTTGTAGTAAGACAATGTGACGGTAAGGACTGAGGACTCAAGATGTTAGCTTTGGCTCACGTACCCATATCCAATGAAGGAGAAGTCTCTCTTAGTGTTGAGGGTGTAGAGGGTGAGAGACAGCACCACGGCGAAGGTGAGAGTCAGCGCTTGCAGCACCACAGCGGTGTTGTAGTACGATACTATTACTCCAACTGTGTATGCTTGGACTACAGTCTGGAATATACATAACAAAATGGCAGATTAGATTCATATACGTAAATTCATACCATTTTTGATGCTGGGCACAGATATACCTTTAAGTACCTATATCTTTAAGTGCAATGCCAAAGTATAAAAATTATATGGGTGTGTTCTAGACTTATAAACAGTTTATTATTCTGAACAATTAACATTTAAAAAAATTGGCTTTATAAGTCCCACAGTCGGCCTATGGCTCTTTTTCGGAACCTGTTTTTTTACAATGTTAGGTCAGCTATTTCGGAACTCTTTACTTAGACTTGACACATCTTTTGGGGCCTATAGTTTTTTATTACCAGTATCTGGCACCCATCACCCTATTATACATGGGAAAATAGGTTTCTTATATCTATTTCACGCCAGTGGCAGAACTTATCACGATGAAGAATTCGGCAAGGATGGAGGGGCAAGGGCTAGTTTTTATCCCAGTAATATGGGACAATTTTTGAAATCCACACAAAAGTCGCGGGCAAAAGTTAGTCTGTGATAAAATACTGGCGCACATTTTATGTATCAGCGGGCATAGTAAGATTGATGTATGTATTTAATATTTAAACATTACACATCTGAGTGATTTGACATATACGCTACGCTTGCAGGTAAGTATGACTTTGAAAAAAAAAATAGCGGAGCCAATAATTGAAAGTAACAGCATATATATATATAAGGAAAATTGAGGAAGAGGAAAATTTATCAAGAATTTTATTGTACTCACAAATGCAGCCAACAGGTAGAGGTTTGCGGGGGAGTCCCGGCGCTTGGCGATGAGCGCGATCAAGGTCACGAAGCTCAGGATAAAGGCGACTATCACCATCCATTCACTGTAATTATAGAATTATCACTTAATTTTTTATTTTATTTATATGTTTTTGGAAAACTTACCTGCTATTCACAGCAGGTAAGTTTCCCTTCTTAATCACAGGATTCTTCTGCCCCAAGGTTGCCAAAAAGAGATTTAGCGATAAGACCGCCTTAATTGTACCTGTTATGTTCTTTTCTGTTTTGTGTGTGTGTGTGTGTGCAATAAAGTCTAATTGAATTGAACTGCTAATAACAAAATAGGAATTACAAACTAACTTAAAACTATTCCTAATTACAAGTTTCTACCTAAGGCATATTACTTTATATGTTACCTTTGTATGTATTTCTTCTTGATGCCTTTGAAATTGAAATAATATCTTTAACACTAACAAACAGACTTATAAATAATATAATAGCTATAGTCATTCTTTTCTCCTTTTCTGAAAAATGCATGTTCACATACAGGGAACACTTCGCCAAAATAATCCAATGGTATGGATATGATCTCGACAGCTTGCTTGCTGAATTGCTAACATTCAGTGGAACGACAACGATGATTTGTTTCGAGATATATTCTTTAATATTCTAAGTGGGCAGGTGAAAGCCATATGACAGTAATAACCGGTTATTTGTTCCAAATTATCAAGCTACAATTTTTAAATACATTTTTGTTGTAAATCGTAATAAGTTGCAAAATGTTAATTGTAATCGGCCATAATTCACATTAGAGTTTTATTTATAAGCGCCACAATGGCATGGCTCTTACTGGAGAATAGTGATCGCTGCTCCTTTCATGACATTAAGCTATAAACCTGGAAGTCGTGTTGAGGCTAGAGGATATAAGAGTCTAACAATACATTTGGTATAATTGCATACATTTTGCATAGGTATATTTTCATTTAGATTATATTAGATACTTTGAAAATGAATCTAGCAGTAAGTCTCCTAGCTTTTTCATAATGATTTGTAAGGGACACTTATAGCACTGTATTTTTCCAGTAGAAAAAAAAAGAGAAGACATCACTAAACGAACACTTACTTCTTATGTATGAACCCCTGTACAGGTTCCACAAGTAGGAACACTCCAGCAATTGCCACCGTTGCCAGCAGCTGGATAGACAGCAAGCCGTAAACTTTACGGATGAAGCCCAGTCGGATGGACTTGTCAGCATTCATCACGTTGTTACGGTAGGAGAAATCATCCTGAAAATTTAATTAAATTCTTTGACTGTGTTTTTCTTGTAGTTGATAGAATAATAAACCAAGGATTCATTAGTAATTATTTTAAAAGAAGCATATATGTAACTAGCGATTTTCTCATTGTAATTCTAGACAACGTTTTTATTAGTCTTAAATATAATAATAATCTTAAATAACTAAAGACTACTGTGATACTAACTGTGATAAAGCAAACTATTTCTATATATTCGTATTCGTTATTTTCTACTATACATACACATATAGGACTTTTTTATAGGGAAGAGTGATGACAGTGAGGGGTGCAGGATAGCAGCTCTCCTCTCTAATCTCTCCTCTAGAAAACTTATAGTTTAGGATCTATGAAAGTTTTATAAAACCATAATCTCCTTTTTTCTGACACTTCCACACATAATAATATGCATGTTAAATAGTGTCAAGTAAACCCCAACAACCCCCGTACTAACTAATAGTAGGTATTGAGAACATAGTCCTAAATCTACAGTTGCAAAAATAATAAATAACTTGCTGCAATCTTGACGTAATATTATAAATAAGGCATTTTATATAACCTAGATCAGTTTTTTGATACTACATAATATGTATGTAATGGCAATGCTTTATTATTAATGTGATGAGTGCCTCATACATATTTACCTAATTTTTACCAGTGTTATGTAAATATAATTGTAAATTAGATTAAGGTAAGGATTATTTCTATTTCAGGACTGCCTCCTAAAGGGTGTCTGTCACATGATTTTTGTTTAAATAGCATACAGGTATTATTATTTTACATGACTATAACGAAATAAATATGAACAGCCAATCCCAAAATTAGGATAATAATAAGTCTTCATTTCAGGCCCTACTCTAGGTCATTTGAATCTTTAGGCATAACAACATTAAATCATAAAAATAACTCTTTCACACATATAAAATCAAACTACTCTAACTACTTTATTTATATTTCATATTATAGTAGCAATAAACAGCGAAAACAAGTTTCTCGAACAATCGCCATATCTTTAAACACAAAACATATGTTGCTGACAGCTAAAAGATGACTTACGAAAATAAATATTGTAGAAACAATACTGATATCTATACGGCATTCTTTAAAATGTAATCTTATCTAAACTGGAAACCAATGGTTTTAATGACATCGCAAGGTAGTAGTAGTACTTATTGCAACATTTTAGCACACATTTTGGAGAAAGGTTTTGTAGTTATTGCCACATAGATGCATTTTAATTAGTTATTACTTATTACATTCCGTTTTCATTTATTGTAAAGGCTGCCATCGATGTCTTTATTATGATAATATCAGACGATTCTATTATTTTGAAGGCCAAGCTGTGAATCATTTCTCCATTCACCAATAGTTTCATGTGATCTACAGAAAAACAATATCTTACCTCTATAGATTCTTTACCGCCCATTTCAACGTCTTCTTGGGCATACATTAACGGTATCGAAGCCATTTTTGTTGATTTTTACTGTAACTTGCCTGAGATAGAGAAAACTATGCGAAATTTATGTAAATAAAACAAAATTTTCAATATGTTCGCGTTTTCTAGTGAAATGAGGTTCGTTATTGTATTAAATGACACTGACAGTGACAGATTGAATGACTTGCCTGAATGAAAAAAACAATGCTAAATCATTGCCAGTTTAAAATACCTATACAAAAAATATAAAGCAACACCAAGCTTTTTATAAAATAAATACCGAAAATTAGACATTCGTATTCATCAAGGGTGATCAAGGTAATATGTATAAGTAAATAGTGTAAGATACCTTTCACGTCGTGCAATCTATGATATAACCAAAGAATATTTTTAATGATGCTTGTTTGCTAATAGCCTAGATAGACGAACCATCCCATCCCATTACACAGAGGTAGCGAGGCGCGATATCGATTCATGGAGCACATTATTTTTACTGCTCGTAAAACTTTAGTGTCATCGCCAGCCGCTGAAAGGTCGGCAGGTAATTACCGCGTTTATAGTTACTGGATGCATTAAGAACGGGAGCGAACGGGCTGGTTGGGTACTTTGGGTGGCCAGCACAAAAATAAAACTAGAAATCATTATTTATTTATATCCTGCATGGCTGCAGCAGCAGTTAAAGTCGCTAAATATATGTATGTTGTTACTTTAGAACAGTGGTTTTTAACAAACGGTTTCGCACTTAGCCTGGCAAGTGTCGCTAACGCCAAAAGATAGAAGCATGCTCGCTCACCCAGAGGCCTCAAGTTTAATGATGATGAGACAGATGCTGGCTATGTAATTCATTCATTGCTGGAACACAACATTGCAGTGCTGCTCGCATTACTATTTGGCAGCGGATTTACAGTAGCTAGCTAGTCGGTTATATAAATGTGCCCTACCACAAAACTGAATTGACGCCTCTATTTTGAGTCTACAAACATTTTCAGGGTTTCGCACCTTGAAACGAAAAAAGGAACATTTTTCTCAGGAACGCGTACAGATATCATGTTGAAACTAATACCAAATACAACTGTGGATCTGTAAAAAACCCCAATTTATAAATTAACGCAATAAAAATATACCCCGTTTATGCCGCATATTTTGACGGTCACTGGAGCAGACCAGTTCTCGAGTGGAGACCACGCCTAGGCAAACGTAGTGTAGGACGTCCCCCGGCGAAGTAGAAAGACGACTTACTAGGGTAGCCGGATGTGAATGGATGCAGAGAGCAGAGGACCGAATCGTCTGGCGCACTCTGGGAGGGGCCTATGTCCAGCAGTGGACTGCCGCAGGCTGCACATGATGATGATGATTTTGAAGGTTTCCCTCGCGAGCGCAAGGAATCTAAATTTATATATTTAGGGTACCTACTTCCGATTGACCTAGAACCACGAAATTAGTCAAGCCAATTAAAAAAAATATATCTTTTTAAATAGCTTTTTTACGTGTCTATCGAACTTACATTCTCGTTAGAGAATTTTTTCGGAGGCTTTTAAAATGTATTCATAATTATTTAAATGTTACTTTGTACAATGTCGACCCAGCTAACACGGAGGTTGTAAAGCAGTGTTGTAATTAGTAAGTCACGTTGATAGCAATCCATTATAAAATGTAATACTTACTCGGCCGCCGCGCGCCGACCACGGAGAACCGTAAATTTGGTTCAGCAAATTGGGCATTCTGAGATTGGTACAAGGTATGAAATCAAAAATATGTTATTTCATAAGTTAATTCCTTAAGATATTGACTAGTAAAGCTGGCATATATGAACTGCTTATAGTGAAAGTGAAAAATTATTTTAGAAATAAGCCTGATTCAGCCTATTACTTCTGAAATCATGTCGCTTGTAGATGTTTTTGTGTATATAAACTACATTGGCGTGAAATGCAAAATGTCTGTGTAAGACAAAATGGCTGCCTAAAACAAGATGTCTGCATAAGACTAAAATGGAGACATAAGACAAAATGGTGTCATAACACAAAATGGAGGCGTAAGACAAAATGGTTACGTGTCAAGCTGTAATTTAAATCAGAATTTTACATCCGTAGATTGGACATTCGCTTATGTCTCAGACTCACAGTCGTAGGTTAGAGAGGGACCCGCGGGGCCATTGTCGCGGACTCGACGCCTCCTCAAGAAATTTAATTAGAATACCCACGAAAATTCCCCCATAAAGACGCTTCAGATAAAAGTGTAGGCGCTCGAAAACGACGATTGCTGAGGTCTATTCTAGTGTCCCGATTTTTTTCGAACCCATATTTACGAACGGTTACTGAATGTTCGTTAAAGTCAAGACTGTCTTCTACAGTAAATAGATGTCACGGGTCAAAGTCGCGGTCAAAAAGCTATTATGAATTAATTGGGTACTTAACACCCAATTAGTTTAGGGTTGAATTGTATTTTATACCATAACGGACATTAAAGCCCCCAATATAAAAATAAGTAATAATTTTAATTTTTTATTTGAATTTTTCAAGATATTAATGTCTCGAAATTTAGTTCCTCGAATAGTAAAATTATTATTAGATTTCGTTTTTTCATTAAATTTTGAACGTTTTTTTATAAGGGTATAAAGCACATAAAAAATTATTTTACGAGATAACTCAAAATATCGAACAAGCTTCATACATTTAACGCTCCAATATAGTAATGTGACGCCACAAAAATAGATTTATATGGAGCGTTTTAGCACCGCGTGACTAGAATCACTTTTCGATGAGTTGTGCTAAAAAAACTATTAGTCGTATCGAAAAAAAATTGATAAGCTAAAATTATATGTATCTTTTTACGTGGACTATCGGATATAGACAATTTTTTTATCAATTACCCAATTATGATCTACTGTCTCTTTCTTTATTGCCGCTGAATCTGTCTGGATGAAAGTTGGCACGGCAGTGGTCGGAACCTCGTAATTAAAATACAATCCCAAATCCTGAATGACCTATATAAAACCTTTTATATAATAAAACCATATTAAAATTTAACTATGGTTTGATTTGACTTTGAAATCGATTATTCGTATTTTCGATTATATGAAGTACCCCTGGTTTTAATTGATTCCGATAATCGAGATTCTACTGTAGGTAGATATAATTATAATATAATATGGTATTAATGTTCGTTGGAACGTAACATCACCACTCAAAGTTATCAGAAAGCAACAACATTTTATTATGTCTGTAACCGCCGATGGAAGATGGTAAGATTTCAAGGAAAAGCAACAACCATATTCTAACGACCTAAGAATAGTCCCCTTAGCGGCGAGCGAGCAATCCCAGCGATATTTATCAGTAATTGAAAATGTTCCAATCCATCGCACTCGCTTTTAAATAAAACCTTACCTAAATCTTACCTTCCTAATGACATTTCAATAATGGAGCTTTCGAGAATAAGTAATTTTAAAAGTAGACTCTTTCTATTTCAATTTAAAGACTATATAATTCAAACCGGAAACCCGGAAGTACTGAACTGCGTATCTTGAGCTTCATCTTACTACTGTACTATCTATCTACTACTGTATTATCCCCTATGTATTTGTATTCCTAAAAAACTAGCAGAAGAGCGGGGCCTCCTAATACAAGTTTTTTTTAACTTAAAAGGAGTGTCCCAAAAACTTTAATTTAATGTAAATGTGAAAGGAAATAAATATTTTTTCATTTTCATTTTCATTTTATAAATATGAAGATTTTACCGATAATTATTACGGACGTATGATGATGGATACAAACTATCGAACATGTGGGATCCAGTGATTGGTATCTGTAAGGACAATGTAAGAATAAGTCATCACGAGTGTTATATCGAAGTGAATTTATAGTGAATGTTTAGTGCTTTACAATGTCGGTATAAAATGCGTATGACCATGAAGCTAAAAACATTTAACTATGCTGCTCACCCGTGCGTAGAATTTCACATACTTTTTTCATTTTACATACTTTTTTCCCGGTAACATACTCGCAGTTTTCTTCGCGCACATCTTGTAATTCACGCCACACAACCGAAGCAATAGTTAAGTAGAAGTCTAATCGCATGGGGATATCCATATTGTACGAACTAGCGGGACAGACATTAAACTTATTAGTATGTTGTCTTAATGAGGTAGCGATGCGCAAAGCATAATATGAGTTGTATGCCGCAATGCGTCCGGAGTTGCATCCAGCGAGCGCTGCGGAAATTAATAACTGGTTCAAACTGGTTCGCTAATGCTTTTATTGCACACTTTGTACAATTTTGTTCTATGATTCTAGCTTCTCTGCGGAAGCGAACTAGTGCCAATTAGAAGTGACGTTTGGGATAATTTCAAAATTCAAATGTACTTTTTTTTAAAAAATAATTGCTTTAACCAGTTGTTATCTAGCCAATGACGAGTAAAATTAGGTGAACAAATTTTGAGGTTATAAACTATGCCGAAGCCATTTCTTCAGCTTTCTCAATAAAATGTATAATGTGCACATTTAATCGCTTAATTTGAATTCTTGACGAAAACTTCAAAGGCCAGCCTTGGTTTCAACATTATTCGAAAGAATCCATATGCCGAATGTACTCGACATGATAAACTCCTCGGATCGCGTCGAAACCCTCGCAATTTTGCGTAATTGATACTATAACACCGTCCATGACACTTATTGTACTATATCACACCATTATAACACAAAAAACACACATAACAGTATTATTATTCAATTAACAAAATTGCAATGAACCACCATTTTTCGAGATCGCGCCAAGAATCCCAAATGTACTTATACACTAGCTTTATAAATTACAAAGTATTATAAGAATAACGTTTATTTATACCAGTGTACAATAATTTTTCCTAAATCTAATTGGGCTAAAATATTTGATCTACTATTCTAAAGCGTCTGCAGCTAAACTAAGTTTAAAAACTTGTATTTTAGCATACAGTGCCTCACCCCTTAGAAAAGTAGACGGAACGTCTAGCTGCGAGTACTAAATGTATCAATTTACATGCAATAAGCAAAACCACTTATTCTAACTTAACACTGTGGAAGTGAGTCCTCTCTGTGTGTAAGGTGGAACTGTGAGTGTGTGGTGTGAGAGGGTGTGTAAAGGTTTTAATTGATTATGTTAAACACAAGGTAAGAGGTACTTTTTAAAGAAAAGTGGAAGCTTTATTGTATTGCTATTGTACTCGTAGTTCCCGCGATAACCAGGTGTGAAAGATGTACTGTACACCGTTCAGTAATTTTGCCTCGCTTCCCCGCTTATAATAACACGTAAGGGTGAAAGGGTAAGTGTACGAGCCAACGTACAAAACTGCATCGACAGCTGTCCGGCATTAGCATGCGCCGGCGCATGCTAATGCCGGACAGCTGTCGATGCAGTTTTGTACGTTGGCTCGTACAGTTTTATTTATTACGCAGTAGTAAGTAGGTTGTACGTAAGTATATAACGTACGTTTGAGTTATTTTGTTAGTGTAAATTAGTATATTATGTTAATGTATTAGTAGTATATACTAGTAGGTTGTAACATGTATTTCATATTTAAATAAATCAGAATCGAAGTTCGATTTTATCCCAAATATTTATAATTTTAATTGTTCTTGTGATTCTTAAAATAAAAGTACTGTATCTATTGAAATTGCAATATACCTACGAATATTATGAACGTTTGTTGCCTGTTGGCACCTCAAGGCAATAACCGATCCTGATGAAATTTGTCATTCAAACAGTCTATGCCATGGAGAGGATATGAGGATAATTTTTATCCCAGTAAAGTGTGCATAGGAAGTCACGGGCAGAAGTTTTCTCAATCTACGTCACAAATGTCTACAAAAGCGCTGGTATTTGAACAGCTTGTTCAACTGTTTATTATGTCAGTTTTAATTATATTCATACCTCAGTTTCTTCTTATGAAAAGAAGGTATATTCAATTTGTTTTGAATACTTATTTCAACGGCGAAGAAAAACCCTGACTAGATTGACAGGAATAAATTCATATTTTTAATCAGAATCCCAAACATCATTGCAAATATCCTAAATTAACATAGAACGAAACACTTTACGAAATTACTCGAATATCAATAAAAGCGTTATATATTCTAACGCTTTTCGATTAGTTATGTTAAAAAACTGGCCAGGTGCGAGTCGGACTCACGCACGCAGGGTTCCGTACCATTATTTTATAAAAACGAGCAAAAATCATGTTTTTGTATGGGAGCCCCCTTCAATATTTGTTTTATTCTGGTTCATAGTATTTGTTGTTATAGCGACAACAGAAATACATCATCTGTGAAAATTTCAACTCTCTATCACGGTTCATGAGATACAGCCTGGTGACAAACGGATGGACGGACAGCGAAGTCTCAGTAATAGGGTCCCGTTTTTGCCCTTTGGGTACGGAACCCTAAAAAGTATTTACAAAATTTGAACAAAACACAGAGCAGAACAGAAACATAAATTGCGTACAATTAAAAAATTTACAGGACTGTTTCTCCATTATCGGTCGAATGTCATAATTATCAACTTTCATCATCGTCATATCACACACAACGTTCATCAATCATCACCTTGCTTCTAACATTTAGTTACACGCGCCATTCATTAGTTCAACGATTGATAAAGTGGGGGCTGTCCATCATTACGTTTTCCGGTGTGTGATCTTCCGCTTTATGGCCCGTATTTCCCAGCGGTAGCTGGAGTCGTATCCAGATTATATTGCTTATAAGTGTATAGTGATTCTAGAAGCTTAGACCGCATATTGATCCGTCTATGGGAGAGAGGAGTTGGTTAAGTTTTATGACAGCGCATTCCATATTTAAACTGGAATCTGTACTCGCGAGGAGATACGATATGTGGCTATTAGTTAAATATTTATGTTTATTTACAATTTCTGTATTATAAGAGTATTACTGTGCTGTGACGTCACAAAACAGCCATGATTCCTGACGTCAATCGATGACATACTCGAAAAAGTTGGTTGAAGTGACTAAAATTTTAATTAATTCATTCCAAAAACAGAAATGCACCGATGTACTGGACATTATATTTTACTTATAGTTAATGTTGTATTCAAGGTTTTTTGTTTGATTTCAACTATAAAATTAAATGTAGATTATTCTCGAAGACGTTAAGCTGTTTTAAATAATATCCGACCTTTTCACACGCTGAATTAAATGATTACCGAATTTCTAATACCGAAAATTAACGGACCAAACAGTAATATGAGTGAAAATGGCCAAAATCTAAGGTAACACAGTTATTTTAAGGATTTTATTTACTTTTATTTAATAATGGTCGCCTTACACAAAACGCTTTCTGTGACTGTTCTGCAAAATGACTTAACGTGGGTAGCAATACAGCTAGATATTGTACCCTGTTTAGTAAAACAGCTAGATAGAAACTGCGACATATAGACGCAATACTAAGCAAGGAACCACACGGTATATTGTGTGTAAATATGTGTTGTAGAGGCATGGTAACAGGCCGACGTCGAGGATACGCACAGCGGGCTCGGCTGTTTGCTGACCTTGATATCAAACGGCAGCAGGTAGTACGGTTTGTACAATGACCACTTAGCGGACACAGGATAGAAAACAAGACCGTGTGTAGTATGTCATAGATAGATTATATGAATCAGAATCGAAATTTCCTTTCTTAGATTGAATTGACAAACGACAAAATTTATATACAAACGATAAAAATCATTACCATTGGCTTTTCGGTGAAGGAAAACATCGTGAGGAATATTGCACACCCCTGAGAACAAATTTGACGGTGTGTGTGATGTCTACCAATCCGCACTGGGCCAGCCTGAGTCCTTGCAGTGTTGATGGTGATGACAGAATGAGATAAATATACGAGTATATTCTCTGTTGCAAATTATGTGTCAAAAACGAATGGCATAATTTGGGTTAATACTTTTCACGAAAAAGCTATTCTTTAGTACATATTACATTTAGTTAACCTTCATTACAATTAACAAACATTTTAGTTGTCAAAAACCGGGGCACTGGATTAAAAAGACGTGCAAATTATTCACAAGATGCCGTCATCAAAAAGACAAGTATTTTAAGAAATATATCTAAAGGTACTAGTTCCACAGATTATATACCTTTGAATAACAGTAAAAGTTCAAGACATCTGTTAGCGAATGTATGAAATTATTAATGTGATATAGTTAAATCAGTTCTGGATTTTTATTATTTGTTGTTACAGTGGCAACAAAAATACATATTCTGTGAAAATATCAACTTTCTGCCCATTACGGATCATGAGATACAGCCCGCTGACAGACAAACAGTCATACGGACAGACAGACGGATAGCGGCGGCTTAGTAATAGGGTACCGTTGGTTACCTTTTGGGTCTTCCTTAGTCGTACACTACTGTTGGAGTGCCGGTGGTTGCGGATCGTCTGCTATGTTGGTATCTCCATCTCTCTCTATTTGTGGCATTCAGTAAGGGAGCACTGCGTGGACGTATTAGTAAGATCTGCCCATCGGCCGCGAGAACATTGACCTTCTACTCGTCCTTGTACCATGTTTTGGGTATGGAGCCCTAAAGAGGGTTACTGGCAATGAGTTGTCAAATGGTAACAACTGTGTGAGAGTGAAGTGCCTGGATTTAGTCTGTGGTGTACCGCACAGTCACTAGGCGAGCACGCGTTTTCCTAACCTTTTAAAAATATATCCAATCTCTAACATTCACGTAGATTTCCAAGGACGCTGTCTTATTTTTTCAAATCTGTTTTTACTGTATTTAACATTTTGTTGTGCATAACATAATAGGAACACCAAAATAGAACCATTGTATATCCGTAACGTATATCTAAATGTAAAATTTCTTCCAGAATAGTTCAGTTGTTTATGCGTGATTGAGTGAGAAGCATCAAAAAAATTGAACCCACGTGGGACGCCAAGCAGATGTGAAATAACGAAACAATTTTGTAATTAAAATAGTTAGAAAAGGATGGTTTATTAAAGGAAATACATACGTATTATGGAATAATAGTAAAAATTGCATAATAAAAAACAAAACACTCAGATTTTTGTAATAAAAAAATGTTATTCCCTTTATAAGTAATAATTAGTTAATACCTATAAAAATAATTTTTGTTGAAATGTAATATTTTCCAACCTTTGTGCGTTGCCACGCGAACTCTCAGCTGCGGCATGTTTTATGTCGAAATTCAAACATCAAAATTTAGTAGGAAATACATCAGTCAGATAGTATTATTCAGCAAACAATTTCTAAATTAAAATAATACGATTGTTTATAATCGCATTCTCATGATCGTAATGCTCTTCTCATGAATTGGAAACTTTACGGGGATATATTCATTTTAGAATGTTTCTTTGTCGGTTCATTTTACTGAAGTTTATTGAAGTTTTGTGTTGAGACCTTCCATCGGCACCGTTAGAGCACATGACACTGTGTCTCCGAGTTTAGTCAAATACTACGGAAAGCTAAATCAATATTGGGTAAGTAGTTAGATGAAAAAAAATGTTTTTGGGGATCTTGTACTATACACCAACATGAAGTACTTCATGTATACCAACAACCACGAGAGTTGCTATGCTGAAATATCCATAGCTGCAGTAAATTCAATGATTCAAACAGAGTTTCTTTTTTAAATGTTGATACTTCCCTTTGATAACTCCACCCGTTCAATTTGTTATACGAAACAACAAGACAACATAGGGGCTGCAACTATGCATTACTTTAACCCAATAGCCTTAAATCCAAAATCTATAACGCTCGAGTACCTACTACATGCGTAGCAAATTCATTTAGTGTACACCTTTTGCTATCTCGTCAGTTTTACCTATACGCCCACTTCAAACAACATTGCTGGTTTTGTTTAAAGGTAGCGATACATCCCGGGACTGGAAGGGTGGTGGATGATAAATATATGTAGATGTTAGAGGGAGTGGTGTACGTGCGTATAGCGGAGTAGGTCCAAAGATCGGGTCCACAATGCACGTTGTTTATCCGCTAGGGCGTGGGGAACGGGCGCGGCGCGGGGGACGAGGCTCCCGGCCGGGCTCAGTCAGTCAGTCGTCGCCCGTCGTCGGAGCGTCACGCATCGCGAGTGTCTTGTGAATCCACCCCCGACCTTCAAGCCGCGAGAACGAGACATCTATATCAGGTAATAAAAAAATCTGCAACTTAATTCCTCATCGATTTTTTTCTTATCGAGATGTTATATAATATTAATTTAATTATTTTAGTGCAGACGGCGTAGCAGCGTAGCGACGTAGCCTTCTACGAAGCTACGCTGCTGCTACGAATTATGTTTAACCGGAAACAATGCTCGACGGTTCAGAAAATTTAGTTTAGGGTAAACGTGTGATTGTTTTGGAAAAGCAATTTAATTACAATAGGGTAATTGTTTCTCACTGGCATTTATGTAAATAGTGAAATTTGCGATAATTATTTCGATTAACAGTCCAATAACACGAATTCAAATACTCCTAGTCTTCAATTCTTCGGTTTCGGTTTTTACTTACAATGTGAGCTTTAGAAAATTTGAAATACAAAGCCAGTTGGTAACTCTTTTTCTTCTGTCGCATAAAACGAACACAACACTTCTTGGCATAGATACAACCTTTTTTGTTTTTGTCCGTTTCATTCGTTTTTGGCGATATACGATTTAAAATACACACACAAATGGCAATTTAGACACATGTTGTTAATTTAAACAAATTTATGTTCTAGCATAAATACTGTTTTAAAATAAACTCAACATTTGTTTGTACTAGTACCTTTTACCTGGTCGTAAATGATAATAAGGGAGTAAAATAGAAGCATTAAAAGCTGATCAAGGCCGTGTGGTTATGGCTTTATAATATAACACCATGTGTTCTGCACTATGGAAGGAAACAAAATTATTTCGACCGCATAACTAAATTTGTTTAGAAAGGTTTTTGACTTTGAAACTTAAGTGATGACAGGGGAATGGTATTTTAAAACTGTTTCCATCACAAATAGAAAGTTACGGTGCAAAATATACTTGAAAACTGTTTAAGAATGTAAAAATATAGCTTTTTCTTTAAACCTTGACTTTGCGGACTGGACTTTAAAATTTCGTGTCCTTCATGAAAAATGATTTTTATAATTGGCTTACTTGAGAAATCTGGAGAGTTTTCATATCTCATTGTGTAACAGATGAACTAGAGAGAGCGTTATAGTAATAAGGATTCTGTTTTAACAAGAACCTATTCTGTTAACAAAAGTTACCTCTGTTAATCTGATCGATAAAAAACCTAGATTTCTATGAAGCCCCTTGCTAGTAAGCAGGGAGTACAATGCTGATATATCCATGGTCAAGGTAAATTGCATGGGGTGGACAATTTGTAAGATTGCCAGTGGGTGGACAGTAGCGTCGCTCCATTGCCATGACCTTCATTTATACATAATTTTTTTATTAACTTTCATACATGGATAACTGAGTATTTGCGTCGTATTTCTGTCCTGGCTTACCTTTTCAGGGTGCCAAGTCCAAATGGAAACTAATCCTTGAATTTCACTCCTCCCTCCCATGTTGTATAGCCAGGGGGAAGAGTGGAGCAGCCGTGTTCATAGATTTTTTATTTAGGTTTGCACTTAATGTCTAGCTAGTGCTATTAACACGTCTGTTTGGCGGAAGACATAGCGCACCGCTGGCGTAGATATAGCACATGCTCACTGCTGAATATGAAGATTAGAAAATATACATACATAATACACATACACTTGAAAAACGGAATTCTCCTTCTGGGTTCTGGGCGCAGTTGGGTAATTAAAAGCAGTGATTTCACGGTGAGTGTAAACAGTAGCCGAGGTGAAGAGGTGCAAGGTAGATCAAGACCCAGGGCTGTCCGCCCGCGGTCCGAGCTGTGTCATTTGTTCATTGATTATCGTGAAAGCCTCACTTCAACCTTGTGCGCAGTTCACGAGTTCTTTCTGTGCAATCGCACTACGGCTAGTTATTTTGTGTAATTACCAGGTAATACTAGCAGCTATACAAACGTAGTTTGATCCTGTTGAATTCAATGTTTTTTATAAGCATTCAAATTAAGTGATTTTTATGATCTAATACTTCTATATCGTATGTGTTCTAGAGCGGCAATCACGTACTGGAAAACGGCTTGGCTCGAGACCGTCACAGTGATTTACCTTTGGGGAACTGATGATGATTAAACCTTTAAGATACTTAAGCCTTACTAGGAATATATGAAGTGTGTCAAAGGGAAGGAACATTGAAAAAACCGGCTAAGTGCGAGTCGGACTCGCGCTTCGACGGTTCCGTACGGAATATGAATAGTTACCATACTGAAAATCATAAATAATTGGTAAGGCTACCGCTCAAAAGAAAATCTTAGTCTGATTGAATAACAAACTTAACTTTGCAGTTGAAAAAATATGATCCCATGTAAGAGTACAAGGATTCTAGGCCAATTGACTTTATTCCTTGCGCCCGCAAAGGTAGTCATCAAAATATGCAGCATAAATGGCCATGTCTTTTTATTGCGTTGACGCTAGATCCAAGGGATTGCAGACTTGACATGATTGAATTGAATGATTCAATAAGGGTTCCTTTTTTCGTATGCCGAGGAACTCAAAACACGATAAAATCTAACATTCTCAGTCTAACAGTGGACATGTAGCTGATTATGATGAAGTGAATTTGATACATAGCTCTGGAACTCGCCAAAATTTTCCTTACTATCCGTCACGTGAATGGCATTATGCAATTGTTCTGACATCAGCGAGGGGAGAGGCCGGCCCCCCTTTTCGGTACCCAATGAACATGTGACTGTCGCGATGATGCGATTCATACAGTAACCTACAATAACAGATTACATCGAATGGTACTGGGTCTTTATGAGCAGTGTTGGATGAAAATCAATCCTTTTCAAAATTCAAATTATTATTGCTTTTCACATGATAGGTACAGGTGTTACATACTATATAGAGCAAGATTTGAATAGCTACAAAATATTATTTTAAATTATTTCAAGGTCCCAGCATTTTATATTAAACTTATTCAGACTGTTTTATCACTAAATAATTCATTTATGCTGTGCTATAGTAACATTTTATAATAAGGCATTCTTTCAACTGGTTGATGAAGTGTATTTTCTATGATGTTATACGGAGTTTGGTATTGTATGAAATATATTAAAAAATTTCCTTTTAAAAAATATTTTCTTTTAAAAGACTAATCCTTTTATTGACCTCTTGAACGACCTTAGTTTTTCAATTTCTGCTTCAATTCTGAGATATCTTATTGACATCATTCACACCAAATCAGTTTAATATTTACTAAGCACTACCTGACCTGACTGACGTTGATATGACGTTTTGAGGCAACTTTTCTAAATTTTCTCCTCCTAAAACTAGCCAAATCAGTCGGACTTTTTAGGGGTCTGTATCCGAAGGGTAACCAAAGGGACCCTAAGCATTCACTGTCCGTTTGTCAGTCAGTGGGCTGATGCTTCATGATCCGTATTAGGTAGGAAGTTGAAATTTTCAGAAAATATAACAACAATAATAAAATTATTTAAAAATGAAAGCCCTTTACTAAATATATGTCTATGTCTACGTAGAGAAACGTGTTTGGATTGGGGGGTGAAAGGGGAATTTTACGAGGTTTCACGTGGTTTTATTTCGCATTATTCGACGCAATAAATAATTCGCTAATTTCACACGCTCGGGTATTAGCATTGTGGCCAAGCGGCCAAGACTCAGGATTGTCAATCACAGGTTCCAATCTCGGTCGGATACAAAATTTTTAATTTATTATTTATCCAAATTAGAAAGAAAACTGTACTTTTGGTCAAAACCTGCGAGCTAAGCTCGGTCGCCTAGGTACTATATATTAGAATGGCTTGATACAGGCTACTTTTTTGCTAACCTAACAAGTATTTCCCCTAAAATAATTTTTGAAGTCTACACAGACGAAAAGTGGGCAAATACCAGAAATAAATATTTATTAAAAAATTGGTTGCCTGTAAAGTCGGTATACGGGCGAAAGTTTTACGTGACAACGACTTTGAGTGGTAAAATAATTTTAATGTGAATATTCATTCAGGGACGCGTGCCTTTCACTTTTTATGTCTGTCTCTCTCGCTCTTAGGCGGGCTAACCATGCCCGAGTGGAAGGGACGCGTGCCTCTCACTCGCTCTCATTGTGAGCGCATAACGTGAGCGGAGCGTAACGCAGTTTCTTGAAGTGTCACCCGGCAAACCAATTTATAAGACGTTGTCACGTCAAAATTTTGCGTAAAATACTTTGTAATTATGCCACGACTAACATGTGTACACATGTTTGAATGGAAACGCAATCCCGAAGGCGAAGTTTCACGAGTTCAGTAACAATTCTCTAGTGGTAACTGGCCAACCACTTCCGGTTATACGAGCCTGGGTTAATATGTATCGGAACCTGTAGATTGGATAGTTCTTAGAACCGAGTTTGCGATTAAATTGCAATCGAACTTGTGGAGTCTTGGCTTGGTAGTGAGTGCGCTGCCAATTTGTAGATGAACTAGCGGTGCAACTTGTTGAAACTTGCAATTAGGAATGAATTGCATTGGCAGACTTCTGATATTGACTTGAAATGTTTGGAATGACAAATGTGAGTGTGTGTGTGTGAAATAGCATTTGCTATGGAAAGAGACACTAATAATTACCGCGCAACCATTTGAAAACAAATGCAGTTTTGGATATTCTTCTGAAATAATAATTAACTTAAAAAAGTCTTTGAAAATGTATGATGGGTTTGCACTTGGCCTTCATCTCATCTGATGGTAAGTGACGATAAGGCTGTTGGTAAGCGTGCGCACCCAGAAGCCTCAACCAAATGAGGCATTCTATTGCCTTTTATTCACCACCTTTGGAACACAAAAGTGCTATTAACACTGTTTGGTGGCAGACTTAGGTAACATGTGTCAGCTAGCCAAGTGGGCGTAGAATACACCACCAGACAAACCGAGTAATGATAGGTACGCCCACTAGTAATCGAATCCGAGACCTCCGTATTGTTATTTAGCCAGTGGGCCAAGGAGGTGGTCAAAAAACTTGCTGCAAACACACTTCTGTTCGCGAATTCCACGTGGACTTCAGGATTTATGCCGTGGGATCGAGCGGGAAATAAAGTAGTGTTTTCCTCCCTTCAACAGCCCCTATAAAAACAACCAAGTAATTTCTAATATTTCCCGTCGTGAAAGAAAGATTTTTTACTCGAGTTTACCTAAGGTTCTAATTGAAGTCTGCTATTCAGGGCGTAGACAAATTCAAACAATCGAATATTATAAAAATCGGTTCAGCCGTTCTCGAGTTATAAATTGTGTAACTAGCATGACTTTATTTTATTTATAGTATTGAACAATATTTGGTACAAGCAAATACCTACTTTATGACATACCTTTTGTACCGTGGCTATACTTTTCGTCAAACAGCCTCCACGTGTATTAAATAGGTACTAAACACGCAAATAACAAAGAAAATAGTTCAATTACAATGCGAAAAAATACCTGAGTACAGAGGCATTTTAATAAACTAGCCGTTGGTCCGTTTGCTTACAGACGCTGGACTAATTAAAATATATACAATTAGAATTAATGTCTCAAGGAGTTAAGAATAATAACACTGCTAGCATTTCTCCGCGGCAGATAAGTTACGTAAAATTCTATGAATTTCACTCCAGGAACCAAAAATGATAAGAATTTGTGCATTGAATGCCCTGAAGAGTTCAATTTAGGAGTCTTCAAACTAAGGGTAAATAGGCACCTTCTAGGCCAACGCCATAATTTCACGGACTACTATTACGGTTATGATAGTTCCAAAAATTTATTCAGTAAGCCTACATTACATGAAATACTGTCATTATTATCCGACTTTAAAAAAGGAGGAAGTTATCAATTCGACGGCTATGTTTTTTTTAAATGTTTGTTACCTCAGAACTATTGACTGGGTGAACCGATTTGGATGAGTCTTTTTTTATTTGAAAGGTGGTGCTTCTCGTGTGGTCCCATTTCAATATGTTCTAGTTCTGACAACGGCATCCATGAGAAAACGATATAAATCTTAAATTTACCTTAATAAAAGTAGACTTTTAGGGCAATTGAAGTCGGTTTCCAGTTCTTTTGGAACGCATTTACTTGTAAAATATCAAATTGTATAAATTTTTACAATTAACCAATTTTGCCCTCATTATTCTACACACACTTATTTTATATGTCAAAATAGTCAGGGAAATTTTGGCGTTGACTACTAGGTAGGCAACATAACGTCTCATCAGCTAATATTGTGTCCAGTGTTATAACGGAGTGTATCTTCATCACGCGATCTCGTTATCTTTTAACATGGTCTCTCGTATGACATCATGTTTTGTTTATGAACCCAGTTATTAACTACTAGCTTTTTCCACGTGGACTTCAAAAATTATACCACAGGAACTATCGATCGGGATAAAAAGGCAACTTTTCAGGTCATTCAACTATTCCTGTACCAAAAATCTAGGGATTCTGACTCTCCGTTACAGCGTAAAATAAGGACTAACAAACTCACTTTCGCATTTATAATATTAGAGCCATTAGATTTCTTAAACATCCTTATAAAAGGATATATACATGTATACTATCGTAGTACGTTAATGCCAGCACGTGTCGTATCAGCTGAGCTGCGAGCGTAGGCGGCGGGGGCTTGGAAGCCGGCTGCAGGTGGGCGGAGGTTACTGGTTCAAGGCTGAGGCCTATTGTGCTCCCGTAGAAATTATAACATGGAATGATTTAGAAAGAATTAAAATAAGAAATATAGGCGGTCGTTAGGGTTAACAACTGCAATGTCACACGGTCTAGCTTCTTTCTTCCTTTTATTATGTTTTTGTATATTAAAAGCTTTTATTATTAAAAGCTTTTATTTAACTTGCAATGTTTGTATGTATGTATGTTCGGGTCAAATCTTGCAAGCTGAATTAGAAGCACTTCCTCTTATCCTAGGGAGTTGAAATTTTGTACGTTGGTTCAGTTCCGATGACAATGCGTTTTTTTTTACTAATACTAGTTTTATAAATTTCTATACAGTTTAGATTAGATTCATTTGTTAAACAGTACAGTCAGCATCATATATATCTATGCAATTTTGAATCGTATCTCACGCTTGCTTGATATGAATTAGAAACCGACTTCAACTGCCCTAAAAGTCTACAGCAAATTTAAGCCTAGTATTTTTTTCTCATGGAAGCCATGTCAGATCTGGACCAAACTGAAGTGGGACCACACGGAAAGCACCAGCTTTATTACCAAAACGCTGTAACAGTACAGTTTTGCCGCAGGCTCCGAAAACATAGCGCCCCGACCCTGGCAACGTCTACTACTATTGAGTTTTACATATACGAGCTAATATTTTTCAATGAGCCGGAAGTTGAATTCGTATGTGATATTTCATATAACCCCATAATCTCAAGGTGGTATACTATCGACGCAGACATATTTTGGGAAAATTGATCAAGAGAGAACACACGCCGCGCCGGTGTCTCATACTGTGCAGGGGTCACGGCGGACTAACACCGGTAACAAGATTATAATGATTATATAACACTTATACATGAACACTGTAGAGCTCTAAATGTCAGAAAATTATTAGAGATTATGTCATGAAGTTGGTACGGCTTCATCGTGATAGCGCGAGTGAAAATATCATGAAATCCTTCCAACTGAGATTAATAAGGTACAGTTTGATATCGGCATAGACTATAATCTCTTTTACGCGGGTGTCATAGAACCATAGTACTACTCTCCGAGTAAGCAAATCACTAAGGTTTTGAAAATTATTTGAACGTTTGTGATTCTGGTATGAAATGTTAATTGTAAGGTAGCCCAGTTGGGTAGAGCGTCAGTCCTTGAACAATCGAGGTCTAGTGTCGTATCAATGAGTCCCAATTTGTTATTTGGACTTTGGACCATTGGCTTTTTGACAACCTCTTGGGGAAACCTGCACACTCCTGAGAAGAATTTCAAAGGTGTGTGTGAAGTCTACCAATCCGTACAGTGGCCCGCGTGTTGGACTGTGGCCAATACATTCTCTGTAGGAGAGTAGGCCTGAGTCCCTGCAGTGGGGACATATATAGGCTGTTCATGATGATTATGATTCAGGTATCGGGTTTGTACGAAGACGTTTCACGAATGTATGAACACAAGCCTGTATAAAATACAGCTGTTTAAATCTATCTTAGCATAGCAGCTTGGACCAGTTTTTTTTGTCCAAAAGCATTACATGCAACGAAATAGCCAATATTTTGACAAAGATATAATAAGATGTATGTATTCATTCACATAGTTTTATCCCGTGGAATAATTTTTAAAATCTATGTAGAACAAAACAACTCTCAAAACAGATTGTCAAACCCAAGGCAACATAAATGACGGGGCATTCCGAAGAATGGGAATGATCAAAATAAGTAATCACCTCATTCTTGCTAACGCGCTAAATTATTCATTCTACTATCCCTACTATCCGTCTACAAATTATCATTGCCAGCAGAAAAAAACATAAATAAATGTTGCCTGAAGAAAAAATACATAAATAATTGTACGTTATCTGCCGCGCCGCATGATATATTATTGTGGCTCACGAAACGCAACGAAAGGTCAAGTTCTTACAAGAAAACTCGCTTTAGAGTTGGAAAAAGATTTAATTGTGTGGAAGAATTTAATCTATCAAGTATCCATTTGTAACCTTCGACGCGGAAATTCTTTCCTTTTCATTATCAGAGCAGAAAAAGCGTATTATGATTTTGCATAATGTTGCCATGCTAAAAAGTATGACTATTAAAAATATATGTGCACCATATTTATAACGACGAATACGCTATTTGGGAGATTATTTGTTATATAAAAGTTTTAGAAAGTTACCACTTTAAAAAAATATTTTAGACTAGCTTCTGCCTGCGGCTTCGCTCGCGTGGACTTTATTTTTCGCATTAAAAAGTAGCCTATGTCCTTTCTTAGGGTCTAAAGATTGTCAGTGCCAAATTTCATCAAAATCGGTTGAGAGGTTTAAGCGGGAAAGCGTAACAGACAAAGTTACTTTCGCATTTATAATATTAAGTAGGGAAGTAGGGATTAGTAGGGATTGTTAAGTAAAACGATATATATGCACATTACAAGCAATGCTGTGACATAATATTTTGTCAGTATCACATACTCTGTGGTCAATATGTCTTATTTTCATACTGATACAATCTGAAAATTAGGCGTTTGTGACATGTGTCAGTTGAGTCCTCAAATATGTCAATAGATGGCGTGGAAGAGGTAGAAATTAATCTGTCATAAAACATTATGGCTGTCCACAGTATATGCAACTAGGATTTAATGGCTTTGTATTAGGGAATTTAGTATATAAACTCCTTGCTTTGAATTTATACAAAAAATTATACATAATTTTTTTATTTAAAAAAACGTCTCATTGAATGATTCTGACAAAACCACGATTTCTGGAAGAGCTTGTTATTTTTTTAGGTAATCAGTTCGATTAAATTTTTAGCGGTCCATGGTTTAAAGCAAGTAATCTGTGTGACAAATGAACAATGATCCGTATTAAACAAGAATATAATAATAGCCATTGCTAGTTTAGTTGGTAGTTAGTATAGAAGTGATTTAAATATACGAGTTGAAACCAAAATATTACAATTTAATTTTAGTAGATTGATGTTGCAAAAAATTATAATTGGGTTTGTTCGAATTTGGATAAGCCGAGATTTTGTATGGCTTAAGATTGGGAATCGAACCCTCGACATCATTCAAGCAGCACAGCCACTTAGTCTAGGAGTCATATGTCACCTGGCACAGACTTTGAAATTCACCAAGCAATCAGCGGAAAAACGTGAGTGAAAAATCAAAATGGTTGGAAAAAATTGTTTTCGCAAATTACTGTATTGGTATCTCTAAGAAATACTAAAAATATTTAGGAAGAAATGAATTTGCTTGACAGTAAACTTCAAAAACGATCCAGTTAAATCTGTCTTCATTACGTTTAAGAAGTCCATGTTAAGGGCACACCTTCCAATCACCTTACGTTGACACCCACTATCACCTCGGCGAAATCTCGACCCGCGAAAAAGGAAGCCGAAAACCAATTTGCACTATCTCAAAGTTGCAAATTATACAGGCAAGTAGGTGACTGGAAGTTGGTCCCAGTGTAGACATTCTGCCAAAATGTAGGGTAAGTCGGGCCGGCTGTAGTGACGCAGCGAGCCGCAGTGCGGTACACACGCGGGCGCGGGCCGTTCCGACGGCTCCGGACCATAGTAGGCAATTTACGACAAAAATTATGGGCAACTGCACTAATTCATACACACGTTCTGATTGTTGGTCGGTCCGTGAGGGACGGAACTGTAATTATGCGTATTAGTACGTAGATACATGTTGTACGGGTATTGTACTTGACTTCCGGCATTAGATTTTAATTCTATTAACTTTACTGGCCAGACCTTACCAAGCTTATAAATGCGAGGTTTCTTTGACACATTAATCTCTATATATTATTGTATACCAAATATAAAACCAAATAGGGGTAGTTACATCATTCATAATTCAAGAACGTCTTTGCTGATTTTTATGATCTCTGATTGTTTGAATTTGTCTTCGCAGACAGCCAGACGGACGACACAGTGATCTTACAAGGGCTCCTTACTTTGCACTATAATACGTGTCGTGACTTTTCCTGTCTAGAATCAAGTAAATGAACAATTTTTAACCTAATGTACGAGTATTCTGATGTAAACAGCGGCGATTGACCTTCACCTAACATAGAAATTTCGGAGCCGATTCAAGACACACATTAGTATGGACTTACTACGTCAAATTTTGAGCTAGAATAAACAAGTGCATCTTGTAAAGCCAATCGTTTTGTTAGAAGCGTAGAACGTCAACTGTGAAAACGTGAGAGAAAAAAATTGTGACTATTTTAGGACGGTATTCGAACTTCAGCTAAAAGATAGTATTCTTGGGATTTCGCATCGTATTTCTTTGAAATATGAAGTCTTATTTAACAGCAATTAACGTAGGAGATGCTCGTTAATGTACCTGGCATTGTAGTATTGTGTCAACTTGAACAGCAATACACGTGTTCACGGTGAGGCTCTAGTGACTTCATAACGGTCTGGAAGTACGAAAATAGGAAGTTACCTTGAACTTGAATTAATAAGCGTTGGTAGGACCCTTATTCCGAAATAACGCAGCTATTCAATGCGATGTTTTCTTATTGACACAGTTTCAAGCGTGAACTTGAACGGGTTCTCGGTTGCAATGACTTGGCACAATCATTCACTTCCGGCAAAGGGCTTCGACCGTCCGACCTCCGTTACGATAGGAAAATTATTATACTCGAATAAACTTATGGTCACGGGATAAAATAATGCCACGTCTTACCGTTTGTGAGTAATTGATTCAGTCACAATTTACTGCTAACAGTACGCATTATTGACTATATGGGACTATGCGCTGAATTATTAAAGTACATTGAAAGGACTTATTTAGGTTAGCCGGATCCTTGTACAAAGGTACGCTCTTGTTGGAATTGGACACAAAAACATAAATAATTATATAATACTGGTATATATATATTAAAAATTTTGTAGATGTCATTAACGGCGTGTTTGGTTTATTAATCTACACTAATATTATAAAGAGGAAAGTTTTGATTGTTTGTTTGTTTGTTTGTTTGTTTGTTTGTATTGAATAGGCTCCGAAACTACTGGACCGATTGGAAAAATTCTTTTACCATTAGAAGCCGACATTATCCCTGATGGACATAGGCTATATTTATTTTTAGAAAAAATTAGAGATCATTACTAAAACTTCAGTAATGTAAACCAAGATGTAATATTTTTTGCCGTTATGGCGGGTTTGCGCCACGCCACGCACGCGCGCCGAGCGCTGTCAGTCGTTCTGTAACTATGACTACGAAAAACAACGGCTGCTATTGTAAAATGTTTTATTACGAGTCTTAAATATATTATTGTTGAACCAGAGCCTTTAGTCCGTTCTTTTCAATATCCCCGGAAAGAAGAGTAGACAGTGGATACGCCCGCTGCGCGACAGCCTGCAGCGGTCGTCCTCCACGTGCACCTGACGTGCGTCCGACGTGCATCCGAGTAGAAACGTGCGTGTTTCGTGGCCTGCCGTGGAGCGAACATGAGCGAACGAACATTGTGTGCGAGCGCAGAATATTCTTCAGCAAGCACGGTTAGCAGGATTGTTTTAAACTTCAAAATGACGGAGGGGAACATGGAAATTAAACCTACAACGACGGTGGAAGCCGTGTGTGTGAAAGTGCCACCATTTTGGCCCGAAGAGTCAGCGCTTTGGTTCGCGCAGCTGAAAGGACAGTTCGTGCTTGCCAGCATCACCGCAGACAGCAAATACAATTATGTCATATCGAATCTTGAGTTCAAATACGTGTCAGAAAACAAAGATATAGTTAAAAACCCGCCCGGTGCGAACAACTATGACAAGGTTAAAACGGAACTGAACGGAACTGTCTTCATCTCAAGAGCAGCGAGTGCGCCAGCTACTCACGCACGAAGACATCGGGGACCGCAAGCCAGCACAAATTCTTACGGCACCTACAAAGTTTGGCCGGTCCGAGCGTACCCGACGATTTTGTACGTTCTATTTGGTCGAGGCACCTGCCAACGAATGTACAGGTGATTATTGCGTCGCAGCCTAAGAAAGCCTTTAGTCGGTTCTTTTAAATCTCCTGGGAAAGAAGAGTAGACAGTGGATACAGCCTGCAGCGGTCGTCCACCACGTGCTACGCCGTAAAATGTCTTTCATCGCATGTGCTGCGGAAACTATGAATAATCAACAGAACAAGAACATCAAAAAGCTATTTTCTCTGTGTTATAAATAAATAAAAGTATGGTTTTAGATTAATTTCTATGGTTGTGATGTGCTGAGACTTTGCTTTTTCCACATTTCAGGATTCTAGGTCAAACGGGAAATACCTTATAGGTTTTGATTCTCTTGCATTCTCTAAGGAAATTGTCTAAAAGTGCGGCTTAAACAGACATATCTTTTTATTGTGTTGACGTAGAAGTTTGATTTTTTCACAAATCTAAGAGACTGCAGACTTGAGTACTTGATATTAATTTCAACTTGATACCTTTACGCATACATTTACGTATACACTGAGAAAAAGGGTATTGACTGACAGACAGACGGACAACAAAATGATCCTTTAAGGGTACCTTTTTAGGGTTCCTTAGTCCAATAAAGAACCCTTATAGCTTCACTCTATCCCTCTGTTCGTCTGGCTGTCCGCGGCTTAGCTCAGAGACCCTGACTACTAAATAGCTGTAATTTGGTATGGGTATACATGGTATCACGATAGCAAAGTGGTGGTAGAATAAAAAAACTTGGGGATGAAATATTTTTTCACGTCACGTCATTGTGTGGGGTATCGTTGAAATATTACGCTTGAAAGTGAGAATTTTTGTCCGAGTTGAGCGTCCCCCTCCCCTCTATCTGCTAAACTGGTGCTTTTAAAAATCTGAAAAATTCATTAACATTAAATCCAAACCACTTATTGTTCCGAGCAACTACGCAGCCCTGCACTGCGCGTGGACTGACGCGCACTCGGCTGCTTTTTAGGGTTCCGTACCTCAAAAGGAAAAAAGGAACCCTTATAGGATCACTATGTTGTCCGTCTGTCTGTCAAGGTCCTTTTTCTCTGGAACGCGTGAAGGTATCAAGTTGAAATTAATATCGAATTAATGCGAATCTGCGGTCCTTTGGACCCGTGAAAAAATGAAGTTTCTAGGCCAACGCAATAAAAAGATATAGCTGTATTTCAGACCATTTCCATACAAAATGCAAAGAAACCAAAACCTATCGGGTACGTCCCGTTGAGCTAGAACTTGAAATTTGACAAGAAGCAAGGTCTTACAGCGCAACCATAGGAATAAATCGGAAAACCAGGATTTTCTAAAATTAAAATTTTTTCTTTGGATTTGGCAATAATTTAAAGTCTCAAAAATAGCGTTTATGCTAATTTGTGCGGTATATAATAAGAGGTTAAGGCGCGGACTCTCTATCTGAGGGTTCCGGGTTCGAATCCAGCCGTGTACCTATGAGCGTTTTTCAATTCAAGTACATTATTCGAATGCTTGACGGTGAAGGAAAACATCATGAGGAAACCTGCATGTCTTGAACAGGCATGTGAAATCCGCCAATCAGCACTGGGCCCGCGTGGTGGACTATGCCCCATACACTATCTGTAGGAGAGTAGGCCTGAGCTCATACAGTGGGGACGTATATAAGTAGATGATGAAATAAATATATGTCTATGTAATTCATCTTAAATAAAGCGTGGTTTAAAGAAAAAACCGCTCGCTTCGCTCGCGCAGCTACAGCGTTTTAGCTACAATGCCAAACCTAACCAATCAAAAATCTCACCTGAATGGATATCTTTTTTTCTCTAGCAAGTAGTTTCGCCAACAACAAACAACCTGTGTGGGGTTTCAGACCAACTCCCTTAACACCAAAAGTTCATAGAAACGTCAAAATTAGTTGACCATTTTAAACACCAACTCAACCCCTCGCGGTCGGTTGTCTGTAAGCCACAAAATATCGCGTGAATTAATTTACGAATTTTTTCATAAAACTAACAACTGAATCACTTTTTTGTCCTTCTGGTGTTATGTCTGTCAAGACCATTTTTCTCAGGGACGTTGGTCGCGTAGGGATATGAAGCTGAAAATACATTTACGCTTATCCAAAAATGTTTAAAAAATAAATGTCTACCCGTGCGAAGCCGGGGCGGGCCGCTAGTTATTAATATTTATATCAAATTCTAACACGAGTTGTTTCCTCAAGTTCCTTAGCTCTTGTTCCGGGATCGGGCTAAACTAAATAAGTCACTTCTAAGTCAAAATGGAAAATTATGTGTTTTTTCATCAGTTTTATAATGTACTTTAAGGTTTTTATTCTACAATCTAATTTTGATGAAATTTGATTTGAAAGGTCATTGAAAAGAGGATATTTTTTTCTATAAGATCACTGTGAATTAAGTGGTACTCGTTGGTAAATTTATAAAGTCCACGCAAGCGAAAACGCGGGCAAATAGTACTACTTCTAAAATGTTTTCCATCATTTGCATAACGTCTATCACGGTACGTAGTGCTAGTATTGGTTTACTGATTCGTTCAGCTTCCAGCGTCTCGTTTTTGTGCCGGCAATTAAATTAAATCAATGCCTGCCGCCAACCTGCCGCCTTTCGTAGGGCGCCGCAACCGGCAACTCCCGTGTACCCTCACGTATCAGTATATGCACATACGATTCTAAATAGTATAGAGATATCATTGTATCAAATTCAAAGAATTAAAGTGTGATGTGTCACCGATTGGTGATTTCGGGCAATCCCGTAATGGAAGGCAGTTCGATCTCACCTGATAGTCGCGTAGCGATGATTTGGCTTACGAATGGACCGCGTTGGTCTAGGCACTAAGATTGTTGATTGATTGATTGTGAAAAAATACACGCCGGCAGTGTGTTACACTCCCTGGATGTACGCATTTTTTATTTCAAAAGCTTCCTACATTTAATGTATTAACTAAGTGCCTAAACTGCGTAGCTCATGTTTTCCAACTTAAAACACTAATGCAACTACGAGAACAATATCGACTTTATTTTATAATACCTCCTGATGTGTTGCATTTGTATTTTTGATAAAATAATAAAAGCTTATTTGGGTTAATATGTTGTGTAAATGTGATTTTATTAATAATAATAATAATAATAAAATCACATTTCGATAAAATAGCACGCAGATACAGAGTTTTAAATTGGGGTCTTGCAATAGTAAATTACGAGTATATGTATTTTTAGCGGTAACTTACGCAACGAAGCACTCTATGTTTCCAATACTTAATCGCGCCTTAATCCTATTAATTTTGCTAGATCAAAACAGTCGATACCCTCCTACCGACCTTGACCTAGAGGTGATTTGAATTTACGGCGATTACGCCATTATATCCAGTAGATTATTCAGTGCTAAGGAATATTATCGGCCACCTTGTAACGGCCTTGGCTGCTACCAGGGTTGCAACTGTGACTGGGCGATCGTTAAACCCCCGTAAGGTGGTTGCGTTCCCATATAAAGAATAGTGCACACTGCCAGGCTAATGATAATGTTGGTTGCGTTCTCATATTAAAAGTTGGTGCACTTTGCTTGTCTGATGATAAAGATAGTTGCGTTACTATACAAAGGTTGGTGGGCACTGCCTGGCTAATGATACAGTTGGTTGCGTTCCCATATAAAGGTTGGTGCACATTGCCAGGCTAATGATAATGTTGGTTGCGTTCTCATATTAAAAGTTGGTGCACTTTGCTTGTCTGATGATAAAGATGGTTGCGTTACTATACAAAGGTTGGTGTACATTGCCAGGCTAATGATAATGTTTGTTGCGTTCTCATATTAAAAGTTGGTGGACACTGCCAGGCTAATGATACATTTGGTTGCATTCCCATATAAAGGTTGGTGCACTTTGCCAGGCTAATGATAATGTTGGTTGCGTTCTCCTATAAAAGTTGGTGCACTTTGCTTGTCTGATGATAAAGTTAGTTGCGTTACTATACAAAGGTTGGTGCACACTGCCAGGCTAATGATACAGTTGGTTGCATTCCCATATAAAGGTTGGTGTATATTGCCAGGCTAATGATACAGTTGGTTGCGTTCCCATACAAAATTTGTTGCACATTGCCTGGCTAATGACGAAATATTTTATTAATTACAGCAATTTGTTTATTGTACAACAAATTATAATAAAATTATATACAACTACTGTTCATTCATAATTTCAGTTATTCCGTCAATTTCATACATTTTGTAAGAAATCGGTGCTGCTATAGCTTTTCTACTCTGGCCTAATATAAACCCTGTAAGTAAAACGAAATGCAATGTTATCTATTTACTACCTTAAGAATCTGACTAGCCAATTACGATGTTCAATATCTTCAGTATAACTTTTTGGAAGTGATACGGTGCAAAGGAATCAGAAAACCAATCGTAATAGCTTCTTTTATTAAAGACATACCCGTAATACATAATACGTATTCCACCAATTTCAAATGCCGGAAAATCTTCAAAGGAAATCGTATCCAAAGGCATAGGAACTCATTTACTTTCTAATCGCTTGCTAAAGGGATTTTTTCGAGCTTGTTATTTTGTTATTTCTGCGAGGGTTGCGAGCACAGAAGTCTGATGTTCGAATAGAAATGGAAACTCAAACACAAACAGAACACACTATTCTAATTTTTACGAATTATGTTATTCCCCATTATTTTATAAATTTTATAGCATAATTGAAATACCGCGTTAATCAGTAATTATCCGTATACACCAGTAGAACTTTAAAGTGTAGCAATTGAATACGAACTAGTTAATTCAAAGAAATTAAATTGATTCATTGATTTTATTTTTAAAGGAAACAGCATAATTATTATTATTTTCACTATTGTGTAAGACTTGTTTCACTGTTTATTGTATAGCGTCTGACACAAACACAGCTGTAGGCAAATAGTGTGACAGTACAGACGGCTATAAATCTCAAGTAGTCTAGAACCATGATTCTATACGGTCAGTTGTGGTTATTACAATTCGTCTGACAATTGTAATTTTTCAGTCTTAGAAGAGTTTTAGCAATTATGCGACAATGTGTATAGATGAGACATTGCTATTTGACTGTTTGCTAAGACTTCCGTGGTCGTGAGAGTTTTGAAGGCCCGTGATGTATGTCGGCGCTGCGACAGCCGACTGACGAATGAGCTCTATTTGTGGGAAGCACGTGCGTCTACGTCGACGTGAGATCTGCGGACATGCCCCAGTTTACGCAGGTCCCGTTCTCATGTAGGGTTCGTCAGTTATTTTATTAACATTAATCCTACTATACTAAACTAAACAAGCAATCCTTGTATAGGGAGGGTTGTTGTGAGCACACAATTTTTGTTGCACTTTATACACGTATACTAACTTTTGTCCGCGTTTTCGTCCACTTGTACTTCAGAAATCATACATCGAAAACGATAGACCGACCGACGATCATTTTCCGGCCTTTAAACTACCCATATCATCATCATCAACAGCCTATCTATATCTCCACTGCATGGGCTCATATCTACTATCCCACAGATGAGGCCATAGTCCACCACGAGGGCCCAGTGCGGATTGCTAGACTTAACACGCAAATATGAATTTCTTCTCAGGAATGTGCAGATTTCCTCACGATTTTTTACTTCACCGAAAAGCCAATGGTAATGATTTTTATCATTCGTATATAAATTCGAAATAACAAATTGGAACTCATTGGTACGAGCCAGGATCGAACCCAGACCTCGATTGTTCAAGGACTGACGCTCTACCTAACTGTGCTACCACGGCCTGTGTCCATATACTTAAGGCGATCCCTCTCCATCAAAGTTTCGTACTAAATTTCTGTTGCCATAATATTTTAAAATATAATATCTGGATTTGTGTAGTAACTATCTAAAAATAGGACATCAGATTCTGATGTCGCGAAATGAGTATCATTAACATGCAACTTCACAGTGAATAACAATTTTCATTTTAAACACTTTTTTATATTATAGTTCAAAGCGCCATGTATGCACCATTAGCTGCGTAACGGCTATTGTAGCTAACTATGAAGTTGTAAATTAATGATATTTATTTCGCGACACTATAATTTCATCTAGTATTTTTAGGTAATTACTTATCAAAGCCAGTTATTCTGTTTTAAAAGATTATGGCAACAGAAATTTAGTATGGAAGCATTACGAGAGGATTAACGTTAAATAGTAATAGTTTTAAAGAAGTAGTATACAATTTTATGGACTTTTATATCCCGATTCCTAGTATACTTAAACATTGACATATAAGGACGTATTCAATCTACATTTATCTATACGATTTTTTCTCTATGTTCCCACATGAAATACTTATAATCATATCCCACTTAGCACACATAAGACTCGGTACACACTGCAGAGGCATCGTAATAAAACAAATTGAGCAGATCAGTCGACAGCGGGCGTGACGGACGAATTGGCAGCGAATTGTGCCAATGTAGCTCCCCCGCGCGCCATCCGGCCACGAGTGACATCTTTATGAGTACTCTGAACGACTGCTGCTACCTGTGATAACGAAAATACAATCAGAATAGTCGTCCATGGCGACGAACATGGGGAAAACGGGTCACAATTTGTTAATATGATGCCCTGCCAGAAGGTCAAATTCAATTCTTAGGGTTCCGTATCCAAAGGGACCCTATTACTAAGGCTCCGATGTCCGTCTGTCACCAGGCTTTATCTCATGAACCGTTGAAAGTTTTACAGATGATATATTTCTTTTGCCGTTATAACAACAAATACTAAAAAACAATAAAATAAATATTTAAGGGGGCTCCCATACAATAAAATCAATTTTTAGACGTGCGTTTTAAAGTATTAGTAACGCTATCTAGGGATGAGTAGCAAAACTATTCGAAAATCGTATTTAGGCGCATTCGTTAGAGGATTGTTCGGTACGGAACCCTCGGTGCGCGAGTCCAACTCGCACTTTGCTAGTTTTATGTATATTTTAGCATGAGGGGTGCAGTACGTACGTCCTGCGTGTCACTGCGACCTTCATAGATCTATTATGACAGTCCCCTGTGGATCAAATCACCTCGCCAAGGCCAATCTCGGTCATAAACCCTTACGATAGGTTTGGGGTTGGTTTTGGTGGATACTTTCCCTTGTGGCAGTGTGACCTCCAACGTGTCGGCGTCTGTTGTCATTCAGGACGTCACATAATATGCAGACTTTGCCGTTACTGAGGCCCTCACAGCTGTTTGTTTTGCTTGTGACCAATTATTACCGTGCCAGGATCCTTAGTTGGTTCCTGCTTAGCGAAAGCGCCGTGGTTGCGTACAAACGGTTGTAGCCATTTAGAAGCGCTTTACAGTGGTTTTAACAGGTGGCATCATCAACAGCCCTCACATGTCCCCACTGCAGGGCTCAAGCTTACTCTTCTAGAGAAAGTGTATGGGCCATAGTCCATCATGCGGGCACAGTGCGGATTGCCTGGTGTGACGTTCAAAAAACTGTAGTCTTCGTCGAATGACTATAAGCCACAAACAAAACATGAATGATAGTAGGATCACCAGATGTCATTCCGCGTATGTCATAAAAGGTGTCTAATTCAAAAGAAATCAGTAATGGGTGATTATTGCATATGCGAGCAATTGATAGATGAGAAGAATGACGAAATGTGGATGAAGCTTGTCAGTGAAATAAAAGTGGACCAGAAAAGGTCCAATGACGTGGTTTAAGCCATAAACCAGATCTGTGGGTAATTTTGTCGTCAATTTTAGAAATATAATTTGATGATTAGGTCTGACATATCTTTCGCTCTCATTCGACTCATAATAGGGCGGGTGGATGAATCTTACGACCGTTAAAATACTGTAAAAAGGAAGAGCTAAAAAAAGACATTCGCCAATCCGCTTGCGAAGCGAACGGTAAATTCACTAAATTGATAACCCTCCTAATCGTGGCGAATGTGGAAGGCTTGATAGGTCATGTGCTTATGCAGCTGTTAATATTGAGATTTGCAGAAGTTTTTTAAGCATAAAACTTTGAAACAGAAACAGAAAAATATTTATTTAACTAAGACACTCACAAACACAATACAAAAATACAATTGACACATAAATTGCCTACAATTAAAATACTACATTATCAATGTATATAGGCATTGTGTTGTAATGTGTCGTCAAAAAGGACTAATCTCAGCATCTGCTATGGCAGTAGACATAGCGCTGGTTTTCAGACTTGCACACCGTTTTACGAGTTACTGTTTAGTAATTTTATTTTTTATAGTCAAAGTTGCAACATGGGTAAATGAAAAGTTCGCAGATACCTGAAGGTATGCAATAATTTAAAATTAACACTATGTTTGTCTATTGACTATGTTATATTTCAACAAATTCTTACTCAAAAATTGAACCAAAATTATTTCCATCGTTGCCTATGTTAGACTTCCACTTACATGGAACAAGTCTGACTATTTTCCACGTAAAATGTGGAAATGCACCTGCAGTGTACACTGCAGGAATGGGGTCACCACGTTCATGTTTTGGCAACACGCCACTCGTGTTTCGAGAGTGTGATTCTTTGTAAAGAAACGTTGTTGATGTAAATGCTGGTACATTACGGAACTGCAGGCTAGCTTTGCTGTACTTTTTATGGACTGAAGTGAACTCAAACTGAAGAACGATAGCGAAGTACTCGTAGGTAATAGAAATCTCCATTCAAGTACCGTGACCTAACATAAATATCAGGTTAAAGAGGAGCATTGTCACTTCAAAATCAAAAATCAAAATCAAATCGGTTTATTTGCATTCATGTACATTGAGTCATTAGACTTCAAATAGTATTCGGATCTACATACATGAACCCTGTCAGGGCATAGCAAAATTTATAAGTCAAATTTTATACAATAATAATAATAAATGTCAAATTTTATACAATAATAGTTCAATGTCAAATTTTGTGTCAAAATTTGACTTTGAACTATTATTTTATAAAATTTATAAAGATAGTCAAACTTTATACATTTTATTCATCCATAAATTCCTTAATTGCATAATATGGTTTTCTAATTAGGAGCGACCTTAATTTATTCTTAAATTGTTTATCTGTCTCTTGTTTTACTTGCCATAGACATGTCCACAGATTACTGTACTATGTACTACGGCTCGTTATTCTTAATAGCCTTTCTCACAACAATGTTTTTACAAAAGAAAATGCAGGTTATTTATTTTGGCCTACTTGCTCCTGAATATGCACTCGATAAATAAAATACTTTTTGAAGTTTCTTACCTACAAAGTAAAAACGGGATCTTTATGGGATCACTGTTGTTTGTCGCTGGGGTAGACGCGAAAAAAATATTTCATCCCCAAGTTACGTGTATAGGAGCCACCCTAAATAATTTTTTTTCATTATTTTATTTTACCACTTTATCGGCGTCATAAATATATATACCCGTACCAAACTACAGCTTACTAATAGTAAGGGTCTCTTAGCTAAGCCGCGGGCGGATAGACTGACAGCGAAACTATAAGGGTTCCTTGTTTGACTTTCTAATAGGTGTACTTTTTACACTTTTTTACATTGGCAGTCCAAATATTTATTCAAATCTCAAAGCATGTGTGTGGTCTGGTGTGTCGAATCGAAGGTAACATTATACAGCAATTAATTTTCGATTACAACTGTCAGTTCACAGCGTAAACATGACAATTTAAACGCCGTCGTAAAAATAAGTGACGAAACAATTCCCAAACCAAACTAATTATTGTCATTACGGAGTGTTTGCAGCAAACATTTTGTAAACTTGGATAAATCGTTCAATTTCTACCACCGGAACACTGCTATCAATCTATTCAGATTCTCTACGATTTTCGACTTTACGAGTTGACGAATAAAAACGTCCTGCTGTTTTACGGTTGTTAGAAATATGTTTGTAATTTAGTTGGTTAGAAAACACTGAGTGATATGTCACGCAAAGCCGAGTAATAGCCGTCTGAATTATTAACGGTTGTCTGAATTGTTCAGTAATTTTACAAGCACTTATTAGTGGGGCGTGGCTTCAATCAGTTTATGGATTTCTAGAGACAAGTTGCTGCGATATGTTTGGTTGTATAGCAATTTTTTACATCATTTTAATGGTGTTTTGGATTGAGTATCAAATACAATGCAGTGGCCAAGGCTTCACATCCACGTTTAGCAAGGTCTCGAATTTGTTTCCTAGCGAGGATATTTTATGATTCTGTTTTTGACGTGACAACGTCTTATTAATCGATGAACAGCTGCACGCACGAAAAAATGTCACGTTCCGCGGAACAAGCGATAGAGCGATAGAAACGCATCTTTTCTTTTGTCGTTATCACGCAACCTACTTTACAGATAGCTGTATGTATTTATTGTATGACATATAAGTATGTTCTTATTCATCAGTTTATGCAGATATCTCTCTACATTCTACAAGCAGCAGCATCTACTAAGAGTTAATTTTTGTAAATACGATTTTAAATCTTCATTATTCCTCAAGTCGGCCTGCTCTCGTAATTGGAGCCGGGGCAGGATCGATCTTTGAGACTTGTGATGGGCCCCTACTTACAACTTCGCGTCTTCTTCTTAACTTGATTACTTCATAAAAGTTCGGTTATGAAACTCTTCGATGGAGCGCCGTGCCGCCCACTCTGTTATGGGGTTGACCCCAGCTATACATGTAACTGTTCGTACGTACATACCGTGTAGGCGATCTTCATAAAGTCTTTAAAAAAGTTACTGAGATGAGGTGAGAGATACAAAAGTCCTAAATTTAACTGTATTATGTTAATATACGTTTCAGGTACTGTTGTTTTTCTAGCTATAAAAATACCACCCGTTACTTTTGTTACGAAAAGCATTCAAAAAGAACTAAAAAACCCGGACTCGTGCATGAAGGGTTCATTATGTATAAATTCGTCCAAAAAATATGTATGTAGTATGGGAGCCCCCTTAAATATTTATTATATAATAGTTTTCAGTATTTTTTGTTATAGCGGCAACTGAAATACATCATCTGTAAAAATTTCTGTCTCAGTTTCAAATGGCTAACTATCACGGTTCATGGGATACCGTCTGATGACAGAAGGATAGACGGACAGACAGACGGACGAACCGCTGAGTCTTAGCAATAGGGTCCCGTTTTTATCCTTTGGGTATGGAACTATAAAAACCGACTTCAACTGCCTTGTTCACCCTAAGAGGTAGAATTATCTGGGCACATATTTGGTTATTATTGATTTTCTGATAAAGTGCTAAATCAATTTCGATTTATTTCCACCTCCTTTGGTAAAGTTGGTTAAAAAGAACATTTTGGGACTGCCTAAGCACCCTTCTGTTTAATTTATGCTATCACAAGAAATGTGATACAAAATTGCTTGATAACTCAACTTCTGCCTTTAGTAACAATAGAAAATTTTATTTATTCAGTTATGACAAATGCAAAGGTATAATTATAATATACGTATTCGTATTATACATAGATAAGTAGAACTTACCGAGGTAAAGTAAGAACAAATAAAAACATACTCGAGATAAGCTTTGAACTAGAATGTATACTCTAACATGAGGTAGGAAGAGAACTTCCATTCCGTGATGAATACCCGCAATATGCAACGGCTCACAGTGCTGCAGCGGAACGCATTTAATCTACAAATGGCAATATTCCAATACGTCAGTACAGTACTCAGTAATCCCGGAGTACTGCAGTTTCATATACAGACAGGGACGGATTGAGGATCTAGGGCCCCCTGAACTTAAAGTTTTGAATTTTTTATCGTCAACCGGCAAACGTCCACTGCTGGACATAGGCCTCCCCCGTGGTACGAGTAATGAGTATGCCACAATGACCGGTCCCGAGTCCCTTGCATCCAGCGACATCCTGCGACCTTTGTTAGGTCGACGGTCCATCGGCCCGGTACACGTTTCCCGGTATGTAGTTGCCACTCGAGAAGTCGTATGTAATATTTCCAGAATTGCCCAGTTTTCGTATACGTTAGTCTGTATCAGCTTCTACACAAGTGTGCCAAATTTCAAAAGTGTATGTATGTTTATTTGTATGTTTGTCCTCGCACATCTCCGGAACTACAAGTTCGATTTAAATAATCATTCTTTGTTGAACTAATTATTGTTTTACTTAGGGAAGTGCAAATCTCATCAAAATCGGTTCAGTAGTTTTTGCGATAGGGAATGTTAAGTGTGTATTAGTTAAATGTTTGTTACCTCAGAACTTTTGACTGGGTGAACCGATTTGGATGATTCTTTTTTTATTTGAAAGCTGGTACTTGAAATTTGGTCCAGTTCTGAGCATAGCGTCCATGAGAAAACGATAAACATCTAAAATTTGCCTTAATAAAAGTAGACTTTCAGGACAGGGCACTGACATTAACTTTGCATATGCAGGGCAAGTTCTTCATTCGTGCTTGTCAAGTCACTACAAATAGTGCTTATTCAGAACAACCGAGGGCCCTGCCACCCAGTCTCAAATATATGAGATATTCACAACCTCCGCGGGCCCTGTAGCTCAGGCCTTTGCACATAGGGGGTGTTCACAAAGGCTTTGAGCGCCGCGGGCCAATTTCCGGCACCCGACCTATGCACGCCCGGGTCGTATCGCTTTACGCTACTTGCCCCACTGGTTCACATGCTGAGTCACTTATGTACTAGTAACACTGCCACATCTCTCGTGTATGAGCCGATTGGCTTCAGAAACAGTAAACGAGCTAGGCTTGGTTTATATTACTTTCTAGTGTGGTGCGCTTACGTAATTTATTCACGAAAATACAATTTGACCGGGTTTCAAGCGCGGGTTATTAGTTAAAAAGATTTGAATCTGCTAAACAAATAATTTCCGTGAGCGTACGTAAATTGTGAATCAGGGAAATGTTTGATCAGATTTTTGGTCTAGCTTGTGATCCTTAAACATTCAGTTTACAGGGATTTGTTTCATGAAATGATGTTTGATTCAAACCAAATTCTAACATTGGTAATTTAACATAATATGTCATTTGACCATACTGTTCCCGCTAGCGCGCTCCAAACAAATCTAATTATAAATCGAAAAACGACGGTGTCTGTGGTTATTTACATTTTCATTGAAGTTTATTATAAAAATATATATTGGTAAGTGACTTCAACCGCCTCCGTAACCTAATGTGTATGAAACCGGTATGAAAGTCAGTAGAGCCTTCGCCTCATTAGTTTGAGGCTTGTGGGTAGGCACGCTTACCATCCAATGGCTTTATTATCCCTTACTATCGGGTGAGATAAAGGCCAAATTCATATGTCATATGGTTCATATCATCAGTATGAGTGTAAAAACCTCGCCTCCCAATGGTTACTCACTCGTGATTACGGTGAAGCAGAAGACTTACTACATCCCATAAAGTGACCTCTATGGCCATGTCCCGCAACACACACACACACATTCCACGTACTTGTAATATAACAAAAAATACATACCTACTCGTAACGTAACATCCACAGTGCAATATTGCTTGTGATTCTGTTGTTCCATTATATTATTCGTTTATTTCTCTTTCTAAATTTAAGTAATGTGTACCAGAGACAAGAATTCCGTGTGGGGACACCTGGTTACCCACACAGGCCTCGAGCTTAGTTTGGGAACCAGCTCTCCCACAACTACTATATTACTTGTATAAAATATTAAAATGTAACTAGATATATGATGTTGTGGAGAGATAAAATAAAAACCTATTTTTATTTATTATATCAGCAGCAATCTTTACATATATCTTGATAGCATATTACAAATAACTATATCAATTTATTTTATACCCATCATACATACACCGTCACGTCCAAAATACCTCAGCGTTTAAAGACAAAAGTCTTTGATCAGTGCGTGTTGCCAGTGATGACATACGGAACCGAAACGTGGTCCTTTACTGTGGGCCGTCAAAGTCACTCAGCGAGCAATGGAACGAGCTATGCTCGGAATTTCTCTACGTGATAAGGTCCGGAATGAGGAAATCCGTAGACGAACGAAGGTCACCGACTTAGCTCGACGAGTCAGTGAGCTGAAGTGGCAATGGGCAGGCCACATCATTCGAAGAACCGATAACCGGTGGGGAGTAAAGGTTCTCGAGTGGCGACCACGTACCGGGAAACGTCTACCAGGCCGTCCCCCCACTAGATGGACCGACGACCTGGTTAGAATAGCAGGGAGTCACTGGATGCAGGTGGCTCGGGACCGGTCGATGTGGCGTAACATGAGGGAGGCCTATGTCCAGCAGTGGACGTTTCCCGGCTGATGATGATGATACATACACCGTAATGAATTTTTTTTTTATTGAAGATAGACCAACACTTGACCTCAATCTCACCTGATGGTAAGTGACGATGAGGTCGAAGATGTTACGTGTTGGTCTAGAAGGTGCCTATTTACTCTTCTTTTGAAGATTCCCAAGTTGTAGTTTTCGGGGAACACGGAAACCGGCAGTGCATTCCATAGTTTTGCTGTACGCACGATAAATGTGGAAGCGAAACGCTTCGTGCGAGCTGTAGGAATGTCTACAGTGTACGGGTGAAGGTCTGCCGTTCTTCTGTTTGACCGGTACTTGAACGGCGAAGGTGGAATCAACGAAAATAGCTCTTGCGCACACTCTCCAAAATGTATCCTATAAAATACCGAAAGGCAGGCAACCTGACGCCTATGTTCGAGGCTTTGGAACTTTGCCTTATGTAGCGTATCGTTGCCTATCAGTCTCATAGCTCGACGCTCCACCGAGTCCAAAGCAGCTAGTTGATAGCGAGCTGAACCATCCCAAAGATGGCAGAGGTACTCCATGCATGATCTTACTTGAGCGCAATATAGACTCAAGAGCTGTGATGGCTGGAAGTACCGTCTGACCTTCGATAAGATGCCTAGTTTTTTGGCCGCAGTTTTTGCTATGGACTCGATGTAGCTCCCGAAATTGAGATCAGACGCGATTTCCAATCCCAGGAGCTCGAGACGGTTTGTTATCGGTATGGATACATTTTGGAAGGATGGAGCAAGATGAAATGGACTCCGCTTCGCTGTGAACAGACACGCCTGTGTCTTCGACGCATTGAATTTAACTGAATTGGCTTCGCCCCAATCGGACACGGCCTTCAGCGTCAGTTCAACACGTTCTACCATTTCCTCTCTGAGGGATCGGGTGTTCAGACTACTGGCCTGTGCGGTGGACACATAGCTCTCTGTTACTGTGCTGTCATCTGCGTACCCAAAGATACCGGGCATTAAAAGCAGGTCGTTGATGTGCAGCAAAAATAGAGTAGCAGAGAGAACAGATCCCTGAGGGACACCAGCATTGATGCTCAGCAGATCAGACGAGCAGCCGTCAATGACTACTCGAATCGATCTGCCCCTCAGGAAGTCCGATATCCACAGGCACAAGCCAGCAGTTACCCCATAAGCTGGAAGTTTACTGATAAGGCTATCATGCCAGACCCTATCAAAAGCCTTCGAAATGTCGAGTGACACGGCAATAGCCTCGCCGTGTTTCTCGATGGCTTCGCTCCATTTGTGAGTGGCATAAATGAGAAGATCCCCAGTGGACCGGCCACGGCGAAATCCGAACTGGCGGTCACTGAGGAGATCGTTAGCTTCCAGATATGCCAGGAGGCGGTTGTTTAATGCACGCTCCATAATCTTGCAGAGTAAGGAGGTGATTGCGATTGGTCGGTAATTGTTAGGGTCAGCACGACTGCCTTTTTTAGGCACAGGTTGCACGTTAGCCAACTTCCAGGACTCGGGGACTTTCCCAGTGCTCAGGGAGAGTTTATACAGGCGTGTCAGGACAGGGCACAACTCGGGTGCACAGTTCCGCAGGACTATTGCTGGGATGCCATCTGGACCACTGGCTTTATTCACGTCTAGATTGCGAAGTATCTTTAGTACCTCCCCAAGTAACACAAGGAGCATTATAAATAACTACTCGTGAAGTTATGTAGAACTTAAGGTCTATATAAGCTCTTATAAAAGTTCACCTAACAGTCCATAGCCCTATATAGGCATCTCAAATCCATTATAATACTTTTCGCTGTATAAAGGTTGGATAATGGTATAGCAAAATGCTTGTATAATGTATTTAGCTTAAGTGCAGCATACCAAAACGCTTTTGTATAGCTTTCAGCTGTTTTTAGTGCCTTTGGATCTTCAATAGCATTTGTAAGTAGTATTTAAATGCCTAATGCTCCTTAGTAGCATAAACTTTAACCATTATAATGCATCGCCAATTCGCTGTACAGCTGTTAGATAGTTTCAGTGCCTTTGGTTGTATTATAGCATTTTAAGTAGGAAGTAAAAGCTTAGTGCTGCTGAACAGCATAAACTTGAATTATTGTAATGCTTGTATTTTAAAAATGAAACTGAGTGCTGTTATACACCCAACAGCTATTTAACCACATACGTGTGAGTTATTGAAATGCGTAAAGCTGTAAATACATTCACATTACGTGTTCGTAATTGTCATCATTTGTTCACCATACATTCCATTACGACAACATCATTTTTTTGGGTTCCGTATCTCAAAAGGAAAAAAGAAACCCCTATCGGATCGGATTTGTTTTCCGTCCGTCTGTTTGTCTGTCTGTCAAGACCATTTTTCTCAGGGACGCGTGGTGGTATCAAGTTGAATTATTAATATCGAATACTCAAGTCTGCCGTCCCCTGGAGCTGTGAAAAGATCAAACTTCTAGGTCAACGCAACAAAAAGATGTAGTTGTTTAAGGCGTATCTTTAGACCATTTCCATAGAAAATTCAAAGGACCAAAACCTATAGGGTGTACTTCCCGTTGACCTAGAACCCTGAAATTTAGCAAGAAGCAGAATCTTGTTATGTTCACAAACTTAACTTTGCAGCTGAAAGTTATACATCGGGTATATCATTTAGTTGCAAAGTAAAGTTGGTTTTTCAATAGAATTTTCATTTTCGGCACAGCATTGTTGGGTACATTAATATGAAAATCATAAATAATCGAAGCGGTATTTTTAGTATACTAATTATTTGTATTCTGGACGGAACCCTCGGTGCGCGAGTCCGACTTGCATTTGAGCGGTTTTTTAATGTTGAATGACTTATTTAATAAAGCTGTATATAAATGTTGTTCAAATTAAAGGAAATGGGTTTTGTCGTTTTGATCAAGGATCACTAAAGCTAAGTAACGGAACTAAATCAGTTCACATGAAATCTACTTGACTACATGTGAACACATAGAAAACCACAATACAGACGATGGCATTATAGTAGTTTATCAAAAGTCTTCTCTCTGACTGCTGGCATCCTAATTGTTCACGTGTGAGTGTTTACACAGCTTACGGTATTAAAAAGGCATTTTAATTGTTCACCAAACTGTTATAGACTGACGCCATTTTGTAAATACACCTTACCCAAAGAAATATTATAATTTCGGGCCTTTGATAGAAACTAATAGACCTATAATAAAGTAATAGCTAAATTTAATACTGTTATACCATAATTGTTAAGTTTATCATGCAATAGTTTCGTTCTACACCCCAAAAAAATCATTTTTTTATTATGTCCCACATAACTTTTATAACATTTTATTACAAAAACTCTATAAATTGAAAGCGCCTGAAAATTTTGAATGAAACCAATATAGACATTGACAGTAAACTAAATCTCGCAGCAAAATTTGGAGGCACGACATCGAAAAACAGTAGACTTACGTTGAAAATAATATGAAACACCAAATTAAACTCATGTCATACTCGACTTTGTCGTCGTCGCCATCATTCATATCGCGAGACGATGAAATAAATTACAACGTTTATTATTTTAAAACGAGGGCCGCGGCATTAAGGATGTTTTTTCAATAATATAAGATTCATTTAAGTTCTAAATGTGAACACTTAAAGGACTCTAACAATGCTTTAATTTTTATGTTAATACTAGTATAATGCTTCTGTAATGCGATTAGCCGCTTCATTAACAAAAACATTGCTAGTATAATGCTTCTAGTCCATAATGATGCTCGTATAATGCTTCTTTGATGCTATCAACAACTGTATGGACCATACTAATGCTGGTGTAATGCTATTAAATGCTTCTGTAATGCTATTAAACAGCCGATTAACAACCTAAAGCTGGTTAATTTGTGCCCAAATTAGCATTACAGTAGTCGTATAAACTTTTATAAAACTGATATAAAGCCTAGCTATAATGCTAAAACGATACATGAAAGCCGTAAGTCAGCCATTATACTGCTTCACTGTGTTACTTGGGTCCTTTATCATCATAGTAATATATAATTGTAGCACATAGATTTGTATAAAATGTAAATTTTGGTTTGTATAAAGTCTCGGTCGAATCACTGGTTGTTGCGACACAGTGTTAATAAACTATTTATTATTATTATATAAATATTGTCCAAAATATGAAAAATATTCGCTTTAGGCCTTACACCCAAAGCTTCTAATTGTTTACGGGCCATTTTAAAATGCTACAAGCCCTTATAAACAGTCGGTACATACTTCAGTATTATCGCATGAGATCTCGACAGCCACTTCTAGGGTAGGTAGAGGAAAACCGACCTAATTACCTGGTTATTAGGTCAGCTTAACGTTTACGGGCTTGTGGTTGACATCTCTCGGAAATGTCGAGTGGCTGAAAATGACTCGAGGAGTAAACGGTGCTGCGGCCAGAGTCCCGCGAAAAATGTATTGTGCTCCATCAAAATTGTCCCTTCTGTATAAACATAGCCATAATGTCTTATTAAATTGATGTTTCTGTGAGACTACTAAGACTTCGCTGTCTGTCCGTCTGTCACCAGGTCTCATGAGCCGTGATAGTTAGAGAGTTGAAATTTTCACACTTGATGTATTTATGTTGCCGCTATAACAAAAAATATTAAAAATCACAATAAAATAAATATTTAAGGGGGCTCCCATACAACAAACGTGATATTGATAACGGCAACAGGCAGATGCTTGAAATATTCACAGAATATTTATATATAAACTTTAAAAATAAATAATTTAAGTAAAAGAAAACAAATATTTAAGGGAGGCTCCCAAACAACAGACGTGATTTTTAGCCTTTTTTATAGATAGTGGTACAGAACACTTATATAATACCATGTAATATATAATATATACATCGTGAATGTATAAGAAAATGAATATTTTAGTGCTATTCAGGGTGGACACACATTAAAAAATCGAAGTTGATGTACCGATTGTGTGCCGATGCTCTAAGAATTTTTTTTTTATATTTGCTACAGACAAATTACTCATACAAACACACACACATATATAAACCTAATTCAAACATTTACACATTACTATAATTACACATTAAAATGAGAAGGTTCTGTGGCAGGAGCTGTCTCAGCACCCGTCATGCAGCATGCTGCACAACACTGATTTTCAGCCAGACCCTATTCTAACCAGATTTTAACAATTTGCACGCAGCATAAATAAATAAATAAGGTAAGGAAGACGATGAATATGGTTTCCCCCTGAACACATCGCTCAAAGTGTAAAGGAAATTAAAATAACTTAAAATTCGATTCTATCTACCTTTGGGTACCTAGAAAAGCAAGTAAAGCAATACTGTTTCTGTGCAAAAGAAGAAAAAACTACGAAGTTATGCTTGAGCCATTACTCCTTAATAGAAAACGAATGGAAAAATCTAGTTTTTATTGAAGCGGAAATTACTTCGAGAACTTGTTGGAGGGAAAACGGGATAAGTTAGTTCAAGTTGACCTGCACCTGGATAGGGTCTGGAAGATGCATTTCGGTTCCTTTTCACATAATCTTTTAAAATAGGATAGCCGGCTTTTTGAAAGAAAAAAAGAAAAGAAAAACTTTTGGTAATAACGCTGAGAAATTTATATCGTTCACATACAACTTAATAGTGAATCACAATCTTCATTTCTAGGGTTCCGTACCAAAAGGGTAACCGACGGGACCATATTGCTGAGCCTCCGCTGTTCGTCCGTCTGTCTGTCAGTAAACAGTTTAACTTTTTACAGAAAGAAGTAAAGATATAAGGAAATGCAATAATAGTTATTCACAGAATGTGTATTTCTGCTGCCGCTATAACAACAAATATTAAAAATAAATTAACACATTAAAATCATAAAGTGTTAACTTTTAGTGCCTATATAAAGACTAACAATTGCGCGTGTCTTTTTGAGGCGGTTAAAGCATTGTTCGATGGTTCTTACCGTACCTATTATCACCTGTTAATTATGATTTGCAGTATGTTAATTATTCATATTATGTACGGAGCCCTCGGTGCGCGAGTTCAACTCGTACTTTGCTGGTATTTTCACACACCTTTTACAGGTAACTCGCTGCGTAATGGCTATTGAAGCTTACACTAAAGTTGTAAGTTGGTGAAATTCATATCCCGGAATATTCAAATTCAAATTCAAATTCAAATAAACTTTATTGCACACACACACAAAATAAAAAAACAGAAAAGAAAAGAGAAGAACATAAAAGGTACAATGAAGGCGGCCTTATCGCTAAAAGCGATCTCTTCCAGGCAACCTTGGGGCAGAAGAATCGTGTGATTAAGAAGGGGTAAGTAGGTGGTGCTAAATATATATTAATAAATAAATAAATAAATAATAATAATATATATATATATATATATATATATATAATATAATATTATAACTTTAAACGAGCAATTTTAATTTTTGTGTGTTTAGGGGCAGAAATAAAGTTTTTGTTTGTTTTTAAAGCACTACGAGCAAAGTTCGGTCACCCAGATATTTATTATAACGCGATGTTCGATTTTGAGGTTATTTAAAGTGAATATTAAATAATGCATTAATGAACCAGTTTTTGTCGTTAAATATGTAAAAGTCTGGATGCCTCGGACTGCGAGCAGTGGGCTAAGCCAAGCGACGTCACTGCCCTTCTCCCAAAATCAATAAGCGCCATCTGGGCACACCTGTCCGGCAGTCTGATGGCATGACATATCCGACTCGAAGCGGACATGTTTATGATGGGGACATACTATATCCTAGTACAGCCTCTCTTTAACTTTGCTGGGCCGCCTGTAGCTTACTGTCTGGCTAAACAGTTGGACTGATAATTCGGTTAGGAAATTTGTATTTGGTTTAGTTGATGGCAGGTGACTTTTTAAACCTCCTCCATGGCCCAATGGCTAAATGTTGGACAGTGGTCCCGGATTCCATTCCCAGTGGGAGTATCTATCAGTCCTTGTATAGTAAGTGTGTCGCCAAACCGTAGTTTTAATAGGACTGAGTTTAAGTATGATAGGTAGTAGAGCTAGAGCCTCAATACCGTGAGGCTTCTGGGTGCGCTCTCTATCCACCAGCCTTACCATCACTTACCATCAGATGAGATGAAGGCCAAGTGCAAATCCACCATACATTAGAAATACAATCCGGAAGTCACAAGTTAAAACCCTAGTGCAAAGTTATTTTTGATAATCGGTTTTTTTAAATTGAAGATAAACCAACACTTGACCTCAATCTCACCTGACGGTAAGTGACGATGAGGTCGACGATGTTACGTGTTGGTCTAGAAGGTGCCTATTTAATCTTCTCTTGGTTGGTGGTAAGGAGCTGTTTTATGCCTATCTGTGAAGCTACCACCTCAGTTTGTCAAGAAACAGCAGTGATAATAGGACTTTTTTGATAATTTTTCCGTCTAAGGGTCTTATCGTTACTTCCACAGCAGATTGTGTCACGATTCTACTCATCTCCTAAAGTTTTTCCTTAGCTGTCTATTATATCCACGGGTATCACGAAAGCACCTGACCTTTAACCAAAACAAACATCTGTTATTCTGTGTCGAAACTTTTTATTTCCTTGTAACAAATGACTCAGTCATTATTTTGTTATTAATGCACAAGTCCGTGTCCAATATCCACTGATTCAATTCTATAATAAAAGTGCTTCAATTAAGCGGAGTGTCGAAAGCGACAGGAACCGGAACTGTTTGTTTATATTGACTTATTGAATTTTATCATTTCGACGCGTAGACATTACGTAGACTTTGCAAGATAAAATATAAATACAAGTTAAAAAAATTATTGACTAATATACCGTTACGAGCTAGGTTCAAAATTAAAGCAAACACGTGTCCACCGTGATTGTTTGTCACTTTCTGCCGTAACTTTTGTTTACTTCTGGAACATTCTACGTTTGCCTTGGGTTATAGTAATTTCGCAATCCAACACGAAGGAGATAGATGGACTGGTCTCCCTTTCACTCTTGTTAATCTTTACGTGACTTATTCGAGAACCGTCTACGCTAGTTAATTCCTGCTATTCGATACGAAGGAGATAGTAGATCCGCTTCTCTCTTTCGCACTCATTGGAGAACTTTTTATGCTACTCGACACGAAGGAGATAGATCGTGAGAGAGATAGTGACAATACGTAAACCTTATCTTAGAAATCATCCCAATATTTTGAAAACAGCTTACCCAACATCTTACAAAAGAAATATATAGAAGAAAAAAAAGGATTCTCACACGTTTAGGCTGTATGGGAGTATGATTGTTACTTGGTCAAAAAATCATATTTCAATGTTTCGTTATTTTACAAAAGCTAAAAGTTTCTACGCCTATGATTTCAACACAGATAGGAACGATGGGTTAATATAAAATTTGGGTCATCGTGGTTTTAGAAAATAAGAGGTAGCAAAGGCAATGCAATACTGATTTAATTTATCAAATCATAAAGCTTAATTTTATTTATATTTATTATGTTTTTGTTTTGAATTATATTATAAATCACGTCAGCCATTTCCAAAGAATATAGTGGCCACCCCTTACCAGACGCTCGTCAACTTCAATAAATTGAAACTTTAGTTACGTTATAGCATAAAAGCTGAATTTTATACGTATTGGGTGACTATTAGAAGATGTTTTCTCAGTAGCCAGACAGTTTCGACAGTTCTAACCCCAAGCCAGACAAACATATGGACAAACTTTCTTACTTTCTATATGTATATACTCGTACGGTATTCGTACGGTAGTTGTAGGTACGACTATTTTGTTATATAATAATTAATGTGTTATTTTAATTAATTACAATTTTTTCGGTTATTATGTAGTTATTTATGACTGAAAAATAAATTTAAAAAAAGTTTATTTTTATAATCATAAATAAAAGCAAATGCGCGCCGGACAAAACTCTAACGAAAATGTAAGTCCGATTGAAGAACAAACTTGACTTTGCAGTTGAAAAACAAGATCCTATACATCACTATCAATTCTCAACTGCAAACGTAAAAGAGATGTTTCAATTTTGGCCTGCACTGGTACACTATTTAAAAAATCAAGTAATACTCTAAAGATGTATAGAAAAATACTAGGATTACATTTTTACATTTATATTGTATTGTACAAAATTATTCTTTTTGTACTAAGTGACAGCGTTAAATGTCATTTGTTTATATGTTTTTGTGCAAATGAACTAAACCGAAATATACAAAAATGTTAACTCAATCATTTTTAATTGATAATGGCCTTTCAAAATTATAAATGTACAAGACCAGGCCTCAGCTCCATACATTCGCGGAACGTGTCATTTGTAATTTAAAACACTTTCGCATTTGTTATATTACTTTTATCTTACTGCTTTTACTTATGAGATTTCTTAACTAAAAATAATATGAGCCGATTTTTAGCTAAACAAAACAGAAATATATTTAGTTGTGTAAAGATAATGAAAAAAACAACAACTGCGGTGTCGTTTACGCGGACCATAGCAACTATACCCTAATTCATAAACCATCATCAAAAATGCAAAAGGGAATCGTAAATTCATGAACTTTTTTGACGAGGAGGCAGAATATGGTAAAACTGGATCCCCAGGCAACAGTGATGTATGTATGTATGTAATATTCTCGAACAAAGGGCGGCCTTGGCTGAGGTCGTGTGTAAAAAGCTATATTATTACACGAAGAGCAGCTACATAATGAAATGAAATCATTTTAATCCAGACCATCAGTCCATATTTAAAAAATAAAAATAAATTATAATTACAATTATGAATGATGTCAAATATGTAACTTAAAATTGTATGTCAAATTTAAAATTAAAATAGTATGTCAAATTTAAAATTTAAAATAGTATGTCAAATATTAAATCGAATAATTAATTAATTAGTATCAAGTGATAGGTCGATGGTAATTCTGCCGCTTTCGGTGAAGGGGGCTCGCCCACCATGCTGCATAATAACTTTTTAACATTTGCTATCCTATTATTACTATTAAGCCTTTATTGCTGAAGAGCTAAACACAGGTATAAACTAACAGTAATAAAAACTTAAATCTAACACGTCGGGTTTCCTGTTTAGTGATCAGCGTGTCCTGTGACACATGGGACTTATCCAGCTGTTTCCACTCATTTCTGTCTTATGATTGTCATAATTCTTCTACTCGTATGTTTTCTACTAAATATTATTTTTAATCATAAATTGATCTCACCCCTTTAGTGCACACTAGTGCACTTCCTTTTGTTTCGCCTTTGTAATGTTAAATATACTCCTTGCAGTACTTTCTCTTACTTTCTCCTAATCTTTGTAATCAATTGTGCTGGACAGGATTGGTCATATTCCCGGGGATCAGCCGGTTTGGGGGAGGTTTTAGTTTTAGTTGTATCGTTAATTATTATATATATCCTCGGTACTGAAATTGACTGCAGATACTTATTGAAGTCAAATGAATTTTATTTAAAAATTTGAAATATCAAGTGGTATCACAAAGTAATCCGTACATATATAATAGTTCGTATGTTTGTTTGTCTGTCTGTCCTACACGTCGTAACATGACGTTAGAAAGATTTGTTTTTTTTTGTCCCTCAAATAATAAAACAAAACACAAATTACTTTTAAAAATCCAGATTAGTTTATAGTTTCGTTTATAATTAAACTTGAAAATGTATTCTGACTTATCAGAGATAGAATACATTCTCCATAATATATCAAGGATTGTAATGTTTCATAATTATTCATATGACGTAAATTTTAATTTGTATATTATCGTTTTGCGTGGCTATGTTTTCTACAGTGTGCCTTCAGATAACTGAGATACTCGTATTATACATACTTATATGATGTTTGCGTTCTGTTATATTCTATTGGAGTTAAAAGTGAAACCGCTAATCTTATAGAAAGTTTATAGCAAACATTTGATTCTAGTAATTTCCTTACATAATCATTTACTAAAATTTTATTTAAAAAAAGATTTGGTTGTATCAATACTGTACCGTCATTTTCGGATTAATGTAATTATCATTAAGCTTTCTAAATGTTATAACAAACACACACATTAAATACATTACCTTTCTTGGTGTGCAGGGAGTAGGATAAAAACGGTTTAGACCTTGACCTCGAAAGGGCCAAGGTCGCGACCCTAGCCCAGCCGGCTCTGTAGGTATCGACTACCGACTTACCTACCTAGGTACCTCTATATTACTCTTAATGCCCCTACCTATTTCAGATTTCTGCGGCATGATTGTCCTAGAAAATGTTGCCATCATTTGATGAAGACTTTTTATCTTTTTAGATAAGATTATATAATTTATTTTAACACGCTCTTCAGAATTGTACAAGAATGCAACAGAAAAAAGGATATGCTATTAAAAGTGAGTTTGTTTTATTTATTTTGGCTGGATAAGGCTGTTGGAAGGTAATCGTACGTATCCAGAAGTCTCGAGCCAATGAGGCGCTGTCTTTGCTACCTTCTTTCATACCTATTATATAAGCTTAGCTCACAATGCAGAATATGCTATCCGCAAGGTGGTGTTACACCAGGAAATTCTTAAGACCGTAAAACGACTGTGGACACTTCGAAAACGGACTGGAGTTTTCCCTTAGCCTGTTACGTCACCAGTTTGAATTTTTTGGACGATCTTTTTTCTAATGTGACCTAGGCCGATATTGACAAAGGAATAAAAATAAGGAAGACTATTAAATATAGTGTTGCCTCTTTTACTCTTACTAATGTAGTCAGGTGCTCTCTTTCATAAGTGAGCTCATTCATTTCATTATTAAAATTTCGGTGTACCGCAAGGCGTCGCTTACGTTTTAAATCTTTGTATCTATTTTAAAGTAATCAAGTACCAGGAGTGCAGTTCACTAAGGATAAATATCCTTACAACCTCAACCTTGGCTGACGATATTTCTAGTTTTCCTGGCAACAAGGATCAATATGAATTCATGACCAACTAGATGCATTCTGAAGAAGGTTAAATAAGGATTAAATAAATAAAGTAAATTACAGATTTGCAAAATTTAAAGCATACATTTTTCTGTAAGTGTTTGGTGATATTTATTTATTTGATTAATGATTCGTACTAATCTTATAAATGCAAAACTGTTTTTTGTGTGAATTTGTCCTTCTTTTAAGTCATAACGGAGCAGCGTTGATGGGCCAGAAAAATACATGTGCTGCTTTTAATTCCGATTAAAAATGTGATTTTGTATTTTTTAAAAATCTTGAGGAATCGAAACACAAAAGTAAAGTCTTTTTTCAGTCATGAAAGAGATTCGCGCAGGGCTGCCGAAAAGCGTATTAATTTTTGTGGACCCATTTAAAACATAATCCGAGCTACAGTGATCCTTTGGCCAGTTAGAGATGAATATATTTCCCATGGGCAGGAACAGCAAATGGCCAGTACTATATTCTCGAAAGGACTTTAATAAAGAACTTCCTAAATCGGTCTTTATATCCGGTATAAGAGACTTCCTCGTTCAAATACAGAATAATTCATACCTCGCGCACGACCGGCTAGACCCACCCCCAAAAAAAACTTGTTCGGGGGGAAAAAACCCGGGTTTATTTGCTCACAAAACTACAAGTTCAGTTTAGTTTCACCGTGGAGGGCACTCGACGACGTCGCTCCGACAAATTGCACTCAAGTGGGATTGTGATACACGGGACGGGATTCGCAGCGGATCTGTCGCGGTTCGTGGTTTTAGAAATGCTAGATGTGTTTTATTTTTACACGATGTCTATTAGTTTCACTTGTATTTAAACAAATCTTGCAAGTCAGTTTTAACCTACTTCTAACTGTCTTGCCGATTTGAAACTTTGCAATTGTGTGTAATTCAGATGATAATAAAATTATTTGGCAATATCGAGCTGATCTGAAGCTGAAGTCAGGAGGTGGATAGAAGAACTCCTCAATGCGTCACTCGAATTCGGGCTCATATCGTCGATACCAGAATACCAGGTTGACATAAGTACAAGGGAGCGTGAATGCAGTAAGAAGTTGTTATTACAAAAGAAGATTCTCCTAAACATCTGTCTCTTGAATTATCATCAACAGCCGGGAAACGTCAACTTCTTATCATAGGCCTCCTCCATGATATTCCACCACATTTGTTTCTTGACTATTTTCCCCATAATCACCTTTTACAACGACCGCGGGATGAAAAAGAGTATTATTATTCTAAATCCGAGTCTACACAGCACGTTATTCTACTATGGCTACGTCATTCTCCTTTTTAATCACTGCTAGTGATGAATTGTTTACTCAATCAGTGGTAGTCACTTGAGCAGGCGTTTCAATATCAAACGCGTGTTCGTGTGTTTTCATTCTAAGCCACCGTTTTCCGCATTTTCTCCTCTAAATTTCAAATGCTGCGCTGACTCTCTAAGGGTTAAAGCGCCTACTTTCCGGCTCCGCCTGAATTTTAGCTTTGTTGGTTTATTTGCCTAACTTTCGCATATGAATTCTTATAATACGTTTTTGTAACGTCAGATGCGTCACCTAAACTATTGTGTAGGCCAACGTTTCTCAACATTTTTCAGATCTAGGAACCTAGGACCTAGGAAATCTAGCGCCATTTTCAAGGACCTCTTAATATAAGAACAGCAATAAATATCCTCCCATTTCCTTTTATCATCATCAACAGCCTATATATGTCCCCGCTGCAGGGGCTCAGGCCTATTCTCCTACAGAGTGTCCACCACGCGGGCCCTGTGCGAGTTGTAGATTTCACACATACCTTTGAATTTCTTCTCAGGAGTGTGCAGGTCTCCTAACGATGTTTTCTTTCACCGAAAAACCAATGGTAATGATTTATCATCCGTAAACAATACCAAATAACACATAGGAACTCATTGGTACGAGCCAGGATCGAACCCAGATAACGATTGTTGAAGGACTGAAGCTCTACGCAGCTGAGCTACACTGCTTTTAGTTATTTTTCTTATTTTAATAAACATTTTAGGTTACATTTCCAAATAAAATCTCAGTTTATAATAGTGCTATTCCCTCCCTATGAATCTCTTCAATTATTCCAGTGACCAAATAAAACGAAACCATTTTAGTTCACCGGAACACTAGCTCACCGTCCGACATAACGATCCAGTAGGTAATCAAATAAAGCATTGCTCCCGTAAGCACACAACTTAAACGAACCAGGTCATCCCGTATAGTTGCCTACTTGTGTTCTAGACAAATAAGTGGGGCGTGCGGTCGGTGTGATAATGGGGCAGTTAAAAACCACATCGGGTTAGCATTATGGCGAGGAATAAATAAGGGATTTATTGTCCGAATGCGGTCAAACAGATTCAACGTTACGTTATTATTTTTTAGGTGAAAAGATTTGAATTTTGAGTGTCTGGAAGAAAGCATAACGCCATTAAGTGCCATGTCAACAATCAATGAAGGCGCATTCATTGACAAGTTTAACAAATTGTAGTTTCATAATCTATTTCTAGACTAAGCTAGGATATTGTCTATGGACCTTTTCAGGCTGCCCAGTTATGGTATATCTTTGCATATTTTTTCAAAAATAGGTGTTATTTTTTTATATATATGATGGGTTTCAGCGTCCGTGGCGAAGTGGATAAGGTACGGACTCTCAATCTGAGGGTTCCGGGTTTGAATCCAGCCGTGTACCTATGAGTTGTTTTTCAATTCAAGTACATTTTCCGATTGCTTAACGGTAACGGAAAACATCGTGAGGACACCTGCATGTCTTGAACAGGCATGTGAAGTCCGCCAATCCGCACTGGGCTCGCGTGGTGGACTATGTCCCATACACTCTCTGTAGGAGAGTAGGCCTGAGCCCCTGCAGTGGGGACGTATATAGGCTGCTGCTGCTGGGTTTGCACGTGGCCTTCATCTCACCTGATGGTAAGTGACGATAAGGCTGTTGGATGGTAAGCGTGCGCACCCAGAAGCCTCAACCTAATGAGGCACTGGGTCAGCTACCTTTCATACCGGAACACAATAGTGCCATTAGCACTGTTGTATGGTGGCATACTCACGTAACATGGTGGTAGCTAGCCAGGCAGACATGAAATGCCCTGCCACCAATCAAACCGAGTACCGATAGGAATTCTGAAGTACACTGGGAACCGAACACGGGACCTCCAGATTGAGAATCCAACATTACCAATAGGCCATGAGGCGGTTGATATATCCGCAACTGAGACCAAACAAATGGGTGTCATTACTGGAAAGTTTCAGGGGGTGGACAGCCAGACTACTGTAGACGTACTTGGTTTACCAAATCGCTTGCGAAGTGTGCTGATTATGATCCAATTGACATTCAGATGCACCATTATGGTAAAGTCCGAAGGTCTATAACAACTCAGAATTATGGCAAAGTCTCTGACAGAAAGCTCGTTTACGTGCTCGTGTTCAGCTGTGTATTTATGCAGCTAATGAGGATCATAAAAATTTTGATCACGCGTCATGCGGTATTTCATTTTATCACGATAGCAGCAGTTATTTGACCAAAAGTCTGATATTTGAAGGGTGGCAGTATTACCAAGCCACGATTCCCACAGTTATTAATGCTATAAATATGGACTCGTTCCTAAAAAAACTTTCCACGCGTCTTGTTACCATAAACACAGGCAGTTGTCCAAAACTAACACAAGCACCCTACATAAGGAGTGTACACAACATATAGCCGGTCCGCACAACCAATCAGCTAAGTGAGTTCTGTACGGATTGAGGTCGAGTAACTAACGCGGGCACTCTTTTGTTCTCAGCGCCTTTACTTGTATACAAGTAGTGTATATAAGGCTGAGTGGACATAATCGGACGGAAACGGCACGTTTTTCCCTGCGGTATTTCGACGGTTTGTATAATTCATTTTGATTCTTTGTGTGATTATGTATGTCATCGAAATCCCTAAACGATTGAACCAAGTTTGAATTTTATTGGTTTACTTTTCTGTCGGTTCTTTTTTAAAATAATAATTAGCGTGTATTTCAACAAAGAAATATTTTTATCGCATTTCTTTTCAGGTGTTTTTTTTGTTTTCCCGACGACTATTGAGTAATGCATACCATTTGTTTGGTTGCAGGTGGATCCGAGTAGGATGTGAAGAGTTGCGCCCGCGCCCGCGTCTCATGCGCCGCCCGCTGCGGTCATGGCGTCTCGGAGATAGTGCCAGGTAACGAGTAGACATGCGCACAACTGTCAAGTAATTCTTAAAGAAATGTGATATGTCGTTACATTTCGTATCACGTAATATTACATCGTGCCATTACACATCACTCAAAACATCACTAAAAAAGTAAAAAATGATTTATTGTTCAAAACTACACCAGTGATTAATGCATTAACATATAGAACCACTTCAGTCATACTGTAAGACCTGTAGCATAAGCACTGGCTAGCACGTTGATACAACCGACAGACATTCAATTTTAAACATTTATTTAAAGAAAAAAGAATTGTTGGTGTGCCTGTGTGTGTGTGTTATGAAACGGTATGTAGAAGCACCTCCGTGTCGTCGTAGCCCAGGGAAAGAACCCACGAGAGTACTAGTGACTTGGTTTCATATTTAGATTTTTGTCCAATAGAAAACATATTGTTCGCTTTATTATATAAAAAGCAACCAAGGAAACAAAATAATTGTACTGCACTGTACTAGTAATACGGTTTCATTTCAGTAACATATGCGCGTTCTGTCTGTCGTTGTGGTATTGTCGGAGCGCTGCGAGAGAGCGGTGCAGAACGAAGACATGCGCATGGAATGCAATGAGTGATGCGTGATGTTTGAGTAATGTGTGATGCGACAGTACGCGCTCGGGTAATATCACGCGTCTTGCATCACTCGCATCACTCACACATGTCTAGCAACAAGTACAATACTGTCACAGAGCTGTATCTTTTGAAACATAGTAGGTAGACACTTGAAATTTTTACAGAGTATGTTTTACTATGACCGCTATAGAAAAATAATAATTAAAAAGTTGCTCGTAATTTGTCGTTATGTGTTAAGCTTTATACGGTACGAGGATGTCTTCCCACCAACCAAATATTATTATCCGAGATAGTTACTGATAGGTAGGATTATATACGGTTGTAGGCAGCTTGCATGCGAAGCCGTGAGTGTTAGCTAGTGTTCAATAAGGACATCGAAGGTTACTCTACGTCAACAGGCGCCGTGAAACGTGACTCTGCGTACGTGTTAAGGCTCCTGTGTGAAATATCCGGCAACGTTGTTTTTATTTACTTTAATTTTTATTTAGTCAGGGAAACGAACGTTTTATATGTCAAATGAAATAATTAACAATGTCTAGTCATATTTTTTTTATATTAAAACAATAAACTTTGAATTATATTCCCTAAAAGTTATAAAACTAAAATAATAATTAGAAATATGTTATGGGTTTAGACATACATATTGCACTTTTGTTCTAGTAATGTGTTCTTGTAACATGGAGATATGAAGTCAACGCTGACAAATTAGCGGGTGAAGAAATTTAATTATATAACAAAAATTGACAGTTCATTTTCCTTGAGCATAATTATAAATGAGAGATGGTGCCTACAATAGCACATTGAATTGATATTTATCACCAATAGCACTGCTAAATATCTTTACCTTAAGCCCTAAGCTAAAAAGTCTAATTTTTAAACTTTTTTAAAAAAATTGGTAAACAGATTAAAGTACAGATCGCTATTTCTTACCCATTAGGCATATAAATCATAAATTCCCATTGCAGGCATCTCGCTAATTATAACATTGCAATTAGCCATCCGGCCCGTATAAACTGGTCAGCGTAGAAATCATAATTTGTTACAGTAATTTATAATTTTTTAAGCAGTAAAATTAAATTTGTTTATCCTACTATTCAGTTATTTTGGACGGGACGAAATAATATATTTGTACAATTAAAAAGTAGTATCAATGCGCCGTCGCCCAACTGTGCACACAAAGGACGCTTAACGTACCGACTCACTGTACGTCAGTGCTTTAGGGCGGACGCCGGGCGGGGATGGCGCAGAAAAATATAATTAAGTCGTTTGTATGTGCCGGCACGGATACCGCTGTGCTCGACTTTATGCGGTAGGGGCGGGGCGAGTCGATAGTTATATGTCGATAGTTTTTGATTCATTCATTTATTTTGAAGCACACATAGGGCTTTCTTGCATCTCTCGCAAATAACACCAAATGGATTGACGCTTGGATTAAAAATCTGGAGGTACCCGGGTTCGATCCCCATTGGGGGTACCTTTTTTTGTTACTAGGGCGGTTTCCGCACTCAGCCTTGTATTGGCCTTTGTGCGTGAGTGGGGGTGGAAGTCGTGGCGGCTACTCCAGCCAGCCGACTTCTTCCCAGAAGTGCGCGAGACGCTTGATGTCGCTGCACGCCTCCTGGAGTGATCCTTGGATATAATAATCGAAAAAAAAGTGTTTCAAATTAAAATTGTGATTCGCTGTGAAGTTGTAAAATGAAATCTCGCTATTCTATTTTAAAAGAATATGGCAACAGAAATTTTGTATGAAACTTTGATGGAGGAGGATCGCCTTAAACCCTCCCTCGTATTGCACACTTTGATTTACAAGTGATGTTGCGCATAATAAATACCATAGACTCTATGGCATAGAGTATTTGGAAAAAATATATATTCATGTCGATAACGAAGTTCACATCACTACTAAACATTTTCTCCCAAATACATACCTAGTTGTTAGTTTATCAGTCTCGGGCCACGGCACAAGTCAGCTTCTATGAGTTTCACCTTAAAGAACCTATATGTGGACGACTGGGCAACGTTGCATTGTATTGGTCCTAGAATGGATACAATGTGGAAACGATCTCGCTGTTTGTGGGAAACCAGAATGTTTACACGCTTGGGCTAGAAACTCGGAGGTCACGGGTTCCAATCCCGTTGTGGTAACTATCGGTATTCGGTTTGGTTGGTGACTACCTGACCAGCTACCACCATGTTGTAGAAATCTGCCACAAACATCAGTTTTAATAGCACTTTTGTGTTACAGTGTTGAAGGCGCCTCGTAAGCTTGAGGTGTGGGCAAG